>CM077465.1:112180853-112818213 GCA_039654755.1 Calcarius lapponicus | reverse complement strand
GCTCCATTATCAGAAGAAATGAACTTCTTCCCACCTCGAAGGTGCTGTTAGGATTAGAAGGAAGAAGTTGATGATGACCAGGCAGAATCCTGTATTTGAATGGAATTTATGCGTCATGTATGAGGTGTATGAATATGCAACAGGGCTGTTGCTTTTAAGGGTTAATCCTCTGTTAACGTAGGTCCTTTTTCAGGCTAATTTTGCCCAGAAAAAGGTACCCAGACATCTGTAACATTTTGTTTTTATTGTCTCATATTGTCCTAATCCAAATTGTCCAAATTATTATCACCCCAATTGTATTAATATTTTTATAACCGTTTTATTACTATTAAACTTTTAAAATTTGAAAAACAAGCGATTGGCGTTTTTCACACCCCTGTCCTAGCTGTCTGCTGCTCTGTGGCTCCCTTTTTTGTTTGCAAGCAAGTCCCTGGCTCTGTTGTTTCCCTCTGCTCAGCCCCAAGGGTGCTGTCGTGTTTGTGAGTGACCAGGCTGGTCCCTCCTCCCCTGGAGGACACACTGAGCCTGTCACCCTCAGGCTCAGTCCTGCTGGAACGGGGATGCTCAGGGCTCTGTGTTTGCTCCCACGGCCACTCTCAGGGCCTGCCCTGCTGGCTCCTGGCTCTGTGACAGCAAAGGGAACCCGGTGCCTCACTGGCTTTTCCAAAGCTGATGAGCACCTGGTGCTGCTGAGTGTTGGAGGGTGGTGAGGTGACCCCTTTGCAGGACAGTTTGGATCAATCCAAGGCAACTGAGACTTTGGTGTCAGCCACAGGAGCTGCTGTAAAGTCTTGGGTCCCTTGGGGTGTGTTTGTGTCAGCCCTCACTGGAGCCATGGCTGTGTAAACACGGGACACTGAAGTTGTGTTCAGCTCTGAATCTGCTTGCTGAGCAGAAGTATCACAGCACCTCTCCTTGTTGGGGGAGCCTGGGAGAAAATGTCTTTAAAATTGGCTGTATTTCAACGTGAGTTTATTTCTTCCATGGAACTGTGAAGGTTAGTAATTGGCACAGAGGTTTTGACTCCTCCAGTGGGCATAAGTAGGGTATTGAAAGTAGGCTGACTGGCTGTCCCTTCAAAGTCCTCTGCAGAATTGCTCTCTTTATGTAGCAAAAATGATTTCTTAAACAATGTGAGAAAAAGTTCTTCAGTGTTTCGATTGGGTTGTTGAAACCTAAATATTGGTCCCAAACTATCAGTGAATAAAGCTTTATTTATTTCCTCCCTGGTGTCTGGCATGAGCAGAAGGTTTTGAGAGTTATTTAAATCCTGTAGGTCACAGATCCTGTGGCATGAATAACTTATCCTGTTCCTCATCCAGAAGTATGTCATGATTGAATGACTGTGGATCTGACTTCTTTAAAGACCTAAATCCTAGAACTGGAGCAGAGTCTGGTGTCCCAGCTGTAAAATGTGAGCCCTCAGGTGCTCCGTCAAAAGAGTGAGCAAATTATTTATAAATAATAAATTCATTTGAAAATTATTTAAATAATATAATAATACAAATATTTAATTTGTTAATAGAATAACTATTTAAAGACAAAATAATTAAATAAAGTGTGTTAAGCATCCAGAGAGGAGATCTTGGTCTCTGTAAGAAATAAGCACACAAGTGTTAAGCAGCTCACTCAGTAAGAACAGGATTACTATGAAGCTGACAGGCCTGGTGTGAGGGTTAGCCCCTGCTTCTGTTTCCCATAATGTACCACTTTTATCACCAAAGGATGAGCAAAATGATATGAAAAAGCAAGAGAAGCCAGGGGAGGAGCAGATGTCTGAAAAATGTTTCACTTGGGTGGATTGAGTTGATGTTCTAAAATTTCTTGAAGGTGCAGATGTGTTGAGGAGGCTGTGAAAGAAAGGAGGGGTCTCCTACACCTCCCTCTTTCCTTCCTCCAAAGTGAATTTCAGTTCCTTTGGTGAGAAGCAAGAATATCTCACAGATCTTCAAAGCAAATACTCTGATGTCAGGGTGTGCTGGTTGGGCTGTGAATGCATGATTCAGATTTAAGTGACTCTGTCCAAATCACGTGGCTTCTTCAGCTTCCTCTTCTATTTCCTGAGACACAGGAACTTGGGTAAGGTTCTGTAGAGGAGAGTTCTGGTAGGTGTAAACTGCTGACAATGCATTAGAGGTATGGTTTTGCTTGTGGATGAGTGGCTGGGTATCAGGAAACTGATTAATTACTTGCTTTGTTAAGCTGACTTAATACATGCTAAAAGGAATTTTCCTACTAGTTGCATTTATAACTTCCTGAAATCCTGATTTTAAGGCTGCTCTGCCGTATTTTGGGCAGTGCACCTTCTCCCTCTGGTGTCTAGAATGAAGAGCTGTTCCCTTCCTTCCTGCACTCTGTCACTGCTTTGCCTGTTTTTCTGCATAGCAGTAGGTGAAAAGAGGCCAAGCATTCCTAGCCCCCCCATTTATTCTCCCTGGTTTTGCCCATTCAAGTAGTTTTGCTTTTAATCACAAGACAACATTAGGAAAAACCCACATGTGGCTCTCCTAAAAGGAGACAGGTGTTTCCTTGCTATGCAAACCTTTTCATCAGCAAAGAGAAGCACTGCTAATAAAATTCATCTGGTTAATAAACAGTCATAAGACAGCATGTAGCTCCTGATTAGTGCCTTATGTAAAGCTGAGGCTCCAGGTTACTAAGAAACTTCTGCTCCTTGCTGATGCTCCTGGGAGTGTTGTGTAAGAGCTGAGCTTTCTGACAGGCAGCCAGCGTGTGAGGTGAATCTGTGTCCGGCCCCTGCCAAACCAACACTGAGCACTGAGAAACCTCCTTTGTGGAAGGTAAGGTGTGCTGGTGGGAGAGGGGAAATAGAAGCAGCAAGTGTGAAAGATTGAGGTAAAGGAAGAGTAAGTTTCTTTAGTGCTGCATTGTGCCTGCAGCAGCCCCAGTGACTTGAACTGAAGGGATTGTCATGGCTGGGTGAGGGCAGGATAAACCTGCTGTTGGTAGGAGATGGAGCTGCGTGGTGTGCTGGGGCCTCCCTGCCCTGAAATCTGCTGAATCCTCTTCAGAGTTCCAGTCATCTGCAGTGTGGTGTTCGCTGTTTTCTTCCCCCCTGCTCTGCTTGTCCCCGCAGCCGTGGGTGGTGCCTGGCTGTGCCCTCCCGAGCGCTCCCTCGGGCAGCGGCCATGATCACGTTCATGAACAACTCGGACAGCGAGGAGGAGCCCTGCAATGAGAGAACATCCCTGATGTCTGCAGAGAGCCCTCCTGTACCCTCCTACCAGGATGGCCTGCCAGCCTCAGAGGCAGGGGAAGCACAGGCACACAGGGTAGGTGTATGTCCCTCGTGGGGGTGTGGTGACAGAAGCCCTGCTGACCCTCAATCCCTCCTTCCAGGCTGGATTCTAGGATTGCCTTTGGTGTTGTTTCACTGGTGTCACACTCAGCCAGCAGCAGCACTGCCTGTTGCCATTTCTCCACTCTGACTTCTTCCTGGTTTTTATCTCTATATATACTCCTCCCTTTTCCTTCCTTTTGATAAAGATACCAAATCAGGCTTTTAATCAGGACCTGATGCACATATGACTGTGGCAGGACATCCTTTGTAGCCTTCTTGTCTGCTCTGGTCAGATGCAGCTAATGTTAGAACAGAATCTAGTCCAGCTGCCAGCAAAGCAGCAGGATAAAGCAAGCACAGCATTGCTGAGAGAGGAGGAACATGTCCAGCTTTTGTCACCTCAGATGACATTTTTTTCTGTCTAGTTCTGGGCATCTTGCCCTTCACGTTGATGTGTCTGTCTGTATATGTGTATTTGAAGAGTGTGGTGGTGTTCGCAGGGGTCCCCAGGACGAGGGAAGAGATGAGAATCTTGACTCCATGTTTCAGAAGGCTGATTTATTATGTTATGATATATATTATATCTAAAACTATACTAAAAGAATAGAAGAAAGGATTTCATCAGAAGGCTTGAAAGGAATATAAAGGAATGATAATAAAGTCTTGTGACTGACCAGAGTGTCCAAGACAGCTGTGTTGTGATTGGCCATTAATTAAAAACAACCACATGAGACCAATCAGAGATGCACCTGTTGCATTCCACAGCAGCAGATAATTATGGTTTACATTTCATTTCTGAGGTCTCTCAGCTTCTCAGGAGAAAAGATCCTAACGAAAGGATTTTTCATAAAATATGTCCGTGGCAGAAGAGGTCCTTAGGTATTCATGGAATTGGTTTAAAAACTATCGCAACCTGTTTGCAATGGAATTTCATGGAATTTCTAATTGTTTTGTTCAGTTGGTGCCTTTCTATTAGGACTCAGCTGCTGTGCTGTGGTGGCCTCCAGCAGCCTCGTGAGATATGATGGAATCAAGCTTTGAACACAAAGAAAAGCAGGATCTTACACATTTGCAAATATTTCTTTCCAGAAGAGGCGAGCAGGCAGCAGCCGTGGCCCAAACAATATCGCCGCTGGAGAAATGTCCAGCTCGGGTGTTCCAGTGAGAGAAAGCATCCTGGAAAATGAAGAGGAGGAACTGACTCTGAAATATGGAGCAAAGCATGTAATCATGCTCTTTGTGCCTGTCACCCTTTGTATGATTGTTGTCGTCGCCACCATAAAGTCAGTGCGCTTCTATACGGAGAAAAACGGGCAGCTGTAAGTGGGCTCTGAAACAGCCTCAGTATGTGGGACCCCCTGCCCCACACACACACTGTGCATGCAGAGTGCTTCCCTGGCAGGCTGGGAGAACCTTTACACAGGTACAGGTGGCTGTAGGAACATACACAGAGCGTACTGAAGTATGCTGTGCTCACCTGTGTAGGCTTTTCCCATACCTGCATTGTACTGATGCCTTAGCACTGTCATTGGGGGTGCCCTGAGTGAGGCCTATGAGCTGCATAATAATGAAACTGCTTCATTCTGCAGCAGAAAAGGCCCAGGCTGAGCTCCTAGACTGTTCACTCTCTAGCTGGCAGCAATGAGGGAATAGCATGTTCATTTGGATGAGTGTCTCATTTCCTGGTGATATTTCTGGTTCCTAAAGTCTCGTGGTGTGGGTACGTAATTCCATGCAGCTCCTGCTGACAGTGCCTGGCTCCTGGGGCTGTAACTGCTTCACATATGGCATGGAGAAAGGGGGACTGTGGTCCCTTGAACTGAATAGGGTGGTGAGAAGGGATGAAAGAGTCCAAGACTCTCCTACCAAGTGTGGGAAAGAAAGGGTGTCCCCCATTTCAGAACAGCACCTGGGAACCCAGCTGCTCTGGAAGAACGTGCTTTTGATAGAGACCACTAATCTTTGGTTGATAATTAACTTGAGCCCAGCCTACATCTCGTGTTTGCTGTCCTTGGCAGTTCTACCTCCCTTTCTTTCCCACACACAGAGAGGTCTGGTTTTATCTGGGACAGATAGTTAGAAGAGAATATCTGTACTTTATATGGCTTTTGCTTTATCCTGCAGGATCTACACCCCTTTCAGTGAGGACACCCCATCTGTGGGGCCAGCGTCTCTTGAACTCAGTGTTGAACACCATCTGTAATGATCAGTGTCATCATTGTCATGACTGTGTTCCTGGTGCTGCTCTATAAATATCGCTGCTACAAGGTAAAGCATCCCTGCCAGAGCCTTTCCACCTCTCTGCTGTGAGCCTGGGATCAAATGGGCCTTGCATGGCAGTGAGAGACACAGGCACTGCACTGGCTCATCCTCGTCTAGGGGCACAGCAGGAATCATACTGTGCAGAAGTCTTTGTCAGTGGTGATGGAGCTGTGGCTCTGAATAGGCTTTGCTATTATTTTGTCACTAATGGTAGGCCCTTACAAACAAGGGTTGCTACTTTGTGTTAGTCAGGTCTGAGTCTTCTGCATCTGATCCAAATGTTTTGCCATTTGTACTTGTACCACTTACTGTGGATGATTCTATTAAGACATTTCACACAAGCTTTGTGGGAACTGGTACTATTTCTGCCTTCTGGAAGCTCTGGTAGAAGAGCACAAGCCTTGGAGAGAAAGGCACATTCAGCTTCTGTGGTGCTCAGGGAGTTCTTATATGTGGTACCAGCCCAGTATTTGAGCTCTGTCCATTCCTGCTTTTTAAACTTGTTCCAAAGACAGAGTTTATTTATTTTACAGCCTTGGGAAAACCCCTCCTCCTTCCTAGCAAACAGAAAGAAAGTGCTCACCTGTATGAGCTAGCAGCCAGTCTGAACACCCATGAAAATGCTTGGGCCAGAGACTGAAATAAACCCAAACCAGCTAAAATGCTAAGGGGACAGAATACAAAATGAAAGTGGGAGAACTGGGAGGGACTGGCTGTCGCTCCTCCATCACTGCCCATAGGAATGGCAGGGTCTTTGGACACTGGGAGTGCAGAAGGAGGACTACTGGGCTGCAGTTCTGTGACCTGTGCAGGGGTAACAGCCCCTACAATCAGTGTCTCTTCTTGCCCTTGGCAGTTCATCCATGGCTGGCTGATCCTGTCCTCCCTGATGCTGCTCTTCCTCTTTACCTACATTTACCTCGGGTAAGTGGGAATGGTGCAGGTAACCTGGCAGTTCAGGGCTCCTTCCCCTCTTTGCTAAGAATCCCTATTTGGAACAAGAAAAGGAATGTCTCCCCTTCTCCAAATGGACTTTTAAGTGTTGTTAGAAGAAGATAGCTTTCTTTTTTAAAAACTGGAAAAGAAGATCTTTAGCAGTCAATGCTCAATTTTACAGAAATTGCTGGGCAGTGATACTGTGAGCATGAAATGAACAGGCTGAATCCTGTGGTACAGAGCCCTGGATTATACATTGAGAATCATGTGGAAAGGCACTTCATTGTGCCAAGTTACTTCCCTGATTTGTCTTTTTTCTTAGACAACATTGTTTCAATGTTGTCTTAGCTCCCAGCTCAGGTGAAAGGAAACTTTTAACTTGTGGGTGACATTTGTTAAGGACGTTTTCGTTTTTAACTGTGAACATATTGCACCTGGTGGTGGGATGACACTGACAGCATTTCTTTGCTTCAGAGTCATGTAGCCACAGGCCTGTGCTCATTTAAGACTTGAAATCCTGCCTCTCAAACCCTTGGGATTGCTGTTGAACTGAGGACCAAGGCAGTGGGGTGCTGGTCTGTAACACAGCACATCCATCTCAGGCAGAGGAACAGAGCTCAGAGCAGCGAGTAGCCAAAGGGCAGGTTCTCCTTTCATGATGAGAGTTGCTCTATTCTGCTTCCTCCTGGTGTAGCTGGGGGCTTTTTTATTTAACTGCAGCCTTACCTTTTGTTTAACTTTGCATGTCACTTGCTTTCACTGCTTAGCTAAATTTTCTTGTGGTATTCCAGGGAAGTATTGAAGACTTACAACGTGGCCATGGATTATCCCACTTTGTTCATAGTCATCTGGAATTTTGGAGCTGTTGGAATGATTTGCATCCACTGGAAAGGTCCCTTACAGCTCCAGCAAGCTTATCTCATTATGATCAGTGCTCTAATGGCATTGGTGTTCATTAAATATCTACCTGAGTGGTCAGCATGGGTGATTCTAGGTGCAATCTCCATCTACGGTAAGTCTGGGTTGTGACTCTCAAGGTGTGGCTCCTGGAGAGGTTACTCTGTGGCAAACTCAGGACTCTGTATGTCCTTAAAAAAAGCCCCCAACTTTATGATGCTAAAAGCTTTAGAAAGTGCCAGATGGGCTATTAATTTGACTCCCTGTCGTGTCTCTTGCTAATTGTTCGTGTAGGTAGTGTACCTCAGCCAGGTCTTTCTAAGTGGGTCACCCAGTCAGGGAAGGACTGAGCCTCACCTCACTGCATGGTAGGGGTGGCTGGATTTTTATCAGCAGCAGACCTGGACAGTCTTGCAGGTTTTGTTTATTGCTGTCAAGAGATCGTGGATTTTGGTATGAGTTCTAAATTTCAAGAGAACCTGCAGAGCAAGAGGGAGGAGATGTGATGGAGGAGAGAGGGTAGGCAAAGAGGTGCTGGGCTTGAAGGCCTTCCTGCATGTGAAACCAGAGCCAGTGTATGTAGTGGTGGAGTGTGGAATGTGAACAAAGCAACCCCACTCCTCCTCTAATTAAATTTAACATCTCAGTGAAATGCTGCCATCAGCTTTCAAAGAACTCATGTGGTATTCTCAAGGGCTTTTTACAGATTAACACAGTGAAAACTCTTATTATTACATTAAGGCTCGGAGGTGGTATTTTAAGTGAACAACACTTTCAGGGACTTAAAACAGCTAGAGTTATGCAAAGTGGTGGAAAGTGCCATTCAGGAAATCATCTGGCTTATATGGGTAGATGTAAATTTAAGGGGGAGAACATCTTAAAGATAAAGAATGTAAAATATGCATGACAGTTCAAGATGAGATTGGTCCTTTTCTTTCTGCAGATCTGATGGCTGTTCTCTGTCCCAAGGGGCCACTGAGAATGTTGGTAGAAACTGCACAGGAGAGAAATGAGCCCATTTTCCCTGCATTAATATATTCCTGTGAGTAAGATTAAAATGTTAATGTTTTTAGCCAGATGAAACTCTTTGTCTGTGTCAAAGCAAAGAGCACTGTCTTAGGTACTTTCTTGCCTTAAGAATGGTGCCCAATTATGTTGTGGAATTTGTAGAAGGCCTTGTTTATCAGTTGCAATGTTGCTAACTCTAATTAGCCAAAGGGAGCCCACATTTACCTTGTGAAGCTGGATGTTCAGAACCAGACTCATCCTTTCATGAATACAGTGCAGAATATGCCTCTTTTTCTGCACACAAAACCCTCTGTGAGGTGGGCAGCAGAGTTTGCCAAGTTCTGTGATGAGGTGATGCTCACTCAATACATTTATTCTTCCTTGTGTGTGTGCTTTACAGACACACTTTAAACATGTGATGAGGCTCCATGCTTCCTGCAGCCCCCTCTGTACTGTGCAGATGCCAGCGCTTAGAAATTTGCTTTATTGTTCATTGTTCGGCTCCTCACTTTGCAAAGGGCTGCATTCAAGTATTGTTCTGCAAACAGAATCAGAGAATTCTGTTTCTGAGAAAAAACAGATGAGAATCAGTCATCTCTGCCCTGGCTTTCTTGGGGTCTTTAACTACCACAGTGTGTGGTGCCCTTGTCAGAGGTATCCACATGCCTCAGATAAGATTAGTGGAAGGCAGAAGACTCAACACTCATGGGACCTGAACTTGAGTGCTTCATGGACCTCAGTGACTTTTTCATTACATCACTTGGAAGATGAAGGGTTATTCCCAAATGTTTGGTTGCCAAGCTGAGGATGCCTACAACCTGACTGATTTTTTTTTTCTTCTTCAAGCATTTAATGTTACATAAATGCTTTTATGTGTTCCAAGCAGAGTCTCAGCTCACCTCAGCTGCCTTCCCTTTTACAGGAGATTCTGTTACCCTGACCTGAGATGAAGTCTTTCCCATGCTTTAGTTAACAAACAAGAGCTTCCTAAAGGAGAATGCAGTTCAGCAAATAATAAATACTGAACAAAAAGTTCTTATGCAGAATGTCAGTGTCTCCATTGCAAGGCTACATTCTGTGGCTCCCTCTAGATGCAAAAAACATCACCTTGGCTGAGCTCATCATGGAAAAGCAGGCACTGGGTTTGCCTTGGCTTATTTTGTTTAGCTTAGCTTCTATAAAATCAGGGAGACTGATGCACACTTAAATAAAAAGCTGATCTGAGGTCCCTTCTGCTGATTTTGGAAGGGTTTGTATTCCTTTTCAATTTAAGGATCCTAAGAATAAACCACCAACCATCAGTTGCTATTAGAACCAAAACAGAAATATGCAATATTTTGACAGGATGGAACCACAACAGGCAGAGAGAAAACTTGCATTCTGACAGCTCCTGTAATCCCTCACTTGTGTGCTGTACCTTTAGCAGAACATGAGCAAGCTGTGTTAGTTAACCTCTGGTTAACTTTTGTATTACCATCATTCACTGGGAAATTGTTTTCTTTGAAGAGAAGAGCCAGGAAATCAGAAATCAAAGGAGTTGAGGACCCTAGTTCTGGAATTTTGTTTTCTTTAATCCACAGGGAAGATTATATTGACTCTTAGCTACTTGTGCCCTGGAACTTTCTTAAAAACTGAATGGATGCATTGCCTTGGCCTTCTCCCACCTTTCTGTCTCAGTTCCTAGGGAAACCAACTGAGTGTTTTAGAAGCATTTACAGGGGCAAGAGAGAGTTGGTATTTTTAGGGACAGCTAAATACTTATTTCCTCTGAGCTATGGTGGCCAATGTTTTATGCAGCTGATTACTTTCTTTCTTTCTTCCAGCTGCTATGATGTGGACAGTTGGAATGGCAAAGCCAGACACAGCAGCAAGAGGAGCAAGTCAGCAGACATGGGATGCAGGTTTGTTTGCATGTTCCTCTCCCATACAGAGCACTTTCCTACAGAAATAATGAGCATGTTTGAGACTGAATGTAAAGCCCCCAAATCGTGATGGATGAATTTTTTTTCAGCATTGTTACCTGCAGAACTCAGTGATGTTCATAAACCTGCTGTTAGGACTAGCAGCAAAGATGAGCAGACAGTGCAAGAAGCTCCAGTATTCAGGCCACTTTTATTTTAAAAAAACCCAAACAAACAACAAATCAAGCAGAAGTGTTGTTCAACTCACATCTTCAGCGTACTGAAGTCGAAGCTGAAAGTGAGCTAGTGGGGAGTTACATTTTTCCATACTGGGGATGGTAAATTACAACACAGGCTCCTAAATATAATACTGATGAGCTGGTGAAATTCAGTGCTGCATTCAGACCAGTGCCATGGTGTACCTCTCTGTAAGTGCTCAATGGCTCACTCTGCTGAAGAAAATAAATGTCTTTACCCTTGGGTAAAGCCTTGTGTTAAGGCAGTTACCCACCAGTAGCTTTTGTGATTCAAGTTTACATTGTAGCTGGTTTTGAGTAATTTGGGTCCCTTTGCTTTTATCTTCTCTAAGATGCAAATTAAACTCAGTTTTAAAGTGACTGAATCAAATCTTACATGTAGTTTTGGGAGGATTTCCCATCTAGTCCTGTTGCACTTCAGAGATGACAGTACTTTTGAATGTTAAAGCAATAAATGTGTGCAAAGGTTTGATAACTGAACATGCTGCTTATTTCAGGATGAAGCAGCTGGCATACCAGGGAATGGCAGGGACACAATCCTGCTGTGAAATGGGGCACAGAGCAGGCACAGACTACATGCTGAGGGATACAGAATGCTCTGTGGAACCTTTTGTCCCAGATCTGCTTGCACCCGCAGCAGCAGCAACCTGTCAAATGAAGAATTTGTAGGAGCTTCTGAAAAATAGGAGCTGTCAGATAAAGTCATATATCACATACTGCCTGCTTCCAAAAGTACTGCCAAAGGCTCTGTCAGATGTGCTTTCACAGAGGGGGGGAAAAAAGTGAAATTTGTGGACAATGAGATGTGTCTTGCTTTCTACAAGTGAACAGTCAGCTCCAAGAATGTCAGTGTGACTCAGGACTTCTCTCACAAATGGCAGTCCTCTTAGTCAGCCATTTTGGTTATATGACTGGTTAGGGAGTACCTGAGCACCTCCACCCCAGAGGTGTAACACTGTGGGAACACACATTAACTTTGCTGGGTTTGCCTTGTCATTGTGGCCTGTGCAGAGCAATGTTATGTCTGTGTGCCTGCTCCCTTGTTAAAGCCATTGAGCTCCTGGGTGGCTGCCAGAGAAGCTGGGAGCACCCACACTTCCAGCTGTTCCAAACAATAACACAGATGTTTCCCTCAAAGCCACTAAATGTCTCTGCTTCAGCTGGTCCTGATGGTCACATCTCCAGGAGACAAAGGGCTCACTCACTGCAGGGCAGCTTCACAGGAGTGTGGGTTTCATGGGCTAAAACATGTTATAAATGTAGCTGTCTCTTGTGTTTCTTTCTTTTTTTTTTTTGTTTGGTAATCCACTCTTGGCCTGTTTTTGTGGAACCAACCAAGCTGAGGATGGCAGGGAACAGCTCAGGAGCCCTTCTCATGCAGAGTCTCAGATGTCAGAGACAAGGAGTCCTGTTCCAACTCGCCCCGTCACTTCTTTAGAGGAGCTCGAGGAGGAGGAAAGTAAGGGAAGCTTTATACCTTGTTTTCAGTACAATTAGAGACTGACATTTTTAGTCTGTGTGCTTAACACTGTTCCCTAGTTTGGTATAATGACAGTTAATCTGAATAGCTGTGCTTGCTGAGCAATGAAGATCTTGAGTCTGACTGTGTATTATAACCTCTTGCTGCTGCAGAATGTGTTCTGGGATTGTGGTTCCAGTGACATCTGTTGGCTACATGTATAATTTAAAACAGTTCCTCCTTCTCCCTGACTCCTGCCCCTCTCTGTCCTTGTGCTTCCTCAGCTGCTTCATTTGGAAAGCAGCCCAGGGAAGCACCTCAGAGAATGAGGGAGAACAAAGCAATTAGTGGGAAGAGGGGCTGTGGAAGCCTCAGCCTCCTCAGGAATGTGTGGGTCCAGGTTGGTAGCCAGGACTAGGAACCTTTACCTGCTCCCCAGGGGACAAGAATTTGTTCAGGAGGAAGCAAAACAGGAGGCTGAGAATTAACACTTATTTTCTTTTTCCACTTCTTTCAGGGGGTGTGAAGCTGGGCCTTGGAGACTTCATATTTTACAGCGTGCTTGTTGGGAAAGCAGCTGCCACAGCTAGTGGGGACTGGAATACCACACTGGCCTGCTTTGTAGCCATTCTCATAGTAAGTGAGCAGCTTTTAAAAGCTCTGTCACAGCCTGTTCAGCACAGAATTGTTGCCAGAAGTACCAGCAGCTGAGCACTGCTGAATCAGTCCAGGTAACCTGCTAGGTTATTTAGGAATACTGTCTCTAGATAGGCACTGCAGCAGAATGATCCAGACTAATCAGAGCAGAGCCAAGTGTGGATGTGGTGGGGCTGAAAGAGCCCCAGGGAACTGCTGGTGTGTTTGCTTCAGCCACAAGAGTCAATATTTGGAACTCCACACTGATTAGCAAGTGTAGTTGAAAAGGTTAACTCTGTTATGCTAGGGGGAGCTGATAGATAAAGAGGGTAAGGACCTATCTTATTCTACTATTTGAACTGGAAAAAAAATGAGAAGGAAGGAGACTTAGATCCATGGAAATTATCATTAGGGCAGATGACTAACATACTGTGGCTGCTAAAGAGTTGGTCCTGCCAGGTCTAATGAAGGCACACTGTTAAGCTTCCATCTGAATGGAAAATAATTACTATGCCCTTGCTGTTTACCTCAACATCCTCATGGAAATTAACCAGAAAGACAACAGCAGGAATTTTAGAATGTAAAAGAAAATCAATTACTGTGTATTTCTTGGGCCTCTCTTTTCGTACTTAGATCCCAAGGACAGTGCAAGTGACTATCACTTGTGAAGATAGAAGCATGCAAACTAGAAATGAGCTGCCTTCACTGGAGTCTGTTCAGTGAAGCTTTCTGACCCCACAGCTCAGAGAAACCCATGGGATCACCAAACTCCATATGCTGCAGTCCAGCACGGGGGGGTCCCTTTGCTGGGGGAAATATTCTTGGTCATCCATCTTGTGAGGCCAAATGCCCCATTTTCTGTCTTTTATGGTACTTTTAAAACTTGCTCCATCTCCTTTTGCAGTTTCATAATCTTGCTGCTACGTGGCTTTCTGGTTCCCAAAAATGTCCCCTCAGTTTCCCAGCATAAAGCACATCTCAAAAGGGAGATGAGATTTAAAGAGCAGGTGTAGGCCAGATATGGTCCATGAGAGAATAAGAACAGAACTACAGGCCCAGGTGGATTGGGAACAAGTTTGCAGTCTAGAAATACTGATTAAATAAAAGAATTTAAAATATCCTGTCTGCTGATCTTTAGCTAGTGGATATTTTTGGAGTCTTTGAAGTTTTGTCATCATGGAAGAATTAAAAAGGGCTCTGCTGAGAGAAGGAATCTAGAGGTACTTAGCCACAGTATCTACCCAGAATATGCAATAGCTTCCTCACATGCTCCAAAAAGCAGATCTTGGCCTGCTATCCAGGTAAAACCAGAATTCACCCATTGTAATAAGCAATCCAGCCAAAAGAACAGCAGTGGATTTTTGATTTGGTTTTGGGATTTTTGGTTTTCTTTCCTTTTTTGCCCTAAAGGACTCTTGTATTAGAAACCTTCAGTGGAACTCCTACCTGTGCAGTTCAGCAGGATTTAAGTGCTTTGTCTGCTGGATCAGTACTTCATTCATAATGGCACAGAACAAGGAGTAAAATAATGTGTAAGGAAGTTAACCTCTCGGGGTCAGCTGTACCTCTGCATTTGCTGTCTATACCACTTTCTCAGCAGAGATTTCTGTGCTCAAGATTGCTGAGGAAAAACCTGGCCAACCTGTGTGAAAGATGAAGCTGTAGGCACATAGATATTCTGCTGCTGGTAGCTCAGGCAGTCTGCAGTGCTCTAGAGTGCATTTAGATAATTATCTGTATGCTGGCTTGTTGGTGACTGATGAATTTCTGGTTGTCTTAACTATTACCTCCTTGTGATTTTTTATTATTCTGTTCTCTCTGACAGGGTTTATGCCTAACACTTTTACTACTGGCTGTTTTTAAGAAAGCACTGCCTGCTCTCCCCATCTCCATCACCTTTGGCTTGATCTTCTACTTCTCGACAGACAACCTCGTGCGACCCTTCATGGACACCCTGGCCTCCCACCAGCTGTATATTTAGAAGAAGTGGGAGTTAGAGGATTCTTTTTCAAGCTTTGCTGTGAAGTATGGTACAATGTTTGGAATAGGTCATAAAGTTTTTACACTTAGTGCCATATATTTGTAAGGAAAACACTAATTCCTTGATATGCCGTGTACTAAAAATCTAATAGTTACATGTTGAACTGAGATTTTTCACAGGACTCTTGGTGAAAAGCCTGGCTCCTTGCTGATGTCAGAGTGTTACTTTTATTTTATTTGATGTGCACAGTGGCTGTTGTGAGCACAGAAACCTGTATGTGGCACGGAGCACTGGAGAGGTGAGGGGTCTGATCTTCCAGGAACTAAGTAAGGTGTTTTAGGCCTGGAACTCCAGTCATCTTTTACCATAACCTAGAATTTCTAAGTTTTCACTTAGAACTTCTAAGTCTACACTTCTAAGTGCTGTGCAAACACGAGGTGCAAGTGATTGGAAGAGCCCAGCTGGCAGCATGCACAGAGCAGTGTGTGAGCCATTGGAGAAGTGAGGCTGAGCTTCCTACGCTGGCTGCTGTGCACACAGCATCTGTTGAAATTGCCCCAAAGGCCCATTTATCCTGACCTCAGTTAGGCATGGTGAGCCAGGAGGGACTGAGACAGGATGTCAGTGGTGGGATGGTGGAACATCAGGTTCTGAGCACATCCACCAGTGCAGCAAGCAGCTGATGGAGGCAGGGCTGCCCCTTGCAGCACATCAGATCCTCAGCGTGCAGAAACAGATACTGCAGAAACAGATACTGCTCTCTCCTCCCAACGTTTTATTTTTTAGGAAATGTTTTTCTGGGTCATGGCTACAATCCTGAAGTGACCCTAAGGTGGAAATGGCTAAACAACTCCAGTAAATCAGACCTGTAACTTAGTTCCTGTGTTTCTGGTCTCATTTCTGTGCATTGTTGTAACTACTCCAAAGGAGGATTTACCTTCCCTTTATTAAGAGGTCCTCTCTTACACTGACTGAGACTTGGTTTACGTAGGTTTTTGTACTGCTTAAAGATTATTTTTTTAATTACAAATTTTAAAACAGCTATTTAGTGTCAAAGGAACTCTTTTGGAAATATCCAGTCATAGTTTGTATCAAAATATTGGGGTGCAAACTTCAATCTGTTGTTACATTACTTTTAGGAATAGCTATACACCCTCAAGTGAGTTCATTAAGAAAATCACAGTGCTTGATGTCAGTAAAAAATACATAGGACAGACTGAACCTTTATGCTTTGTCCACCTTTGAAAATAATTTTGTTTCTACTCTTTGAGTCAGTTTTTCAATAGCTGCCAAAGTTCTGTGATTTTATTTTTTCTTTTCTTTTTACCCATGTCATTTACTCAAACAAGCTCTGTTTTCTTTGACAGCTGATCAGTGTCAGTAAATGTAACATTATGTGAGAATTCATGAATAATGCAATGTCTTTGAGAGACACAGAATTTAATTTCTGGAAATGCTTCCTAGCAAAGGCTTTGAATTACACAATTTTAGGTAGTGCTTTTTCCAGTAGACTTGTTCAAGCTCATCTGCTTTGATAATTAACAAGGATATCACACAGGAGATTCAGACTAATTTTTAAAAAGTGCATAAGTGTTTTTACAAGGGATGTGTGTATGTGTGTGTCTCAGTCTGGACAAGTCAGTAACTCTTGCTCTGTGTTAGTTTTCCGTCCTCATTTCTCACATTTGCAATGTTTGGACTTAACAACTGCAGAGTTAACTATTACTAAAAGGTATTTCCTTTGGAAATGTAAATCAGTAGAGCTTTGTTTGCTGATTTTTAAGGTTTATGTGAGAGTTGCTTTTTCTATTTGTTTGTTAGTGTTTGTTCTTTTTAATGAAACCAGTTATGGGGCCAAATCAGACTAGAATCACCGGGAAACATGATTTTACTTTTTGCATTGCATAGTGTAGAGAGGATATGAATTATTTGTATATACTGAAAGAAAAATCCTGCTTGGCTTATCAGGGTTGTATTTCTATGAAAGCAGAGTTAATACTTGAAGGAAACTGGCAGGGGACCCTTCACATACTGAAGGATCACCACTGGTTTGCTGCAGATACCTGCTTGCCAAAGACTGGCCTTCCACTGACCAATTCTGCAGAACTTACAAGAATTTTAATTTAAAAGGTAACTGAGCAAGAGATTCTGGCAGTGCAACAGAATGTATTGTCCTGGTGAGTGAAAGGAGTATATCATGGATATACTGGAGTGGTTATAATTGTATAAAAGTTCATATGTATTTACTACAAATATATATTTGTGTTTGTGTGTCCATATACACACAGACAAGCAAATTTTAAAATTACGTGGAGTGATTTCTCATCTCTTTGGACATTTTCACCTGTGCATGAAGCGAAGCTTTGTTTGTGATGTTAACATTGTGCAGCATGGCCTAAGCTGTGCAATGCAGAGGGCAGGATTTACCCTACTCACAGCTGGCTGCTATGTGAGATACTGACTCAGTGACCTGGCACCTTGAATCAGCAAAGCATTTGTCTGCCTAATGTGTTCATTCACTGGTGTCAGCTTGCTGCATGCTCTGAGCCAGCACAGCTGCCAGGTACACTGAGGTGATACCTTTCTTGGTGCTGGTGTCACTCAACACCTGAAGTCCTATAGGAGGTGCCATGTGTTGGCATTTTCCTGTGTGATCCTGCTCACACTCACCCCTCCCCTCCAGTCTGAAATTAGTCTTTCATTGCTTCTACTCTCAAGTGTAGCTTGGGCATACAGCAGTCTTGAAGATCTAAGACTGAAGCCAAGTCCACAAACAAAAATGTGGTGAGCCTGCCTAATGCAAGCCCTCAGTGAAACTTCTGGTGGGAGGTGTGGGGTTGTTTTTGTGAAGTGTCTGCTGTGTGTCAAAGACTGGAGATGAGCCCTGTACTCAGAGGATGCACAAGAGGCATCACACTGATAATGAAAAAGCAGAAACCTGACAGTCCTTGCAGAAGCACACAGCTTTCATTTGATACTCCTGGTCTGATTCACCAAACCTGACTTCAGGCTCTGTTCTTGCCTTCATAGGTACTTCCAGTTTATCCCAATGCGTTTGCATTCCTCTTCCTTGTAACTCAGACTGGGGTTTGGTTTAAATTGAATATAGAGTTATTTTTCTTTATTGTTTCCCTCAGTCCCTGATCTCAGTTTCTGCTTTAGAGATGCTCCTTGGCAGCCACGGGAGGGCAGCAGGTCCCTGTGGAGAAGTACCAGCCATTTTAAGTACTCTGCCCTGTGCCCCTTGTTTTTCAGAGAGGCTGAAGGCCTGGCAATCTCCTTCGTGGCAGGAAGAAAAAGAAAGGCAGGCACGCCACACCCCAGCACAGTTGTAGTTTTGGTCCAACATGGGAGAGACTTTCAGGGAGAACAAGCTCAAGCTGAACCAGAATTCATTTAAAACCAGCTGCTTTCAGTGTGATGCCATGTTCAGCACTGCAGTCCTGGGTGAGATGCTGCTGTTACACTCCATTTTGTTTGGGTTCTCTCCCTGCTTTCTTTTTTTTAATAAATCATCCAGTCCTAGTTTCATTCCTCAAAGCCCCAAGCATAAGTCAGGGGCTCCCCCGGGCATTGCTAAATTCAATTTATTACATAAAGATTTCTTCTGAGCATCTTCAAGAAGGAAAGGAATAATTATACTTACTGATTTGTCATTCTTCCTCTCACATCCAGTCTCTTATCCCAGTAGGTCTTGCTAATCTGGGAGGAAAAAAAAGAGCACACAGCTTGTCCTTCCAGCTCTTGGTACTGAGAAATCTAGGGACAAGCTAGATAGTGTTGGATGGGCTTTGAGCAACGTGGTCTAATGGAAGGTGTCCCTGCCCATGGCAGGGGGGTTGGTACTGGATGCATTTTAAGGCCCCTTCCAACCCAAACCATTCTATGATTCTCTGTTGTTTGTGCCTCAGGAAGACCAGGGGAGTACCTTATTTTCTTGAACCTGGTTGTTTTGTAAGAAAGCAGTCTGGAGAGTTGTGGTATCTTTGCCAGAAATTCTCCTACAACACTATCTGTATGCCCCAAACGCACATTGTATTCCTCACTGAATTTATCCTTTCTTCCTCAGTCAGGTAAAGTGATGTGAGCCGTTCTCATTCTACGAGTGGGAAACAAAGCAAGACAGTAAATCATGGAATCATAGAATGGTTTGGGGTGGGAAGGGACCTTAAAATCATCTAGTTCCAACCCCCTCATATGGGTAGGGACACCTTCTACTAGACCAGGTTGCTCCATCCAGCCTGGCCTTGAACACTTCCAGGGATGGGCAGCCACAGCTTCTCTGGGCAACCTGTGCCAGTGTCTCACCACTAGCACAGTAAAGAATTTTAATAAGCTAATAATTCATCTAAACTTACTGTCTTTCAGTTTGAAGCAGTTCCCCCTTGTGCTATCACTACATGCCCTTGTAAAAAGGACCTCTCCCTCTTTCTTTTGGGTTCCCCTCAGGTACTGGAAGGCCACATGACCATGCTGGGTTTGAGCTTGGATACATAAGGAAGATCTGTCCACATCAGATCATGGCATCAAACACCATCACACAAATTACTGTTACTTCTTTTTTACATATTGCTTTGCTGCAGGTTTGCCATTACCCACCTTTTGCCACTCTTGAATCCAAGATGTTTGCCCTGAACACTGAAGGAGTTAAGCAAATATGAACTGTTATCTTCTTTGTGCAACACATTTGACAGGTGCCCAAGAACACCATTTGGAAGGTGTCAGTGCTCAGCACTATTTGTGGCTCACTATTAAAAAGATCTAAAAAACCAGAAACTTTGAAGTGGAACTAGCTAAGCTTGATACAGAAACCTGAGACAGGTACAGGGCCAAGTGGATGGAGTGGAAGTTTTCCGAAACTGGGAACTGTTTGAGCCCTATCAAATGCAGCCTGAGGTAAGTGACAGCTCCCACAGCCAACTCTGGATTAGATCTGTGCTGAAATAAATGCCAGGAAGCCTGGCACTCCTGAACCTGCCTTGCAGAAGGGGGTGGAGTAGGAAAAGCATTAGGCCTGTTTTCTCCTGGATCACTGGTTTCTATGATTTCAAGGAGACCTTGCTCACCTTGGTATAAAATATGAGTAACTCCACAGCTAACTTGCATTCAAGCAGGTCAGGAACAATGCATAAAGTGAAAAGTGTGGAAAACTGATCCAGCCTATTTAACTTATGCCATGCCACCTTTAAAAAGCTTAAGCTGCAAGCATTTAAAATTCTCCCTGACTTCACTGAGCTGCATTTGTGTATAAAAGAATATGAGCCTTCCTTCAAAACTGGTGTAAGACAAGCAAGATCCCTGGAGCTGAAGGTAGGATTCAGGATTATTTTAAAAGCTACCTATCCTGTGTACCAAGAGTTAGTAGCAATAAAATGCCAGTTGAATTAACAGAACTGTTCTAAACAGGAATGCCATCCCTTCATCAAGCCAGAAAAGACATGCCCTCTCTTTAAGCCCCTACCAAATAATATTCTGGGAAGTTCAGATTTGAGCTATTTTTGTTCTTCAGCTATTGTACCAATAGTCTTCTTCTCAAGTGTTCTGTGAGTTTCAAGGGGCATGACAACTGTTTAACTTTCTTCTTTAATATGGAAAAGAATTGCCCTGATTTCTGTCCCTGTGTGATTTGGGTGGGCAAGCAAGAATGAAATGGCAAGAGGACTTAAATAGGATGGGGAAATGAGAGCATGTAGAGGGTTAAGGTACCTTCTCTGCTACTCTTGTGTGCACATGCTATGTACCACTGTCATGAAATAGGAGCACTGCTGCAGAATTCAGGAAAGGAGTAATATCTCCTATGCTGGGAAAGCAGAGCAGCAGCTGAACTGCAGCCAAAGTTGCTGCAATGCATTGTGTGGATGGTGCAGGGTGTAGTCACTGTCCAGGCTGCATCCTCAGATGCTGTGTCTGGTGGAACTGCTGAAGGGTCATTTTTGTGCTCACATCTTTGTGCTTTGTGCTCACACCTTGGGCTCCTACAGGCTAGAAATCTCACAGAGAGTGAACCTGCAGTGCTGGTTCTCAGCACAGCTGTGCCTGAAGGCAAACCCTTTTCCCTACACACTGGCACAGAGCAGGTTGAAATTCCTCCTGCTGTGCTTCCACTGAGGTTTTCCAAACACTTCTTTAGGCATTAGGAGCACGACAGAGCAGAAGAATGCTATTAAGCCTATTTTACAGATAGGAGTTGGATAATTTGCTCAGGGTCAAATGAAGGGCTTAACCTGGATGTCTGGAGCATCTCTCAATCAGTCACTCCTACCAGAGGCTTGTTAATTGCTGGTGTCTCCCTCTTAGTTGCACTCTGGTACGTGTCAGTCAGGGTGTTCTGCCCCCAGTTGGTCTCCCTGTGTCCAGGTATGCAGACACAGATGGAGATAGCAGAGGTTAGATTATGCAGTCCTGCTCAGTTGGCCTCTGGAATTGGATTGACAGCCACAGCAAAGCAGGAAAAGGGTCAGTCAGCATCCAAAGGTAGCAACAATCCTGCTTTCCCATACTGGTTTTGGCTTTTGGTTTTTCAAGCCACAACATCCCTGCAGACTGACTGCTAGAAGTAAATTGTCATGACTATCTGTGAATCATCATCTGGCAAGTGGATGGAGGTTGTGAGTTTGTCCATTTGCCACACAGGCACTCAGAAACACCCTGCAGCTTTCCGTGTCTCCATCCCACACCTTGCTGTGTTTGGAACAGCAAGGCAGGAAGCCAGGAAGCCAGAACAAGTACTAGCTTTCAGGGCAGTGAAAGAAAACAAGGTGTCTTGGGGATGATTCCAGGCTAGGGCAAGGTGGCTCACTGCTCTCCAGCTCTGTGAGACATGGCAATGCTGTGCCAAAAGCTGGGGCAGTGGCTGAGTTTGGCAGCACACTTTGCCATTAACCAGCAGAACTATGATGACTACTGGTAATTCTTAGTTCCAGTAAAGTGTTCAGAAATAACTCTGTTTCTCCCATGTTCTCTGGCTCCAGCCTGTCCTCCCATTTAGAACAGCTCTGCCCAAATTGTTCAGATAACCCTTCTGTCCTTGGCAAAAGGCTTTTCAGAGTGGCTAAATGCAGGCAAAGAACTTGTTCCTGTTTGCCTAGCTTTAAAATTAATTTGCCTTGTTTGCCCAGGGGGTGAATGGCTTTGCCAGTTATCATCTGTAAAGTGAATCCTGGCTGGAAGCTACAAAGAACTGAGCCTTCCCACCTTGTCCATGCAGGATGGGTTGAGGTACATGCAAACAATCATGTGCCAAGGGGAGAGAGCAAAACACCAAACTGTGCAAGCAAATGCAATTTACAATGAGCAGAAACAACTGATCTGTCTAGTCCACACAAAGAAGAATTACAGACTGAATAATGTTTAACTGAGTCCAGCAGAGAAACATAAATGCCACGTTCTTGAGGCACACAGCTGCAAATCAGGCTACTGCACTCTTCATCTCATTCAAAATGGCTTTGCTCAGCACCCATAAAAAGCACTGTTGTGCAACAGGATTTAAACTGGCAAGGATAACATTGTGAATGTTTTACAGTATAAATTGCTAAGGTGGCAGGGTGCCTGTCCTTGCCCTGCACTGTCCCACACACTAACCTAAAAACAAGGACTGGTATCCCTTTCTTCCACTTAGTGCTTGCATCTGCACCTCTTCCCCTGGCACTGTCCTTCTCTTCATGTACTCCACTCCCATGGGCCACTTGTGTCCAATTTCCAAAGCACCCAGGACCCACTTGGCACCCACAGGAAGTCTGGAGGAGAGCTGGGTGGCTGAGGCACAGCCATGCCCGGTGTGCTGGTGTTTCCGTGGTGCTGGCACTGAGGAACACAGCCTGGCTCGGGCTTGTCGTGGCTCGTCACCACCTCACCCTGACAGCAGCACCTAGATTTGTTTTCTTTCATCATCCTCCCTTCCCCAAAGCAGCTCCTTGCTGGGTGATATGGAAAGGAGGGAGGTGTGAGCAGGGGCACAGAGAGGCAAGGCAAAACACAGGGGGCAAAGGGAAGGTTTTGTGTCTTCTTCACCCTCCCTTTTTTCAGTTAGGGGACAAGACAGCCCTTCAGCAGTCCCCTCTCCTCCACAGAACCTGGCAGCCCCACTGGGCATTCCCTGCCCTCTCCAGCTGTGCAGAGCAAGGCTGCTCACTGAAAGCTCCAGAAGGAAAACAGAGGTGGGAATCATGACATTTCTGTGGTGACCAGTGACATGACCTGAGGGAATGGCATAAAGCCATGTCAGGGGGGGTTTAGGTTGGGTATTAGGAAAAGGTTCTTTAGGCAGAGGGTGGCTGGGGACTGGAACAGGCCCCCCAGGGAAGGGGTCACAGCATCAAGCCTGGCATAATCCATGAGGTGTTTGTCAATACAGTCAGGCACTTGGTGTGAATCTTGTGGTGTCCTGTGCAGGCCCAGAAGTTGGAGTTGATGATCCTTGTGGGTCCCTTCCAACTCAGCATATTCTGTCATTCTAGGAAATACCTGTCCTGCTCCCTGCACTATCTCTTCCTCTTGGACAGAAAATACTCATCTTGAGAACTGCCACACCACCCCCTTCTGACAGCACTAAATCATCTTTAAATTAAAGTGCTAACTGAAATGGCATCTTGTCTCTGTCCCTTTGCAGTGAGTGGAGAGAGAAAAAGGAAGGGCAAATGCAATGAGTGCCAGAATGCTTTGGGATGAAAATACACAGTTCAAAAACCAGAGCAGTGCTAAGCTTAACAAAAATAGCTCATCATTTGGATCCTGTGATGATACTGGATGTGCATCTACCATTGACTGAGTCAGGGAGATGCCATTTCTCTGAGAGCTCTTGCTCTCATTCTTGGCCATAAAAAAAGCCATATAAATAACATATGGTACAAACAGCATCACTGACACCTGCCAAAGTTTTGAAATACCTACAAGCTAACTACTAAAACCAAGCCACCTGTCCAGTGACTTCCACTTGAGTTGTTCCAATTCATCATCCCTGTATTATTATGTTGATGGGACGCCATAAATCTACAGAGTCAGAGAAGACATTCCATCTGCCCTGAAAAAATTACCCTCTAGAGAAGATGAGCGAGCTCAAGGCAAAACCCCTCAAGAGGAGCTCATCTGAGCCCCAGAAGTTGCTTGGAGAAGGAGGACTGAGGGAAACACTTCCAGAGCAGCTTTTGCTTTGTGGTTAGCTGTGTGAACACAAGAGGAGGATGGTGACTTATATTAGAGATTCTTAGAATCATTAAGGTTGGAAAAGACCTCCAAGTTCATTGAGTTCAACCGTACATATTGTGGTTGGAGAAACAGCTTGGGCCTGTCCTATGCAAGAGAATTTCTGAGTGATCTCTGAACAGCCTGGACACTTGTCAACCTAATTACATGACCAACTGCTGCTTAATTGAGGCTCCATTACCTTTTTTTTCTGCAGGTCAGTAGTCTGCCTAGTAATTTTCTGTTGCAATGGAGGCCTTCTTACTGCAGGGCCCAAAGATCCTTCCAGGCTCTGGTTCTCTAACTTCTTCTGTTTGCAAAAGTTTAGCCCTTCTGGCTCATTCCTCTCTGTGTTCCTCTCTGGGAACGTGTCCCACTTTGTACAAGGCTTTGAGGAAGTCAGCTTCCCCCAGGTGCTTCAGTCAGCACTGGCAGAGGGTTATTTGGGTGTTCCCTGGCACCCAGTAAATGGGGAGCTGATCTCTGGTGAGCAAAGAGACTCCTCTCAGAACTAACAGTGAACAGGGGCAGGAAGAAGATCCCACCCACGGGACCCTGCTGGAAGGCACAGCCAGGGAGCCTTGGGATTGCCCTTCCCAGTGCCCTTCTTGCTGCTCCTACCCCAGGCCTGCAGCAGAGCTCTTTATGCACCCCATGAAGCCCCTCATTACATAAAGATCAACAAGCAATATGGGGTGGGGATAGGATGGCACAGCTAAAGCATCTGCTGTGGAGTCAGGACTTTCAGCTGCTACATGAAGCTTTTCCACTGACCTGCAAAATGAGGATATTTTGAGAATTAGATGATCCTGAACACATCATTTTAACCTTAGTAGGTTAAAACTCCCACTCTGGGGGAGTGTGACTCTGACATGGTTAAATTGTAACTATTAGTTATAATTTAAATTTATTATGATTTTGATTATATTTATATATATCATGAGGATCGATAGATCATTGTAGTATTTATAGCTTTATAATAATTAATATTACTATAATCAAACTCATAATGATTTTATTATAATTTAATAAAAGACTGATTTATATGCTCCTCATAGTTGTAAGTTTCTTGCTAGAAATGCTCACAGAAATGTTTCTAGATAAGGCAGTATGTTGAAATTTGACTGAATAGAACACTACCAAGCAAGCTACAAGAAGAAAATGACAGCTGTATTGCAAAAAATGTGTTTTAGCTGATTTATTAATAATGTTCACTTCTTATTCTTAGATCTAATCAAGAGACTCCTCGAAGTCTGGGAACTTGCTTTTTCACAGGACTGCTTTGGCTTGCTCTGCAAATTCATCTCTGCACTGCACACACCTCCAAAAGAGTGCAGGTATACAGCACAAAAATTACATGAGATTTAGACACCAGTGCAAAACCTTTTAAACTGCAACAACCTCATTCTGCTGTCACATGGATGTCAGTGTTTAGGTATTTACAAAGAAGTTTCATAGAATCATAGAATAATTTGGGTTGGAAGGGACCTTAAAAGTTTGACTAGTTCCAACCCTCTGCCACGGGCAGGGACACCTTCCACCAGACCAGGTTGCTCAGAGCCCCATCCAATCTGGCCTTGAGCACTTCCAGGATGGGGCAGCCACAGCTTCTCTGGGCAACCTGTGCCAGGGCCTCACCACCCTCACAGTGAAGAATTTCTTTTTAATGTCTATCCTAAGTGTGCTCTCTTTTAGTTTGAATCCATTCTTCCATGTCTCATGTCCCTACAGGACAAGGAGGAAACAGGACCTCCCTATAGGGACTAGATTTCTTCCCTCTACCCTGCTTGGAAGGACTTTATGAGTTAATGTTTGCACAGCACATTCAGCAGATCAGCTTCTACACAAACCCTGCCCCGATTCAGGGCCTGCATGAAGCTGCTGTTTCACCTACACTGCACTGGTGGAGGGCACAAAACCAGAATGGGGCAGCCTGGGCTGATCCCCACAGGGTTCTTGCCCATGTCTCCTGCCACTGGACAAGGCACAGTTTGCACAAGGCCTGACTGCAGATTTGTCTGGGATTTGGATGGGGTTGGAGGATTGCTCCATCCTCATTTCCTCTTGCTGAACTCTCCCATTAAATAATATGAGTAAGGCTGAAGGGAGAAGACAAGAGTATGCATAAGGATTAGGGTCTCAGTGTGTGGGGTGCTGTTAAGTCTTCACAAGCAGAGAAGGAACCTGAATTTGAATACCCCAAACAGCCAACAAGGATGACTCCCTGGTCTATTTCCCACCTACAACACCCTGCCCCTTCCTTTTTTCAGGATCAAAGGCTGTCAATCTCATAACTGGTAGCACTAAACCAATCCCAAATACTGACAATATTTTTTCTGTTACCATTTTTCCTCAGTTTACAGGGAGATCTGCCATGGAACAGCTCTCCCAGCACTTCATATATATCATGTTCAACTTTTTATTTAGGATTGTGGACAAAGTAGGCAAAATTAACCTCTGGATTCTGGATTGAGTCGTGGGTGTCCTGTCCCTATTCCCCCTAAGAACTAAAAAGTAACAAAGAGGGACATACACTGTTTTTTCCCAGTAGCTTCAGTCCAGCTTTCATTCCTACCTCTTTGCACTCCAAATTAGGTGGGAATACAGACACTTCTCTCTTCTTTATGTACAGAAAGAGCTCAAGTTCAATGGGTCTTTTAAGGCTGCAGAAAGTCTGGCAGGAGGAGGTGTGATGCAAATTGAACAGCAGTGGCAGAAATATCCGATGGTTTACCACGTGTGAATAGAGGGAACCAGCCAGGCCTGTCTTTGAGAGATGGGGAGAGCTTCACCCTGGGCTTGCTCTGCCTCCATCTCACACTATGGCAGCCTGCTCATGCAGAAACCCTCCAGTTCTCCGTGCTCAGCACTGTGAGCAAGATGTTTCACAATTAATGCCGAGCTGATGCAAGCAAAGTGATGTTACACAGAAACTGAGCACTGCCAACCAAATCCAGCACAGGATTTGATAAAGGGGTGTCGTTAGAAAAGACACCTAAAATTTATCTCTTTCCAGATGAGGGCATATATGGTCTTTCCTTTATTAGAAATAGAATGAACCTGACCACAAATAGAACAATTAATTTGTGCATATTTCCACAAGTGTGAGTATTGAACTGAAGAAAATGAGGCATTTTTTGGACAAAGCTTCTCAAGGCTGGTATCTTATTACAGACATGTTTTTGCTTCATCTATGTATTGAGCCTCCATCCCTTATCAAAGTATTGTGTTTGCCCTTTCCATTTCAGATATATTTTGTCTACACACAGCCTGTGTGTTAAGCATTTAATTCAATAATATGCCTTTCCCAGGGAACTGTTTGTTTTTTCAGCTTTCAAATTCAAATCCAGCCTTTTTAGTCCTGATTGGAGCTGGCTTCTAATTCGATAATGTTTGGGTGATGAATATTGCTAAATTTATTTGTAGCTGTCTGTTCAGTGCCTTACAGAGACCTTCTCAGGGTTTACATGGGGAACTGAGAGGGGATTGGGGGAGACACAAATTTTTTTTTTTTTTTTTTTTTAAACATGAAGGAATATGTGTAATACTTGAACAATAAATACCAGCCAAACAATCTTTGGTCTGAGCAGCTGGAGATAATAATTGTCTCCCTCTGCAGAGGAGGGCAACTTCGGCAATAGCAGATTGGCAGTAATATTCAGGCAGGTTTTGTACAGTTCAACCTCTCTACACACTTATGGCAAACCATTTAGCTATTTTCCTTCTTCACAAATCCACAGCATCCACAACTCCTACTGACTTAGATACAGGTCCTCTGGTGTGGATTTAAGTGTTCCATTCAAGCTACTAGTTAGCTGAAAAGGTAAGCCAAAACAAGCAATTGACAATGGTGAAATTAAAGCTCGGGGCTGTTTGTTGGTCACTCCTACAGCTGGAGAAGGATTAGGAATCCTGTTTGGTTTAGGAAGGAACGAATGATTTCATCTCCAAACCCCATCCGAATGTACTCCTGCACTGATGCAGCCATGTGGAAAACGCTCCAGAACGACTGTATTGTTATTTTTCAGACGGGAAAGTTGCTGACAGCGGCGAGCGCTTACCCGAGCATCCAGACAAGCGCGGAGCCGGCTGTCGCTGCGAGCCCCTCGCCGCATCCCGGGCATCGGCCTGCGGGGAACAAGGCACCGCCTTCGCTCCCAACGTGCCCACGAGCCTTTCCCAACAACCCGAACAGTTCCCAACGCCTGCGTGACACGGTGCTCTGACAAACCACACAGGCAGCACAAACAAAGCTTTCCCGCACACGGAGCGCCACGAATCGGGAGCTGCTCCCTTCGCCGGGCATCTCCCTGGAGCCTGCCGGGCGCGGGGCTCCTGCCCATCTCCTCATGCACATTAACGGGGAATGTGGGACCGCCGGGGCAGCGATCCCCGGCCACCCCGAGCCCACCGCATCCTTTCCCACCGCGGGACCCCCCCTCCCCCGCCCCGCGAGACGCCGCCACCTCCCGCTGACACCGCGACCGGGCGGTCCCCGTTCGCTAGAGAAGCCCAGCCCGGGGGGAGCCAGCCCAGCGCCGACAGACGGCGGCTGTCGCCGCCCCGCTCGCAGCACACGCTCCTCACGCCTCACCCGGCCGCCCGCGCCCCCCCCGCCCGCCGCCGCACGGACCTCACGGGCCTCACGTCCCCCTGCAGCCGCCGCGCGCGCCGCGCCGGGCCCGCCCCGCATTGGCCGGAGCCCCGCCCGAGGCCGCCGCCCATTGGCGGAGGCGCGGGGCGCACGGGCTCCGCCAATGGGAGCGCGGCGGGGGCGGGGCGCGCGGCCCGGCCGCGGCCGGGGGCGGTGGCGGCGGTAAACAGGCGTGCGGGCCCGCGCCGCGGCCGCCGAGCCGAGCTGAGCCGAACGGACCGAGCTGAGCCGAGCAGGGACCGCTGGGCTGTGCCGTGCCGGGCCAGGGTATGGGAAGCGACCGCGGCAGTGGAGGGGCCAGGCCGGGCAGGGGTGGCCTGTGCCGGGCTGTGCTGGCGGCGGGGGTGGGGGCAGCGGAGCACCCGGTAGTGGCGGTGCCCCCGGTAGTGGCGGTGCCCCGGCTGTGGGAGCTCGCCCGTTGCCATGCGGGGGAGGGTGCGGGAAGGGCTGCGGGTGAAGGCGGTGGCGCTGCCGCGGGGAGCGCGCCCGTGCCCGGCGCGGCGCCTCGGGCCGGGGGTCGCTCGCCCGGGGCGCGTTCCCCGGCGGGCGGGGGGACGTGTGCGGGGTCCGGCGGCCGATGGCGGCAGCGGGGCTGCGGGGCTGCGCCCGGGCAGGAGGCGCCCGGGGCTGCGGCCTTGCCGTGCCCTTGGCCCGGCGGGCGGAGAGCGGGGCCGGCCGGGTCCCGCCTCCTGCCCGCGCTCGGCAGCGCCGGGCCGGGAGCGGGGCCGGGAGCGGCGCCTCAGCGCAGCCGGGGAGATGCGCGGGGCTGAGCGGGGAGCGCAGCCCGAGGGGGATCGGGGAAAGGGGGAATTCCCTGCTCCGCTCCGTAGGGAACTCGCCCTGCCCGAGGATACCGCGCGGACCTGGTGCTGCGCTGCTTTCCGGGCTGGTCCCGCTTGCAGCCCCGCTCCCCTCTGCCGTCTGGTCGGAGATGGCTGTAAAATAAAGATGCTCGCTGTTTTTTAAGCTTTGCTTGTGGCTGAATTGGGGGTAAAAAAAAACCTGTGAGGCCCCTGGTAAAGTGCCTGATGAAATAATCTTTCTTTCTATAGGCAAACAGGCTTGTGAAGCCTTTGTAACAATGTGAACGGGAACTGATGGGGAGATACTTAGTTTTAAACAGACATCGAACAAGCTACCTATAAATAACTACAAATACGAAAGTTTGGTTTTAAACAACATTGTATAATGTTGTTTTCATGGTTACTGACCATTTTAATTTCTGCAGGACTGTAGCATAAGAAATAGCACTATTTCTAATAGCCCAACAAGGTTATGTGCTACCCGGCAGGGAGGTAGGTGGGGAGATTCTCTGTATTCCCCTCCATGCAATGAAAATCCATACTTTGTGGTCAGTGTTAGGAAATTCAAGCTTTTCTTTCAATAACTGAAAGTATCATTTTCCTAAAAAGAATTGACCTAACAATTTATGATTTTTTTTCTGCGTTGCTTGTCCTTTAATTATATTGTTTTACTAGACTCAGCTGTATTAATTAAGAATATGTAGAATAAGTCTTAGCACTGGGTGTAGAAGGGTAGTGGCCAAAGTCAAATAGTAGCTTAATAAAAGAAGGGATTAAGAAATTGTTCTTTATGCAGATTGGTGTCTGTAGGTATATTGGTAGTTTTGCATTTCTCTGTCATGGGGTAAGAACATTCATATGTTATCAGAAGGCGTTTAGTTCACAGGAACTGCAGCTAGCAAGTGCAAGCAAGAACCTTCTTGCTCTTAGACCAGGAGAGTTATTTTTGTATTTTGTGCATGTTTTTTTTCATTGCTGTTAAGCAGCAGTGACATTGGTAACCTTGAATAAAGTATGCTTAGAATAAACAGCTTCACATTGTCCAGTCTTACTCGATGTGGGGAAAAAAGTGAGCGACCTGCTGTGCTTTGACAGGGTCTCCCTTTTGATAATGAGGTAGTGAGCAGAAGAAAAGGCCAGATGTGGAGAATTGTCTCCATTACTATCTGAGTACTGATCACCTTGTTTCATTCCTGCCAAGGGGAATTCTGTGCAGTGCAGCTCTGGTTAATTCATTTGTGATAGTTCACACAAGTTAATAATAGCTCAAAGCATCCATGCAGCAAGACCTGGACTTTTTTTGGCTTCTAGTCTTCCAGGAGTCCTTTTAAAGGCAGGTGGTGGTCTGTTGTTTCACACCCTGTTTGTCAGGCTGTACTGTTTTTCTGGAAACTGAGAGAGAGCAAGGGACAGGAGCTGAATTCCTGCTTCTTAATTTTTTATGTCAAAACTAGCTGATTGCTTATGGAGTTGGGATTTTTTTTAGGTAGAGGTAGGTGTTTTTTTTCTGTCTGCATGTGTTTTTCTTCATTGTTTTAACCAGGGTGCAAGGGATGACGTGTGTCTCATGGTCTGTCATCTTGTGTATCAGTGTGCATGGGATAAATTGTTTGATCCAGGTGGTTTGCCAAATACATCTCAGGACTGAGCTTGGTGCCTGAACAAGCATTTCTCCTTTTCCTTAAATCTGTCCTGCTGGGTGAACAGTCCAGCCTAGGATGGAGGCATTGAGTCTGAGCAGTATTTAGCAATCACATCTCCACTGTGATGTAGGTCTTCTTGTCTTCTCCCTCTAAACTGCAAAAGAAAGAAGTCTGGAAGAGGAACCTTTTTGCCTTAAGAAGCTGTATATTCTGGAACAGAGCAGCTTTAGGAGAAGAGTAGCTTCTCTTTCAGCTTGTTTTATAAAAAAGTGCTGCCTTGTGCTATGGGTGCCTGCTTTCCTTCAGGATCTGAAGAAGAAAATCAGTGGAGTGAAGTGAATCTGCATGTGGAGCTAAAATACCAGCTGGCAGTGAAGCTCAATAGTTTGAGGGCGTGGGTTCAATCACTGCTTTCTCACCCAGCAGTGAAAACTCATTTTATAGGCACATTCCTATCTTCACATTCAGTTTTTTGTCTTTAGCTTCTCAGTTTTTTAGATGCCACTTGTTTTGTTCCTCTCACCTCCCCTTCCCCTGTATGGTAGATAGCAAAATTAAATCAATCTGAGCTGGTGACAAAGACCCAAGCAATAGCTGGATACACAAGTTTTGCCCTTTCTTTGCTCAGCTGTGTTTCTGCATTCTGTGTTGCACATTCTGTGTTTCTTTATTTTAATGGCTTTTATGTTTTGTCAGTCATTAGAGGTGTGGAGCTAAATAAGGCATGTTCAGTTCCCAGCTGTCCAGTCTCTGAAATGTTCTGTGTGCTTCTCACAGCATAGAAAATGACATTATTTGCTCTGAAAGACTTAGCTGTCAGTCTGTGGAACTGGCTTTTATAAACTTTACAAGTTTATATGTTTACTTAAACAAGTCTGCATGCATATACACAGTTTAAGAACAGGTGTTTTTTTTCTGGAAGCTGCAGAAGACTTTGTCTTTTTTGTGAAGACTGTAGAATCTGTATGTGGAGGCATGGGGAGAGATGATCTGTATGGTGCTAGAGCTGTTTTGTGATGTGCAGGTGATAACTTCCATTTACAAAGTTCTCCTACTGTGTTTGTTTTTCCTCTGTAGTTTGTCCTGGTTTTTGGTGTAGATTACATCTTTATGTGGCCCCTTTATTTGCTATTCCTGCCTCCTTTTTAACCAGTTGCATGCCTTGGTTTTTCTTCTGTGTCTGCTGAACAAGTGAACTATAAAAGGGCTTTAGGCATTGTTCTGAAATATCACAGCTCTCCTGCTGTCTGGATTGTGCCATTTGGAAGGATTAAATCCTCATCCTAATTTGATCTGGTCAAAGTGCTCATCAACAGAGTACTTGGGATCAGGGAAGAGATGGCAGGGAGAATGGGCAGTAAACTGCAAGTGGATTTAGTGTGTCCTTTAGAGAACCCTTCTGAAATCAGTAAACCTGATGCAATTTTACACTGCACAGCAAACATTGTGGAGCATGGCTTTTCAGAATTCACTTGGAGTTTGGGGAGTTTTAATTTTTTTAAACTGGATAAGCTGCAAAAAGCTTTGGTTTTCCTAGTTTGGAAAGGCAATGTATTTATATTATGCAAATGTGATTTCATAAAGTCTATACATAGAGAGCATAAACAATTGTAGATTACAGATTCTGTATCAGGTTAGGCTTAGCTGTAAGAGAAATACAGAGCTCATTATTCTCATTTACCCTGGTGTCAAAAGTGCCTATGTGTGGGGAGCAGGAGCAAACAGAAATAACTTGTCTGTGGCAGAGCTGCCATGCAGGAGCTGTAGGTTCTCACAGACCATGTTCCCCTGCAGCACAGAGATCCTCTTAGGTCTTCTTTTTTTTTGCCTATGGTCCTCTTGTTGCAGGGAGGATTTGGCACAGCCAGAAAAAATGGAAGCTCTGACAGCCAGGGCTCTGGTGTGTCGGGGGCTATGAATAGACCAGGATGTGTTGTAAGTTGCTAAACTGGAACTTAACCCCGGTTTCTAGGGCAAGGTTGGAAGCCATGAGATCGATACAGACAGGAAAGCCTGCAGGATCAATAGTGGGATCAGTGGCTGTGGGGTTTGCCTGCTGCTCCCAGAGGTGACAGCTCTCAGCACAGGGGGTTAGGTTCTGATAGACCATGTTCCCCTGCAGGACAGAGATCATCTTAGGTCTTCTTGAAGTAGTCTTTTTTGGCCTATGGTCCTCTTCTTGCAGGGAGGATTTGGCACAGCCAGAAGAATGGAAGCTCTCACAGTCAGGGGGCTATGGCTAGACTAGGATGTGTTGTAAGTTGCTAAATTGGAACTTAACCCCAGTTTCTAGGGCAAGGTTGTAATCCGTGAGATCGATACAGACAGGAATGCCTGCAGGATCAATAGTGGGATCAGTGGCTGTGGGGTTTGCCTGCTGCTCCCAGAGGTGACAGAGGGGACAGCTCTCAGCACAGGGGGCGTGTTTGCCACCCAGAGAGACCTGTGGGGTGTGCTGTGCAAGAGTCTGTCCTGGTGTACACAAAGGGAGATAAACAAAATCCCTGCTTATTCCTGAGGAAGGGCAGCTGCACAGCTCAGTTATAGGCTGTGTCCGGTTCTTAGAGAGCTTCTGACTAGAAGCCACTGCCCAAGTGGCATTTAATGGTGACTGTTGGCAAATATAGTTAGGTGGTCAGCAGACCAGCTCTAAATCCTTGTTTGTGTTTGATCTACAGAGGTGGGTGTTTAGGGGACTCCTAGGGACAGGCTGTGTGCCGTAAGGATCACTATGGAGAGCACTGGGATTGTTCCCAACCCTATGCCTGACAAGCAGTGTAAATTTGGATAGATCACCTGTTCTCTTCCTCTGAAGTAGACAACTGTGGTATCAGTCCCCTTTCCTGAGCTTTTTGAGAGTTATAAGTGAAGAGGGTTGTATGTTTAAATGCAAAAGGAAGAGCTGCTATTTTTCTCAAGACTTGTGCATTAAGTAGTGGTGTATTTGAGTCTAAAGGAATCTGCCCTTGTTTGTGAGGCACAGCACTTTATCAGTTTCTAGTTCCTAAATTAACCTTGGTGTGCTTTTGGAAAGTCAAAACTTCCTGTAAAAACAATTGTACCATAACCGTGTATACAAAAAAACCCATAACTGCAAGTTGATAACCTCCTTAATTTATACTTTATATTCTAATTCAAGGTACAATTTTTACTTTATATTCGAATTCAGGGGAGCTCTGTTGATTCCTGTGCAGAACTGTGCATCAGAGGGAGCTGGGGTTTGATGATCCCCTCTGCTCTAATGCTGCAGTGACTGAGAGAATAGAGCTCCTCTGCAGACTTGGGGAAGGTGTTTGTAGTGCTCAGATTGTGTTTGAAGGTCAGTGTTTGGGTTTGATCAGTGAAGAGCTTTAGTGTAACTTTTTTATAATTACTGCTAGGTAGAGTTATTCCATACAGATGTGGGGGATTTATCTTCTCAAGTAGTGCTGTGTGTTACCATTGATGGGGTGACTTGGAACTAGTGAACTGTGCTTTTGTGCAAACTTGCCATAAACCTAAAGCAAGGTTTCATCTTGTAGTAGTTCTGTTTCTTAAGTGCATGCTTCAAGTATTGCATCTGCCAGAATATCCTATTAATCTGTGTGCTTGGAGGTCATGCTCTATTTTGATTTTAATATACTGTTGTCCTTGTTGCTGAGTGAAAGATCTACATGCGTGGGAAGTAACATGAATAATTCTGATGAACTCTGGATTAATGTGATTAAAGTTACACTTAAGGCTTTTGAGCTAAGCAGAGGATGCAGTGCAATGCACTTATAAGCACAGCTCACTGCATAAACAGAAAACCCTTTTTTTCCCTTGTCCTCTTATTCTTTCTTCCTTTCCTTTTGGTAACAGAGGTAATACAGAGCTTGTGTGCTGGGTATAAATACAACTCCAGCTTGAAATCCATCCCCATGGCCCAAAACTTTTGCCTTGCAATTGCAATAAATGGATTTTTTTTTTTAATTATTATTTTTTGCCCCCAACTGCAAAGATTTAATTCTCAGGAGCAGATAGAGATCACATTTTTGGGGAACAGTGAATGAGCAGTGACCTTAGAATGACAGCAACTGAGTTGGATCTACCTCAGTGTAGCAGCAAACAGTGTGTGCCCAGGGCAGGATTTATTGGTGTACTGTGTCAAGGCATATCAGGAGTGACCTGTAGTGAGGCTTGTGCTCTCTTAATTGTGGCAAATCTTAATCGTGGCTAAATTATTTCCAGGTCTGTGTAGCTTATTTCCATCTGTGGGTAGAAGGGACTGTGTTAATTCCAGGCATGTGGGCTGTGACTATGCTGTTGCATTCCCCAGACATTGTCCAGAGAGAAGTAAACAGGGCTGTTGGTCCAGAGCATTCAGGGATGTATCTGTGCCTAAAATAAAGCAGGCCTTGCTAAAGTGTCCAAGCATTCTTTTCACTCTTATGTGTGTCAAGCCATTTATGGGGAAAATTAGGTTTTGAACTAACTGTCATTTGCCAAAAATGAGTGCTAAGCCTTCTGAGTTTTGTTGGAAAGAGGCATTTGTGTGGCCAGCAGCCCATTTTTATCAGTGTGGGTACTGCTATTGTAGTGATTAGGGAGCAAAGCAGTTCCGCTTGCCCTTCAAAGGTGTTTGTTTTCAATGGCATTGGCAAAGTGCTGTGTGGAAGGGTGCTTGTAAAGCAGCTTTCAGAGACTTGATGAATTCAGCTTCAGGGGGCTTGAGTGCAGGCCACAGGGCAGGGTCAAATCTAGGGGTCCTTACTTCTGTTACAGGTCGCATCTTTAAAGACATTTCTTTTGGAGCTGCAATGTATTGGAGTTATGGGGAAGGGAAGAAGGAAGGATAAGCAAGGTGTATTTTCAGTTTGATTTGAAGGATGATGGCAACTTCTTCCTTTTAAAATGCTGGTTTTGTGCTCTGCATGGTTAAAATTTGGGTCAGCTGCAACCCAAGGAATCCAGCTAATAAAAATACATCTAGGCAGGGACCTGGCAATCTGGTATCAAAGGAACTGGTGGGGAGGTGTGTGATGGAACTGAAAAACGCCATGAATGAAAGGATCACATGAAAGGGTTGGTATGGCAACAAACATAAAAAGAAATGGAAAAAATCTGTAAAAGAACAGTTACAGAGCAGCTTAATGAATAATAGTTATATTGAACTTAGTCTACTTTTGTTTCATGGCCATGGAACAATGTCCTGAGTATCTGGCCTTCTGCATCTTGTTTGTGGTGTTTATTATTTTTATTTCATTATACTCTTGCCACACTTGCTCTGATGGTGTGGGTGGTTATAACACTGAAGCCAGGGGTTTAGTCCTTGTTTAGATACAACTAAGATAACAGTGCTTGTAATGAAGGATAATGGAGAGAGGGAAGATGTAGAGGCTGTTTCCTTGATATGTGATATCTGATTATCTGCCTTACTACCTGTCCAAGCTAATATTATTTTATTGTTTATTTTCATTTATTTAGAATAAAAGTTGAGGATAAAGAAGGCAGCTAAAACTGCAGACCTGATGGAGGGAATATGGGCTGCTGTAAAACTGCTCTGCTTTTGTTTGGGGGATTTTTTGATGTTTTTTCTTTGGTCAGTTATTTTGTGTTATGTTGTTTTGGTTTTTAAATTATTCAACAGTGTTTGGTAGTAGTAGTTCCCATAAACTGAAAGAGACTGTGTTGTCATGCACAGAAAACTTTCAGATATGTTTCTGCTATTTGTACGATTAGAAATCTTGTGTTTAAACTTGGTCCATCCTATGTGTTTGTATATGCATGTGCATATGTATATCTGAGTAAAACTTTTCACTCTACAAGCATCTGGAGGAAAGCTCATGGAGTCTCAAGCAGATCTGTGTGTCTGCAGGAGCACACATTAGCACATGGAAAAGAAAGAGATTAAATGGAAGAATGTGGTTTTTAAGTGGGACAAATCCATGATTTCTTGTGTTGCTTGTAGCGAGGCTCTTGGTTTCTGTTCTTGGTCTCTGATAAACTGAGTGATAAGCAAGCTGCACTTGCTTAAACCTTCAGTCCAGTAGTCTGGAATGTTGAAAAGGGCAGGAAACACTTGGCAGTCAGTGGCTCCAGAGAATGATTGCTGCACACAGGAGGATCCCAGCACTGGTTTGGTTTTGCTCTTAGAACAGGGCTCTGAATTCTCTCCTAACCTGCAGGAGCCCTCTGCCCACTGTGTGCTCCTTGCCTGGTGTCTGAGGGTGCCTTGGCTCGAGTTCCTCAGTGCTGGAAGGTGTGGGGGTTTTCCAGGGGTTCATTCACCTCTGAGGAGCTTACTAAGCCAAATCTGTGACCCTGCCTATTTTTGGAAAAGGGCTCAGGATCCACACTTGTCAGCCCTCTTCAGGCCAGGTCAGAGGCACTGTGACAGCTTGTGCAGACACCACTGACCTGTCCATGCCCTGTGCTAGCAGTGCCCCACTTTGCTAGTGCTAGATGGAGAATCCTCAGGGAGCAGGTCAAGTGTGATACAGACTTTGTACACTTGGACTAATTCCATTTGGAACCACTCCCTAAACCTCCTTCTGATAGAGCTTGCTTATACTGTATTTATTGATTTAGGGTAGGAATAGAACTTGTCTTAGGGGGGGAAAAATGCCTTGCCTGCTGTCTGTGCTGGGTATTAACACAAGTGCAGTTGTTGGGAACAGGAGCAGCCTTCTCAGAAGTGTGTGCTTCCTGTCTCAGTTTTTGGGGTTTTGCCCTTGCTTGTGCTTATTGCCTTTTCAATAAAAAAAAAAAAAAGAGGGTAATTTTCCTAATGTTTGGTTTTTGGTTTATTTGTTTGTTTTTTTTTTGTTTGGTTGGTTTTGTTGGTTGTTTTTTTTTTTTTTTTTTTTGTGTGTGTAGTGTTTTACCTCCTTGATTATGTGGCATATATTTTATTTAGAATAGCCTTTTGGCAGCACTGCATAGGAGCATGTTGCTGATGCTTCTGAGCTAACAAACCACTTACCTGGTACCTAGGTGGTTACAGCTGCTGTGCAGAGCAAGTGGGGCTGAGAAAATGGAAGTCAGAGAGAGATTGGTAAGAATTTGTCTTTGTAGCCAAATCTGTGCAGGGCAATAGGTCCTCTTTGCATGTTGATATATTTAGCAGTGCAGGGTTGAATGAGTGTTGTGCAATGTATGTTTTCCACTTGTGGTTGCATTAGCTTCCCTGAAATTTTGTTTGGAGATTTATTTCTTTTAAAAAGCACACATTTAGCATGTCATAACTGGCACTTTATAACAAGGTCTTTGGCTGGTTTGGGGTGAAAGAAGTGTATAGTTTTACTACTATTGATTAGTAAGAATACACATTAAAAGTGGATTTGTTTTTGTGTGTGTTGTCCAAGTCTCTATTGGCTTACCTTTTGTTGCCCTTCTTGGGATGGAGGAAATGAACTTTTTTTGCACTCAAGCTTTCCTTGTTGTTAATACTTGTGATCACAAAAGCACTTATTTCTTAATAGTGGCAACCTTTGAATGGTCTCATTTCATCTGGGACAGTATTGGGTTGTTGGCTGATTTCTTTGCCTGGCTCTGAATTGCAGGGACAGCCTGCAAATAAATGCTTTGGGTGAGATCCATGTGGAAATTTCCAGTGTGAAGATGTAGGGGTAGAAAAACACTTCCTGTTGACAGTAGATTTCCTTGCCTGACAGGCAACTTTTGAGTTTAAAAGCTCATTATACAAGGTTAAAACAAATTGTTGTGGTTGAACTCAGAGAGATGCAGGAGTAACGCTTCTTAGAGGTCTGGAGCATATGGATAGGTATTGTAGTGAGAACCACAGAAAAATGACCTAGGTGGGCTTGAGTTTTATTTTTGCAGCTAACCTGTTACGCCCAGATTCCTTGTAAGCACTCAACTGTCCTTTTAACAGTGTACTTAGAATATGTAAGTGGAACACTCCTGGCTGCAGTGCTTGTTCCAGATTTTGATCACTGATAAAACAGTGGTTGAACAAATATCCCAGTAATTGGGCTTTATCCTGCATTTGCATAATAATGTCTCTCTGAAGTTCAGCTGTAGTAATCTGTGCAGTTCCTGTGTGATTGCAGCAAATTTGTGTGCTTAGACAGAAATTTAGCTTTAGCAGTCCATTCTTCTCTTTCATGGCAGGTACAGCAGACATGTTTGAGACAGGACATGTGTTTCCTGAGAAGGTAACTGGATCCAGGTGCTTGTGGTCTGCAGCTGGATGTAATGCTTTGTGTGTTTTGACTCAAGACCACTTGTACCACATCAGTGTATTAACATTTATAGTTCAGTATACGTGCATGTTGACAGGTTATCTTCTAAAAATTGATTGATACCTGTGTACCTACCTAGGAAATAAATATGTGGCCTTAGACTAGTGCTCTCTACCTGTTGCAGTCAGAACGTTTTTTTTTCTCTCCAAATCATTACAGAGACTGCTGTATGGGCAAGGTTGGAGCTTAGTCAGCATCTTGTTCCAACTGCATGCCTCTCTGTCTTCTGTGTCAGTAAGGATGGGCACATGTGCAGCTGAGCCAGTCTTGGAACTGTGACCCTGTCTGTGCTTGAAGGGTGTAGCAGATGAGTGAAACAAGCAGGTGAAAATCTCCCCTGCAAAATGGTTTTGCACCCCAACCGCTGGATTTCTTTTACATGAACCACAGTGATGTAGGAGAGCCACTGTCCTGAGCTTGAGCGTGGTTCTAGGCTGAGCCAAAGGAGTTGATGGAAATTACTCTTGTCAGACACACTCTGTCCTCCATCCTGCAGTGCCCAGTTTGTATTTGAACACACTGAAGTGGCACAGGCTGTTAAAAATCTGAGATGGAACCCCTTGGAAAGGAAGGGGGGCTGAATCAAAAATTGAATGTAGTGCAGCACTTTGCAAATGCTGTAGTAGGTAGGTGTTGTAAGCATGCTTAAAATTCCAGTTAGGAGTAGCAGAGTGAGCTACAAGTTGGGGACAAAACAGACTATGGAGCAGGCTGCCTTTGGAGGATGGACAAAGCTTAATCATGGTATGGTAGTAAAGAAATGTAGCTATGTAAAATGAGCAGGCACAACTTCAGGGCAGGGATGGAACGTGACAGTGAACTTCATCAATGCCATCAGGACCTGAGGACATGTTCCAAGGCTCCATAATAATTAAAGGTCAAATATTAATGTTTTTATTCCCTTCTAACATCTGGAAGGAATCGAGACAACCTTTGTAGTGTTTACCAACATTTACTGTCTGCTTGCCTGGGTCAGCGGTAACTTGGATATTTGTGTAGAGTCCTGGAAAGTTATCCTAACTCATGAGAACAAGGAGAATTCTCTTTTCCTGGTAAGATCAGCTATCCAGGCCCTCAGGCTGGCCTGGGTGCTCTCTGGGCTGCAGACAAGTTCCCATGGTAGCTGCTTGCCAGATTTTCCAGGCATCTGCTACCAGCTCTTAGGAGACATGAAACCTGCTGCAAACTTGTTCTTCACATCTTGTCTCTCTGCTCCCTCTCCCTTTTTATCTTTCAGCACAGAAATTCATCAGTCATGGCGGGTGATGCCATCATGGTCATGAGGGGCTTGACCAAGCTGAGTAAAGCCATCCTGGAGACCCAGGCAGGGCAGCTCCGGCAGGTGCTCCTCGGGGGAGATGCAGTCACCATTGCCAAGACTCTCCAGGCCACTGCTGAGGAACAGTTCAGCTCTGCCTTGGGGAAGGTGCAGGTGAGAAAAGCTCTTTGAGCAGTCTAGTCTGATGTTTTGCTTTTTCTTCAGGTACTTTTTTGGTTTTGTTGTGTGAGTGTCAGGGAACTCGTCTTAAATGAGAGCCTAGTTCTGAAGTGTGGGATTGATGATAGTAATGTTGCAGTGCTCTGGGAATTCTTTGGAATCTGTGGTGTGTGGAAGGTGCTTGGACAGGAATGGGAGGGGAATGTTAGTGTTTCCATTACTGAGTGTTTAAGACATGCTGAATAAGAAAAGTGCTGTATTTGTCCCATCTTGTTAAAGATCAAGCTCTTGCTAAGACTGGTCAGCAATTTTGTTATTTAGAGTCTCCTTTAAACTTTGGGCATTGATTTACATCTCTTTTAGTGTGCATAGGATTTATCTCAGTGCTGCTTCCTTTCTTGGCAGAATTGGTGCACATGATATTTTTCAGAGTGGCTCAGGGTCAGGTGTTTGCACGTTCACCACTTCCAGCCCAGGCTGGATTTTTGGAACTGGCTTTCAAATGAGGAACATAAGGAAAGCCAGACAGCAGCTTCTCTCATCAGAGATGGGATAGATTTATAAGAGCTTCACATCTGCTGTGCTGCCATCTTTTGAAAGCAAGGGGCTTATCTGTGGTACTTCTCTCTCATCATTCTCTGGAAGGAGTGTGTAGCTCAGATGATCATTTTTGAAGCAGAAACTAAGGAGTGATATTTTGGTGGTTTTTATGCAATGAGAAATCTATAGCTTCAGTCCTAGAATCTGAGCCAGTGTTTTCTTGGTTCTGTTTAAGCTTGCAGTAGAACTAACTTGGTTGTTTGTCTGTGGGATAGTGCTTTGTCTTGTCATTGTCTGCCTCTTGCACCCAAGAGGAGAGATGTTCTGTTTCTGTGCATGTTTCTCTGCACAAGAGAAGCCCAATGAGCACAACTGCAGAGCATTTGCCCTGCTTTAGGTAAATGGCTTGCAAGAGAAACTCCTGCCAAAGCAGAGCTCAGTGAGAAATATAAACATACAGCATTTTCTGTTTTGAAGAGAGGAAGATCTTTTACATTAAATGGCAGCTGTCTGGCATGTTTCTAAAAATTTAAGTATGGAGGCAAGAAAGCTTTCTTGCTTGTAATCACTGGTCAGTTTTGTGAGGCACAGTTCCCATCTGTAAACATTTCTCCTCTCCTCCCCCACTGTGATGTTGAGGTTCAGAATAGTATAAGACCTGCTGAATAACAGGAAAGACCATGTTCTGCTTTTTCTCTAAGGCAGGGAAATGTAATTAGTATTTAGGAAAGAGCCCAAAATATGTTGCCTGACCACAGCAGGATTTAAAATCCTGTTGATAGCCTGTAATAGTCATCAGTTATTTTATGGTATTGCCACTGCTGAGATAGGTAACTAGAGGTAATGCTCTGCTGTTGATTTTTATTTATGTATTTATTTTTGACTGAAAAGCGTTAAAAAATACCTGGACTTTGTGGGGCAGCTTTTGCAAGGTTAGGACAGAAAAGAATGTCAGGAGAAGCTTGCCTGGAGTGTTTCTGTGCCTGATGCTGTTATCCTTGCTCCAGGCACAGAATTTTATTTATTTTGGGATGACAACACATAGTTTGGTGGTTGAATAATGGAATGTGTTTTGCAGTTGGTAGCGTTATGACTCTGAAGGGCTGAGCTTACTCTGCCTGTAAGCAGGTATCTGGTATTGCTTCAGGTGGCTTTGGGCTTGCAAGTGCTCACGTTGTGTGACTGAAAACAGGGTGGGAGGAGGGAAAACAACATTATTCTTATGTGATATTGAAGCTCCAATCACCTGTTCTTTCTGAGCAGTGCACTGCTGCTAGTGAACTCCATATTTAGTGGCCCTTTCTGGCAGTGTATGTAAAAACAGGGTCTCTCCAGTTGTGGATATTTGAGAAACTCTTAAAGAATCTGTCCCATCAGTGGAGTTAAAAGGTTGACAGGGATTCCAAGCATCATCAGTGTCTCTTCCTTTCTTTCTTGTCTCTTACTGTGAATGTCTGCAGTGCTAGTCTCTGTCTCCACAATTCTTTACTGTGGAGACATGACACCCAGCTGCATGCGCATCTCTGAGGACCACGGGTGGGAAGGGAGCAAAGTTTAAGATCTTTCCTTCAAGTATTTCAATTCTTGTTTGCAGGAGCTTGGCAAACGGCAGGAGAACTTTACTGACCTTGGTGAGGATTTTGGGAAAGACTATGACTTCTCAGCCAGAGAGCCATCAGATGCTCCAATGGACTTCTCCACTGCCCCTGGCAAGCCTCAGGAACACAGCACTGAAGGCCCTGCTTATTCCTACACAACAAATGGACCTTTTAGAAATATCGATGAGACTGGAGATTCTGGCATGGGTCAGAAGCCTTTCCCTCCCAAAATGGATGCAAGGTTATTTGGAGGCATTAGGGACCCTGGAAATCCTTTTGCTACTGCCTTTGGACAAAATAGAGCTTTTCACCAAGACCATTCCTCTGTTGGTGGATTAACAGCTGAAGATATTGATAAAGCCAGACAGGCCAAAACAGGTTCAGGACAGAAACCCTACAAACAGATGGTATGTTGTTTTAGTTAAGGATTCTCAGTACTGTGGTGTCTGTACCAGATTGCCCTTACTCACCTTCTCCTATGTTTCTCTCATTTCTTCCTCTTCCACTATTCCCTTTTTTGGAGGGAAAAGAGGGAAGTGTCAGTGCTCATTAACCCTGTGATATTTGTTCTGTCAATAGCTTTTCAGTCTCTCTTTTCACACTTGCTCCCTCTATGTCAGATAATCTGATGTGAAAGGATGTTTAAAAAGTGTACATGGGCTTAGAATTGGACCTAAGCTCCTCACAGTGGAGGCTGTGGCATCTTGCAGTTGTAGAGGTGGAGGCAGTGCTGCCCTGAGCATAAGTAGATTGGAGAGTAGCACAGCTCCCAATTTTCACTTCAGTGCTTCGTGCCCTTGTGTGAGTGCAGAACCCACAGTGCAGATACTTGTCACCTGCTCTGACCTTGTGCTCCTTCCCCACATCCAGTATCAGATGCCACTGTGGGCTCACTCACTCCCTCAGGGTATTGGATGTAACTGTACACTTAGCTGCTCCTGCTGTTGTGTGTGGGGGAACTGTCTGCAGTCCTGTGAGTTACAGTTCTGTGAATCTGATGACCCTCCATGAATTCTAATGCCATGCATGGAAGGGAGTTTGGGTTGGCTTTGTTTGGCTTTTCCAAGTTCAAAATACAAGGGCTGCTGAAAGTTGAAAGTGAAAATGGAGTTTCCAAATGTGGTTATCAGCTCTTCTGTCTTTCCCACCCTCCTGTCCTCTCCTGTGCTCATTGTGAATTTCAGTTCATGACGTGTCCCTTCTGCTCGGTATTCACTTGAAAATCTCAAGGGTTCAAGGAAAGCTTTCTGCAGCATGGAGTTGTTCAAGTGCTCTGGCTTGTGCTTGGACTCTGCAGGTGTCTGAGCATGTGCCCAGTTAATTTGTGGATTTCTTGTTTTGTTTTTCCCCTCTCTCTCTCCCCTGCAGCTCAGTGAGCGGGCCCGGGAGAGGAAGGTTCCCGTCACCAGGATCGGCCGCCTCGCCAACTTTGGAGGTCAGTGTGCACTGCCACCCTTGCCATGGCACTGACACTGCTGTCATGGCTGCCTGTGACAGGGCTCCTGCTCTGCTCCACTGGGGGGTTCCACTGCCATCCTATTAGCAATTCAGCTTGCTCACAGAAAAGTGCTTTCCCACAAACAGCTTGATTTGGGCTTTTTCATTGCTCTGTAGAGTTTGGGGCAGACGATTTTGGGGTGCATAGTAGAGCTGTCATGGTGACACATCCATGTGGGCTGTGCTGTTCTGATGGGAGAATGAGGAGCAGGCTGTTCCCCAGACTGTACAAATACCCTGGTCCTGCAATTATGATTGCACTTTGAGGAAACTCTCCCAGTCCTTACAGTTTGCTGTTACTGTCAAGCAGAGACAGCTGGAGCAGCTGTTATTTGAAGTAATCTTTCCCCAGTCTTATCCTTGCTACTTCTCTGATCAGTGTTTAAATATAAAACATTTCCTCCTGGTATTCCTTTTTAAGCATGGGGAGATGATAATAGTCAAGGTTTGATTTACTAAGCCATTGCTTGTAGACCATTTTCTCCCAGGAAGGATGTAAATTCTGAGCTTGTGAGATCAAGCTAGCTGAAACTTAAATGAATTTTACTTGCAGAATAGGACTTACTATATCAAAAAGCAGCTAAATATCTTAAGTAATATTGACAGATGATGCTTATTTAATGTCTTGTATCCAAAATCATCAAAGGACTTAACATGTTCCTAAGGAATTGGGTATCACATATTGCTGGTGGAGAGATGAACACAGCTAGTGCTACTTAGGTAGTCCTCCTCCTTGGATGAGGAGTCTGTGTGTTGCTGTGGTTGGTTTTTTTTGTGACTCTAGTGTTTTGAGATGATAGTGGCCTGTCTAGGCTGTGAACAGTCTCTTGTGGCTCTTGTGATTCTCTTCCACAAAATTTGATAGAGAAGCACATGTACAAAGTAAACATCCTTGTGTTACAGATCCCAGAAGAATGAAAAATAACCTGTCAAATGTAATTCAAATCAACTATTATATAAAAAAAACCAGTTACTGTGTCTCTGTGTGCCTTTTTGTCAGACTAATAGGCACACTAGGAGGAGCTGGGGCTGGGGCTGATCCTCTGCAGTGCAGAAACAAACAGCAAGTGAATTTTGTGCTAAGTTTTTCATGCTTGTCAGATCTCTTTATCCCTGTAGTCTGTTGCAGGCACTCTGGCTTCACAGCATGCTTATTATTCCTTAAGGGGAAGCAGGTTCATGATCTGCTTTTTGGAGTAACCAGGCATTACTCTAAAACTCATTTGACTGTGTTCTCAAGCTCTAGTAGCACACAGGTGTCCATTCTAATCTAGCACTGAATGTTAGGGGAAGTATCACAGCACTTTTAGCTGTCATCTTCTGAGTTCCTCTGTTGCTGCTTGCTGACAGCTGGTGGATGTGAAGTGGCAGATGACCAAATTTTCTGTGAGCTTTGGGTTCCAGTGCTGTTGCTTTATGTTCCAGCTTTTGGCACCCAAGGCTCTTGTGGGAGGGAAGGCTAACTCATCCTTCCAGGGGAAGTATAACCTGTCTTCTCCTAACCTCAAGGTAAAAAACAAAACAAATAGCCCCATCAGACCAAAACCACTAAGGGAGAGCAGGAAAGAAAGATTGATTATAAGCAGCATCTCCAGACATCTCTCTGTCATTTTCTTTTTTTGGTCTTGCTACTCTCCTCCAGTTGTCTGCTTCATATGAGTAAAATGGCTGGCAAGAGAGAGTGCTTGCTTTTAGAGGGCTGCTGGGGGAAAATTCTTTTGCAAAAATTGTTCAGATTCTCTGGTCTCTGCAGTCTCCTGTTAGCATTCATTGCTTATCTTTCCCTCTGAATTTTAATTTGAAACAGTACTGTCAGTACAGTGGCTTAGCAAACAACAGATGTGGTCTATAGGTAATTTATTTCAGTTTAAGATATCCCTTGGTATTTTACAGGGACCTGTGGTAACAGGATGAGGGATAATGGCTTTAAACTGACAGAGGGCAGGCTTAGATTAGTTATAAAGGTTATTAGTTATAAAGGAATAAATCCTTTATTCAGAGGGTGGTGAGGCACTGGCACAGCCTGCCCACAGAAACTGGGAATATCCCATCTCTGGAAGTGTTGGAGGCCAGGTTGGATGGGGAAGGATAAAGAAATATTGCAGGAAACATCACTGTTAACCTGTGGAATATTAGTGAGCCAGCTGTGTCCTCACTTCCTAGGACATTCAAATGATGAGAATCAGCCAAGGAATGGCAGAGGTGGGAGGTGATAATTTCCTGCTCTACTGCCTGGCTCTTTACATTGCCTTAAAAATAACTAAGGGCAGGAGGCTGCTCCATGTCTGTGAAGGAATGTAGCTTAAAGCAAACTTTTTGTGCAGGAATTGTCTTGTGTCCTTTGGGATGCCATCTTCATTTGAAGACCCCAAAAAATCATTCTGGGAAATAAATAAAGTGGTTGAGGTGGATTCTTTTTCTTTCTTTTTTTTTTTTTTTTAATAAAATCAAATTTCCCCCTTTATTTTGATATTCGAACAGTATTATTTTAATGTTGGACAGGATGGAGTGATGTTGAGTAGGTCAAAACCAGAGTTCATATAACTGTTCCTGGGGTTCAGATAGCTGAATTCCCATGCTATTGGCATGATCCCATTCCTCCTCCTGTCTTTGCATGTTTTCTTTCATCCCCTCCAGTGTTATAGGGAGTGTTCAGCTGTGTCTCAGCCATGATGCCAGGACACTCTGGTGAGTGATGGACAAATTAGCAACAGGAGGCAAAAATACTTGGACTGCTGAGTTTGCCTGGCTTCTCACCTCTTCTGTGGGCAGAGCATTTTACTGGAAGGATTGAAGATCATGTTTTCCAATACTTGCCTGTAATACTGAACTAATATTGCTCTGTGATCAGCACAAGATCCTCTACTGAACTTCTTAGTCCTTTATATGTATTTTTGTTTGCTTCTTGCAGCAGCCAGAGTGACTGCTGGTAGGTGTATTTATAGTACTAAATAGCATCCTTGATTTTTATTTATTTATTCTTCCCAGGATTGTAATTGACAAAACAGATTTTTCTGCAGTTTTTTGTTCCATGCTTGTTTTGTAGCCTGATGTGTCATCAGTTCCACTACTCAGTTCTTAATTTTTTTTAATATTTCCATTCTCCCTTCCTTGCCTTATTTGACTTTTCTAAGCTGTTCCTCTCTCTCTTAATCATATTCCTGGTTTCTAAGTTTATTATTTTAATGATATAATAAGATTCTTTTGCAATAAAGAAAATTCAGGAAGCTTTTGGTCAAGTCTAGATTTAATGTGATTTTAACAATTTTGAAAGTAAAACAAGCAAAAACCTACTCTGTTGAGGTATGTTAGTAAAGTATATAGAGGCTTGACAGCTGCAGGATTCATGTGAGTGGCAAGTGAGTGGATTGGGTTTGCTTGTCAAGGGTTTGGCTGCAGGGTGGCTTCTGGGAGAAGCTTCCAGAAACTTCCCCCGTGTCTGACTCCAAGGTGGCTCCAAGCCAAGGCCATCAGCAATGGTGGCAGAGCCTCTGGGATAAGAGTTAAGAAGGGAGAAAAAAATCCAGAAAAAAAAAAAAATGCAGCTAGTGAGAGAAACAGCCCTGCAGGCACCAAGGTCGGGGAAGGAGGAGGTGGAGAAGGTGCTGCAGGTGCTGGAGCTGAGATTCTCTGGCAGCCTGTGGTGAGGCAGCTGTGTCCCTGCAGCCCATGGAGGGCCACAATGGAGGAATTCCACCTGCAGCCCATGGAGGAGCCCCCAGGGAAGAGATGGATGCTTGAAGAAAGCTGTGAAGCCCCCACAGGAGCAGGATTGCTGGCAGGACTTGTGCCCCTGGAGCAGCCTGATCCTGAAGGATTGCAGCCTGTGCTGGGTCTGTGCAGGCTGTGAAGAGCTGCAGCCCATGGAGAGGACTCCTGTTGGAGAAGTTTATGGAGAACTGTCTCCTGTGGGAGCGACCCCATGCTGGAGCAGGGGCAGAGTGTGAGGAGTTCTCTCCCTGAGGAGGGAGGAGCAGAATTCAGCAGTAAAGTTAAACTCAGGAAGAAGGGAGGAGTGTGGTATTCACATACCCTCTGAACAGAGAGAGATTTAGCTTTCTCAGGATTCTCCTGAGAGAAGCAGAGAAAAGAATGATCAAAACAATTCTTATCTCATTTGCTGCTCCTGTGTTTGTGCCCATCTGGAATGGGTTCTGGAGATTGTTTACCCAAGGTGATTGCTGGATTGGATTCTGGTGATGGTGTTTTGATTCATTGACCAGTTGGATCCACGTGTGGGTGTCGGGACTCTGGGGCAGATAGTCACAAGTTTTTTGAGTGAGTTAGTTAGTGATAGTTCTTGTTAGTGTGATATAGTGTAATATAGTTATGTTATAATATAGTATAATAAAGTTAATTAATTAGCTTTCTGATATCCTGGAGTCAGATGCCAGTCATTCCCAGACGTTGGAGTTCTGCACATCATTCTTCCTGCTCAGGGGTACCTTGCAAATCCGACAGAGGAGCAGAAGGAATGTCTTTTATGTTTAGTATTAATTTCTCATTATTCTACTCTGATTTGATTGGTAATAAATTGAGCTATTTCCCTAGGTCAAGTCTGTTTTCTCTGTGATGGTGATTGCTGAGTGATCTCCCTGTCCTTATCCTGACCCATGAGCCTTTCATTATATTCTTCGTTACCCTGTCCAGCTGAGGAGCTTTCAGTGTGTGCTGTGTGCTGATTGTGGTGTTTTACCTGACCAAAACCAGGGCACAGGCTGCTCCAGGGGAGGGTCTTGCTCCCACCCTGTGCTTGGCAGGCTGAGCAGTGATAACAGCCCATTCAGCTCCTGTTTGTTTTGTTGTCTCAGTTGCTGAGCAAGAGGTTTTGCCCTGAACAAAACTGGTTCCAGATCATCCCTTGATAGGCTTGGTTTGAAGTGTACCAGATGCTGCAGATGCCTGGAAAATATTCTAAGAGCCACTCTGCTGGTGTAGAACCAAGTGGCATTTTGCAGGCCTGAAATAATCTGCATGAAGTGCAAAATGCAGGAGAATGACTTTACAGAGGTACTTAAGGATATTATTTTTTCAAGGTGCTGAACAATGGCTGCTGAGCACTGCTGAGAGAAGTGTCCCAAAATGAATAATCTTGGAGGAAATACACCCCTTGCAGACAAGGGAAGTGAAGGACATCAGGAGTGTCCTGTGCAGGTAGATTAGTGACCCAGAGGAGCTTTTGGAGCACTGCAGGTTCTTTGGAGGGCTGACTTGTTCCTGGTAACAGGTGAACAGCAGCAGCTCAGCCCCACAGAGCTGCTTACTCATTTCCTCCCACTGCAGGAAGGAACAGGAAAGAGTGAAAACTTGGGAGCTGAGATAAAGACAGTTGCAGAGGGGAAGCAAAGAAAACTCCATGTTCAAGCAAAGCAGCCAGAGGAGTTCATTCATGGCTGCCTGCTGTCCTGTATTCCTGGGAAGCAGGACCTCAGCATCTGTAGTAGTTACTTGGGAAGGCAAACACCTTAGCCCCAAACATCCACCCTTACAGCCTCTTTTTTTTGCAAGCTTGACTGCTAAGCAGCAGCAAACACTGTGATTAAACAAAGGCTTCAAACAGCTTCAAACTTAAACTTTAGATCTTTAAAAGCTCAGCAGCTGTTTAACCGTGCACTTGTTTTTGCCTGACTTTAGTTTATCTGAAACTCTTGTTGATTGGTGATTTGGGTTCATTTGTTTTTTTTTTTTTTTTGGAAATTGGATAGTGAGCAGTGAGGAAGTTTTAAGAGCACCTATTGAAAAAGCAGCTCTTTTTCTAGTGCAGTCTAAAATATTAGTACAGATGCTTAGCTGTGCACATTTATGAGAAGGAAGGTGCAAAACAAGTTCATGTGTAGTCTGATCTTGCCCACACTGATGTAAACCCAAGCTGCTTTTAAACAAGCTGTAACTTCTTCAGCTTTATTCTGCAAGACAGAGTAGAATCTGGTTCCTAGATTTGCATTTACCTTTGAAGTGGTTTGTGTCTTAATGATGAAGAGATTAGAAGCTTCAGATATGTTTTATTTTATGTCCAGGAAGTAAATCTGGTAATTTTTAATTTTAGACATTGAACATACAGCCTTTAGAAGAAGATGTGATCTTTTTACTCTGAAACCAATTACTGCCAGTCAGTTCAGTCTAGCTCTGATAATGATCAAGCTGATTTATGGTGGGGAGCATTGTTTTGGAGGTGGTAAAAGTGGGGATCAAGGCCAACAGAAATATTCTGTGAGTGGTATTTAGTCTAGAAAATCACATCTTATTGATGAGATGTATTTATTGGCTTCCTATCTGACTATCTACCTATCTAGGTACTGCCTGCTCCAAGTTACTGTCTTGTATTGGGATCTGATTGGAAATAATTGTGTATAGCATTTTAGTAGCTGTTTATGCTGGGTTTGAAAAACCTTTTTGCTTGTTTTCTCTGAAGCCTAGGGGTATTTTTCTCACTTTGTTTAGCTAATAAAATCTCTGGATTTCTGGTGCAAAACACTTGTTAATTGGTGATGCATGGTTTGCCACAATTGAAGGGTCTGCACAAGTTAGTTACTAACATCAGACTTCCTTCAGTGCTGTGACTCCATAGAAAAACTTGCAGAAAATACAGAATTTTTTTAAAAACCCCAAATAAAAACCATCCCATAAAAACCCCCACCAAACCAACCAAAAAACCCAAACCCCAACCACCTTGTAATGTTATTGATGCCTCTTATGCTTCACCTTATGCAGGGTTCTCTGGCCCCAGTGCATGTAGTCAGTAAGATTAAAAGTGGAGCTGTTTGTGAAGCAGACAAACCATACAAGCCTGAAATTGCCCTGGGAGTGGGGGAGTTGTAATTGCCTGATGGGAGAGAGGAAAAGCTCCAGTGCAGGACCAGGGTCACCTTGTTTGTGGCCAGGCTTTCTCACTTGAGTCTACAGAAATTGTGCATGTGGTTCTTCCTGCACACGTGCAAAATGCCATGTGCTGGACAGCTCTGCATCCTTCATTGTGCTGACTTTGTTCCCTGGTTCTTTTACCTGGGAAGTTTTCCAGCAGTGCCTGAAGGAGGGCTTGGGGTGCTTGGAAAGCAGGTGCACCCAGTACAGTCAGCAGTGTGGGAGCAGAGCACAGCAGGATGCACCACTGCTGAGGAGATTGGAGCAGCACCATCTGTTCTGATTGCCCATGCCATTTATTATTCAGAAAAATAAATATTTTTATATTGGGAAGGCAGTGAGACCTTTGGTTGTATGGATTGCTGCATGATTAGATCTGTGCCCCATTTGGTGCCTTTGCTGTGGTTAGCAGAGGCAGATAATGCTGCTTTTGTAGTCCCGTAACCTGTGGCTGTGAAACCTCCCTGCAGTTCACTGCCTGCCAGGGTGATAGTGCATGGGGAGTGCTGGTGTTTTGTCTCCTGGTTTTACTGCTGTGTGGGATTAGTCCCCAGCCCAGCTCCTTGGACTGCAGGTTGCAACACTGCTGGTGTAAGGTGAGCCTTGGGGTAAAACATATTTCTGTTCATCACAGTAAATGAGCTCATGGAAGGAAGAGGCAGCTAATGAGCACAATTAAATCTAAAGCTTGGACAGCAAGGTTGCACAACTTGACACTCTATTGGCAGTGGCTTCATCCTAAATGATGCTTTTCCTCCTGCTGTTGTGGTATGGTAGGCAGTGAGAGGGATTCTGTTCCTTCTTGAGAATTGTACTTTGAGAACCATGTTTGTGAGAGTTTTGGCTTCTTTTTCTTCCCTTTTTTAAACTCCATGATTTGAGTCTACAGCAGGACATCAGCCAGAGCACAAAGCTCTGAGTAACACTTGTGACATGCTTTATAAAAGCCAGATGTCCCAGACTGGCCTAGCTTGTGATTCCTGGCTGGCATGCTGGGCTGAAGAAGTACAGGAGAAAACTCTTCAGTGTCCAGTGAAGATGGCTCCATGGCAAAGGCCAGGATGTTCTAATAGAGCTGTTGTGCATTTGAATGTGTGGCTTAAAGTTAATTGCCAAAAATGCTTCTGTATGTAGCTTGGAAGGTTTTTTCATTCTGACTTGAGTCTTTTTCTTGTTATTTTAAAGGACTGGCTGTTGGTCTTGGCATTGGAGCGCTGGCAGAAGTGGCAAAGAAGAGCCTTAGACCTGAGGAACGCAGTGGTAAGCCATTTCCATGTCCTTCCATTTTCTTTTTAACTTCCTCTTTATTTTATTTCTAGACACAGTTTACCTGCATTTGCAAAATGTGTATTCTTTTGAAGGCTGGGTAGTGACACAGAAAAACAGGGGATATGGATAGTTCTTTTATTTTCAATATTATTCTTCATCTCTTGGTTCTTCTCCCATCTCAGTACACCACAGCCTCACTACATGGGCAGAGGTCAGAGGAGTATTCCAGAGAATGTGTTTGTGCCAGCACAGTTTGTACAGCTTTACTTTCCCACAGCCATCCCTGAGGTTCAGTACTGTCCCTGTGCCCATTCTTGGATTGTCTTAACAATTCTTTTTAAACTGTTCAGTGAAACAATGCATTTCTATCAGTACAGAAACTTTACATGAGCCTCTGTGTCTGAAAATTTTGTTAGTGTTGCAGTCTGTTTGAAATTAAAGGATGTTTTGCCTAGGAGGAACTTGGAGGACGGCTCCTCTCTTGTAAGAGAGACAAAGCACTTTATGCTCCTGTTAAATGGGAATTCTCTATTTCCAGTATTTGTCTTGTGCTGCCTTCTAAAGGATTCTCATAACATGCAAAAGGCTGTGCTGTGCAAATTGACCTGATCCTCCTTCCTTTCCAGCTTATGTGGAATTGGAGGTAAAATGTTCCTAAGTTGTACCTGATCATGTTGTGGTGGCTTTCTTCTAAGCATATGTGTTGGTAAAATATTGTGGGGATCCTGTGGGTGAATGCTTTAGGGCATAGAAAATTCAGGTGTTGTTCTCCAGAAAACATGAGATTACTCTAAAGTTTGTGGTTCCATTCACTTGCTTGTTATCCAGAAAAAGCTTTGCTGGGATACTGCAGAATGTCAAGGTCTGTTGGAGTTGCTGCAGGCTGTTTGGTCTCCAGCTGGTCCCTCTGCTTTGGCTGGTGTGGTTGTGTGTTTAGGTTACTTCCAGTGACTGGAGGGAGCTGGTGAAAGGTTGGAATACTTGTAGCTAGAAGTAAAAATGAAGTAAAATTGTTCCTGGTTCAGAAGCAGTACTTTCAGATAATGACAACTGCTGGGTCTTTGTAATTCTACTCTAATTCAGTTTCTGTCTTCACCCTGGTCGTCTTTAGGGGTGGAAGAAGGATGGAAACTGAACCTCTGTTTCAGGAGGTGCTGGAGTGGCTGAAAAATGAAGAAATTTGGAGGGGGGGGGGGGGGGGGGGAACACTGAAAAAACAAAGCAACTGAACAAAAAAATCCCAACCAAAATAAATTCCCAAACCATAAAACAACACTTCAGGATATGAAACACATTCCCATTAGTGGGAGGCAGGAGTTGTGGACAACCTATGACTCTGCTTGTATTTGGAATATGAAAATGCAAATATTAACAGCAAGGCAATACAGAGCAGCCCAGCAGAGAAAAAGGATCCTTGGCAAAGAGTTCTTGTTTCTCTCTAAGACCTGAGGTGTTTGAGGATGGGAGGGTTTCTTTGCTTTGACTTAAAAACATGCACTCAGGCAAACACAGCTCATCCTGTAGAGAATCCTTGAAGGCCTTTTGCTTTCAGCACCTGGGATGTTTGACAGGTTGTTGATACCTGTTGGAAGCTGATTTGTGTTGCTTTTAACAGAGGTGGAATTGCACAACTGTTGGTATTTCTCTGCTCGCCAGAGTGTTTTCTAATTAGGCACACCCTAAATGAAAACATGAGCTTGCAGAGCTATGAAGTTTGAGGGAATAACATGAGCTTTTTCCTCTCTCTTCCAGCATGAGAAGGATTAGGGTTTTTTTAATTATTATTTAGAAGGCACTTTCTCCTTGCAATAAAGCAATTGCATGTCCAAATTTTTATCTTCTTGATGGGGAAACTACTATTTTTCTCTGTCAGAAGCCTGCTCTACAATCTTGAATCTTGCTTTGGGAAGAGTGATTTTCTTGAATAAACCTTGATTAAAAAAGGCAACCATGAGAACTGCCAACTTCAGTGCTAGGCAGGGAGTAAGAAAATGACCTGGCTTTTATTTTTAGGTGTTTGTTTGTCTTTCCTTGTTGCTTCCCCTCTTGCTGTCAAGTCTGCTTAGATGAGATCTTGGAGCAGTGGTTGTGCTGTAAAGGAGAGTAACATCAACAGTGGAACTGAGAATGGGCCCAGAGCAGCAAGTGTGGAGGTGAGGCAAAAGTGAAACACTTCCAGCCTTTGTACTCTTCTGGAGCTTCTCAGGCAAAAGCCACAGGAAGGTTTCCAGGTGACTCAGCTGCACCTCTAGCTAGTGTCTGTCCTTGCATGTGTTTTCCACAGTATTTTAGTGGTGGGTAAGGCTCCATGAATGAGAGCTCTCTCCATGGGCTCTGCTCCTGCAGAAATGCACAGCAGAGGATGGGTAGGTACACAGTGGGAGTTCAAGATTCCATTTTCTTACTGTTTTTCTGACAGTATCAGCCTGAGCTGTTCTTGGGGAAAATCTCCTAAGTATCTCCTCATTTCTTTAAAAATACCTCTGCACCCCTTTCTTGATTTCAGCTTGAGGCATTTGTTCCCAAGTTTTGTGGCTGCTAGCACCATGACTTTGTGCTGAGACCTCTCTCTTTGGAGAATGACATACTGTCCTGTTCCTGGGAAGCTGCTGGAGGATGTAATTTCTCTCCCTACTGCTGCAGTATTAATAGGAACTTCTTGGCACTCCAGACTTAAACAAGTGGGATGTGTGTGTATGCCCAAAGGCATGCCTAAGAATTTCACACTCTCACTGGCATCTCACAGGAGTAATGAGGAGAGTTTTCACTTGGTTGCTCTCCTCTTGCCTAGATAGCACAAACTAAGTGTCTTTACACCTTTAAAATGGAGTTAAAAAACACTGGTCCTTTAGTCCCAACCCCTCTGCCAGACACTCCTGAGCCACACATGATCCTGATAGCACAGCTTGTACTTCTTCTTTCCAGTGCTGTTATCAGAGGGACTGCAAATTCCTACTCTCCTGCACATTCTCTAGCAATTCTGCTAGTGCTGATCCGTTTTGTCCTGCTCAGCTTCCCCATCTTTGTTTAGCAGCCACAGGATTCTTCTCTCCCTACTTTGGGTTGCCTCTCTCTTTTTCCATAAACGATTCACTTCTTAGGGACTTAGCCTAGAACAAATATGTCTGGTGCAAGAATTGGTGAATTTCTTCCTTTTCTGTCCAAGCCTGATGTCCTGGACATAAATTCATTCTGCTGCCAAATTCTTGTAAGTAGATACAGGGTTTTTGAGTTTTTTTATTTTTTTAAAATAATGCTTAAGGCCCTAATGCTGCCATCTTTCAGTGGTTTGGCTCATCTTATCTTGTTAAAAAGGGAATGACTGACTTGATTTCCAGTTTGAATTTTCCTGGTAGGCTGAAAACCTCCTGGTCACTGGTGACCTTGATGGCAGCCTCAGTATTTAAAGTGTGTATGTAAATACAGTAGAAGGCCCACACAGGGTGGGAATGGGAAAGCAGAATAAATTCCCAGGAATTAGAATGAGAGTGCCCAAATAAACAGCTGCTGTTAGTAGTATAGAGACTGGGTTCAAGGACAACTTTGTCACTTATTAATGATCTGACCTGGGCAGTTCTTCAGGCACTGCACAAATGCCAGGCTGGACAGAGCCCTGACAGGCTGGCACTTGGCCTGGACTTGGACACAGAGGGATTTTCTTATGAAAGGCAGTCCTGCAGTATTCTTGGGTTGTCAGTCTCAAGTGCTTAGGCCATGTTCTTAAATATTCCTTTGCCCCAAAATTTCTGTGGCAGATGGTCCTAAAACAAATACAAAGTCTAGTCACTCGTTCTCCATTTGACGGTGGCAAAGGAGTAATGCAGCAGTGAGTTGCACACAGGTTTAGAAAGGTTCATGCTGATTCTGAATTTGGAAAGGAAGAAAAAATAAAAGTGGGTCAAGCACTAGGGAGGGTGTCTGCCTGCTGCCTGTTCTGTGGAAGAACTCACAGGCCCAGGCACTGTGGCTGCAGGAGCCTGAATTTCTGTAGCATGTTGCCACAGCTTGTATGTGACTCCTGTTTGCATTTTTTTCCTTTCCCTAGTGAAACAGGTGAAACCACTTTGTGATCTGAAGATGGGGAAGAAATAATGTGAGGCACCAAAAGGTGCCAGCCATCTTTTGGGTAAAATGTTAACTCACTGAAAATTGGTATATTTTTCCATGAACTTGTGGTGGGTTTTATTCCCCACTCCCTTTCCACCCAGCCTTGGAAGGCTGTGTGTTTGCTTTCTGCTTGCCATTGACATAGCACTGCTTTTCACTCTTGCTTCCAGATCACATTCTTGTTCTTAGGCACACTTGTACCAAAGCACACATGCAAGAGCTGCTCCTGTGCTGTTGGGCTGCCTGGTGCTCAGGTATTGCCCCTGGAGGCTTGACTTCAGTGAGGAGCCTGCCAGGAGAAGAGGATTTGGGACTGCCTGTGTTTGGCCCTTTCTCTGATAAGAGTTAAAATTGTCAGGGTTCACTGGCTTCTGGATGTGGCTTTAATCATTAATTAACCCATTTATTCTGCAGCTGACTCAAAGGAGGATGTTTTTGTGTGCAGTGCTGTGAAGGGAGATTTGGTTTTCATGCTTTCCCTAGGTCCTGTGTGTCATCTCATACAGGGATCTGCCTCATCATGCTAAGGATACAGTTTTCCTGACAGGAAACTTGAGAGACAGCTTTTCAAGTGTGTAAAGCCAGATCCTTCTGCCCTGGGTAGCTCTCCCTGTTCAGTCTCCAAGTCTCCTTGCATCCATTAGCCAGAGCAAAATGTGTTCTGAAGATTGCAATCTGCTGGAAATGACAAATTCTGGACCTGTCCTGCTTTTCCATATCTTGCTCTCAAGAGCAGGGTGGCTGTCCTGTGTACTCCTGGTGTTTTTATTTCTCTTTTTCCTGTACATCCTTGACTTAGGACAGGGATTTGTAGAGAGAATGTCCCTCATGCACTCCCATCCTGCTGCTATCCCACAAAACAGATGAAAGAAAGAGAGGGGATGAAGGACAGGAGAGCAGCCTCTCTCTGACACATCTGTGCTCTGCCAGTGGAGAGTTCTGTGGAACCACTTCTGCAGGGAAGGTCTGTAAGCAATCCAGCTGCTTGCAGGGACTGAAGGGTGTCTGTCAGATCACTAACATGCTTGGCACCTCAAAAAAATGGTACCAAGTTGTGGGAGCTATCAGAGTTTAGACAGCAGCTCCTTCAGTCTGTCTCTGTTGTTTCTCCTGTCCTCTGGCCAGTCTGAGTCCCTCTGTGTACCTTCCTGAGAGCTACCTGAGAGATCCAGGAGAGCATCTCTGGCTGCCCTGGTCAGCACAGGACACACCAGTCATTTCCATCTGCTGCCTGAGGTCTCCAGGGCTGTTTTCATCTGCTCTGCCTTTCTGGGTCCTGCTTATTGTTTATGGGGGCTTCAGCTGTTCTGTCTTCTGTTCCTCTAAAATATCCTAAAAACAATTTAGCTGCAAGATCAGCGTGTGAGCTGTGAGCTCTGCAGGCTGCCCTTCCTCCTGCTTGGCTGGCTGTCAGCAGGAGAGGTGGGTGGTGTCTGCCTGCCCCCTCTGTCCAAGGCTGGGAGCTCTGGGCTACTGCTCCCAAAGGGACCACCAACTAGAATCTGGGTCTCCTTCCCCTCTCCCTTAATAAAAATAAAATAAATTAAAGTGAAGTGCTTCTTATGCCACACAAAATCCCCCTGTTGCATACTTGGAGCTGTGGCACTGGTGTGTCCGTGGCTGTGGTGTGAGCTCTCTGAGCCTGTCACACATCAGGCTTTACACAGGCTTGGGGACAGGAAAGTGTGTTTGAGTGTGTATGTTTTGGCCTTGTGCTGTGTAAGCTTCCACATTAAGAGGCTGGAAGAGGCCTGTTGGTCTGTGCCAGTGTTCTTCCAAGGCTTTTGAGGATTCCTCCTTGCTGTGGCTCACTCCCACTGCCCTTCTGAGGCTGAGGCTGTGCTGCAGCCCATGGTGTGGGACTCAAGACACCTTTGCACAGTGTTTTAGGCTGTGCTGCTGGCACAGTGAGTTCAAGCACCAATATTACCCAGGATCCCAGACAGTTTGCAGAGCAGCACATCTGGGAGGCTGTGACTTGCTGCTCCTGGCCCTGAAGCCAACAATGTCAAAGTTGTCCCAAGGCACATGTACAATTCAGTCCTGGGTTGCAGTGAAGACACTCAGTGTAGTCCTGGTTTGATTTCCCTAGGGAAGGGCAAATCTCCTGTTGAATGTGGGCTTGCCAAGATAAGGATGTTCTTCATTCATACTCTCTCTCCTTTCCCTCAGGGAAGAAAGCAGTGATGGATTCTAGCCCCTTCCTGTCAGAGGCCAACGCAGAAAGGATCGTGAGGACCTTGTGCAAGGTCCGGGGAGCAGCACTGAAGCTGGGACAGATGCTGAGCATTCAAGGTGAGTGTCCTTAGCACAGGTCCTCAGCTGTCCTTAGTGCTGCCAGGTGTGACACAGGGTCAGCTGTCTGCAGTCAGGCAGTGCCAAGTGAATGTGGAGACTCTGAACAAATGGCTTTCTCCTGTGAGAGCACTGTGAGAGCAGTGATGGAAATGTTTGAGTTCCATCTAATCCCACCACACTCTGTGTCCTTATTGTCTGTAACTGAAATTGGTTGACAATAGGGTGACACTGTGAATTTTAGTGTCTATGTTACAAGCAATTGTAAAGAAGCAGAGCTGTATTACACTCTAATTGAAGGTGTCCTGCTAGAAAGGAGGAGGGTGACAAGAAGAATGTGATCCTGTTCTTTGTTCACCAAATGTGGTCAAGGTTATATCCACAATATTCTCCCATTATAGCAACCTGATTGTGGTTTACATGCTCTGTGGGCACTGAAGCTTTACTGGAAAGGCCAGTACAGCTGATAATCTTATCAGGTATAAAACACTTGTTTCCATCCTGAGAAGACTTCAAACTGCTGCTTAACCCACTGAGCTCTGAGGCCAGTAACCACAGGTGAAGGCATGAGTGACACCAGTGTCTGCACTAAACTGTTAGACAGTTGGCAGGTGTGCTCAGTTCAAACCTTATCTGGATCTTTCCAATCTGCCTTGCTGCCCAGCCTGATAGGGAAGGAAAGAACCAGACAAAAATAGCTGTAAGACTTGTCTGGAAATAGCTTTCAATGTGTTTCTCAAATTGAGTAAGTGTCTGAGTGTTTGAAGTACTCACTTCGCTTGGCTTGTGCTTCTACTTGAATTTTTGTAGGTATCAACTGATGAGACTGGATCTAGTAGAGTATTAAATACTCCAATAGAGTAGGATTTTAGAGTTTAGAGTTTTTGTTGGGCTTACCAACCAAACAAGATCAGTTCAGTGTCCCAGAGAGCCCTGACTGGCATTTCATCTGCTAATCAATTGGTTTAGGTGGTTGCCAGGCTGATGGCCACCTGGCAGAGCCTAGTGGGAGGCATCAGCTGCTGTGTCAAAGGCTGCCACCCACATGCTGTTTGCTCACCCTCCAGAAACTGCCAGGTGCCACTGACAGGGCTCACAGTGCAATTCCAGGAGGAGCTCCTGTGCTCCTTGCCTTCCAGTGCCTCTGGTATGTGGGCAGAGCAAGCCATGCCTGGAAATCAGCTCTGCACTTAAACTCATCTACCATAGGTGGGATTCATTTCAGATTCTTGGGACACCACTGAGCTGTGCCTGCTGTGTGCCCAAGGTTGGTCACAGCTGCCCTAGGCCTGGATGTGAGTGCAGAGGAGGCAGCTATGAAAGGCTGTCTCTGAGGAGCAGAAATGCTCTGGATTTTTATAACTTGCCTGCTGTCTCCTAACATTACACTGCTCTGGCAGGAGTGTCAAATGCTTGGTGATTGACTTCACTCTGGTGTCAGGAACAGCCTTCAGCAACCTCAGTGGCTGTACCCAGCCCTCATTTGGACTCTTGCTATAACTGTGTGGGTTCTGCTGTGCCTGGCAAGAACACAGGCCCATGGTGACCTTGCTGGGGACAGCTGTGGTGAGATAAATCAGACAATGCAAAGTGTCTGTTTCTTGGGGTGGCTTTTTGGACAGGAGGGTTTCACACAGGTCCTGCCACTTCATGGGCTTTTCTGGGGCCTGGTGAGTTTGAATTCATTGCTTCTGTCAGCAGGTCTGGGTGTTAATTGGGGGCAGGGGCTCCCTGTGGCTGAGCACAAGTCACAAAGCAGTGTCCTTAAAAACCCTGGCGTCTGTTGTGGGGAGTCAGTGGATTTGTGGGGACCCACATTCCTAAAGGTCATGCACAGAAAAGATGCCAAAGGCCCCCAGTCATCCTGTGCTGTGGGACATGGTGGAAAGGCAGCTGCATTTGCCAGCTGAGAGTGCCCTACCTTGGCTCCTGCTTTGTGTTTTGTTCCAATAAGGCCTCAGCAGTTGACCACAAAGACGTAAAACCTTATTCATCAGCGTGTTGTAAGCCTGGCAGAGCTGCTCCACGGCAGGGCTGATTTTTGACATTGCTGCTGGGTTTCTGTACAGTCAGCCTGGACTTGCAGGTTCCTTGGCTGTTTGATGTTGTGCTCGTGAACAAAGGCTGGGGGTGGTCAAGCACCCCAGCTAAGGATGGATGCTCTCCCAGACAAGGGGTGGAAACCCTTTGAGAGCTTTATGAATGTCAGCAGTGAGCAGAATAAAGGAGGTTGATCCTGCATGCCTGTGGCAGATGCTGATGCTTTGACACAAACAGCTTCTGGGAGTCACTCTTAGTAAGATCCCTTCTCCTTTTGCCCAGTCACCCCTGGCAGTGCAGGTGACACATTGCAGCATGGTGGTTAATACCTTCACAGAGCCTGAGAATATTTTGTAGCATGTTCAGAGGCTGGGCAGTGATACAGCATCAGTGACAGAGCAGGTGTTTCTGTCAGTGCACACGCAAATGCAATGTCTCACCTTCCTGTGGGTTCCTAACATCACAGCAGGAGCTCCACTCCCTGTTCCTGCAAAGCCTGATCCTCTTAAAAACTTCTCCACAGTGAGGTTTTGTTAGTACTTTTAAATGCTGCTATGGCTTCAGTGGGAATTTGTAAATAATGCAGAGTGTTAATGTCACATCTCTGCATTATTTATCTTTTTTGTCCATTCCTTTCCATCCTTCTTCCCAGGACAGTCCTCTTAAGGTCACTGTTTGTTTCTTGTTTCCTGGGATAGACATAAAGTGGTTCATGCATGTGTAGTTAGAGAGCAACAATAAATTTTTGTTTGAATGTCACAATTGCATGTGCAGGTTCAGTTCTCAGGATCAAGGCTTGTAGCCTGGACTTTTCCAGTGTTGGGAGAGCAGCAGATAAATCTGATTCCTCTATAATCATTTATGAAATGAAAAGTTTGCCAGCACTGGTGGTTTTTCTCTGAGTTTTGTAGAAGCCTTTGCTCAAGCAGAGGATTAATCTTTCAAGATGCCCCAGCCCCTCCTCTTATGAGTGTAAATATTTGCTTGCTAAATACTTCTGACTTAAAAGTTTGGGCCCAGCTGTGTTCTCTGCTGCCCATTTGTAGTTGCTCTGCATTTGGGCAGTTGTTTACAGTACAGACGCTGAATCCTGGTTTCTCCAAGAGTTCAGTACTTGTTTAAGTGGTGTTTTACCATTGCACAGCATTCTAGAAGAGCTGCTGCCCCTTAAAATGCATTGGATTAAACCACATTGGGAACCTTGGAGCATTGGGGTGGCTCTCCAGGGTCCCTTCTGTGACCTGTGTTTCCATGAGGCAGTGGCCTCTCCTAGACCTGGATGCTGTAAGTCAGGAGATGGGCTGGTGTGTGACAGAGGCAGAGCACTCTGCTCTTGGCTCTGTCACCACACCAAAAGAATTAAAGAATTACTTCTAAAACCTTCACTGGGGTGTGCCTGGGGCAGGACAGCTGACTTGTGTCAATGCAGGAGCACATTTCTTGGTGTGTTGAAGGATGCAATGCCTGCTCTGAGTGCTGTGTGCTTTCCCTTGGCAGATGATGCCTTCATCAACCCCCACCTGCAGAGGATTTTCGAGCGCGTGCGTCAGAGTGCTGACTTCATGCCCATAAAGCAGATGATGGTGAGAAATATTCCTGAGTGCCTATCAGGGAAAGGGACAATGGACAGAAAAAATGTCACCTGTGACATGCCCTAGTAAGGGAGGTGGATGGGGATTTTATAGAATATTTCAATGAGGTTACATATTTTCAGTTGGGAGTAACGTGTGGTTCTTTCTCTCAATTATGTGCTGTATTTTCTCTCAAAAAATTGGAAGTTTGGGTCTAGACAGAAGGGAAAAAATGTGGGAGTTTTTCATGTCCTGAGATTAATGTTGATATGGAGCAGGATGCTGCCACAAATACGGTTATAGGGTGTTGTTGAGTGTAGCCTCCTCCTGTGTTTCCTCTTCTCCTTCTTGTGGGTCTCAGGGTGGTGTCTAGATATGTCTAAATCCCATTTTAGAAATAGACTTACAAGCCTCAGTCTGATGGAAAATGACCAGCAGCTTTGTCCTTACCATTTTGGTTAACTTGCCATCAAGAAAACCCAGAATGAAGTGAAATAAGTTTGCTTTCCCCAGTGTTTATGTTTTCTGTAAATTAACGTGTAAAGGGTGATGCCAAAGGAACTGCCAGCACTACTTGTCTTCTGAAAGACACTAAGCAGAGCTAGAACTTAAATATGGCAGTCTGGCAGGGTAGCAAAAAAGATGTTAAAGCAGGCTGTGATGTTTAATTGTCAATATTGCCTTAAAGAGAGTCATGCCTGGATTGCTTCTCTTCAGCTTGGCAGGATGATGAAAGAGGAGAAATAGCTAACTCATTTTCTTGGCTCATTTTCTGGAAGATTGCAAGTGGCACCGAAAAGGGGATGTTTGTATGCCAAGGCAGCAGTGTTTGTGTTCAAGACTTCTGTCCCTTAGGGCAGAGCCACACAGAGATCTGATCAGCACCTGTTCAGTGCTGGGGCAGCATTGCTGGCTGCACCACTCCCTGCCTTGGTGTGCCATGACAAGGCACAGAGGATGGTCTAGAAAGCAGGTTATAGACATTTAGAACTCAGTCACCTTAGAGGAACGTGATTTCTAAGACTGAAAGTCTTAAATCTTTGCTTCCCATACCCTGATCCTTTCTATTTATTTGTAGAAAACTCTGAACAACGATCTGGGCCCCAACTGGAGGGATAAACTGGAGTCCTTTGAAGAACGCCCCTTTGCTGCTGCTTCAATTGGTCAGGTTCATCTGGCACGCTTGAAAAACGGCAAAGAAGTTGCCATGAAAATCCAGGTGGGGTTTCCAGAGCAGCCATGTCTTGTTTGTGCTCAGAGAAGGGCAGGGGAGCTATGTGTGTACTGCTAGACAAATAAGAAACATTTTAATGGAAGTGAAGATGTGATGTCTCATGCAGTGCAAGCTGAGTGGAAAAGACAGCAAAGGTTTTGCAGCTTGAGCCAGTCTGAGTCCAGATGAGCAGGAGACATCCCATAGATTTTTCACTTCAGTATGGGATAATGGTGCTGAGGCACTGCTTGTACCTTTGGGGCTGCTCCCCAGGTCAGTCCCCTTTCTGGGATGTGCACGTGCCCCAGGCCCCTTTCTGGGTGTCAGCAACCTCAGGTGGCTGTTTCCAACAAAATGACATTCTAGAGCTAAAGCTTATAAACCATCCTTCTACAGCATGGTTTATAATCCCAAGGAGTGAGGTTCCTGCTGACTGAGCAAAGCTGGTCAGCTCATTGGTGGGTTTTTGTAGTATAGGGAGACTTTGGAAATATTATCAATGGGTGTGGGTGTCTTCTGAAGCCATTTGTGTCCCAAGTACTCTCTGAAGTCAGGCCAAGGTAACAGCAGCAGAAACTCAACCCTCTGGCATCAGCACACATTTTCCTCAGCAGTGCAGGCTCCTTCCCTTCCTGACAGACAGGGTGAGAACAGGGTGAGGTGCCTTTGCCAGGACTGGGCTGGGGCCTTACCACTTGCCCTACTGCTGGGAATGACACACTGGGGCTTCCAGGGGTGTGTGCTTTCAGCTGTGGGAGGGAAGGGACTGCCTGACATGGCTGTTGGGAGATTTGTGTGTCTGAGAACCCATCGTGTGTTGGAAGAATTCCCATCAGAGGATCTGAACAAACCATTCTGCTTGCAGGGAGCTGCATCTTAAGCCTTTCTGTCTGTCCCCTGGTTTAGATGCTGGGCTTTGAGTAAGCTTTTAGAGGAGGGATGTGTGGCTCAGGAATAGCCTGGCCCATATTGATGTGGGGGCAGTGGGTGCTGAGCCAGGTGTTTTTATCCTGCCCTGTACAACCAGGCCTCATCTAACCTCAACACTGCCCTCTCCCATTCTGTGCCACAGTACCCTGGAGTCGCCCAGAGCATCAACAGTGATGTCAACAACCTGATGGCTGTCCTGAGCATGAGCAATATTCTCCCTGAAGGTAAAAAGACAGAGACCCTGGCAGGCCCTGTGTTCCCAGTGGCGCAGGTGGAGTTCTGCCAACCCCTTTCAAGCAGCACATTTCATGTGCCCCTCCAAGGACTGGGGAAAGGGACTCAAGGATGCTGAGTGTGCGCAGGAGCAGATTTCCTGCAGAAAGCAGGAGAGGCAGAGGGTGCAGGGCCAGCTTGGGGAGCCATGCTCTGTTCCCCTGCTGTGCTGCAGAGCTGTGCTGCCTTTGCTGGGGCACATGCCTGCTCCAGTGCCCACTTGGTGGGGTGGGAAGTGCAGCTGTGTGTTTGTGGCCATGTGTGTGCACACCTGCCAGAGTAACTGCACCTGTCTCTCCATAGAGACAGACCCATAGGGATTCTTGGCAAAATACAGTGCCTGGGAATACTCACTTTTGATGGCTTTCTAGGCTTGGAGTGTGGGCAGTGCTCAGGTGAGGTAGTCTTGCTTTGTCCTGTTACTTTCTGGTACATTTGGCAGAAGTAATTCTTCTCCATTTTCCCTTGTGCCTTTCCATGCCTGCCATTCTGTGCTCTTCCCAGATGTTCTCTATTCTTCCAGAGCTGTGGAGAACTGTCTGACTTAGAACTTCCTCAGTGTCCCAGCACATGGATAAGTCCCTTTTCCCACAGAGAATGCAGGACTTACCACTCCTTTTTCCAAACACATGCCCGCAGCAGCTGTAAATATCAGTGAGACTGTACAAATGCTGCTCTAAAATCAGGCTGGATGCTGACAAAATCATGAACTGTTCTCTCTGGTGGCTGGGCAGGGCCCTGCAGAGGTTGCTGCAGCCCCAGCTGTGTCTGGCCCAAGAAGTAGATTAGTTTTCCAAATTCAAGACCAAGAAGACTGGGCTTGGCATCTCAGGCCCTGGCTACGTGCTGCTGCTGCAGTACACTGCATTAGTCATGCTGACTGTTTCTGCCTGGCAGTGCCTGCTGCCACTTGCAGGCAGATATGGAGCTGTTTTTGCTGCTTTTGCCCAGTGTTTGGGTGCTTGTCTTTGGTGTGTGTCCCTGCACAGCCATGCCAGTAGCAGGAATGGACAGTTTGGGCTGTGGGGTGGGAGCTGGGAGAGGACAGAGCAGTGCTGTGGATGTAGCTGGACTTAGGAGCAGCTGTGTAGCCTGGGCTGTGATTACTGCACAACCTGCATCTGGTTGGAAATGCACCTTGGCTCTCTGGGGCCTCCTGTGCTCCTCAGCTCAGCTGGCTGCTCCTCAGCTGCAGCTCTGGGGAGCTCAACCTGAGGAGATCCTTTTTTCTAACCTTGCTCTCTCCTGTGCTGTTTGACTTTCAGGTCTGTTCCCAGAGCACCTGATTGAAGTCGTGAGCAGAGAGCTGGCCCTGGAGTGTGACTACCTGAGAGAAGCTGCCTGTGCAAGGAAATTCCAGTATGTTCCCACCATTGCCTTGAGCCCCTTCTCTGTGTGTGTGTTGGGAGAGGCAGGAGAGGTTGCTCAGCTCGAGGGATGGTGGGGAGCTGACTGCTGTGCCCTGCCATGTGGCACCACAGGGGAAGGGTGCATGGCTGTGGCCTGAGCTGTCCCCCTGAGTCACCACCTTGTCTCAGCTGGGCATGGCTTCAGCCAGCTGAGATGTGATCACCTCCTCTGGTGCAAGTCTGTCTGCTGTGCCACGTGTGAAGGTGCTGCAGTAACTCCTGAGGCTGGGTTGCAGTGCTCTTACCTCAGCCTGTTGTTCACTTCTCCCATCCTTCAGCCCAGGAGGTTTCAGTTCAGCTCTCTTAAAGCAGTTACCACCACCAGTGCTGCCTGCTCCCTTGGCTTGCCAAAGCACCCAGATTATTTTTACATGGTGGCTGGATGCTCTTCCTGTCCTGCTGCAGAACTGTGGCACTGCTCCCCTTGGCAAAGCAATTCTTCCATGTGTGCAGTCTGGCCCTAAAGCCAAGTGGGGTCAGCAAAAGAGCCCAGTGCCCCTTGATGCACCAGCCTGGAGCCTTCTTAATATCACAGCTCTGGCAGGAGATGGGACCTCAGGAGCTGGCAGCAGCTCTGAGTCACTGGCAGGGTTTCTGCTGACTTAATCCCTACTGTAATTGCTGAGGAAAACATTTCCTGGCAGCCCCAGCCAGGGTGTGAGGAGAGGCTGGTCAAGGGCTGTGTGAGGTGTTGCTGATGGGTCCTAAACCTTTTCCTCTCCTTTCTCCACCCCTAGGGAGCTGCTGAAAGACCACCCCTTCTTTTATGTGCCAAGAGTAATAGATGAGCTGTGCAGCAAGCACGTGCTGACCACAGAGCTGGTGTCTGGCTTTCCCTTGGATCAAGCGGAAGGATTGAGCCAGGAGATTCGAAATGAGGTGAATTTGGGATGTTGGGTTTCTGCCCTTGCTCAGAGCCCTGTGCCAGACTTGGGGGCATGCCTTGTGGCACAGCAAACCCTGAGCAGGACTGTCTGGAGTCTCCAGGAGGACTTGTTTAGGGAAGGTGGCAGTGACACTGGAGTCTCTCTGGGCTTACTTGGGCCTTGCAGGCACCAGCATTCAGCAGGGAGGGGCTGGAGGGGGGGAATGGCAAGGGCAGCTGAAGGGGAGGTAGCCTCACTGTGTGGTGCCATTTCTGATGACCTTAATTTTGGGGGGACTGTCACTAAGGGCAGAGGGGTCTTATGCAGCTGCTCTTCTGGGCAGGATTGCAGAATCATCCCAGTACAAGCAGCTGGGTGTCATTCCTGCAGGACTGACCTGTGCTGCACAGGGCTGCTGGAAAAGTACCTGTCAGTAAACAAAAGCAGGGATGTGGGGATAGGTGGGTGTTGGTGCTGAATATAGCCAGGGATTGGAGTGCTGTGGTGGGACAAGCAGCTGTTCTAGCAGCAGAAATAACTGTCCTGGTATTTGGATGTGTGTGTGTGTGTGTGTGTGTGTGTGTGTGTGTGTGTGTGTGTGTGTGTGTGTTTCTTGGTGTGAGCTGTCAGCTGTTAGGTCACTGGGGAAGAGGGCAGTCTGTTCCTCTAGTTAAACAGATCTCAGTGTCACATTAGATGTGAAGCTGTGCCAGAGCTGGCTGGCTATTCTTAGGGACTGTCCCCAGCAATGAGCTGCTCTATCACCAGGATTCATTTTAAAAGTCTCTGAGCTGAGGTGTTGCTGCAGGAACAGCCCTTCTCCCCTGCAAGCCACTGGCCTGGCTGACCCTCTGCCTTCTGACCCAAATGGCAGGGTCCTGTAGCAGGGCTGGGCTTGCATTTGTTGCTCTCTTCCTTCCACCTTGGATATGGTGTTTCTCTCAGCTGTGCAGCAGCTGGAGAGGGGCAGAGTGAGGCTGGCAGTTCTGCTGAACAGGCTCCAGCTTAGCAATTCTCACAGAAATGCTCTGCTGGAGTGTGTAATCCAGCAGGGGGGTTTTCAGGGACTGCTGCTCTTGCTTTTCTATGCCTGTTGGTCCCAAGTGTGGCTCTCTGCTCCTCCCTCAAGCTGGGTCAGTGCTGAGCCCAGAGGAGTGCATGCTGCATCTGGTATCGTACAAGATTCCCATTCTTGCAGCACCCAGTGTGTAGTCAATGCTGGAAAGTGAAAAGGCAGGACCAGAAGGCAGTTGGATGAGCACTGGAGCATCTGTGCCATCTGCAAAGGATGTCCCATGGCAGGGCTGGTGCTGTGGTGAGAGGTGTTCCTTCAGCTCTGCACAGAGCAGATGGTTCCTGCTGGTGTGCAATGTGTGCCCTGTTTGCTGATGCCTGCTCTAAGTTACAGGTGTGAGCAGAGCTTTCTGCCCTCCTGACTTGTTTCTTGTTTCTCCTTGTTTTTCAAGATCTGCCACAACATCCTGGTGCTGTGCCTGCGGGAGCTGTTTGAGTTCCGGTACATGCAGACTGATCCCAACTGGTCCAACTTCTTCTATGACCCACAGCTGCACAAGGTAAGCCTGAGCAGCCACTCTCCTGCCTACACAAACATCAGTTTTCACCAGCTTTTGATTATTCCTCACTCCCACTCCCTACCTAATGAGTCCTGACTGGGATTCTCTCAGTTTCCTGTCCTTGAGGCAGATAGCACAGGGGAACCTCCCTCTGCCACGTGCCCTCACTAGGGCTCAGTAGGAAAACAGGGCTGCTGGAACCTTGGCCTTTGAGCAATCACAGCTACTTCCTTAACCTCAGGATCTCTTCTGAAGGTGGTCACTGGGAAGCTGCAGCAAGCAGTGCTCTACCAGCACACACCTGAGCCCAGGACACTTCAGCTAAATGCTCTTGTGCTGTGCTGAAGATAAGGGTAGCAATTCCTGCTCATTGGTTTGGCTGCTTGTCTGTGCTCTGTAGGGCAGATGGAATTGCTTTTTATTCCTGAGGTCTGTGCTGCAAAGTGCTGGGAAAAGGTTCAGTGCTGCTCTGTCCCTGCCCATGGAGCCTGAGTGGAGCTGCCAGCAGAGCAGGTGTGGCAGTGTGAGCACTGGGCATTTGCCTCAGCCCTGCTGGGCTGCACACTGGGAATAAAGGAGTCAGGGCCAGTTGGGATGCAGAGGAGAGCTGGGAAAGCCAGCTGAGCTTCCTGAAGAAATCAGGAGGATTCTTAAAATCAGGTGTGGTTGACTCTAATACAGACAGCTTTGTCCATTCCAGGTGGCCCTGCTGGACTTCGGAGCAACGCGAGGGTTTGATGAGAAGTTCACAGATGTCTACATAGAGGTGAGGACTTGCACTGTGTCCTAGAGAGCTGCACTTGATTTTGCAAATACTCTTATCTCTTAGCTGTTATCAGTTTGTACTGGAATACACTTTGGGTGTGGAGGGAAGCAGGGCTGGAGGCAAGAGTGGTCTCTCTTCCTGTTTCATCCCTTGCCATGGCTGTCTGCAGATGTGCTGCAAGCTGCTGCCTCTCTGAGGTGGGATGTTCACTAAAGTGCACTGCAGTGATGCTTGCTGGGGGCCTTGGATGTATCAGAACACTCACAATTCTGTGATTTTTGTATGAGGATATGCAGGAATTGCTTGTACCCCACCTCTTCCTGAGATTTTCAGATTTTCCACAGATAGATGAGTGGATGTGAAGTCAAACATGCTTCCTTTGTGCTCACTATGTTCTGCACGTGGTAACTGAGCTGCCAGGGCCAGCAGCTCCCACCTGAAGCTGCTCACAGTCAGCTCTGCTATTTCTTTGGGGAGGGGCCGACTATTTGTGAAGCTTTTTTTGCTGTCCCTTACATTCTCTGGGCCATGTGCAGCCCTGTTGGGAAGAGGTGGATCTTTTAGCCAGTAGCTCTTAACCTGCCCAGCATGCAGGGCCTTGAGGAGAGCACAGAGGCAAGGGAGTGAGCAGCTGGGTGGTGTTGATGTGTGCTCCTGTGGCCTGGGCAGCAGTCCTGCTGTTCAGTCTTCTCTTGGCTCTCCTGAAGGTATTTCTCCTTTTCAGGTAATCAAGGCAGCTGCTGACATGGACAGAGAGAGAGTACTGAAGAAGTCCATTGAAATGAAATTCCTCACTGGCTATGAAATCAAGGTATGGAGCAGGAGGGAAGGATTTTGGTGTTGGCCACAGATAAGGTGATGGCAGGTCTGTGAACTTGCCCAGACTTCTTGATGTGATAAAAGTGTCAGTCCAAAAGCCCTTTTGATAAGCATGAGAGAGGAGGGTAAAAAAGGTTTTGGCTTTTGTTCTCACTTCCTTTTGGGAGCAGGAAAATAATGAGGATACAGCTAGCCCCAAAACCACTGTCCTTCCTTCTCTCCCTATGCAAGACCCTGCAGCTGATGACAATTCCTGAAGTTTCATGACTGGGAAGTCATGAAATATAGCAAAGTATCCAGTCACTTTGATTTTGTATTTTCAAAAGGATCTGGTTATTTTTTCTGAAAGCTGTTAAAGGAAAATCAATTTTCTCACATATTCCTTCCCACTGTGCACTTGTGCAAATATGTTAGAACCAGCAGGTTGTATGAGTGGGAAGATGGTTTTCTGGAAGGTTCAGTTGTTCAAAACTGTATGAACTGAGTGTTCCTCAGTCTTGCTGGGGGCTGGAGGTTCCCTTTGTCGTGGACAGGACTGTTTCTCCTGAGCTGCTGCTGTTAGCACTGGCATTTCTTCTCCTTGGTGGTTGTCATGGCAAGTGGTGTTATCCTTCTAGTTAAGTGTTACTTATCCCTCTTTCCTTTTGGGCAGGAAATGGAAGATGCCCACTTAAATGCTGTCCTCATCCTGGGAGAGGCTTTTGCATCTAAGGAGCCTTTTGATTTTGGCAACCAAAGCACCACTGAGAAGATCCATGGTTTAATCCCAATCATGCTGAAGCATCGGCTCATCCCCCCGCCAGAGGAGACCTACTCCCTTCATCGGAAGATGGGCGGCTCTTTCCTGATCTGCACCAAACTGAAGGCCAAAATTCCCTGCAAAAACATGTTCCAAGAGGCATACAGCAAATACTGGAGCAGTAGGGGCAAGAAGCCAGAGGAGTAGTAACAGGAACTTGTCTTGTTCTGAGGGCCTGGTTCAGGTGAGCCTCGCAGAGAGCGTTCCAAGCCTCCCCTGTGTTGCTCCCCAGCCCTCCATCCTCTTGAGATGCAGCAGCCCCATGCCCTGGAAGCCAAGGGTGCATTCCACGAGGACAAAGCTGCTCTTTCCTGCTGTGTCTGTCCTGCCTGGACTGCCAGCACAGCCCACAGCTTGCAGGAAACTCTTGAGTGCTTCTGTGCTGCTTCAAGGCACCAGCTGACTACCTTGAATGCATTTGTAACATTGTGATGGTGGCTGCATATTGAGAGGGTTTTATAATGAGTAGGGGAAGGAGGGTGAGAGCAGAATTTAATATTGAAACCTATTTGTAATTGTCGACAAATTGTTTTTTAAAAACCTTCCCTCTTTAAAGCTGAGGTGGAATTCAAGGAGTTTTCATCCTGTGAATTTAGAGAATGAAATGCCAAGGTGTTCCCTACCACAGACACATCCAGCACCTCCCCCATGTTTTTGTAAGTCAAGTGGTGGCAGTCTGAGAACCCTCCTGGATTCTACTGACATTGATTTAATGCGAGGGGCATGTGTGTATGTTGAAGATTGATGCTTTCTGCCTCTTTCTGCCTTGCAAGCTAAACATAGGAAATATTTTAAAAGTCTGAGAATTGAATGCCAGTCTCTTTTAAACACACACACACATAAACACTCTCACAACCTATCTCAGTTCTGGGAGTCAAACATGTAATCAGCAGAGCTAGATCTGAGCACAACTAGTGGGATTCTGCACTGTCTGGTAGGTATCAGCTTTCCTGAGGGCAAGTTAGATAAGCTCCAACTCTGACCCCCACTGCTTGCTGGACTCCTGACTAAAACCTCCTCTGTGTGTTTCCCTGTGAGGCAGAACTTGCAGCAAGGCAAACAAATGTCCTGCCTCTGGAGAGCAGCTGCAGATCCAGCTGAAATGTCACACGGTTCAAACCAGACGCACAGTTTTAAACTCCTGGAGTCAAGCTAGGAAATTGACTTTTGTAGGTTTTTGTACAAAGCCTGAACCTGTACGACTTCCTGATGTCAATAAACAAGTGCTTGTGCTGTGGGCCTGCTGCTTGTGGCTGTGTCATCTTGTGGTGTGGGAATGGACACTCAGGTGAGCAGTGTCCTGTTCTGGGGATAAACAGCAGCTCAGCAGAAGTTGAGGCCTGTTCATGCCATGAAAATCCCTGGTAATTTACTTGTTTTTTAATCTTCCTTTGTTTTAATCACTCTGGTAGCAGCCTCCTGAACACAAGTCTCTCTGCCTTTGCTCCACTTGTGAAGGAGAGGCTGGCGGAGCTGAGGCTTCCCTGGTGCCTTACCAGGTGTCCTTGTCTGGCAAGTGCCAGGTTATTTATTTACCAGCAGGCTCAGCTGGTCCTGCTCTGTTAACAGAGCCCAGGAATGCCCAGGTTGCCTGATCTTACACTGCAGAATGTGTGAAATCCTGACAGCTGACACTTCAGAGGGGGAGAACAGGTATGTGAATAAAGGGTCTCTCAGGAGTGACCTCTGAGAAATAGGAAAACAGATCACAGTATTATCTTTATTCCAAGGCCATAAACATATAAGGCACTTCATTTAAGACTTTATTGAACAAGATGCAGTGCAGTCCAGTTCAAAATCCCAGTCAGATTATTCTTAACCTATTGAGAAGAGTTAACTCTGCTCTTCAATGAAGTAATAGTTCTGCATCAAGCAGTTTATCAGCGTACGAAGTTACAGCAACTTCCCTTGTTTTGAATTCTGATAGACATTGTTTAGTTTTTCCCCTTTGTCTCTAGACCTTGCAGCTGTAAAAACAGCAGAGTTGTTTGAGCTGTTAAATGCTTATGTTAAAGTTTAAAAAGCAAAGTATAAAAAGCTGACGAGGGAATTAGATTAGGTGAGCTTCAGAGCAGATTGTCTGAACCTGAAGATTCAAGGCCAGCATGTTCAGAGGACTTGCAAAGGTGGGCAGAGTAAGCTGGAGCACTGCAGTTCACTTTTCCACTTGCTCATGTCAGCCCAGATCTTGTGTATACCATGCTGGGACAAGAGTGTTCAACTCCTGGCAAACATTCCTCTTCCCAAGAGGGTTTAGGAATGACATCCAGCTGGAGTTTGTTTTGCATTTGCCAGAGGGTAGCAACTTGCAGAAGCTGAGATGTTGCTTTATTAGGAGAGCTAATTAGAGCCCTCAGTCACTAATTCTCCTGACCTTTTGTGTATGCTCTGAAAGCATTAATAATGGCTGTAGCTTTGTCCAGAGAGATTTGTGACAGGAGGAATTGCATGTCAGAGGAACAGCCCTGTAGAAAACGTGAGCTAGAAACTCTGGCTTCAAGTCAGAGAAGTTGTGACATTGTGCAGTGAGCAGGAGCACTTGGTCCATGCCAGGCACTGCATTTGCTTGAACTGTGCTTGCAGACTTGAGGATGTGATTGTTTCTGTGCTGCAGGAGGCTTCTATGGTCTAGAAAAATCTCTTGGGAAAACATTTCTTCTTTGCACAGGGCAAGCTGCAGATTAAAGCTGCCTCTGGAATGACGGTGATTTTCCATTCTAAAGGAACAAGATTCAGGCTACCTCTGGTAGAGTGATTTTCCTACTTTCTTTCTTTAGTCAGCCTGGCTGCTGCATCAAAACAGAAACTGCATGCTGAGGAGCTGAGCAGGAGGTGAACATGCAGATCAGTTTCTGCTTTTCTAATGCCCAAATCCCTGACTACAAGGCCCATTTCCCAAGACCTTCACAGCTGTGACGTGCAACTGGACCCCTGGGAAATCAGAAATAAAGCACTGATTGAAAAGTCAGAGCACAGGAACCAGGGTATGTCCCAGAGCTACAGCAGCTGCCTCAATGGGATGAGCCATGGCCTTAAATCCACCTGAACATTTTGACTGAAATAGAGGGACAGGAGTCAGGCAGCGTTGGAAGAAGTGGGAATCGTGGTGCCTGGTCCTGGGAGGATTTGGAAATGGAAGAATGCCCAGGCTGGCACTGCTGGCAGTGTGGGATGAGAAACAGCCCAGTCCTGTATTCCTGCTGCAGGGGGGTCACTGAAGCAGGTACCAAAGCCAGGACTTAGCCAGAATCACTGAGGTTGGAAAAGACCCCCAAGATCATCCAAACCAACCCTGAGGCCAGCACTGCCTTGTTCACCGTTAAACCATGTCCTTAAACGCCACATCCACACATCCTTTGAACACTTGCAGGGATGGTGACTGCACCATTTCCCTGCACAGCCTGTTCCCATATTTCACATGCCTTCCTGTGAAGAAATTTTTCCTAATATCTGATCTAAACTTCCCCAGGCCCAATGAGGCCGTTTCCAACATTACACCAAGAGGGGAATGAGTGAAGAGGAAGATGTACCAAGACACTGTGGTTTAGGAGAAATTCCAGGCTGACTTGGGAGGGATGGGGGGATGACAGGAAAGGGTCAGGGCACATGCAAAACTTCACATATTCTGAGATGTACTCACATATTCTGAGATGCACTTAAAAGTGCATCAAGGCCAATGTGATGCTGGTAGCTCAGAACTAACAAACAATCCAGGCTGTAACACTAAAACAGCTGAAATATTTGATGCGTAACTACAAATGAAGGAGGAACACCAAAACCACTGACTCCACAGTGACCCAAGAAAAAGGTCAGGAAAACTGCAGTTCAATATAGCAAAGTATCCAGACGCTTTGATTTTGTATTTTCAAAAGGATCTGGTTATTTTTTCTGAAAGCTGTTAAAGGGAAATTGATTTTCTCACATACTCCTTCCCACTGTGCACTTGTGCAAATGTGTTAGAACCAGCATGTTGTGTCTTCACCATTTCCATTTCCTCCTCAAAGCTTAATGGGGGGAGGTGGGAAAAAAGACAGAACATCTACATTTCTAACAGTTCCCTGTTTTATTGCAGTACATCAAAGTAGGTTAATATTAAGTGTGTTACCAACATAAAATATTGGTGGTAAGTCATTTTTACATTGTTGACTGTTCCACCTTAAATATTTCTGTGCAAAAGAATCTACATCATTGTTCTGTAGCAGAGAATCTCTTACAATGTCCCCTACAACATTGAGGGCATTAAACAAAAGAGTGAGAAGAGGCAAAAAGCAGATTTTTTCCCCCACACGCACACTTGTCAGCTTTTATACTCTAAAACAAAAAAAAAAGTGATTACATCTATGCCATGCAAAACTGTACAATAATATTACAATGAAAAACCTAAAAAACATATTTTAAAAATAAATGATATGAAACTGTCATACATAAAAAGGCAGGTATAGCAACACTGGTTTGTTTGTGGATTTCTTCCCTGTAGATGACTGTCTCAAATGGAGAATGAAAATAGGTTGTACTGAGCTGCAGCTGGAATGAGAGGAGCTGGAATTCAGACTGGAAAGCCTGCAGCAGAGCGGCCTCTGGGGGTGTTTATCAAACAAACTGTGAACTCAAAGTGCACAGAAGGCTGCTCACACTTTGTGTTAGTGCAGAAAAGTTGTCCCGTTTCCTCCATGGAACGGGCTCGTGTTCACAAAAGAACCCACAGCAGGAATTGCTATGTGCCACTTTGATTCTCAGACTAAGGCTCAGGAGCTGGGGGTACTTGCACTGCAGTCAGTTTTACCCTTAATGCATTCATGAAATGGAAAAGAAAACTTTTTACCACCCAAGAGCATGTTTGTCCTGTCATTCAGGTCTGGCCATGCAATACAGCACAGGGCCAGAATCTGTTTCTGTGTTAATAATCCAACTGTTCTGTTTGGAAGGGCTGACACACTGTGAAACAGTTAAGTGCAGTTAAACTACATTTCTATAAATAAACTATGCTTTTTGGACTTTTTTGGTATGGCAAGACCCTTAACTTCCCTCTGCCATGTACCTGAGAATAACACACCTGGGTTGTAACTTAGCAGAATCAAATCAAAGAGAAAACATTCCTAACTCAGTTTTGAAACTCATTTAAATGGGTAAAATACACATTCATAACAAGCCACAGCAATTAATGGAGGGGAAAAGAACCAACTATTTCACCACAGTCTCAGGAGTGTTTTTTTGAAACCACCAGCTGTCTTCTACAGGCCAAAGGCAAGAGAGAAGAGAGTACTGTAGCCCTGCTTTTGGGTTTATGAAATGTGGGAGGAAGCCACATACCTGTGTGTGCACACGTGCAGGGGAAAACTATTTACCAAACCTATTCCATCCTATAACCTGGAATCCTTAGTAGCTGCCTGAATCTGTTCAGATCCTTGTTGCCATCAAAAGAGAGGGAAAAAAAAAGGCAAAACCCCAACAACCCATCTGTTCAAGCACTGTCAAAAATGCAAACAAACACCTTCAGTCTCAGCCAAAAGGAAAAAACCCAGCTAGAAACACATCCTGTGTACAGAGAACATGTGCCACACTCAGGAATTCAGGGGGAGGGTTTCAGCTCCCACAACAAAATGCAGCCCTCGACCTGTGAAGTTGAAGCAGTGCTACAGTGCAAAGGAGCCAACATCAAACCTCAGGAGACAACTGCCTTGGAGATACCAGTCAAGAGTCTTACAGTTCAAATGACCAAGTTACTTTTCCTAGCCCACTGAGTCTTTAGAAAGCTCAGCTGCAGTATGCATACCAACAAAAAGAGATGAGTGTGGTTTCAAATTGAGTCTGTAACCAAATGGTCCCCAAATATATAAAACTATTTAAGCCCTAGGACAATTTTTCTCTTTTCCAATAAGTGATGTGGTCATTTGCTTTTCAACTGACAGAACAGTTGCTGTTTCTCTTCTGAACAGACACGTATAAAAATGCACAGGACCAAACTAATGATGAAATAAATCCTAGAGAAGACTGCTGAGGCTTGGACATTGTAGTGTACAAACAGTGTGGGCCTGTGGAGCTCTCATCCTCTGAGCTTAGTGTTGGAACACAGCTGACCTATGCTCTGCCTGAAAATGCCAGGGGTTGGTATCAATAGATTGCAGGCACTGGAACAGAGCAAACACATGGGTTTACTCAATTTAATGTTTGCTAAGTGGTGGCTCTTCAAGTTCCATTTTCAGATAGAGCTTTAGCACAGCTGCAGAAAAATAAAGTCCATGGAAAATGATCCTGTGACCCTCTCTCAGGGGACTGCCATGCAGGCTGCTCTGTCTTTAATGACTACTGTTTAAATGCCTTCTCTCAACATCAAAATAAGATTATTATTTAAATACAACATACAGTAAATACAAAACTAGTCTGCAAAGGCTTTGAAAAGTGTGTGGACATGCTTCACCAAAACAAGGGAATTGTGGGGAAAAAGCAGTGCCTATACTTGAAGCAATATGCAGCCTTTAAAAAGAAGCTGATGTGGAATTTCAATAATGCCAATAATGCCCTGCCTATCTGTCCCTCAGAAATACATAAACTTTTCTGGGAGGAATTACTTTCAGATGCTTTGCTCTTTCTAAAGCTTTTAATTTCAAATGCCAGGCTTGCAAAAGTAGTAGGTTTGAAGTGAAAACAAACAACACAACCAGCTTGCTACTCTGAAATACCCAAATAGGAGAGAGACAGGCTTTTGATATGATGGTTCCTACAATAATTTCTTGAATCCCTGTCCCAAAATAACACTGAATGAACTTAAACTTGGATAAGCCTCTTGATTCAGAGTGAAAGAGAAATCTTACCTAGGAGACCCAGCACGATTAAATGGATTAGATGATCTGTGTCTTGTTCCCTATGTCACATTTAGATCATACCTGGAAATTACTGTACATGGTTTGAACTTACCTACAACTTCTATTAGGGAAGACAGAAACTGCAAAACTCCAAACACCTCTGTGTGGGTGAAACTCTACATAACTGCTGACTGCAAGAACACAGAATGGTTTAATGAGAGCCATAACAAGTTTCCAAAACCCACAAACCCCAACAGTCTAAATACAAAAAGCCCTTATGTGTTTGAGTATGGTCATAGTATGAAGTCAGCAACAACATTACTGGGAAGAGAGGCTCATCCCAAATGAAAAGCACAATCTGCCTTGCTAACTAAAGAGAAGAGACATCTTCCTCTTACCATACATCTGCTATCAGTTTCTCATTTATTCTGCCGACTGGGTGACCACTTCAGCTTTTTATTTATTTTTCCAGCTTCAGCAGGCTCTGCCTTCCACTGCAATACTTCCTGCCCTCCAACCTGCCCTGCTTTTGGAACCAAACAGCAGGTGAGCACACAGAAACAACTGCAAATTGCACAAACCCACAGCACAGGTAGGGGGCAGAGGAAAACCAACCTTGCCAGCGCAGCAGTTGCGGGTCACCAGGCGTCTCTGACTACCACAGTGTGAACAGTGTGAGGTCAGTCTTCAAGGTTCTTTGTTGCTACAGTGACAGCAAAGCCAGCCAGGGCCAGCTTTGGGCTAAGGGCACTCGTTTGGCTGATGTGTATTAGCAACCAGTATTTGGTAATGACTGAAAGAGTTTGCTGCTTAGGGACGGTCAAGGAGGTGTGGAAGACTGCTCCCTTCTGAGTTAAACCTGCTGAAAGGCTGACCCAGGGAAACAGTTTTCCTGCTGAATCTAGCTGCACTGAACTCCCTTGCTGCCTGAAGGACCTCTCCTGTAGCTGCTGCAAGGCTCCAGCTCACAGGTGGCACACACGGAGCCAGGGCAGCCTGTGGCTGGCTGCTGGGACAGGGCCTTGCTGCCAACTGTTGTAGTTTCTGAAAAGGACGGGGACTGTGAGGAAAACAGGAATTGCAGCTTCAGTTCTGCTACTGAAGGCCAGAAGGAGAGAAGTGTAGTGAGAGCACCGCGGGGGCAGTGCCGCGAGCACACGGAATCTCTGTCCTGCCGGAGGTTTTAGCCAGGCCTCCGAGTCTGTAAATCACCGAGCATGAAAACAGGGACAACACAAATCTTAAATTAAAGGCTCTCTTAAATAAGCATCCATCTTCTGCTGCATACACAATGCTTTTTTTCTTTGAATATATACATACGTATTTTACTCTAACATCTGCGTATTTATTTAAACTCTGTACTGTAGTAAAATATGCATCATTTTAATCAATAAGGATTTGCTGGCGACAATCAGATTGACATTCAAACGTGGTGGCTGAAAGCTTTTATGTGCCTCTGACATACTGATCATTCCCCATGGTGGGGAAGGGGTCTCTGTGCTACTTTTGTACAGTACAATGAGCTATTGTATGAAAACAAAATCCCTCTGAATTTTCTCTTGTTGACACTGGTCTGGTCTACTTACGCTACCTTTTGGGAAGTGGAAGGGGAGTGGGATAAATATGTCTTTAAAAATGAAGCAGCTGTAACCACAAAAATGAAACCAATACTAATACAAATCTACAGCATCTGATATTTACCAACACCCTAGCTTTGCTCATTTGCTGCTGTCAGATCTGGGGAGGTGAGGCAATGCTCAACGGTGCTGAAGGCGACCAGCTTTTTACCTTCCTCTGTACCCCACTCCCAGATCCTTTTCCGACAGGGAATGGGGAGGGTTAGGAGGATGAAGGCGAGAACTGGAGCAAGTGAAGGGGACAGCCATGGGGACAGCAAGCTGATGTGATGCCAAATCTGAATGCTGAAGCAGTTCATGAGTCCCAACTCACGTGGTCAGAGCTCTCCAGGGAGAGGCTCTTGGTCTTGTGAGGAGAAACCGGGCTGGGAGGGCTGCTGAGGTTGGAGCTGTTCGATGCCGTCGAGTGTCTCGGAGAGTCAGAGTCCTGCAGCCCAGAGACACACAAGAACACCAGTAAGCAACAACTTTGGGGGTCACAGAGTGTCCCAGCAACAGCGGCTGAATTCAAAGGCCTCTGTTTGCTCATGTCCAAAAATACTGAGGGATCTTTTTTGCTCACAATTTCCAAGGAGACCCGAGATTAAATGGTCAGGTCACTCTGCTTTCAGCAGGCATAAGTGATACTGACATAAGGACACAGCACCAGTGGGATTCTGGCAGTCTGTGCGTTGCCAAGGGCTGCTTGGCCAGCAGTGTGCAGCTACAACAGCTCCTGCATTTTCACAGCTTATGATCAAGATGCTCTTGCACTAAAACGAGAAATCTTTGTGGCTTCATCACAGCTCCCTCTTCTATGTCAGCCCCAGGTATCAGTTCAAACATCCTATCGAGTTACTTGGATCTTCCAGAGCACAGGAGATTGCAACTCTCAGCCTGAAGCTGGACTGACAGCTGCCTTTCAGCTTCCACTGGCAAGGTATATCCAGTATCATGAAAAGCCTGTGTGAGCTCTTATTTTCACACTCCTTGGTAAGAAAATGGGTTGGGGAAGTTTTGTAGGCCAGTTTCAGATTGAACCCTCCTATGTAACACAATTTTGGCTGGAGAGACTGTGTTTAGCAGTGGGCAGGATTTCAGTCCTATCATAAGGATAATCTTGACTGCACAGAATAGAAATTATTAAATCAATTTCCTGCTCTAAATGAAATTATAATTCTTAAATTGCCTTGCTAACTTCTGAGTACAAAGTATCTCCTGTGAAGTGGTTGCTAAGATAGCTTATGAATCCTTGCACATAAAGGCCAAAAGGAATATCTGCACTTCAGGCTGTGATATGCCATGATCAAGCTGTTACTCTACTGGGCCAGTATTTGGGGGAGCCTCGCTATTCACACATCTCTAGCTAAGGAACTCAGCTTTATCTGCATCCTAAATACCAGCACCAGAGCTGGCACCTTGACCAAAGCCTTTTGTAGCTTGAAACACAGGAAATCCATCTCTCCACTGTCAACGACTCCCAGACTTGTAGCCAACCCCGTGAGAGGATTGAAGTGCCTCACCTTTATCCACACCTGTAGGGTTCCTCCCCCTCCTGCTGCAGCCACTCACCTCTCGCTCGTAGTCCCTTGTGGGAGCATCGCTGCCCTGGTCCAGCCCCCCTGAGGACAGGGAGCCGTCCGAGGGCGATGCCATGGGCTGGCGCTTTGCTCCGTAGCTCCCTCCCGAGAATTCCCTGCGCAAAGCGCTGCCGTTCTGCGCCGACGATCCTGCAACACAGGGATCAAACTGAGTCACACACAGAGAATCACAGAATCACAGAACCATGAGGTTGGAAGAGACCTCTGAGATCATCGGGTCCAACCTGTGCCCTAACGCCTCAACTAGATTATAGCACCAAGTGCCGTGTCCAGTCTTTTTTAAACACATCCAGAGATGGTGATTCTGCCACCTCCCTGGGAAGAGCATTCCAGTACTTTATCATTCTTTCGGTGGAAAATTTTTTCCTAATATCCAACCTATACTGTCACAGACATATTTTATGAAAAATCCTTTCGCTAGGATCTTCTCTCCTGAGAAGCTGAGAGGTCTCAGAAACAAAATGTAAACATTGATTATCTGCTGCTGTGGAATGCAACAGGTGCATCTGTGATTGATCTCATGTGGTTGTTTCTAATTAACGGCCAATCACAGTCCAGCTGTCTCAGACTCTCTGGTCAGTCACAAGATTTTATTATCATTCCTTCCTGTTCCTTTCAATCCTTCTGATGAAATCCTTTCTTCTATTCTTTAGTATAGTTTTCATATATAATTTTCTTTTAATATAATATATATCATAAAATAATAAATCAGCCTTCTGAAACATGGAGTCAAGATTCTCATCTCTTCCCTTGTCCTGGGACCCCTGCAAACACCACCATAAAGGAGCTTGTGAACAATCTGTCACTGATTTAAAACACTTGAGCAGGAGCAAAACAGTCCCAGGGCTAAGAATGTAATTTGAATTCTAACATCAATTAAAAAAAAACTGACAAATTACAAGTGTGGGACTCTCAACAAAAGCACTACCTGCTTATTCACGTGCTCCTTTGAAAGCAAGACTAAAATGCCCTGCTAGCCTTGGCAGCAACACAGTCAGCCATCATTGGGAAAATCCTCATCCAGCGTGGACAGAAGGAACTGCAGGCAGCCCTCTCCCTGCAACACTTGTGCCCAGCCCCCAGAAGTAGAGAGCTCTGTTTGCTTACGTGCTGCCAAGCCGCTGCTGGCGCTCATGGAGCGTCCCGGCTCCGTGCGGGATTTGGTGATCGACGGGATGCTGACAGAGCCGCTGAACACCGTCCGGCTCTCCTGGGGCCGCAGGTTCTGAAACGCACACACACAGCACACGGTCACTTATCCACTGCTGCCTCAACCTTGCAGTTCTGCCTTGCAAGGCCCCAAAACACAGGAAACCCCCGACCTTACCAGAGCTGAGTATCTGGGCAGCAAGTCAGCAAAAATTGCAAAATAATATTCTGCAGTTTAGTGCAGAGACTGGCAGCACACGCAACGCGGCAGTCAAGTGCTGAATTACATGGACATATGCAGGCAACTGAAGAATACATGGAATAATTCCAGAATTTCCCTGAAAGGATGGCTTGCAAGCCTAATTAAGCTGCTGTAGATATAGTCAAGTCACACTGCATAAGGTCTTCTTTCTGAACACAAGCTTCCAAGGATCTCATTACAATTTCTTTTTGATGCCTTCATCTATGCCATGATTGTATAAATTGATACAATATCCAGGTTAATCCCTAATGCTTGCAGAGTTATTAATAGATAGTGGATCAATCTGTATAGCAATTACTTATGAAAATCCAAAGGTGTTAACAGCATCCCTCCAAACCTACACTAGTTGAGCCAAAATGAGAAGCAGCCTCCCGTTTCCAGCCTGCACAAAGAGGAGGACCAGAGCACATGCCACTGTTTTTCTACATATTTTAATTATTGCTCCTGTTTTGAATCCTGAGAGTTCCACTGTGATTTCCTAAACGAATCAGTTACTAGACTGAAGTGGTCCTTTACTGAGGAGATAAACCACAACTTCCCCACTTGGATATGGCAGTTCCCCAAACATAAGCTGTCTTTAAAAGAAGGTGAAAGAGTACTTTGAAGTGAGTTCTGGGAGATTTTATTTCTGCTTCTGTTAACCTAAGCTGACCTTAGGAGAGAAGACCTCTCAGATTATTTAGCCCCTCTCTCTGTGTATGAGCTGGCTTCCTAGCCCAGAGGGACTTGCCCATGTGTGTCATTTCAGCCCTGGCTAAATATGAGACCTCAACAATAGAGTACCATTAAGTTAAGCTAATATTAACTATTAAACCAATACCATTAACTGGTACTAGGTTCAGGGAACCTTCATAGATGCACGATGTGAAAGAAATGCAGGTAGCTCTAAGAATTACTTCCTTTACCCTCTACAGCCCCCCCCTCTGCAATAACTGTTTGTTTCTTCCTATTTATATTTTATTTCCCCATCTTCACACTGAGAAGAAGTAGCCATATATAAAACAATAGTTGCAAGTGCAGTGCTTCTTTAAACTGGGATGTCAATGAAAATTTCAGATCAGAACAAAGATTCTAACCCACAAGGATATTCTCAGAGAACCTCAGTACTACCCATGTCTCTATCTGTATTTTAAAATGGGTAATTGAATTGAGGCTTTGTAAGAAACAGATTTTATACAGGTCAGACCTCATCAGATAAATTTTACCAATCTGCTGCCAAATCCAGTCTTGCAATGATCCTTGGAATCATTGCTCTGACAGACCCCTTTGATCTTACAGGCAACCCTTGGCTTTTCATTCTCCCAGGGTGCCAGAAATGGCTGATTTTTAATGTGCAGCAAATAAGAATTAAAATCTCTCATCTGTTCCCAGATCTGTCACAAACACCAGCAAAAGAGAATCAGAGACCTTACCAATGAAAAAGCCCTTTTTACTTCTCCCTTCTTCCACTGCTGCACCATGAGGATTTATACATAAAGGCTTGAAACAGTCTTTTAAATTATTTGTGGGACTCTATTGCTGTCTCTTGCTTAGCTTCCCCCCTTCTTTTTTGTTTTTTAACATCCATAACCAACCTACTCTGTAGTACAAAATACTGAGCTGCTGCATTTTCCCCACGTGACAAACTGAGATGCAGAGTTTGAGCATCCTGGCTGTACCTAAACCACGGAGGGTCGCTCCCCTGGCCATACACAAAGAACTGAGGGGGCTGAGGGATGAGTTACTGCTGTGTTTTGAGAAAGAAAGGAAAGCCAAGTGCAGCACTGGCTTTAGCACGTGTGCACTGGGGTTGGTACACTGGGGCTGCAAGGCTGGTATAAACCTACAGAGGTTAATTATGCAAAAAGAACAATTCTGTTTAATGATAGGGTGATTAACCTCCTTCACAGTGACTGAGAAGACAACATACAGGCACCAGGGGAAGGAGGGAATGGGTGGGTGCACAAAAAAAGACTCATTTGTTTTAACACTGTGCTCTAAAGATGATTATTTTTCGTGCCCTCAGTTTGCAACGTCCATGTAATTCCTTGTAGAAAGTCTCTCCACAAAGCAATCTTTCATCATTCTTTGTTCTAAAAATAAAATAAGCACATGCCAGGGTTGCTGGCATTTTGGACCAAACCTCCTGGAAGTGGTGTGCACATGATGCAGGAAGGGGATTCAAAGGAAAATAAACGGCGGTTATTAGCGGTAGTTACAAAGCAGCACAACGCAGCAGGTTAAAAACAGAAAACAAAAGGAAACCTGAGCTTGCTTTAGAGAGACAAAAACCCCTCATTTCGAGCAACAATTCAAATCCTAGCAGGAAAATTCATCCCCACTGCTGGACCAAATGGAGAAAGATGAACGAAGTGGGGGGGAAAGCAGCAGCAGAGAAGCTGCTGCTGAGCAAAGTGAATCGCTGTGAAACAGGGTGAGAGATTATTCGGGTGCATCCCATTCCATCTGGAGAGTGGAGCTCTGGGTGCAATCAGTGCCAGGGTTACAGAGCCTCTGCTCCTGCTCCAGCTCCCTGGGCAGCTTCTCCAGCACTGGGATGAGGGACTGGACAGGTACAGCACCCACAGTGACAGCTTCTGTTCCTCTGTCCATTGTGCTGCTTGGTCTTGTTTTGGGGCTTGTTTTCGTTCTAAAGTAGTGCTCTGTTCATCACACTATAAAACTCAGCTTTCAACTCTCCCATGAAATAACATGACAGACCTAACTCTAACAAGTCATTTTTCAACTCCCCTATGGATTCCACACTGTCCTGGTTCCAATATCCAATCCTACCTGGGACCATGGCACCCTTCTTACACTAACATCTCCAAACACAAAGGGAGGATGGACAGACATGAAACCAAACTCACAGCCTGGCTTTCCATACAGCTTCCAGCACCTCTACCCTCATGCCCCAAAGCAGACAAACACTTTTCCTCACACAAGACAAGACCTCTAGTGCTCTAAGGAGCTAACAAGGCAGGATCTTGACACTCCAGGTTGCCCAATTCACTTTTTTGCCCCTCCAGTTTATGCTAGGAGGCTGCAACATTAGGATGAAGGATGCTCCTAAAGAAAAAATTGAGAGTTATTGTCTGAAGCACTAGGGGTCATTCCTTACTGATCCCAGGGAGACTACTCACATGAGAAAGGGAAGGTAGAGGGAGGGTCACAGTCCGGTGACACATCACTGCATGTTAAACACAGACAATTTTATAGCACAGTTGCATTAAAACAACCCTGTCACAACCAGAACTGAAATACAGCTTCAGTGACCCTATGACGACCCTCTAGGAGAAAAACAGCTTTCATTTCAACTTAACAGTAATTTTTTTGCATTTCAACAGAGCATTCCTCTCGTGTATTAATGGCTGTGACAACTGGGACTCACAGCAGTGACACATGACCATGCATGTAACCAGTCAAAGCTCAGCTGTGCAAATTGGTTTTGGAGCCATAAGGAGAAGATTTATTTTCCTCCTGCATTTTTAAATTCAGTCTAGTGTTGAATGCAGGTATGTTTCCAAAACCTTCCCAGTGACAGGGCTCCAGCAGGGCAGCCCAGAGGCACTGGAAGCAGCCTGGCAGTGAAGGTCTGCCAGAAACCAAGAGCAATGTTCCCATGACAGCAATGGGCATGGCCTGGACCCACACAAATCCTGAGCAAACAACAGCATCACACACATCTACCTACAGGTTATTCCTGATTTATCTGTCCCAGGTAGAGCTGCAGGCCCCAGCATGGTACACAGCTGTGATGCACTGCAGGTACCTGTGTGCCTGCTTCACTTTGTTTGGATTTCTACAGGACACAGCAAACCCCAGACAGGCAGACCTGGATGCACAATGCAAGAAAAAAAAGGGAAGAGCACTTTCATCGCTCCAATCTACACTGTAACTGGAAGGATGCCTAAAGAACAGTATCCTACCTCAGTTTCTTCCTAAAACTACCAGGGTTAAGAGGATCTACATCAGCAAGTTGTCATCATCTTTAATTTTTATCCTGTTTCTACATGTTCTAATTGAACTTATTTACTTTAACCTAGAAACTGCTTGAGGCACTAGTTGTGTCTGTCCCTTTCCATCTGTGTCCATCACAGTGCACAAATTCTCACATTCCACATGAATTCATCATAAACAAACAGCCTGAAAACTTGGTCCAACACAGACAGATCCAGAACTTCTTCCTAATTCAACCTGGTATGCAGCACTCTGACTGCTGGAGGATGAACACTGGGGAACAGAGAACTTCTCATTCAAAATTCCCACATCCTTCCTGCTGATTAAAAATTTTATTCTCATAGCAAAAGGTTCAGCCCCAAACTCTTCTTTTTTTTTTTTCCTAAGGCCATGAAGTGTCTGTTTCTTGTCAGAGCTGTGGGAAGACCCCAGCTGATAGCAGAAAGTAAATTGTTGGGACAAAAGGAAATGGAGGGGCGAAGGAACAGCTTACAAGGGGTTTTCTCCCATGTTAATAGCCAGGCAAAAGGAAAACCACACAGTGTTAGTAGAGTGAACACCTGACTCAGCCATTCATACCCTCAGAGTGACAAAGTCTGGAGTACCGAGGACAGAGCGTGGAGGCGGGGAAAATGCAGGGTGTATGGAATCGTAAGAGAGGAATTTTTCAGCTGAATTAACAGTCATGTGGTAGATGTGCTCAAAGTTGCTCGGAGAGGAGATCAGACGGGAGTGATGATGAGGGAATTGATAAGGGGAACGCTGCTATCAAAGACAACAGAGAGAGAAAGCAATGAAGGATGGTTGTACAGGTTACACCAGCACCAGCAGTTCCACAAGAGCAGTGAAACACAGAGCAGCGACAGCAGACAGCAAACCCTGCTGGCTGTCAGCCCACAGGGGCTGACACTGCCACCCCCAGTCCTCTGAGCACCTTCCTGACACAGAGTCTGACAGGGCTGCTGCCCTTGCTGTTGGCTAAAACATTAGAAACAAATAAAACTTTTAACTCATTGGGAATCGATTCTAATATTTATTATTTTTTGATATTTCAAAGAGCACCACAGTTGTAAAAGGTGCTTTACAGACAGTTGAGAAGCATCAGTTCCCTGCCTTGAGGAGCTTACAATCTAAAATAGACATAACACAAACAAAGGAAGGTGAACACAGGTGAGGTGGTGTGGGGAGAAGAAAAGATGAGCATACACAGCAGTTAGAGACTGTTAAGAGATTTCCTTCTGTTATTCATGCAATTTAGTGATTCCATTAAAATCATCACCCGTACAACAAACACAGAGTATTTCCAACAGTGGGAGGAACAGTGTTTTGACAGGGTGGGGACACAGGCTGTGTGGGAAGGTGAAGGGGTTAGCGTCAGACCACTGGGACAAGTCTCTCTGCTGACAGGTGACCAAGGCCCATGTCCTGCTCTGTGGCACTCACATTCTCTGAACAGAGAGAGACATAATTCTCTCTCACAGTATTTTTCCTGGAGAAGCACAGAGAGAAGAAAAGTATTCTTATCTCTACTTGCTGCTCCTGCTGGTTTTGCACATGGTGGAATGTGTTAGGAAGATCGTTTACCTGAAGTGATTTGTCAATTGGATTCTGCTGAGGATTGTTTTGATTCCTTGGCCAATTGGCTCAAAACTGCATCCTGGCTGCCTCAGACAGCCACAAGTTTTCTTTAGCATGTATAGTGGTATAGTATCTCTTTAATATAGTATAGTATAATGTGATATAATATCGTTTTAATAAAGCAATTGTTCAGCTTTCTGAATCAATGGAGTCAGATGCCAATCATTCCCAGAGTTGGGGTCACCCTGTTTTTACTACACTGCTCCACACTGGCTCAATCCTGACAGTGCCAAGGGGAGCCAGCACTGCCATCCCTGCAGAGGATCAGGCCCTTCCTCAGCACATAAAGTGTGAAAACATTGGGAAGTTCAAATGTTTGTAACAGGTCTGCTGAGCAGTGTGCTCCCGCAGCGTGATGTAAAACAGGAGAGGGGAGAAATAACCCTGCAAATTGAACAGGAACGGTTTCTAATTCATCTCTATGGAATGTGCTGACACAAGTGCTCATATAATTGAAAGTCATCTAAATCCAGATTTAATGGAAGAGATTTTCAAGGCTCGGTTTCCCTCCCTGTGCCATCTGTACATGCTCAGTCAGCCTGCAGTGGGCTGGTTTCCTATGGATACCAGTAAATCAGAACACCTTTTCTCCTTTCTAACTTCTAAGTTCCTCTTCCCCTCATCCAACTGATTTCATCTCCTTAAAACAGATATTTCTGAGTAATATTAGAAATGTTAGGACTTAAAATATAAAATATGGTAAAAATATAGCTTACCCCTCCACTAAACCTAAGGCACTACTTTTTGTATGTGGAACGTATTAAAGTCTGGAAGAACATTAAGTCACATCCCAATACATATTATTTATCAAATATTATTGTTACTGTTCTCTTCATTTCAGCTGGTAAAATCCAACTTTTTTTTTTTTTAAACACATGGTTATTATGAGGCTTTGCCTGTTAACCAAAACATCAATTACCACATTATGGCATATAAGACATAATATACATTAAATTGTTCTTAGTAACTTTAGCAGCATCTAAATATCAGTACAAGAAGCCACCATTCCAAAATGGTCCAGGACAGCAGACTTTGCTGAGTTCTCTGCAGAGAAATGATAGCAAAGCCAGCTACATTCCTAAAAGCCAATAAGGGAGACATGGCAGTGTCTAAAACCACAAGCTAAAAAGCAGAGGGTAGGCCAGCTGCAGATCATGAAAATATTTAGCCAGCATTCATGAATGTGAGAAAGCCACGATATGGCAACATTTTAAAAATGATACTCCATGGAACTTTCTCCATAGACTCCACCATTAGATGCATGCATGGGGTTCCCATTTTCTTTAAAGAATACCAAATATAGATAAGTATTCATTTACTTTAAAAGTTTCTCAATTGAAACAAGCAAAGCTTCACACATCATCTAGAATGGAAGTAGAATGGCTCATGTATAATGAGGTCAAACTGAAGCATAATGTTCAAATATAATGGCAGTCAAGACCAGCTTTTGTATATAAAAATACTTAGGCATGCAGAATATGAAAGCAAAATCAATCCTGTACATCTGATGTACACAGAGAGGTGGTCTGTGCTGCAGTAAGTGCAGTTCCAGATTTCAGATCTTCACTACAAAGGAGCATCCACGATAAAGTGGCTTCAAGGGACAAGAGGGCAGAAGGGAGGCCAGACTGTACGGCCAGGTTAATTGGTGACAGGCTGCTAGGGAAGAAAAACATGTAAACAAATAAGTTTGGGGATCCACTAACAGGAACCATTCCAAATTGTACAAAACAAGACAATGACCCAGATCCACAGCAATAAAACACAAATATGTACTGATTACTGCTCTGCTAATAGGAAACAACAGCTTCTGGTTTCTGGTGTGTTGCAGCCCACAAATTTGTGTGCCAAAGCCAGACCATGAGTGCTCACTATAAAGAAAAGAAGGATGCAGATTTACAGTTGCCTGAAACCCCCTAAATCTGATCTCCCTCTGAGCCTTGGCCATGGTTCTGCCAAAACTCCAGGGCTCTACTGAAATCAAGGGTGTCTGTTCATGGGAAGAACAATGTGGGACTAGGCCAAGAGACTGCAACTCCCACAAACACATCAGTGTGTCTGGTGCATACCAAGAAAACTGGAAAACACTGGAAAACAACAGACAGAGAAAGCATCTTTTTCCCCCATGAGGCTGCACCAGCAAGGGCAAACAAACAGGTAAATATGTTGTACACAAACAGGCACCTGATTCAACACAACAAATAGTGCAAAAGGGTTTGAACACTCCCTTTATTCCAGTTGCAACACAAATTAAACTCTCTACAGCTGGTCTTTTAAAAGACACCATTAAAAGAGTGGCGGGCAGAGAGCAAGCAGGCTCTGCACCCACCAGGCCAGGCTGAGAGCAGCACAAGTGCAGGTCTCCTGCTGCCCACAGACACGGCCCAGCCACCCATCAAGGGCCATCACTACCAATCCTAACTCTGCTTCTCTCAGTTCTTGGCATTTCCCCTAAAAAAGGCAGTGGGGCTGAAGTGGTTAGCTTTTTCTGATTCACATTGCATCTATGAAGTGAATATGTGTACATTAATGAATAAATACAAATACCTATATATACCTAAAACTGTCATTTGCTTTATAAAGTTCACCCATGTGTGCTAGATAAAAGCTGGGCTGAGCTGGCTATTTAGCTTGTGACAATCTCATTCAACACAGAGATTAAAATATCTATTCTCTATTAAAACCTATTTCTACCTAAGGACCCTCTTGCCCATACAGCACTATATTGACTTCTGTGAAAGCTCAATGCTGGGTGAAAAATTTCTATTGGTAGATCCAGCCAAACGTGAAGGTGCTCAAATAAACAAGAAGAAACTGCAAATGAAAAATCCCACTCCACTCTTTCATGCACTTTCTGCATTCCAGTACCCCATAAAAAAAGATTCTGTACCACCTAAAATAGCTGGAGGAAGAGAATTTGAGAAGACTATTAGCCCTGCACTGCTTGCTACCCCCAGCCTCAGCCCAAAAATGTATTTTACCATTCACTTCCACAAACAAGAACAGACATTCCCAAAGTAAAGTGCTGCAATCTTTCCCAAAGTCTGTTAAAGGAAAAATAAATACTTTCTCTTCTGAACCACACTAATCTATTAAAAAATACAAAGGAAATGTTCCAGCTGCAAAATCAGGACACACACTTAGCAGCACAGAAACCCCCCAGTTGTTCACCTTTTGGGAATAAGGTATGAAACTGGTGAAATAATTCCATGTCCTGGAAAAGGAACCACCATACAGATGAACTGTACACAGGGTTGGATGATTATTCTTTATTATTCTTTACCTTGTGTACTGATTCTCCAGGAAACATCTTTTGTTTCCATGCCCTCTTCTTCTAAATTTCCTTCCAGTAAAACATTAGACTCTATACATAACCTCAAATGCCCACACAACTCCTTTTCTTCTATTTCTGTGCCTGAGAAACAAAGTTCTTAGTCTGGAATGGATTAAATGGAAACTCAGTCCAGGCAAATACCTTACAGGAAGTTGTTGGAAAAGAAAAAGCTGCCTGGACTGAAGTTGCTCTTGACAGAACATTTATTTCCTAATTTCAAGTTACATTTTAAAATTCACACACTTTCAAGTCCCGTGCTTGATGCAATTCTGTACCAATTAAGTTAAGAATACAAATACAACATGACATTGCAAGGAACTGATGGAAAAATACACAACAAATTTGCTTTGTCTTGCAGCAACATCTCCCAGCATTAAGACTGATACTTACTTGCAAAAAGGAGGCTTTAATAATAACTTTTTAAAAAGAAGCTGCAGCAGTGGACAAGTGCAGGAATCAACTGTACATTGTACACATTTTCTAATTCTTCTCATCACTTTTAAGTGTGGGAAGTGACTCATGAATTATTTTCAAAGCATCACATTGATTGGCAATAGCACAGTACCAGTCCTAACTTGAAACAGGACCTGTGAGCTAATACAAGGCAAGTGCAATTAGAAAGGGTTCAAAGCTCAAAGCCATTGAGAGATGACATTGTTGAAGAAGTGATGTAAAAAATCCCCCCCTATAGATAGAATCATTCTTTGTTTTACACTTGTCAGATGTGGGGCTTGATTAAGAGTCCTTGCAGCTTTTGAATGCCATGAACTTTCAATTACTGATGGTGTGACACAGGATGACTTCTGCTCTACCTACAGAGGTAGCAGATTATTCTCTCTGCTTGAGAAGAGCCACAAATATTTTAAAGAACTTACCAGAAATGGAGAAATGAAGAAAGGCTCTGATCTACATCCTGCCCTGAAGCAAATGATCATTCTGTCTAACATTAGACACATGCAATCCTGTATCCAGGTAAGAGAAACATACCTGCCAACATTTCTTGGATTTGTCATGTGTTTTCTAGAAACAGTTCCTTCATTATGTGTTCATTTATAAAAATTATTATAATTTATAAAAATACACACAATACAGTACTGTTTTTTTCTCATTACACCAAATATATTTCTTATTGAGAGGCTTCTCAGGGTGTTTCTAATACAAGCTTTAAAATAAATCAAAGTGCAGACTTTACAGTCAAGTGCAACATAAAAGTACCATTTCCTTCCAAAGTGAGGTAAAATGAGTATCCAAAGACCAGACATTAGGCTCCTAAACTCGTGCAACTGCATGTTGGGCTTTATTTTCCAGTCTTATTTTTGTTTCCTTTGCACTTTTCAGCATCAGAATATCCCAATTTCAGCATCTACTTCCTGTTTTCTGCACAAACTCCAAGCAGTAACAATGATAATTTTAGACAGCAGTTCTGTGCTAATGCCTGAGTGTTATGCTGGAACAAATTCAATCTGTTTTTATCGTAACATCTCATCTTTCTTACAGTGCTAATTAGCATCTTCTGAATCACATCTGTGTCACTGTGGATGTGCTTAGAAAACAATACAGAACACATAAAGACATAAAAGATGCTCAAGGTAGCTTGAAGCAAGCAGTACAGTACTTCCTTATGAGCAAAGTATTAATTAGTCTTTAGCTCATCACAGATTTCAGTAACTTCCAAGTGATTACTTCCTACATGAAGTTTTATGGAAATGAACACATTTTCTTTTTCCATTTTTCAACTTAAGAGGTTCGTTTTTATGCAAGAAGTTCTGTTTCACTGAGCCTACTTAATTTGGAGAGAACAGCAAAGATAGCACTTGGCATGGGAAGAAATCTGAGCAGTACACATTATTGAATTGCTACAGGAAAACAAGTTGTGAAGAAATAGGCAAAGTTGGTGCTAAAGATAGGAGGAGTAAAAAGGAATTGAACTCCAGTTCACTGAGAAGGGAATTTCTCTTTCCATATCCACAAAGAGCACAAATCATGTAAATTTTGCACCTTCATATGGGTCATAAAATTTATCATCAACACTGTGAGGCCAACCTGGCATTAGGCACTCCACCTTCTCCTCCTCCTCTACTCAATGCTTGTCATGCTCCTTGCTTAAATTTCATTACATACAGCAGAGCATTTTTAGCTCCATTCCCCTCGTTACACTGTTCCTGATAGGAAAAATGTCACTGATTACACATTAAAATTGCACTTGCTTTTCTCTCACTTATTTGCAGCCTCTGCAGCAGTCAGTCACTCTCACATGTCCTTTTGTACTTACCATTGGGAGGTCTTTGAGAATCTGTATGCCATCTCCTGGACCCATATGTGCTATGTGGTTAAAATTAGTTGGGTTAGAAATTAACTTATTTCTCATTTCTGGATCACGTAGCATCTCCCTGGAAGAGAAGATACTTTGTTTAGGTATTTCCTTTGAGGTGAGGATGGGCATTTATAAAACACGTACAGCTCTGATAATCAGCTATTTTCAAATGGGAATTACCCAGTCTTTTCCAACCTAAACATGAGTCTATGACTCTATTTAACCATGTTAACAGTGATAAATCCCTGCTGTCAGTACTGGTATGGAGAAGGTTCCAGCTTGAAGAGAGGGCAAGGGCCCAGGATAAAAGCATGCTGTTTTCAGCTTAACAGCCCATGCCCAGTAGTTACTAACATTCACAGAATGAGCTGATAAAAAGCTCTGTAAGATGAGTAAAAGCCAAACTTGCTTGGGATATATTACAAAGTGGAGATGAAAATGAAGTATAAAATATGAAAATATAATTAAAGTAATACTGCAGTACCTTTCTCAGTCTGTGGTCAGAATTAAAAGTTCTTCAAAATGGCAAGGATGCATTTCAGAACTCAGAATAAATAAAATTTTAAAGAGACCAAATGTCAATCAACTCAGAAAAGGCAAGAACAAGAAATTAAATTTTATCTCCACTGCATACAGTTGTTAATTTCCTTAGAGCCAAAAAGAAAGACAAACTGGGAGCCAACCAATGGTGCAAGATGCTGGAAATTAGAAAAGTGAAATACTCAGCTCTTGGAGTGTGGCTTAGGACAGTAGCAGGTCACTTCTAGTGAGTGACAGCAAATGGTCACATCCTCTGTGAACACTGCCAGTAGTGCAGACCTGGTTTTGTTGCCATTTAGGAAAGTATTTGTAACCTGCTAAACACTCCCATTAGAAATACACCCTGCAGTCCTATGTCCCCTGAAGAGGTGAGTTTTGTGAGCTTTATAAAAACTCTATATAGGTAAATCTATAAATCAAAGAAATAGATGTCCTGGAATACTGCTGAGAGGAAAATCTCCTTCAGAAAGAAAAGCAGAACCAGAGTCTGAGAGTAACTGATCCATATGCATAGTTAGCAAAGTAATCTCCTTTTGCAAAGTGTTTATTGGAGAACTTTATATATACACAGGATATGTGCACACCTATGCACCTGCATACAGTAAGTGGAGGCATGCATTCCAAATTACAGCTGCTTCACACAATTCATCTGAACTAATTGTGCAGCCAGTGCAAATCCATATCCAAGCCAGTATTGGCACAAGTTAAACACTGAGATTAACAGGGCAGAGAAGAGACAGGAGCACCTGAATGGCCGTTCCAGAAAGCCACACAAAGAACGAAGCACGGCCCTGGCATCAGTCAGTGTCCATCAGGGCCTGCAGGCATGGACAGAGGACAAGTACAGGTGGAATACAGACCTCCTCTGCTGCATCCTCTCCTCCTCGGGCACGCGGAAGGAGTAGCGCCGCTTGTTGTTGATGTTCCGCACCATCTGCTTCCGGCTGTTGTCTGACGTCTCAGGCACCACCAGCTCATCCCCCTCTGAAACCAGCACAAAGATGGGGATGCAGTTCCTTAGCTACTAATGGAATTTGAGTTTCAACATTCTACCTCTGCTCTGCTAGTGCTGGACACCATCCCTTTCCCATCAAACCTGAGCAAACCTTCTTTGGTTTATGGGTTTCCTTGGCCACTATCTACTACTCTGTTACGTAGCAACAGACTTAACCCTTCTTCACACACAAGCTGCCACCATCTGTGTTCTCAAAACACCACTGATGTGTTCTTTGAAATAAACGTTTTGGTAGGTAGGAAGGGAATGAGTCTTGTCTCAAAATTCCCACTGAAAATCACTAGAACAGTTTTGTTCTGCCGACTGCCTGGAAACTAAATGCAAGATTGTCTTTCATTCATTCCCTGCTCCAAAGAGAACACTGCTTTTGAAATGTTTGAACAACAATGTATTTTGATGCAACTATGGGAAAAGGGAAGATTTTTTCCATATGTGTACATCTGGCCAAGGGATCTTTATTAAAGACACAAAAAGGAAAACAGTGATTATCACACAACAGCTGTGTGACTTTGAATGAATATTGCAACTGTTCTGTCTTGTTTTCTATTTATGGAGACTAAAGTTACACTTAAGCTCACTGCTCACTGACAAAACAGTTCTGGTATGGAACTCAAATCTCTTCTTTCCATAAGATCAACTCTAGTGTTCAGTCTTTATTAGACTTGAAAATTCCCTAGACATACTTCCAGCCTATTTCTCCTCTCCACCACTGCCATTCCTTTTGTACTAATTTGCTGGCAATTGAAATAAGCACTGAGACAGTGCCAGCAGCAGTACATTTTCCTAGAGTGTTTATTTCCACTGTTTTCAGAAAGTTGTTAACAAAAATTTATAGCTTTTGTTTGTTGAAACAGACCATGTCCCCTCTCCACCTAAGAGGTTAAACAAAAGTTTAAGGAAATTCCTCAGGAGCATGCTTATGAAAGGGGCTCTAAAAAGTAAAAAAAAAAGTCAGAAAGACTTGTAACAAAAATAGATTTTTGAAGCTAAAATTGTGGCACACAGTCATAGCTGGCCCTAATAATAAGTTACAAATACATTGTATTACTTTAAAATGCTTGGGAAACATTTGTTAAATATAGTATTAAAGGTGAAATATAGTATTGATTTTAATCTGGTGCTGCCAAAATGACTACTGAAGTTTTTAATTGTGCAGGCTTTTTTAGGCAGTGTTCTGGCAGGTGATCCCACATTTGGAGGGAGCATCCAGTCATTCTAGCTTCTAGTTCCAGTCTTCATTCAAGTCTTCACTGAATATTCAAAAGGCAAAAGAAGTTCAGAGAAGAGACAGCATTGCAATCACTGTGGAATCCATAAGCTTTGGCTTTTTCCCAAGTTAACAAGCACACAGACATTTAAGAGATTCCTTTATGCAATGCACAGATGCAGACAAACGCTCTTTCTAAACAAAAATGTAAATTATGAAAATTGGCTTCTTTTACTTACCTGCCATTTTGTTTTTGAAATATATTAATCTGACTGTCTCCAGGCCTAAAAGGTTTAGTGATCCTTCTGTATTCAAGGGTCGTACCTGAAACAAGGAAAAACAGTCCTTGTAACACTCTCAAGAGTAACAATTCCAAGTCATTAAAACCACAAAGAAGTTCAAAAGAATTTTAAATTCTTTTTTTTTTTTTTTTGAGAATGAGTACAGAGGGGGTTGCTTAAAATTCCACTTCAAGACACAGGCTTAACACCATTCCTCCCAGCATTTAAATGAATAGTTGTGTTACAAGTCTACTTCATGTATCGACTCAATTTTTCCATTAGATGTACAAAACAATAAGCTGAGTTTTTACTTTGTGTTAGTACCATGTCACAACAATGCTCTGCAGCTTGATAAGAGCACACACAGACTACTAAAACCTACTGGTATTTGTGATTTCCAACATAAAAGTGAAAGAGGCATTCCACACTCTGTAAATTGTGTTAGAAACAGACTCTTCATAATAAATGGCTATTTTTGAGACTCTTAAGTGTAGTAATTTTGTTTGCTGAAAGTAGCTTCCATTAAAAGGGAAGTCTTGAGCCAAATATTAATCAAAGTATTAAATCACATTCTACTGTGTAGGGAAAAAATGCTCCAACTGCTTAATAGCTCAAAGTTTAGACACCAGAAAGAACTTCCCCATAAAAGTCCAGATTGGTCTCTCTTCAAGATGGTTAACAGCTGAGCACTTTGCTTTTTGCATGATGCATCCTCACAGCACTGCCAGAATATCCTGGCTTGCATCTGGCACGTGGGAAATTGATATGCAGAGACTGAATGACCAATGCAAGACCACAGGGGCAATGTCCTGCAGCTCTGTCTCATTGGAATGCCAGTAAAGGAATTGTGCTGACCCTGATACAAAGCTGAAGTCAGTCTAAACAACAAGGAAAAAAATTGTCTTTTCTCTCTTCTTTCCAAATACAGCTGAGCAAACACCTTCTAAATACCAAGGAAGTGTCAAGTTTTCAGAAACATCTTCCTTTTGATAAGAGATCCAAACTGACACCATCCTGCTGTTGGTGTTTCTACTGCTTGAAACAAAATGTTCTAACCCTGTCTGTCTACCATATGTTCAGGAGCAGCAGGAGATAGATTTTTGAAGGCCTGTGTAATTATCTTAACATCCACCATCCTCTGGTAATAATCACAATCAGTCCCAATGAAGCGATATGTAATTAATGCCAATTAATTCCTCTCATTATTAAAACAGTATCAGTAAATCTAACATAGCCATATGCTCCAGATTGACCATTCATCTAAAACAGTGCAACCACATGAAAAACACATTTTCTATCTTCTATTTCCAACAAAAATGCATTAATTTCTTTGCAGTAGCTCTTCTTTTAATACAATTATGTTCCCACAAGCAGTTTTAATGAGCAGTATTGGTTCTGGACATATTCCTTGGCCCACAATGAAATGGGAAGTTACCTTTTTGAGAGGAATAGTCTGAATCCACTCCATGGAGTTCACGTCGAAGACATCAATTGCATTTTCACTGTACACAGAGAGGTATGGTGCATTGTAACCTGGGAGGGAATGATGAGGCATTGTGTCAACTGCTTTTGGACACGGCCCAAAATAGACAATTTCTTACAGTTAAACCATATTTATTTAAGAAAATAAAACCAGTGCTCCACAATCCAACAACAAGCTTTAAAAAATGTGCTTTAACTCAAAAATGACCAAGAAATTTATTCTGAAGGCAAAGCAGCACCACCCAAAAACTTACAACCTCCACGACTTTTAACTTTGTTGAAAACCTAACTACTTTCTGAATTGTAAGACGTTACAGTTTACTCTGCCAAATACTGATATATTTCAAAGGTTTTTTCCTCCTAAACCCCCCATTTTTAATAAGAGCTCACATACTGTAAATGATGTGGTAGGAAAATACTCTGCTCTATTTAATAACTGCCAGTTGAATGGACTATGCACTAAATGAGCATCATTTGGAACTAAGCACCATGACACAGTCATGAAAGTCATGTTTCCTTAACTTACAATTTTCCAGATTGTAAAGAGAAATCTTCTGCTACTTATCTGGCACATTTCCCCAGGATGAAATTAGTTTCACTGGGACCGCTTCTAAAGGAGAATTCAGTATTTCCATGTCGGCAACAAGACTGCCACAGTCTGCCAAGACTAACAACAGCAACCAAGCTGCGTTTAAATGTAACAGCTTTTGCTATAAAATACACCTCCATTCTGAGTTGGAAATGATCATCATCAAATCACTTCATTTAGAGCAAGCAAAAAACTGTCACAAATAACAATGGCAAGTGTAGATGAACTATGTGTGAAAAATACACATTTTTCAATCTATCACATAACCTTCTGTTTTGATTCATTCATTGTCTGAGTCCACTGTAATAATCAATTGTGTAAAATTGCTTGAAATCCAGAAGTGGAAAAACACCTTGTAAATGTTGCTCCCTCCATACTCAAAAGGGCCTTCACTCAAACAAGGTGAAATACTCCTCCTCTTTACAGTGTGACTGGACTGTTGCCACAGTGAGGTGAGAAGGCAGACTATTCTAAATATCAACACAGAACTGGGCTTCTTCACTACTCTGAGTGCAGATTTGGCTAATCTTTATCTGCATTCAGAAGGATTTTAAAAAGATAACCATTCAGGTTTGGTTTTTTTCCCTTAAAACTGTCACAGAGATAAAGACCCAGCTTTGAAATAAGGTGCAATAAACGTTTAACAGACCTTGGCAGAAATAAAAATCTTGAAAAATGACAGTATTTTACCTTAAGGTTATGAAATATATTTTTTATATTGCCTCCTATACATTGTATTTTGGAAGGGGAGAGACAGGAGGGAAACTTAATGACTTTTTGAAAAAGGAGAGAGGAGATGAAAAAGAAGGTTGCAGACAAAACCACTGAGGAAGAAAGAATGACTATATAAAGAAAGAAAAGACAAAACAGACTAGTAAGTAGGAACAAATACCATTAGAGAAAAGTCAAACTACCAGATCCTAATGACTCTCAGCATGAAGAAAGCTGGAACCAAAGTACAATCACATTCCAAGACTTTAAATAACAACAGTCCAGCACTGGTGGTAGCAAATACATAAAGTTGTCATTAGCCTCTGTTGAACCTGAAGCTTTTGGCTGTTTTATAGTTAGAAATCCTGACTCATGGTTCCTCTTTGTGTTCCAGCAAGTAAAGGTCAGTGCCAGAGTTGTTGAAACTAGCATAAATGAGGATTAAACCCTCTTCTCGGAGTCTCTGTGGTCATGATAACCCTGAGATGTGTCAGAGTCTCTTTTCCCAGCCCAGCAGCTGAAGGAGGAGTCAGGTTTCTTCTGTTCTGGTTCTCAAGGTTGTTTATTTGCTGTTATCTATAATATTCTTTCTCTGACCCACCAAGGTCTGTCTGTCAGGTTGGGTTGAGGCACACTGACAGCCTCAGAGGCAGTGTTATCTTTTATATTAAAAACTGCGTGTACATTATTTACAATAATTTCCCAATACCTATCACCTATGTTAGACAGTGTGTTCCCACTCTAAACCAATCCAAAAGTGGCAACATCACCCAGAAATGGAGGCTAGGAAGAAGAAAGAAGAAGGACAAGGCACACCCAAATCCCTCCATCTTGGCTTCTGAACCCCCATTCTAAAACCTCAAAATTCTACTTTTCTATCTTGTAACAAACTAAGTATCATTCTACTTAAACTTCTGTGACTTGTGAATCCTCATATAAGGTTGGTAATTGTTTTTTCCAAGGGCTAAAACCAAAGGCACAGGTGTTTTTGACTCCATGCCAAGGTCTCAGAGCCCCCTGCCAGGGCCTCAAGTCCCCCAGGGCAGCCAGAGGAATTTCCTGGGTTCCGACACCCTCTGACTAGATTAAAAATGGTGACAGGGGCTGAAAGCATCCATTAACCTGTCAGGTAATTAGCCCAGAATTCCACCTCCCGTGGATATCAACACAAGCAGAGATCACTTCAGATACACACACACACACACAGAGCACAACTCACAGCAAGAAGATGGAGTTGCGGGCCACATCAACTCTTGCTGCCTGGATCTTCGGCCCTGGCAGTCGACGTAAACCCCGACGCTGCTAAAACACAGCAGGTATTCTTTAGTTGAGATCTCGACTGCACAGATGGCATCAGTTGGCTGCTGTGAGATAAATGAGAGTGTGTGGTCGTCCGGGTGGAGCAGGCTGTACGGGCTGCCCTCCCCATGGAGGGGGTACTTGAGGAAACCTGACTGGTAGCCTACGCAGAGACGGTCGCTGAAGATGGACATCCACTGGACGTTCCCCTGCACCTGGATCTCCTTGATCTTTTTGTGGCGTGTCTTGCTCTGATTGAGTTCGTAACAGAGCACCTGCCTTTTCATGGCCACACACAGGCAGGTGAGGGCCCCGTGGCGCACGTGCCCAGAAACGATGGCCTGGCAGCCTTTGGTCTCTGCCAGCTTATAGAAGTCAGTCTCCCTTCCATCCAGGGCGGCCATGGGGAAGAGCCGCACGTGGCGGTTCCGTCCTGAGATTACGGCGATGAGCTGCTCGCTCGGGATGAGCTCGATCTGATGGACCTTCTTATTGTCACCAACACGGATAATCTCTGAAAGAAAAATCAAAACAAGCCTCCTGTCATGGACATCTGTTTTGAAAAATCCTTTCATTAGGATCTTTTCTCCTGAGAAGCTGAGAGGCCTCAGAAGCGAAATGCAAACAACGATTATCTGCTGCTGTGGAATGCAACAGGTTCATCTCTGATTAGTCTCATGCGATTGTTTTTAATTAATGGCCAATCAAAGTCCAGCTGTCTTGGACTCTCTGGTCAGTCACAAGACTTTATTATCATTCCTTTTCTTTCTTTTCTAGCCTTCTGATGTCTCCTTTCTCTTTTCTTTTAGTATAGTCTTAATATATAATTTTCTTTTAATATAATATATATCATAAAATAATAAATCAGCCTTCTAAAACATGGAGTCAAGATTCTCATCTCTTCCCTCGTCCTGGGACCCTTGTAAACACCACCACAGCCCCCCACAAATTCAAGTAAGTAATGGTGAAGTGTGAATTGATTATAACGTGTATTTGTAAAGATGAACTAGGAAAGAAACCCAAGTGTGGATGCCATGGGACAGAGAGAGAGAAACGGGAAGCGTTTCTCACAGCGGCTTGTGAGAATTTTTAGGGAGTTGTAAGGATGTGATAACTTGTTAAGTACAAGCCATCTGCAGGTGGTGTTTTTCTACATCATCTTTCTGCTCTTCTCAAGAACAGTGTATGAGGAAGGTGTTTTTGTTAGCCAATCAAATAGAAAGTATCGTATCACTCTATAAAACCACGTGGTTCTCTTGAATAAAGCCTTCTTTGCTCTTTCTACAATTCTGCCTCCCTCCTGTTCCTGTGTCATCCTTGGCACAAGAGTGACACCCAAGAAGTCCCCTTTAGTGCTTCCCTGCAGTATTAAAAAGTACAGAATCAAAACTAGTGTTTTAATAACACCTGATGTGCAAATTCTGGATAAACCTTTGGCTCCTCATTAGAAATGGGAGGAGAAGATCTGATGCAGTAACAACTGTATTATTTCAGCATTCATTCCAAAAACAGTTTATAGCAAAAAAACTACTGAATCAAGGAAAAGCCTCAGAGCTGAAGCATACAATTAAACATGTCATTTGTTGAATTAACTTGGGCAATCTGTTAGCACATCTTGCAGTACTGCACAGAAGTTATTACTTCCAGTACCAAGGAGGAGGTTACACAAAGGATTAAGCCATGATTCTTGCTGAGGTGCACAGCAGGAAATTCAAATGAAGGAGGTTTTTGCTGAATATAAAAAGGAAGTGTTTCAATGAGAGAGTAATTTGCAACAGACAGTCCAGAGAGCTCATGGAACCTGTGTCCTTGGGGATTTTTAACACACAACTGGATAAAGCCTTGAGCAACCTGGTCTGAAATCAGTATTGAGCCAGCTGGGGGAAAATGGGGGAAAAAACTTCAACTGTATTCCAAAACCTTGTTACTGGAAAGGATACCTAAACCAGAGAGCACACAGAACACCTTTTGGTCTCTCAGGGAGCTGTCGAGCTGATAATGTAGTAAATAATGAAAAATGAAACCAGAAGATACTGAATAAGAAAAAGATGATTTAGTATTAGGGAAATCATTACCAGTTCCTAGTTTCTTACCATCTTTGGTGACATGCACAACAAACAACCCTTCTTCATTCCCCAGAGCTATTCTTTCATGGTCTATGACATTAAGGAAAAAAAAAAAAAGGTTATTTTTCTTTGGAAGTACTTTATGAATCACATAAACAATAGTTATAATTCTCATTAACAGAGACAGTTTTTATAATATATTGAAATAATTGTATATAAAGCCAACCTTAATGTATTCATGTATTTTAAAATTTGGCAACCTCCCAGTCTTTCAAATTTCTCAAAAAATAAGTATTTTCCCATTTCTCCTGTTAGTTAAAGTAACAGCTAGAAACACAATTTTTAATAAATTGTTCAGAGAACTTAAGTCTAGCACCAGCTTTGAAGTAACTATATTATTATATTGACATAATTTACATAATCAGAGTTTAACATATTTTATGCAATACTATTTGAAATTACTAAATTCAGCCTCTGATCTTACATCTTCTCTCTGGTCCCACCAGCAGATTTTGAAGTGAGTGATTTACAACTACTCTGTAGTGCTAATTTTGCCCAGTTAGGGAATTATGTTTACAGAGTAACAAAAGAGGAATGTCCAATTCTCAGTCAAAATTATTCATAATTATGAATATTGGTGAATAATTATGAATATGGGTGAATAGAGGGAATACTCTTAAAAGATCTGACAAAAGTGCTGGGTACTAACTTGCACTTTTCTCCTAGGTCCACACACATCTCCACATGGGATAAAACCACTACCTATTACTCTCTATTCAGTAGATAACCATCCAACACATTTTTTCCTAAAAAATCATGCTTTTAGCAAAACCATTTTTCTTAGAGCTTTCTTCTCAATAACTTCATACCTATGATTGCTGCTGACTGTGTTGTTTTGATGAGGGGCAAGGTGCTGTCATAAGCTTCTTTGGGGACATAGACTGAGCGGTCTTTGAGTTTGTTCTTCTTCAAGATCCTATGCAACTCGTTCAGCACGCCCACCCACTTGCTTTTTTCATTCTCACCATCTGCTAGAATCAGGATTGAACACTTGTTACTGGATGCAGAGAGCTGGGAGGCTGTAACCTGCAAAAAAAAAAAAATCAAAACATAGTTTTAAGTCATAAGTGATAAATAATTTCTTCATGATCGTGTTTACAAGGGAATCAGATGCCTGTAAATGCCCTTTTAATTAGTTGTCGGAATCAGGGAAGTAAAAATTTCTCTTCAGTTTATAGAAAACACTCTTATCTTAATCAAGAACCCACAGCAGAAAACCAGGTGTGAATATTTTAAAGAAGAGAGAAAATGTTGGCTTTATTTTAAATGCATTTGTATTTATTTTATAATTCATAAATGCCTGTTCTAAATAAGGTAGTCAATTGTTTCTCCCAACAATTTTATTTAAAAAAGCATTTTTATAAAGCTTTCTGTATTTTTAAGAGTAATAATTGAATGCACTAGGAATGGCTTTCATTGAAAGAATGCTCTGTGATCCTTTTCATGCATTTGATACAGTCATTAATGATAAAATGGAAAGCCCCTTTTGTAAGTTTTATCTCCTCTCAGCACACTGAGTGATGAACAGTCTAAAAACTGGAAAAACAAGGACTGAAATACAAAGGCACAGTAAAGAAATGATGGTGGAACTTATAAGACATCAAGGAAATTCCACTGAGGTCAAAGCTTTAACAGAATATCTAACAAAAATAAGAATATTAGAATAAGCCAGTAATGGCAAAAATCCTGATACTAGATACTAGACATAAATTTTGATGAGCATTTTGCACTAGATTTCTATACTGACTATGTGATGAATGGGAGCTTTCAGATATCCAATGCATACGTAAAAAAAGTATAAAAAATAAAGACTTCAGCAATAAGCCAGTGAATTGAATTGAGAAGCAGAGGCCACCTTGAGGAAATGAAAATGTACATGGTCATGATGAACAGAAGAATTTCAAATGACTAAGAAGAAATGGAGGAAAATATGTCTTATTGTGAAGATGAAAAAATACAACCCACACAGAGATGAATGCTTGTCTAGATGTACCAGTGCTATTTTTACCACAGAAATTACATACATACAGATCCCTATGCATTGCTGCCACTGCCATGGATTCCACAGGGGCAGAACTGGCCAAGGAAGTAAAATACTGGCAAGCTGTCCCAGCACACATCACCCTGTGAAAGCCAGGATGTCATACTCACCCTGAAGATACAGGGGATATCTTTCCGATTTGCGTGGATGACATCTGAGGCCAAGACAGAACTCACTGAGAATTCTTCATCCCTTATGGAGACCATAAACATAATTGGAAAAGAGTTAATGAGCAAAATCTGTATGTTTGGATTTTACTTTTTCAATAGCCTTGTTTAGCAAAGGAAACAAGTCAGCACTGAAATCTGATTTTTAAAATTATCCTTTCATCTGTATCTGAAGATGAAACTCACAAATGCAATGTTGCATAATTAATTCCTGGTAAATGCTGATGGAAATAAATCTATTCAGATATTCTGTAACTGTTTTTAATCTGTATAAATTAAAACCTTTAAAGAAAAAGTCCAACTTAAAAAATAAGTGGAGCAAAGAACAACCTCTCCAACTCTCATAAAAATCCAAACTCTCCTAGAAGTTATAACCTTCAGCAGTTTGGGGCTTCCTGGATGAACTAACTTAGATCAGAGATGAGCTTTACTTAGTTGCTATGTTAGATATTCTCAGCCTTCAGTGAGGCTGGTAGTATTTCAGTAATACTGAAGAGAGTGGGAACAAACTATTTAGCCCTTCTCTAGTAAAAATTGTAATACATTTACCCTATAACAAAGTTTTATGTCTTTCAAAACTCTATTCAACTCCAAAATGGTGTTATTTTTAATTCTTTATTCATTCCAGATCTTCTGCACAGCTGAACAGATGCTCTTTGCACATGATGTAGTAATGGAAGTTTAGACATCCATATTGGAACAAACAAGTGTCGTTCAGGCAAACTCCAAGTAACTGCTAACTGCTCTTTTCTTTTTTTTTTTTTAATACCAGAAAATCAGTGCCTTTCAACATGGATTAAAGGGTTTCATAAAAGCTCTGGAGCTTGCTTACTGATTTGACAAAAAGGAAAAGCAGAACAAAACCTCCCAGTGCCTCTGCCAAGCTCCCACCAGCAGCAAACAGCTTACCTCATGTCTATGACCTGACTCACTACCACGCTGGGCTGAGATGCTTTTCCTTCTGCTACATCATACAGGAAGAGTTTAAAATCACAGATCACTGCCAGTGCTCTCTGCCAACCTTTCTTTACTCCAGCTGGCTTTGGGACCTTTAGAAAGATAAATTCTGATCAACTCTCTGTTGGTTTAGATGCAATAAAAAAATCAAACAGCATAAAAATCAGTTTGCTCATCTGGGCGTGAAAGTTTTAATTCAGTGATTATGTTAAGCAACATATGCAAGAGCCCAGGAGCAGTAAGACCAACAAACACAGACAGACAATATATTACTTAATAAATTAATAGCATCACAGATTCTTTCTTCTCATTTCACAAATTCATTCAGAGCTGTATTAACAAACATGAAGACAAAAACTTGTCTCTAGCTGGACACAGAATTATGGCCAAAACTATGTTGAGTAAATCTTTTAATATTTCTGTGCAAATATCCACACCAGTAACCACAGCCAGTTCTAGCAGAAAGACTCAAAAAACTCACAGAGTCTGGAAGATGATCTGATCTGCAGGGATGGAACTACTGAAGACCAACCCAAAGCACACTGACCAACAGAGATGGAGAGAGGATCACTGCTGACAATGCTAAGAGTTGCTTTGTGAAAATTTAGGTCTTCGTTTCCAAACTGCTACCCTAAGATGTAATTGAATCTATCCCCCCAATATTCAAAGTAATGCCAGCTCTGGAAAACAATTAATTTAATGTAAGTGCCCCAAATGCAGCTGCCTCCTACTTACTCTGACATGGCCTTCATAAGCTGTTCCTATGCCTTTCTGTGGATCTATTCCCAGAGGTCCCTTAGTCTGCTCAGGAGGGATTGGACACACTGCAGGAGCCTTGTCTGCACAGGTCACGTGGCAAGAGAATCCACACACTTGTGAGGAGGAGAAGAAACAAAAAGATTTGATGGTTATTTCTTGTGCAATGCAGAAGTTGGGATAATGATGACGAGATTTACAAAGAAATCCCCTTTCCTTTTTTGACCAGCATCTGAATAATCTCACTGAACTTTGCTACAGACAGAAATATAAGTCTGCACACAGCAAAGTTCATGTTTTTATCTGCTCTAATCCAAAGTCTCTTTTTCAGATACTTTATGGATAAACCTGCTTTCATCCAGATAAGAAAGAGCCTAATATAATCTCTATTATGTCCTCTAGGCCCAACTGTACTAGTAAACAAAACACTGGAACATCCTTTAATTAATAAGCATAATTCTGTGTGCATACAAACAAGAATAACTGCCAGTCAGTACCAATTCTGCTTCTTTCTGGAATAAGTCAGAATGGATGTCTATTAAATTTTGCCCTGCAACATAAAGCTGGTGCGACCACTCAGGGGGCCACCTGTGGCCCCTTATTGCTATTTTGGGTACACAGAACTAAGCTCTTCTACCACCAGCTGGAATAAGAGTGTCCCCAGATAACTGGGCAATCTCTTATGTGCGTTCAAAGTGTTTGGCTTCTACTCTTAAAGACTGAAGCATGAGAATATACTGCTATTCAAAATCTAAGCAGAAGACTCCTGCATCACCACACTACATTTCCTGTGCCATTTGCATCTGTAAGAACTTCAGTTCACACTTGGGCTGTCCCAAGTGCTTACCTTCACAAGTACAGCCCTGTCGTATCAGACCAACCATCAGGGATGTGCACTGATTGCATTTTGTTGGTGTGTTGAACGATTTCACTACAAACTGGTGAGCTTTAGGCTGTGAAATGAGCAGACAAGGATGTTAGCACCAGTAACACTTCTAAAGTACAGTTATTTCTTTCACAGACAAGAGAGCATAGGTGCATTTCACCAGGCAGCTTGCTTGTCCTTGCTGAAATGAGATCTGAGCCAAAAATTTTCCTTTTCTCTGCACCCACTGTTGATAATTCAAAGCATCCTCTGTAAACAAGGCCATGGAAACTGGACCCTGTCTCAGAACATGAGTTTGCTTCCATTGCAGATAGGAAAGCTGCCCAAGTGGTTCTGTTACACTTTAGAAGTTGAAGGTGTATCATCATGTGCTTGGAGAGCACCTGACTGTCACCAGGTCAACCCATAACAGTATTTTCTAAGCTGCAAGTTCAGTGCTCCTCTGTCAGGAGTACTGCCTTAGTTAAAAGAAAATAGCAGATTTTTTCAAAATTTTATGCAAGAAAGCTCTGGCAGAGCCCCCTTTTATGGTGTTTAGCAGGGGCAATTCAGAACACCCAACCTACAGGAAAGAGCTGAAGTTGATAGATGAAGTTGATTTTGAAAGGATTTCTCTTTTTTTATTATTCCTTGGGAACACAGAGTACATGAGTAAGTGGTTTCATTCTCTCCCTCTCCTCAAGGATGGCCATGCTGATGCTGCTATATAAAGGCTAAGGGCCCACATAATGTGGCAGGATGACTCACAGATGGCCTTATATAAAATCCAGGAAGCTGCTTTGCTTTTCTATAAAAACTCCCAGCAAATAACTGGGAGTTATTAATAAAGATAGGCCAGGACATAGGGCCAATGCAAAGACTGTCCCAAAAAACCCCCGATCATTTATGTGATCTCAAACAAGACAATTTTCCAGATTACTTTGGAGAGTGGGTATGTTAAAATTTTACTCACTTTCCTGTTTTTCAGAGCATAAGATATCACAGCTAAGGGCTCAAACTTATCCATATTTAATGACAGCTTTACTGTTACAATGGCAGCATTCTGTCTACAGAATGTTCTGTTTTGAGACTTGCAAGGAAACAACACCAAGCTTTAAACACTGATGCAATCAAAAAATAAGAAGGTTCTTTAGGGGACATAATAAATTATAAAGCAAGTCATTACTTACTGAGCAAAATGTTTGCAAAAATTAAATTATGTAGACAGTAAAGTCTGTTTCACATGATTCCAAGGGCACTTCAAGTATTTTTTTTAATTGATCTATTAAGATGCTGCCAACAGAGCACTGTCTGCTCAAAATTTCTAGCTTTCTTTTACACAAGTGAATCTTCTGCCACTTCACAATTTATCAATGCAGAGAAACAGATCTACTAGAAAGGCTTGATACTTCATTATCAGTTCAAAAAAAAACCCTGTTATTTTTAAATATACAGAAGATTCCTAAACCATTGAGTCATTTTCAAAACTTTCACAAGAATTTTTTTCCTTTAAAGCCTGTATTCTTTATTTGCTTGAACAGACATAATCTCCTGGGAATTAGCATATACTGGCATGTTCAGCAACAGCAAAATTATTTCAACAACTAATGGAAAATCAGTACTTGTGCAGGTAAAAGCCAAAAGACAGCAAAATTGGAAATCTCATCCTGTAGTGCTCACTCTACACTGCTTTAAAACAGGAAAATCTGTGGTTTTATTTTTAGGGATACTCTTTGCCTTTTCTCAAGGATAAACATCTAATTAGCACACAGACATGCTAATCTGAGACTTCCTTGTATGCAAAGAGTAGAGAGGCATGTTGGTCAGACACATGTCAGAAAACACTCTTCCTAGGATGGCACTTTCTTTTCTTCACCTTTTACCTCTTTCTGGTGTCCAAACTACCGTTTTTCCTACAATCCAATGCCTGTGGAATTCCTAATGCAGCTTGTCACACTCCATAATATAAGAACCAAGGGTTTTAAATTTTAGAGGGCAACCAGCTTGCACATAAACACGTCACATATTCATCTCCTAAATGCTCTGGTAAGATCAGTGTGATAAGCAGCTCTCCTGGAGCTGTAGCCCAGGAGTGCCACGTTGCCCTTGCTACACAGAAAGTGGGAGTTCTTGACAAAAGGGTACCTTTGGTGCAGAGAGTCCCGAGCCAATGTATGCTGTCCTCATGGTGGGCGTGTGAATGGAACGGGGAGGATGATCTGTAACCTGCACAGAGCCCCCAAACATCAATCAGACATCAAGAACACACTACCAAAGAAAGCCTGGATAAAGGAAGAAGAGCATGTTGTCCCACCCACCCTATTACCCAGCATCCAAGCCATGAAACTAAATTGATTCATGCAGGACTCAGAAAAACAAATCTTATTTCTGAGCAAGATTCATCTCCTAAACGTTAAAACCAACTTCACATTGTCTGAAACATCTGATTAAATATCTTCTAATATAAAATAGAATAGATATTGTCTAATATAAAATATTAGAAAACACACTTTTTTTATCAGGGAAAGGGGATAAATTATTACATCAATGTATTACTATAGTTGCAGAATCTGGCTAACATTTCATATAACAAGACTTCCAGCAGGGATTTAAAGTGCAATTTTACAAACTGTATTATAACAATCTTTGTGCCAACATTTCTTAAATATTCATGACTGAGGATATGTTATGAAGAGAGACCATAACTAATAATTGATTCATAGTTCCCATTCCTATTCAATTAACCATATGTGAAAGGAAATACAACATTCCCCAAAACAAAGTTCACCACTAGTGCAGAAGGCCATTACAAAGTCTTAAACAGTCTTGCTGCAGAAGAATGAGCTTCACCTTAAACAAAAGACTTGCAGTACTCACTTTTATACAATTGAAACTGTTACTCCTAAAAAGAGGGGAAAAAAGGACAAATATCTTTTAACACTGAAGTACCTCAATTGGTTCAATCTCACTGGCTGTAGAAGGAGACCTTGATCTTGAGTGGAGGTGAGACTTGCTATCTTCATCCCGTGATGGAGTATTAGACAATGTAAAATTCTCAACTGAATCAATCTAGGAGAACAATTCAAGAGAGGGAAAAAAAAAACAACAACCAAAGAAATAAATCAAAGACATCATTAAAAAGAATTCTCAACTCTTACCAAAATAAGATATGGGAGCGGTAGAATTCCTAAGAGAGAACTGAGAGGATAAAAATTCAGTTTTAAGCAACTTCCTAATTAAAAGCAACAAAATGGAATGAAAATTGTTGCATGTAAACACGCCAAGGCTTCTGCTGAGAGGTGAGCACATGCATAAGAGCTGCTAGTTCAGGGCCCTGATAACTGCTTGAAGACACTTGCAATTCAGCATTTTTCAAGGGTGAATGTTTTCTGAACACTACTGGGTTTTGTCCACTGGTAGCAGGGATTTGTTAGAAGTGAATTTCCACACAGCCCATGTAAATTCCTGCAAACATATTCAGAAGAAAAAAAGGAGAAAAGGCAGAGAAGTGTATACCCTGATAACTATATTCACAGAGAACTGAGGGGGTTTTGCACCCCATTTGAACTACAGAAACATCCTTTCCAGGAACAGAGATTCTTCTGGGGAATGCTTTCCTAATCCTTGATATACAGAATGAAACTAAGTCCAACACAGAGCTACACTGAACAAGGCACATAGGTACAAAGGGACATCCTGGGTAACAAGTCATCTTTTGTTAGTAAAGCTGCAAAAATCAGAGAAGGCAGGATTCTTCCTTGAAAACAAGACATCTCTGCAAAGTTTCCTATGTAAAATTATATTAGAAAAAAAAAAAAAGGTGAAAATGCTTTTTTCCCCACTAATAATAAAAGTAAAAGCTGCAGGCCTGCAGAAGGCTACATGGCATGCCTTGATTTTCTGGAGCAATGCTATCATCAGTTCTGCATTGCCAAGGATTTGCCTAGCTTGCAGGCAAACTAAAATATGCAGCCATGTTTACAGAAAGCATTTGAACATTCCAGTGTTTCTCATCTCATTTGCCACTGACAATACCAAGAATTCCACAAACTTTACTGCTTTTTGGGAATCAATTATACTGCCAAGCCAATTTTATACATGCACATACAGTCCTGTTCTTCAGGAGCTCAGTCATGGTAGCCAACAGGTGCAGTTGCTAGTTTTATTTTAATTTTTTTTTTAATAGTGAGTTAAGTCTGAGGGCTTCTAGTTTTACCATACCTTTCCAAAAAAAATATCTGGTGGACAATGCTCATCAGTTTAATCAGCTTAGGCATATTAACATGCCTGCAAGCTTTTCTGAAATGAAACTGGGAAATTCTCCCACTGGGATACACCTGTTTACTACACATAGATCATGTGTTTCAAGCATTCAGGCAAAAAGTAGCAGTAAAGTGAACATTTTGTGCTCAGATTTATCAGAAGCAAATAATAATTGAAAGCTTTACCCGGTATTAGAAACACTGATGCCTTAAGTAGTAAATCCTCAAATGCAACATGTTTCAACTATTTTAAACTTCTTTTTAATCCAGTCTAAACATGTGAAAACTTGGAGTCCACACAAAGACTGTTTAACCTTCAACAATTCTACCTCCTCCTTAAAAATGTTACTAAAAAATAAACCCAGTGAGTAACTACAGGCAATTTTTTTCATAGCAAGAAACAGACACTCCTTTTTTCCTACAAATTAAACCTGGAGATCTAATCTATCATTTCATAAATGTTTCCAGACACTCCAAGGGCTTTCCCTTTCAAAGCAGCATCTGCATACCACAGAATTTTCACAGTGTCTATGAAAAAATGTAGTACAAGCCTGGTATCAGTGATGGAACCTTTCTGGAATGTGCTACAAAACCTTTGTGGCTGAAGACAACTGCTGAAACAGTAACAAATGCATTTTCATTTTACTTACAAACACAAAAAGCCCACAAAACACATAAAACCTGATCCACCATTGCAGAAGGGAATTTAATCACCACCTTCAGCGCAGAAACAAGGGCTTTAAGCTGTACTGCTGCAGTGATCTTGGGGTCCTGCCTTTAATGAGAAGAACCAAGCACAAAGGCAACCTGACTCAACTACGGTCAACAGTTTATGAAGACCATGTTAGCACCTTTCAAACTGGTTTTAAACTAATCCACTGGACTACCCAAACCAGATTTCACTATTTCCTACCAAACTGCAAGAGCTTTGCTATCTTCCACAGGACTGTGCAGGTCTGAGCCAAAGCTGGCCAGTGTATAAACACATCTGGAGGAGAGAGAACTTCTGAACTGGAGGCACCACCAGCAAAAACAACCTTGCCTGAGAGAGTCAGCAGTGTGCTTTGAACTGCATGGCTAAGGACATCATTAGAGCTGATGGGCATTGCTGTTTGTTTATTGAACATTCAACAGAAATGCTGTGTATGCTCACTTATCCCTTCCATCACATCTGTATAAAAGAAACAAAAGTGGCAGTATGAGATTAAAATGGACATAGCACAAGTGGTAGGAATTCATCCTCACTGAGTCTGCTTTGATAACATCTGCAAACCCTTAAAAACCCACCTTAATTTTTGAAACACCATAGACCTTTCCAGCTTAACCAGTTACAACACAACCATCTCTGTTTACTTTGTATGAATTTTTCCTATCCTCCTTGATTCTCCATTTACTCAATTTCCCACTTCATGTCTATTTATCTTTGTACTGTGATATTTTCTATTATTTGCTGTGATGTTCCCCCCAAATGCCAAACTTTGACCTTCTGTGGGCAATTCCCATGACTTGACACGTACCCTCTGCTAAGGGCAAGGAAACAAAAAGGCTCTCATTTGATGTTTGCTCATCTTCCCAACCTGCATCTGCCTGATCAGCTTCCACGCAGAACTTTCACATTAAAATCAGAAAGTACCCAAAGCATCTTCTCCAGTTTCAGAGATATTCTGATCATGGGGTTCATTGAAATGAGAAATCACCCAAAGCATCTTCTCCAATTTCAGAGATATTCTGCTCATAGGATTGCCAAATGAAATAATCCAAAAGCTTTGAGCCCACGGCTGTAAAACAACAGAAAGCACAGCAGCAGCAGCAGCAAACAGCAGCAGCAGCAGCACAAGACATGCAGTGAGGTAAATACACAATCCATACATTAAACATAGGCAAGAACAAAACAGGCAAAAAATAAAGGGCCACATAGAGTAAGACAGCCTCTTACACGTCTGCCTTTGTTAGCTGGAATACAGGAAGGAGAGCGCTTTAACAAAGAGAGGAGGAGAATATGTTACAAAACCAAACAGTGACACATACATCACCTCAAAATTCCTCACTCTATCTCCACAGGCAGTGTTTAGACACACACAGGCGTGTTCACTGTTACAAAGATTTTAAAAACAAGCTATTCTGGGCTAACAAGAAGGAAGAAACATTAAAAAAAAAAAAGGAACAGCTATTCCAAGTCAACAGTCTTACAATGGACAACAGCAGCAGAGCTGCAGACTATACTGCACCATTAATTTCCAGTTGGCATCTCTGTGCTTTGAACAAGAATAATCTATTGGAGGCACAATATGTCCAATTTAAAGTATCATTATGAACCAGATTTACTCAATTATGAACGTGCAGGTGAAGTCAAGGCTCTCACCACACACCACTATGACTTATTCTGTTCAATAATAAGAATTCAGAACACCATTCATTATTCTGTAGCTACTTGCAGAGCTCAGATTTGTTTAGTCTAGCAAAGCCCATGGGGACTGCATGCGAGGACAGACTGCAGGAGGACTTAAGAAATCTATTCCTAATGTGTTAGTAACAGGGCAAAAAATAGCATTTTTGAGCATGAGGGAAAAATAATTTTGTCAAGGAAAAATGGGATTCCATTTTATTGCTATGAAATAACCACAAATTCATCCTTAAACAAAACAAGTTGATTGCTTCTCACAGCTAGTGGGATTCACAAAGATCCACCTGGCAAAGAAACAACACCCAACACTTCCACTGTCAGACACTTCCAGTGAACACAAGAGATTTAACACCCAGACAGTGTCACTGAGACACACAGGAGAGACAGCAGCAGGGTTTTGTCTCTTACAGTCACTGGGGGCGACTTCCCTCCCCACCAAGACTGGAATTCAGGGACTGCAAACACACTCCTACTCCCTTGTGTGCAGAGCACAGGCCAGGATGGTTTCTGAAGCTGTGGGCTGTCACAGCCAGGAGGATTTAGGCACCAGTTCTGCCAACCTGACCCAGCATCTTTTCCAGGCAGGAACCAACAGTCAGTGCTGCTCATCTGAGTAGTGAGCTACCACTTTCTCCTCAGCATCTGCAGACTACAGAGGCAGCAGGACATTTATTTTTATTTCTCTCCAGCAGAAATTGCAAAACTACTGTTTTCCTCATTGGAAAAATGAGAATTAACTCCAGTCATTCAGAGTGTGCTATAAATAGTTATGTTATTTGGATGGCAGACACACAAGACATACTCACCCTGGGAAACCCAGTGCAGTGTGCACATCTGTGTGCTGAACAGACTTCAGAGATCCTGCAAGGAGTGCCTTGCAACTGCACCTGCACCTTATTTTACACACACACTCTGTCCTTCCTTAATGAGGCACAGAGTCTGAAGAAACAATCCAGGCCAACAGAAATACTTACTTGGGGTTCTGGATTACAAGAGAGGCTTTCCTGAACCCCATGCAATATTGCAGCACTGACCTAAGGACTTCTAATCCTTCCTTGGTCTTACAAAGACCCCAATGAACCCTCAAACTTCTCAGGTTTGAGTGAGAAGTTAATTCTTCTGGAGATGCTGCAAGAAATGCTGTCCTTCAAGGTAACCACTGTCAGTAAGAGTCATTGGGAAGGGAATGGAGGTCACATCCAGTGGGCAGGGAGTTTTGACAGCCTTATTTTAATTTAAGTCTATCTAATATATTGATACTAAACCAACTCAATGAGCTAAATCATAAATAACCATTCATTTAGATAATTCAGCCTATAAATTATGCTATGAATGAATCAAGTGATTGTCCAATAAATCAAAGATACAGAACTGACTTTCACAGCACAACTGAATGACATTACTTTTCATCTACTAACACAGATAACAGCTTTATCTCTCTTTCTATCAAAGACAGAATGTCTTGTATTTCTCTGCAAGGCGCTATTCCCATCTTTGAGCAGCCAACTCTACTTTTTCTGCAGTTTGGTCAGATGAGAGAGAATTCTGCCTTGGTGTTAGAGACATGAGCCCCTGGCCAGTCCAGCCCAGAGATGTCCTTTAGCCCAGTGCAAGTGAGAAAAAAATCACTCCTGTTGGACTCAAATTGAAGATGGAACAGAGGAAGTTTGACTCCATGTGCAGGAAGCTATCTACAGGCAAACAATATAAATATTTATCCCTGAACCTTTACCCAAGACTAAAAGGTCTGCAAAGATCTGATCTGGGTGGACCGATCAAGAAGAATTGCTATGAAAAGATGTATGCCAGCAGTTGAAAATTACTCACTTCCATAAAGAAAAAACCAAAATTGTCGGAATGGTTGTGGAAAAAAATGCTGCCTTCTCAAAAAAAAAAAAAACCAACAAAAAACCAAAAAAACACATACAAAAACCCACCCAAAAACCCCCAAAAAACAAGCAACAATAGATAAGAAATAAAGTACTGAAGTCCTTCAGAATTAACTAGAGAGCAACCAGGAAAATACCCATGTCCTAAGCTTCTCCTTGCAAAATAGAACATTATCAGTAACTGCCACATATGTCCTTTATTTCTCTTTTAATAGGATTTAGGGGAGTGTTTTAGATATTTTAAAGATAAATTTCTGTTCAAGAACCTGCTGATACAAACTAAGTGCTCCTAATACTCAGGTAACACAGAACACATTTTCTTTAATCCAGATAAAGAATATAAATATTATTTGTTTTTTTGTAGATTTACATGACAGGAAACTGTACCTCTTTTTTTTCCCTCTGTTTTGTGTGTGTTTAAGAAAATTCCAACACTATCAGCAAGCCAGAAGCTTTCTGTATGCTATACAAAAAAGCAGGGAAGTGCCTTCTACTATGACACCAAAGATGAACCTGGACATTTTGTCTGAGGTATAAACCTGATTTACAGAGAAAAAGCATCCAGAAGAAAAGCATTTTTTCAGAGTATGTAAAAGGAAATGAAAACAGCAGAAAAGGCCCATTTACCTCATCCTCTTTGCTACACCCTTCACAGCAGAGATTTCTCAGACAATATTAACTTTATCTAATTTCAATGCCAATGGGATTACACTGTGTTAAACAGATTTGTATAAATATGTGTGAATGTATGGATGTATAATATGTATAAACACATCTACGAGCACAGACAGACACACACACACAATTATTCCTACAGAGCTGTAATGGATGGGGCTCTATACACCTGGCTTTCAAAAATTTTATTAAAAATTACTTTTATGGGCCTACTGCTTCAGTTTGGAAGAAATATAATGCAGTCAATTCTTAGCTTTTAATTCAATTCCCTTAGTATGCAATTAACTACTGGGAATATTTAAACAGTTTAAATATTTAAAAGTCCTGACAGAAAACCTGCATATCAAATGGCAATAAAAAGTAGTAAGTTCACTTCAGTCATAATGAAAATGACTTCTCACAATGCAGGCTAAAAACCAGAAAATAATTTATTTGAGCACACAGAAATTAACTGTATGGAAGGGAAACTTTTTAAGAGAAGTGATTAGAAAACTTATGGAAACAACTCATGATAAAGGAATAATATGAAGCAAAAGAATTAAATACATAAATGTGCTGATGATTTTGGAACTGATTTCTACAGGTCATAAAAGGCCTAAAAGCATCTTTTCCCCATCAGAAAAACTGTTTGCAATTAAGAATTCTTCACCTGCACCTAAAGGAAAGCATTTATTTCAAAACAAAACACCTATCCATATAAATAGGTGTAGGAGTGCTATTACAGAAATACTTTGTTCTCCACTGCATGTGCAGATTTTTGAAGTTGACTGCATTAATGTTTGAATATTCCAAATCAATCAAGTGATGTTATTGAGGGATTTACTGTGTTGAAAGTCAGACTTACGTCATCCATAAAATCAATCAATGAGGATGAAGAGGAGGAAAAGGAATCCTATTTTAATGAACACAGCAGTAAAAAAAAAAGAGAGAGAGAGAAAGAAAAGGATGAAGAAAACTGTTCAGTATAAATAAAAGTGCAAAAATAAAGAACTGTAAATAACCAGTGGCAGTAATAATTACCTCAGTACGTTTTCATTAATTGCCTTTCATAGACAATTAATTAATGTACTATCTGTAAAGAAACCAGTGTTTTTACAGCATTTACTCAATAAAGTATTATTGTTATACTCTCAACAGGATTCTTATACTGAAAGTAATTTATAAGACAAATTATTACAAAGGAAATTTAAAAACTATGTTAATTGTGAGGACTTCAAGAGAGAACCATGAATTAGTGAATACATAATGAAAAGAGAGAATTTTGGGACAGCAGTAACAGCAGGGATTATGCTCTTTCATAGCTAAATGTGATGATGCTGTATTTGCAATAGGAAAAAGTGGGCAAACTTTAGATTAATGTCTAACTGCAAAGGTAATGCCTTGTATCCTCTGAATTCAGTCTGACCAATATTTCACCTCAGCTGTTCTTTTAAAAGAAAGATGATGCTTTGCTTACTGTTGATTAGAAAAGAAGATAATAAATGTATCATATTGTTTAAATTTTTTCCTGCCAGGCTTTCTACCTATTCTGGTCTTTTGTCTAGAAGTGACAAAGGTATGAAACAGATTCATTGTTTAAATAAAAGGATCTGTGGAGAGGAAATGAGTAGCAATTATCTGGATTTTACAGATCTGTGTAAATGAACAGATGATGAAAACAACCTAATAAACAGTACTAATGACTTCATGGGATACAATCAAGGATGATTTGGTATTTTCTTGTTTTTACCAAACCACTGCCTGCATTACTTAGCATTTTCTGAATACAAAGAAATGCCATTTGAACAACTATGCTTTTCATGTTCACTGCAAAATCAGGCAAATTTCTGCATTCAAAGTTTGAGACAGAATTCACTGTGATTACAAGCATTCAAGAGAAGACAGCCAGCACTGTAAATGATAAATAATTATTATACACAAATATTACTGGTGCAATACAATTAAAATACAGGAGCAAACCCTCAGCAAATATGCACAGGACCTGCACACAACAGCAGTTCCACTGAGTGAGTTAGAATAGCTGTGCACTTACTTCAAATTGATCCAGAGCAGAGGTAGGCGCATTCAAAAATGCCAAGAAAGAATTCTGTGAGTCTTGGTGCTTTACACCTAGAAAACAGCAGCACGTTTATAAGCTACAGAAAATATGACCTTCTCATGGAGGACCTTTGCCTTGCTGAATCAGAATTTTGAGTGTCCACCTGAAGCACCTACGTGTTTTGAAATAAGCTGCACATTTGGTTCATTTTCCAGAGTAAATGATTGTTTAATGAACAAGCATGTGTTTAATCAACCTTTCCCGAGCTAGGATGTGTGTGGTGTGAGCTCCATGTGGAAACACACTGTGTGTCCATGTCTGTTATGCAGAGGGCACTGGTTTCTAAGGTGCCCATGTCCATCTGCACCACACACTAACCCAGCAGGTGCCACCCTGCCCTGGCGACACGGGGGATGTCCCACCGTGGCAGGACAGCTGGAGCCAAAAAAAGCATGACATTTCCAAACCAGATGGGTTCCTTGAGCCATGCTCTGTGCCTGCCACCTCTCCCTGCTGAGGGCCCAGCAGCTGCACAATCCTGGAGGAAGTTTCAGAGGTTTCTGTCGCACACTGAAGCGACGCTCGGCCAGCGAGAGGAGCAGGGACGCTGCATCCCCTGGAGCTGCAGGGGCTGCCACACCTCAGCTCTTACTTTAACTTCCTCCAACTGGTATTTGTTATTTCTTCTTCTTTTCTAATTCAAGGTGCTGTGTGGGTGTTTATACTTCACAGATGTGTATGAACTCTATTCTTCTCAATGCTATAAACATGCTATATATGCACGTACATATATATATTTATTATGACCAGAGCCTGTGTGCATCTCAAAACCATGATGCTATCAGAAGTTACCTATTTCTTTCTAAAAATGTCAGTGTCTTGCTCTAATTAGCCATATCTGTATGTTCTAAATATAACCCACAGCAAATAAAGTTGCAAAGGACACTTTCCTCTTTAAAATATAAATACGCTGAAATCATAGTAAAATACTAAAACCAATTTTCAAACTATCACCAACTTTATGGAATACTCTCAGCAATCTTTTCCCCACCAGTCTGAATTTCTGAAATATATTTATAAACAGGAAAGGATTAGGTGCTAATGCAAATAATCCCTTCCTAGAAATCAATTTCCACACACTGCAAGTCACTCTACCACTGTACCCTGACTACAATTGTATCTTCTATACAGTTCATAATTCAAACAGCAATATATTTCTTCTTGTAAGAGAAAACCAAATCAAAGGTAGTAATGATTTAGATTAAGGTGTATTTCTATCAGACTTTTTGAATAATTGCAGCAGAGTATTACTAATATAATTCTGTTAAGAAACATGACTAATCTTTCCTTGAACAGTACTGTTTTGCTTGCTTCTTTTCAGCAAAGAGTAAATGTTTATTTCACCAGAACAATAAGGTTTTAAACATGGGAAAAAAATATAGGGTAAAATATGAATTATAAATTCACAACATTATTTAATACAAAGGAAGATTTCAGAAATCAAATAACCATGCACAATATTTAAGGAAGTTCAAGAACATATAAATGAAACCTAAACATGACAAAGTATTTTTGTCTCTAGGGAGATGCTATCAAGAGCTTCTCTCCAAGCACTTGGAGGAAGAATAATCCTGCTATCAGTGCTAAGCATTACGATGAGGGAGTATCAATTCCCTAAGTCTTATTTGCTAACTGGCACCATTTGTTAATGCTCTGTATAGGTTTGAATAGTTTTTACCAGTCAATCAGCACTGGAAGGCCTATATATAGGAGATCAATGTAAACTCTAATACTTTATTGACCAACCAGCCATTAAGTTGGAAAAGCTGAGCAATATTTGACATCCCAATGCAGCAATTGTTGCCAGGGTATTTAAATTCTGGAGTTCACAGAACTACAGAAAATTAGGTAATTCCATTTGGCCTGAAAAATACTTCTTCCCATGTGCCTCATAAGACACAAATATTAGAGCTACTACAGAAACTGCAAAGAATCAGCCAAATCATTATTCAACTCTAAATGAATTTTTTTTCAATGCAGAATTACCAAAACCAGTCTCTTCTCCCAGCAACAATGCAAAATAGTATTGGACAGATGCAACAGTAATCCCATAACATGCTCTTAATACCACAGCAAAGCACTCATGACCACACTGCTCACTATGTGGCTGCAAAGCCTACCCATGGAGTTATCCCAGAAACAAACAAATGCTATGAATTCCTCTGCACTTGTTTACTCTCTCTGTAGACAGGCCCAAAACACTCAGAGATGAACAATATTATGATCAGTATTGATGTCTAAAGACCTTCACCCATCATAAAGGAGAAAAGGTTAGAAATATATCTATATTCTAACAGTTTTCTGGCAGTAAATCACTATACACAGGCCAAATAAAAACAATGCAACCTCAACTCAAATTGTACCTTACTGGTTCAAAGGTACCAACAAAACTGAGGCCTATTACAAGTGTTAGAAGTGCAAATGCAACCACTGTGGGTACATCTTGACACTCAAGTGTTGTGCCCACATGTTGATGTCATATTTTAGTTTCAAGGTGACACTTGATTGATAAGATGCACCCACCAATGTGACACACTATTTACTTGGATATCAGTTGTCATACCCTTTTCTGATCTAAGCTCTTCTGTCTCCTTTTTCAGCCTTTCGATGTCTGCCAAAAGCTCCATGTTCTTCTTCTCAGATTCTTGCAATTTACTTCAAAAGAACACAAAAAAATGTATGTAAGTATTGAGAACCCAAGATACAAGTCACTCTTGTTCCTGATGTCTTCAAATACCTGAATAAATCTACTGGGACCTGTTCAGTTTACAGAAAAAAGCCATTTATCTATTCAATAGGTTCATGTTTTTCATGTTTCTGATTTCTAAGCAATTGAATGAGCTTGTATCCATGTGAATGTAAAAAAAGACTGTATGTATTTTTATGTTTTAGAAAGTCCTGTTTTTCATTAAAATTTGTTTGCTAATTAAGTACCTGTGATAGTAATAGATTCAGATGAACTATTTTTTTCTCAGTTCCTTTACAATTAGTTGTTTCAGTGCTTTCTGACTCACAGCTGAGAGGTAATTCTACTCTGCAATTTCAGCACATTTTTCATTCTTGCCTGTCAAAGCAAACACTGGTTCTCCTGTTCTTATAGGATTTTCAATGCTGCCTGTCATCACATTACCTGGCCTGAAAAACATTCAAGGCAGGTGAACCAGATGTTCCCATTTTACAGGTAACACTCCCGAATCTCAGCTCTGTCCTACTGCTTTCCTAAAGCTGCAAAACCCAGCAGTGCTGACGCTGGACACCTAAAAATGGAATGACTTCCTACCAACCCGTTTCAGGCATTTCACAACTCAGAATAAATTCTGTTCTGGGGGTGGTGAGGTAGAAGTGAGAAAGAGAAAGGTCCGAGGAAGGAACAAAAGAATTCCAAATGGTCCATTAACCATTATGACTTCTTCCTGTGCAAATCAGTATGCAATAATTAATTTCAGTCACCTAACCCAGTGCAGCTATCAGCAGAATGAAAAAGAATATATCCCAAGACACAAACCCAAACTATGGATTGGGATTTGTTACCACAACTAAGAGAGATCATATTATTAAAAGAGAATGTGTTCCCTCTGAAAGTCTTCAAGATCTCAGCTTTCCCCAGGAAGTGCTCAGCTGTTCAAACAATGAAGAGAGATGTTGGGTTTTTTTTCTCATCTGGGTGATCAAATTTCCACAGACAAGGCAGATAAAACAATGATTTGATGACATTTCCTGGGAGGTATTGAAGTAAATTTGCATGAGAACAATTCAGTCTTACCACTCTGTAGAGATACAGGAAGCTTTGACTTTGTTCAGCTCATCCTGAATAGCCTGTTTGGCTCGGATTTCAGCATCAAGAGCAGACTGGAGCTCCAGCCTTGCAGACATGTCCAGCTTTGCAAAGCGCCGCATCTTCCAGGGCATGTCCTAGGAAAGAATCAGCAAATTAGATTAGAAAGAGTAAGAGGAAAGGAAATTGAACATGAGGAATGTAACTACCTTCAACAATTACATTTCCCAGTCTATGATGTCCTTGATGTAAGAGATCATTAATTCCAAAATAATCTAAAATTAAGAGTAGTGTTAGCAGCAGTATTTCTGAACTCAAGTAACAAATTTTATGTTTTATGCTGATCTCAAAAGCAAAGAGGTTTTCTGAAATCTGTTTTTGATGTACCTCAGTTCAGATGACAGCTACAAAGGACATCCAAAGACTTGAAGGTTTTCATGAACAAAAGCATGATTTCCTTCAATAAATTCATATCTGATTATAGAGTAGCTACTTCAACTGTAACATAGATAAAATCACATTATAAAGATCTTGGTGTTTAATTAATTGATAAACAATAAATTTGGTATTCAGTAATTCAGAAGCTGTAGGAAAGTTTAATTTTCAATTAACATGGACTCTACAGACAGATTATTGCTGCAGCTGAAACTGTCAAATCAGTGTTTTTTTTCAAATAAAAAACCTTCTGACATCTGGAAGTAAAGTCTTACTGTAGCTCTTGCTCCCAAACTGGAGTTCCTCAGGGCTTCCAGCTCCTCTGTCATTTTAGAGGCCAAGGCTTGAAGATAACCTCGAGCATCTTTTTCATCACTAACCCTAAATGATTACATAAGAAAAAATAAGGTGTTTTAACCAAAAAATCTAAAGAAAAAACCAGAAGTTTCTTCAACAAACCAACAACGAGAAACAGATAAATACAGAATACAAAAAGAATCATAAAACATAAGGATAAAAACAACAACAAAAGCCCAAACAGAAAACCACACAGAACCAATTCTTTGCTGCTTTGTGGAGTTCCATTAAACATCAATATGCATCACTAAGACAAAGACTGAAAATTGAAGTACTACCTATCATCTACCTGAAATTGAAACTCTGAGAAAGAAATCTTTCAACCTGTTTTTAGGGAGTAAATTAAGACAAAATTCACAACCAATAATTAACAATTATTGTCCAGAAAATATTGGAATTTGTGGTTAACTTTACTGAATCAATTGACTATGAGAACTAGTAGTGGAACAGCGATGTTACTTCAAGAAGTGCTAATTAAACAGGGAGAGTCTACTTTTAATATTATTAAACAGCATAAGCCAGAAGAGGCTCTCTCATCCACCAAGCTTGTTTTCTATCCAGACATGTTTTCTGAGCGTAAAGACAACAAGGAGACATGCCTCTTTTTCAGATTCTTTGATCATCAGTTACAAAGAAAGAACAACAACTTTCTGTGATTAATCACAACAGAAGGTTCTTTCTTCACTTTGCCTCAGGTGTTAACATAGAAAAGAAAGTTGCTAAAAAAATTAACTCACTGAAACTAAGTAACTTATGAAAAACCTAAAACAAACAAACAGAAAAAAACCAACACCATCCCTCCCACCTCATTTCCTTATATGCCTGGCTCTAAACACGTTCTTTTTGCCCACAGAAGAGCAATCCCAGTTCTGCACCACCATGCCTTATGCAAGTTCCTGAGCTGCAGGGCAATACCACAGCTTGATCACAGCTCAGTCTTATCAACACCAAACACTGAAATGTTTAGGATCTGCTCAAAGTACTGAACCTCAAATAGCTTTAAATAAAATATACTGAAGTGGGAACATATTTTTTCTGTTTCATGAGAACTAACTTATCCTTGCTTCCTGATCTTTAAAAGTAACTCTAGCCCTAAGTCTGTTGGACTGGAGATGAGAGTTCTCTAGATGATTGATGGCATCTTGCAGTGACCTTCCAGCAGGAACCGATTCCCCCTTTGTGCCTACAAGGCAATGTAAGTTTTTTTGGCTGATACCACAGGGTTCACGTACGCACACAGAACATGGAAATGGTGCTGCTTGCAAATTTACCATTAATTATAAAAGTTTCAACACAGATTTACAGATAGGTGCCAGAAGGCAAGGAAGACAGGGAGCCCATACTCTGAACTGTCAGGGGCAAGGGAGGAACTGCAGAGCTTTCCCACAGTGGCCTTAGGACAAGATCACACTGTGAAAGCCATAGGCTAAACTCCTGCAGGTTGTGGTGACTTCTGGGTGTGCAGTTTAAGGTTTATTTAAGGAAGACAGACTACTGTAATACAGAGGAGCCAAAAGCAAAATTAGCAACCATTTTCCACAAATCTCACACCCAGAAGCATTTACTGGGCCTTCATTTCTTTGTCTCCTGCTTATAATTTAGTTCAAGAGGTGGGGAGGAATCTAGGGAAACCCTACATGTCCTGACTATTAAAAGTCAGTGAGAGTTTTTATATTAATGAGTCACTGTTTTTCCCAAGGTACATCAGAACTCAATGGAAGTCACATACCAACTTCTTTTCCCATAGCATTCTGGAATACACATTTTGACAATCTGATAATCTGAGCCTACACAAACCACTTAGGCTGTAACAGTGGGCAAAAGATGTGAGAAGTAGCTAAAGATGCTTTCTGGAGGTAGTGGGTGCATAATTAAATACACTATAAAAAGAAAAAAGCTTAAGCAGAAATAAAAAGAATGTGAGGCTCTCAAGGTAAGAGTAAGTTTTCCTGATGTATGCGGAGGGAAAGAGATTTTGCAATCAGCATCTAATTTTCTTTATTTTTAATGACACATAAAAGCTTTGCAGAAAAAAGGGGCCCAATTTCTATGTCCAATTCTATGATGTCACACAGATCCTTCCTGATGGAAGGTGAGGAAACACTTCAGTTATTTGGTATAGGGTGCACAGAGCCCTCAGGCTCCAAATGCTGAAAAGCTGCTCATGAAAAAAACCTGAAAAAAGATGTTCCACAAACAAGCAGAAATCTAGAAAATGAAAATATAAAGTAAATATTTACAAATATCTGTACTGAGTTCAAGGGAACTCCTCAAGCTCTGCGAGACAGCAAATTAAAGCAGTACAACTGGGAACTGAGGTGGTTTTGTTGTCCACTAGATGGCAAAATTCTCTCAATAATGGCATACGTTATTAAACATTATGTGGACCCAAGAGCTCTTGGAGCTTTTTTATTTGTTACTGTTTTGCTGGGGTTGTTCCATTTGGTAGGCTTTAAAAATTAAAAGTAAAGTAAAAAAGTGCAAGAATGGCAAATTAACTCTGACTAATGTAGTCACACTCCTTGTGCTCATTTTGACAGAGAGCCCTGACAAGCACAGCAAGAGACCAAAGGAAGAAAAGGTCTTCAGGTTCCACCCAGTCACTTCTTTCTTTACTGAAAATTTGGATTAACTGTTCTGTTTTCAATATAACTGCCCTTGCAAATTTAGTTCCTCAATGCGAAGAACCCAGAAGAGCAATATGGCAGAAATTCCTGTAAAATGAAATTTAACTTTTTGGCTGGAATCAACATCCTGACAACCTTCACATAACCACTGGCTGCTACCTGTATGGTGTTTGTCAGGATGCTCAGGAAGTCAGACTGGGTCTCCAGTTGGGATACTTTAAAATACAAAATGGACCCAGAGGACTAAAGAATTGTGCTCAACAGAAGTGGTCTTAAAGCCCTGGGGTCTTACACCAAGCTCTGTTTAACCTGATTTAAAAACCCCAAGGAAATCTGACAGTCATGACTCCTCTAGTCTCTCAATGCTTTTAAATTTCTGTTGTTGTACCAGTATGCTCAAGGTCTCCAACTTAATTTTTAATTTTTCCCCTGGTGTCTCCAATAAAATCTGTTTTTTTAAAAATACCTCTCTAAAAATTTTTAACACTTCCCTCTGCTCCCAAGCCCTGAAATTTCACCCTGCCCTCCAGAATTTCTATTTCAGAGATAATTAACTTCTGACTATTTGTAACTCAAACACATCACATCTCAGAATTTTACATTATTTGAGTTTCTTGACAGTTGAAGATGCACAGAATCTTTGCTGTATTTTGTTGACAATTTGTGTGTGGTTTTTTTTTTTTTTTTTTTTTTTTTTATGAGAGCAAACAGATTTTAAAACAACCAATAAACCCCAACCCAAATCTTGGGGCTTTTTAAGGTTTGATTTAGTTTAGAAGTGTTGGGAGGGGGTAGTTGGTACTTTTTTCTTTCTCCTTTTGATAGTGGTTTTGTGTTGGGGTTTTTTTCAATGAGATCAATTAAGATAAAACCAACAATAGCACAAAAAATCTGGGTGATAAGGAAAATATTAACTAAATATTGTGATAAATAACTGTGACAGCTGAATCTAAGTATAACATCCACTCTACAGGTAAAACTGGTAGGATTTAGCTCATCCACATAAACATACTCAAGGACACAGAATTATCAATGTGATATCAGTTGTGTAGGTTTCCTTTTCAACCTGTGGTGAGAAAACCAAACTTCTAGAGTACTAGTCATGGGATTTATTGAGTTCTCTACCTTAGGACTTGTACAACTAGGTTAGATTAATCCCTCCCAAGTCAAGATTCTTGCCAAGTACGCTGGGAATCACTACCAAGATTTCCAGTGACCTCCTTTCTGCACAGCACAGAAATACAGTACCACGGCTATTTAAAATATTCCTTTTTCAAGTGACTGCATTAACCTCCAGTGCAATTTATCTCTTTCCCATCTCCCACAGGAAAATTTATAGCCCACTATAAAAGCCTCAATATTTCTTACTCTTGTCAAGGAATGATGAGTGATTTGGCTAATATAAACTCGTCAATATAATAGCTCCATTAAGGCTGAATGATCCGTGGGGGTCTGTTGAGTCCACAATAGAATTTGCAGTGAAAGTCTGATTCAAGGGTTTATATTAAAATATTGCCTTGTTTATGGTATCTTGAGATAGCAACAGCAAGATTAAAAGGTTTTCATACATTATTCCTAAAGATGCAATATTGCTGAGTAATAGGAAAAGCTAAAGGGAACGTGATAAGCCATTAAAATTACTCACAAGTTATAAAATCTGAGAGAAATAGCAAATGAGAAGGGCCCCAGGAATCATGAAGAAAGTGACAAATCTTAACCATTCAAAGTGTGAAATCAAAGGAATTTCTTGGGAGGTATCCTTTAGATGACAAAGCACTTAAAAGAATTTAGGGACTTCTTGGGCTTGTGTTACCCCAAACAGGGCTAAAAGAAGTCCCTTGAACTACTACAGGCTGCTGAGCAAACTGTTTACAAACCCAGTAACTAATTCCTTCTACTGCCTCCTATCCTTTCTGGAAATAATGCACCCAAAACACGTATTTTCATGCAATATTGGGTGAGAAATCTGTTAAGTTTTGAAGAGGGAACCCACAAATTCCTCCCTACTTTGCTAGCACCAAGGCATTCCATTGTCACGCTGAAGATGTGGACAGGTACAGACTTGAATTGCATGTTCCTATGAGGAAAACACAGGCTTGTGAGTGATCAAATAAGACTAGTTTTCTCCAAAATTAGGTAGTGGGTTTTTTTTCTTTTAAAATATTTATCATTATAATAGATGCTTAAATACTTCATATAGCAGCCATGGTCCCCAGAGAAGGGCCTAGTTTCAGTGCTGAATTCTAAGAACAGCAGATGGACATGACTAGATTATCTGAGTAACACATGGAAAAATCTAAACATAACAAGGAAAAAATGTGACCTAAGATAAGGCCTCACATAGCTAAAAAAATTTAACATAAGCAGAGAAAAGTATGGAGGGAAAACTAAGATGTGTTTAGTGATGAAAAACTGGAACCAAGCCAGACTTTTAAAATTCCCTTAACGTTTGCCCTCGGTACTTCTATTTTTTCCTTTTCACATAATTTTTTAATTTTTAGTTCTGTACTATTTAGAAGACATTATGTTATCATAAGGGATCAGTAAAATGATGCTTGTCATTCAGAAAGTTAAGTCTTGCATGTTCCTGATCTTTGTTCACTAAATATCTTCAGAGATAATAAAAAACTGAAGCTCAAACCCTTTTACCCTTTACAGTGACATTCCTAACATGAAAAATGCTTTATCATTTGCCTGAACCACATCAGTAATACATCTCAAAATATTAAACCTTCTCATAAAGTAAAGGAGAAGGTACATTCTTAATGGCTGTTGGTATATTTTTACATTGCATTAAGTGCAACAATCCACAATTAATTCTGATTTGTCTTTTCATATAACTGCCAAGTTATATGAGTTTACACGTGTAAATCTGAAAAATTGTGTTTGATTACCTAGGTGCAATATGACAGATAAGCACTACCTTAAAGCAACAAGGAATGTGAAATTATAGACTTGTCTCACTTGCTACCTTGATTTTTTTTTCCTGAATAAACATTTCCAATTGGCCAGAAATTAAAAGCTGTTTAAACTACCAGTTAAATACTTTTTAAAAATATTTTTTTGACTCAGGTTGTCCACTACTATCACCGTTATGAGAGACAAAATTTAAAAGGAATACACACAAAGTGGACCCTTTACATTTTTTAACTTCTGCTACAAATACAATGCCTTGAGACAAACTGGACTTCATAACACAGGTCAGCACTACATACTTTTATGCAACAAACATTGTTTAAAACACACTGGAAACACAGAGGATGGCCCTTATGCCTTGTTATATATTCACATGGCACTACTGAAAAGCCAAACTTTTCTATATCTGGACAACAAAACTGAACTAACAGGACAACAATACCAAACTAGGTTTCTCTAAAACAATGTTTCCCATTTTTGCCTGGACACAACAAATTAGATTTTTTTTTCACTAACACAGGAAAAACAGGGGGAGGGAATAATCTATCAGTAACAGAAAAACACTAGTATATCATGATGAAGTCTTCCTAGAAGTGGATGATTTGTAAAACAAAATGTCTGAATGTAAACTGGTTTTGTAGATGTGAAACACTGCAATGGACCATTAAAGGTGAGGGGAGATAAACAGGCATGAAGAGGAAAAATAAAGATAGATGAAAAACTCAGAATACATAATCTTTTTCTCTTAGTAGTTTCAACCTTTTTTTCTTCTCTTTAATTTAATAGAATTGGACAGAAGACTCTATAAAGATAACATCATTATTTAGCAAAAGTACCATTACAAACATCACTTGACTGGATTTGTAGTACAGTCTCAAATACTCTCCTTGTAAAAAAATCACATAAAGTTGCACTGTATTTGTTTCATTCTGCCACATGCCAAGCAGATGAAGGAAATTAAAGCTGAGACACAAACACTCAGCCACTGCTTTTCCCAGGCTTGTTCCCTCTCAGAGGCGTGAGCTCAGCACATGATTCTTTTCAGCATTCTTCCACAGCCACAAGCCACACCCAAAGGCCATGATTCTTCTGCACTTTGAAAAGCTCTATTTGGTGAGACACTTTCACTCTTTAAGGCGGAACACAATTTTCTGGATTTGTATATTATTAAAATCTCAGCCAAAACCCCAGCAGAATCCCAGACGGGTGTGAGGTTTCACCTCAGCACTTCCAAGCACCATGTGCAAAGACAAGAACTCAGCACCAGCCCCACCACATGCTGAGGGGTTTCTGTCATACCAGGAGAGCAGAGCACTCACCACTGGATGATCTCAGTGATTTGGGCCTCCCAGTGAGCCACAGACTCCTTCTTATCAGCCAGGTCTCTCATCTCTTCCTCCAGCTGCCGATTATTCATACTCAGCCTCTCAAACATGGTGGTGAGCTGAAGGAGAATTTAAACAACTTGTTAAAAATATAAACTGCTGTGACTCCATCTCTGTGCAGACTCAAAACCACATGTTCCCCTCTCCCATACCTTGCATCTGCTTTAGAAATTGGTACTGGTCATCACAATAAACACCATATAACAATAAAAGCCAGAATATTTTCTTATATAACCTTCTATAAGAATCTCTTCTTGTATAACCTTAGCTGTACTGAAAGGCCACTTTTAAGGACTTGAACAATATTTTTACTCTACCAATTTAATGAGTTTTCTGAGAATTAGTCTCCAAATACCTGTAAAACTCTTAGAAGGTTTCTGCTTTGCACCATATAGGTGTGGAATGTTCTGTATAGAAAAATCTACACTAGAAGAGCAAAGCAAAGGCATAAAAATTTGTTATGCCTCAGCTAAGTCTGTTGAACCTCTCCCTTGTTTAGTAACCATGGAGAGACTGAACAGATACAGGCATGAGACAGTCCTGAGATTCTCCAGGTGTCTCACATTCCCTTATTTTTCATTTGACTTACCTGCAGACAGGGAAATTGAAATTAAATGCACATCTCCACGTACAATATGTTATACCTAGCAATTAACCTCTCTCATTCAAATTGCTGCCATTCATACAGGCACATTCTGCAAGACAAAAGCCACAGCTAACCCAAGCTGGTATTGGGAACTAAACCTTCATTATGTTAAGTAATTATTCAGAGAGTCAAATTGGAATCACAGACCAGACAGACTTTATAGGAAGGTCTGCTTAGGAGAATGAAATCTCAGGTGAAAGCTTCTTTTAGTACTGAAATATATTAACAATTCAAAACGATAAAAGAATGGCCAATTTAAAATCTATTTTGCTTTTTACTCCAAATATGAATAACTCCACACCCTATTTATCATTTAAATGGGCTTATAATTTAAATATTCCTCCTTATTATATGTCATTTGACAAGAAAAATACAAAGGTAATGGGGAAAGAGAGAGAGAACAGAAAAACTATCAAAGTGACTAGGCTCTTTCTCAGTTTTCTTGGACTAAGCCTACCTATAGGCATATATATATTGTCTGTCTTATACTGGTATGAAAATATACTGTAATTTGAGCACAGAAATGCAAACATGCTTACTTTGAAGAACACTGTACTTTCATCATATTTTTAGAAAATCTATTGCATTACAAAAGGAATAGACAAGTTTAGCAAGATTTGGATAATGCACAATGAACTTGAACAACCTGTCAAAATGAACAATAAAGAGACAATCCAAATGCACAAATCATAATTATTTCTTGCTTAACACACTTCATTTGTGTGATAATATGCCTTATCATTTGTATTTTTTAAGTATCTCAAAGTAACACTTAATCTCAAAGGGTAGGAGGGGCCCTGGTATTTCAAATGATTGACATGCAAATGTAGTCTAAGTAATCACATCATTAACTATGTATTTTTATATTTGGGTCATACAATGAAATAATCCTTTATTGTTGGCTTACAGTGCTGTCTGGAATTAGTCTTACCAAAATGTAAGCCCATCTAATTCCATTCCCACACATAAATACTCATATATGCATATACACATATATATATGCACATGTCTTCTCAAGTTCAGATGCATGTGGATACTCCATTCAAATCTAATATTAATCACCAAATTTTTGTGTAACATCAATTTCTGCTTTCAGTTTAATAATAACCAATGCAGCTCCATATTGTCCAATTCGTACAGAGCATAAAATAGTTGAAAATTCAGGCTCTACTAATCAGCACTTACCTTATCAAGTTCATTTGTAAGTTTTTTGTTTTCCTCTGTCAGCAGAATCTTTTCTCGTTCATACTTTTGTTTGAACTCTGTTTCAAATTCCTCTCTTTCACTTTGGCTAAGAAATAAAGTGAAGCAGAATTACAAAGTTTTCTAACTCACCCCATTATTCATTTAAACACAAAGAGATCAATGCACACACATGTTGAAGGGAAGTTCTACATTGATAATAGCAAGGGCTATTAAAATCAAGCAGTTCAATAAACCACCATCTTAGGATTGAAGCCAGCCTGTTGAATTTTAGAATTAGTAGAGAATCCCTCAGTACAGAATTAACAGAGCTCCACCAAGCCAGTATTTATCAACCCACTTACACAAATTTTATTCTTCAGATGTATCCTTTAAACAATGAGCAGACCAAAGTATGTGTCGACATTGTAAAATGCTCAGGGCACATTCTCAGCTCACATGAACATTATTGTAACACACACATTTCTATAATTCCAAGTTTCACACAGAATGACAGGCAAAAATGACCACACATGGAACCAGAGCATACAGAAGCTGAATTAGAGCACTCAGGGCTGGGTCTCTGATTAGAAAAGCATATATGGGCTTGTCTTTGGGCAATTTAGAACAGCCCAGATGTCATATGTGAACTGTTAATTCAGGTATCATATACTCACTATGAGCAAAACCTGAATGGATAACTTCCACATTCCTAGTATCACCAGATGCTACAGCAAGTTTGGACCATTCTATCTAAGAAAGTCTCACAGTAGCTGTTTCCCCCAAACCTTCCCTTCTGCCATAGATGTCATCTAGTAGAGGAGAACCCCTGGCTGATTCTGCTTAATATCAACTTTGATCTTGCACAATGAATGTGAGAACCTGAAAACAAATGAAGCTGCAGGCCCTCTGTTGGCCACAAAACCCATGGAATTTCCTTCAAGTGGTGCACAGCAATGTTTTAGATGTGTAACTCTCACCTTGCATCTACTGTTTTCAGATTCACCAGCCTTGCATCTTGTACCACCTTTTTACCAACTATTCACGTCACTGGCACAAAGTTCACCAGTAGAACTATACTATAAATGCCACAGATACAGAAAATATCCACTCAGCAAATACCACTGTCCAGTCTGAATAGAATTGAAATAGCGCCCAGTATTAAAGGTTAGCTCTGTAAAATTAAAATCCAGGGGAAACCTTGTCTTGAGCACTGCAATTTTTTTTCTAGATACTGATCAGAATTTTACACAATGCAAACATAAATTACATTCTTGCTTCTTTTTCTGAGATGCAAAACTACTACAGCTTTGCCTAATTGAGAGAACACTCTCCAAAGATGAGAAATACCAGTGGTTACAGTGAACCCAGTTAAGAGCAATGCTGCTTTGAATTTCCTACTCTTAATTTGAAATTCATTTAGCGCTTCAACCACTCTTTGAAATCTAGTACAACATGTCAGACTTATGGCGAAATTCTATGTTGCCAGGCATCCTTTGAAACATAACACTTCATCCTAGTAAAGTTACATACTATCTCACTGTTTAAATGCCAAGTTTGAAATTCACCACCACTCCTTTTCTATATCAACAGATTCCATGCATATGATGAGCAGTATAGGGAAAAGGCAGGAAGAGATTAAAGCATTGGCTGTCATAGGAATTAATAACAGCTCCTGCTTCTGTTTTCAAGGCATAGATTCAAAGCTAATTTTGCAGACAGAAGTCCAAACTAACTTTTAATGAATTTCTTTCACGCAGCTTTCATGGGTTTGTTTAGGAATTTTTTTCAGTATTTGTCTTCAATTTATTCCTTTAAGGCTTTGGGGCTCAAAGCAGCCCTAAATGGCAGTGGATTAAGGACACTGTGGATTAGTGAAAGAGCCCAACATGTTTGTAATTTTCTATATTCTACATTCTTAATTCTGCTGGCGATTGTGATTACCCCAGTAAGTCAGATTGCTACAGAATCATACAGAAATGAAGATAAATTTGAAACAGAGGAGAATGTGGGTATGATCCATCACACCCAAACAGCCACTCAGCAAACAACAGAACTGTGACAGACTCCATGGATGTACCTTGGACAGGCAGCAAGATCAAAATAATGCTTTTGCTTTGAAGCCTGGCATCCTCCTCTCCCATCAAACTTCCTCTCTCATCTAACATTTAGCTGTGTGTCTCCTCTTTAAGTTAAGAAAATATACACAACCCAGCTTTCTTTTTATCAGTAGAACTGCAGCAAACCACATGCAAGCAATGTGAAATACTGCTTTATGGTATCACTTTGTCACTCCAGCTCTTTACTGCATCTGTACAAAGTGGCCAAATATTTTATCTTACTGCTTTGAAACCAAGAAAAATAGACCTGAAACAAACACCAGCCCCCAGGCTTCTTTATATCACACAATTTAAAACCAGCAAATGCTGTTCTATAAAGTTCTCTGCTTTATAAATCCATCATGAAATGACAGGCCTAAAAGAAGCTTCTACAAATGTGATTTATTTTACAGAGTTTCTTGCATCTTCTTCTGAAATACTTCCTAATGACAATTCTAAGAAATGGAATTTAGTGCTACACAGATCACTGGCCTGATACTGCACTCCTCTGCTTCCAACTTTAATAGCATGCAGTTTATGAGACTTCAGCAAAATGCAATCATTTTGTACAGGAAGGTAATCTCCCTTGAAGACTTGTGCTTTGGAAATAGCAAAAGTTAGAAAGCTTAAAATTGAAGGAAACAAAGGAAAATATCTATTTTAAAAATGCAAAACAGGAACCACCAATGTGCAAGTTACACAGAAATCGACAGATTTTACCAAAGCTCTTCCTGATCCTTGCTTAGAATAACCTATGTAATTCACTCATCTTACACAGTAATACAACCACATCCTCCTACCAAGATCTTTTTTAATATGCACTGACGACTATTTTTAGACTACTAAAATATTTTTGCCAAACTGTATAAGCACACTTCAACTCCACACCCACCCCAAGCCTATTGTTGATATAATTCCACTTATTCCAGCACAAAGCCTCCAGGTGCTTCCTTTTCAGTGCTTACATTCAACACCTCTCTACTGGAAGACTCACAAAAAGCTTTTCATGCCAGACTACAAAAGCTAACACCAATATGGATAAGCAGAAACAGAAAACCTATGTTCTTTTAAGGAAAACTACCAAATACTGAGCAGCAACAGCAATTCCTGCATTCCTAATGCTTAAGCTTCCTTTCTGAACTGCATTAGTCAAACCATGGCATAACTTGAACAGGGGACTTCTGCCTTCCTGTGGAGTCCTAATGCTTGCATGAGATTTTGCAGATTTGTTTAACAAAGACAGGTAAGATCAGGTCTTCTCCAAGCACTGATCATGTGCTTGGACACCTGATTGAACATGGTGCTGCTGCCCTTGCCACGAGGAGCCAAGTGCTGGATACCAGTCAGGTGACACATTTCTGCTCTCACTTCAAAAACTTCTCTTACACAAACACTTGAACCACATACAGAAACACACGGTTATGACAGCACCCACTGCAGATCTGTACCCAGTTCTTCTTTTATTTATAGAGACCAAACTGAAGGAGAGTTTATAAACTAGCTAGAACAGAAATTTAGTTAGAATGCAGTTGCACAACATTAAAATTCTAATTTCCCAATTCGAATTGGGAAAGGAGTTTTTCATTTGGCCACTACTTGCAGGGATGATCATTTCAAACAGTTTAGCCTGCAGAAAGCAGAATTCATGATTCTTTATTTAATATTCCTCCTTCTGAGACACTGCTGGACTTAAAAGAGTGCCATACCATCACCTTTTTCTAAGACAGAACAGCCTTTTGTGCATTTGTAACTCATTGGTCAGCATGACCATTAAGTGGTGTCACAATGAAAACATGCTGCTGAGGCAGGTTTCACCTCTCCACCCAACCAAAGCAGCAAACTCCTGTGCTGTTAGTAGGTCCAGCCTACTGAATAGCTGCAAGCTAGGAAGAAACAGTTCATGCACTGCATTCTAAGCTGTATGATTTATGATCCCTGCTGAATACAATTTACAAGAGATACAGTGTTTCCACCTCTATTTGCATAAACCTTTTGGGAAAAAAATATATTTAATTTACTACTTATATTTAAAAGTCTTGCTATACTTTGGCTAACCTCTCAGCAGGGATTTCTCCATGGTTTCTCTCATCTGCCATCTTGCTACAGCAGCAAAAAGACTCATCTATATTAGTGTCTACGAAGCATTCTGAATTTTTTATGAATGAACATGAGCATGTTCAGTTTATAACTTATTCCCACTACTACACCATCCAACAGAAAAACTTGCTTTTATTGATGAATGCCTCAAGGAACAATCTCAAGGCCAGTTATAAGCTCCACCATGTGGGAGAGAAAAAAGCAGGTCTGACAAATTACCATGTCAGGAGAGATAAAGCGGCTTACGCCCACAGTAGTCTGCTGACTGATGTTAACACTGGATGGAACCCAGCATGGATTAGCCTCAGCTCACATTAAGTGACTGTTCCTGTGCTGGCAGAAATGTAAACAATACTTGATCTCTAACACATTAGTTTTGCATCAAAAGATGAAAATACCAAATAAAAGAAAAATGCTGAGAAACTGTTTTAAAGTGCAACATAAGCTTCAGGGGTCAACTTACCCCGAGTTGCAAGTCTGTAACTCAAGTTACATACCTTGGAATGGTCAGCCACTAAAACAATTCTGGTGCAAAATTAACTGTTTCAGTACAAGGATGTGGAGCTTTTTGTTCTGTTGTGTTTTAAAGGTGACTGGTTTTAATCCTGGTATCAGCTCAGCCAAAATGCAACAATCTGCATTACACTTAAGGAAGTGACAGTGTGTTTGGAACAACACTAGGAGACTTTAAAGGTTTAAGAAAAGGTAAATTTCATACAATACTCACTTTTCTCTCCTGGTTTTCTCTAACTTGTCTTTCAAGACCATGATCTCCTTCTTGAGGGCAAGCTGCTGGCTCTCTGCATCCCGCAGTTCTTTCTTCAGACTTTTAATTTCATTAGCATGCATCATTTCACGTTTAGATAGTTCCTCTTCATAGAAAACACTCTTCTTTTCCAGCTCTGCCTTTAATTTAGTGATCTCTTGCTGGTGTTCTATACTGCTTACCCCAGGTGAGCGACCAACCTGTTTTTGCTAAAATAAACAGCCCCAAATTAACAGTCAAGGATGCTGAAAATGATGCTCAATAACAACTCAATATTCCAAAGCCTTTGTTTAGAAATATCCCATTAAAACCTTGAGTTAAACACATCTATCTCAATTCATTTCAAAATTTGTTAAGAGCATAAATTGGAATGACACTCTATTATTTTGTTATTTAAGTGCAGTAATAGTTTTCAAGCTACTGAAAATTTGATCATTAAATGCCTCTGGTCATGTTCTGACTCCCCTTAAATGCAGTCAGAAGGTGACCACAGAATTAAAGACTTTGATGCTTCCCCTCACACAGCTGACAGCAACAAGTTGAAGTGACTTTCAGAAAAGCAGAATAAGAACTAGGACAATAATATATTCTGAAGGACAAATAAATTCTGGAAAAGCTATACTAAGCAGAGGCTTAACTGAAAGCTAAAGTCTAGCTACATGGATTGTATCACTCAGGAGGGAAACCTGACCTATTTCATTTAATCTGACCATTTCTATCATAGTGGATTAATAGGATAAACAAGCTTTAAACAATAAGAGTAATTAATTCACTTTTTGCACTTTCATAGCTCTCTTAGTGAGGTCTTCTGGCATTTCAACAGTCTTTAAACACTACTTCAGGATACATACACATTTGCACCAAATGCTGCACTCACTAAACTCAATGTCCTGCCATAATAGAGAGGAGGAGCAAGATCAGGTTCAAAATGAGACAGTGGCATGACATGCACTGAAATCCAAGTCTGGAAATGACTTTTTAATGTCAACATACAGACAATTTGGTTTGGAATTTCTTCTGGTTTTTAAAATGTGTAATGAAAGGTGTCCTAAGGAAACAAAATACGTAAAAACACTTTGAGAAAGTGCAGATGACTGAAAAACCTACTTCCTTATGGTGACTTTGTCACACCTTCCAGTGGATTAAAGGTATTTTGTTCATTATATCTCCATTCTTACCATGAGATGCTAAAAACCTCTCAGTCACCCTTAACTTGGCATGGCTTTGGGTAATTTTCTTTTCCTGATGTATGAGCAGGCTTTAAGAGCTAAATGTCATTGTAGAACATTCTGATGAGCTGAATTTGTACCATGACAAATTCTGTGAGAAAGTTGGGCCTTGCTGTTTGTGTCAGCAAAAAACTGCAAAACCCCCTACATGTACGAGCCAGAGATGTGCTGCTACTGCACTGTTTTCTCTAACTCATCAAAACAACCATCTGGTTTGATCTAAGAGTAAAATCCTGCCCTTAGGATGCAGAACACTAAACTGGAGAAGGAAAATACCATCCTAACAGGAGATGTTTTGGAGAAAGAAAGATTTTTTTTTTAAAAAGCAGCATAGGAATTTTCTTTCATTCACAGGCATTGTGAAATTTCTTTGTTACTGCCCAACATCCTAAATTGTTCACACATAGAGGGTAAAACTTTTTTCTGTGCAGAGCATAGGAAAAAGTTTAGGCTTTGCAACATCCTCTGGCAGGTACATAAAATGTTTTAGTGGAATTGCACATTTTTTTACCATAATGAAAAGATACTATTGCAGCCATAGGAGAGATGGTGCAGTAGAAGAGAAAACCCAATGACATTGGACAATGGCTTGGAGAACTAGAGAGATGTAGTAAACAGAGAATACATTTTTAATTGATGAAAGCACATATTCCAAATAGATGTTTTCATACATGCCTATTTCAAATTGACAAATGGTGCAACTGAGACAGAATGCACCTCCTGGCACATTGACAGCTGCTGTTTAATGCACCCCTCTCAGCTAACAGGGCACACTGCTGACTGAGTGTGATTTTACTGAAAATCTGAATACATGACATCCACAGGATTCCCTCTGTCCACACATTTGACTGACAAGTTTGCAGAACCCCAGCAGGTCAGTGCTGCACAGAAGGACAGACAGAAGGCACACTGCCTTCTTCCCAACAGGCTCTGCTTCGTGCACGAACTCTGACATTATCCTTTACCACAGCCTCTGCTCCTTTCCTGAGGAAGCTGCACCCCCTCTGCACCTCCCCAGATGAGCTGAATGAGAGTCACAGTGTTCACATCCTGGCCAGCAGCTCTCTTGTCATTTAAGTTCCTTCAGAACCCCCTCAGGTGACTTCACATCTGACTCACTTGCCACCTTTCCTGCTCCCGGCAATCATCCCAGACAATCCAGCTCATCTGCCCAGCCTGCTGCAAAGAACACACTGGGTGGCAATCTCCCCTCCTTCAGCAGTGAAGTCTGACACACTGAGGACTTGTGGAGCATTTTATGCCACAGCTCTATTAGCTCAGAGATTGCCTTTTCCATCCCCAAGCAGCCCCTTGAGTTTCCTGAGGTTTTCTGCTTTGGATTTAAAGCAGAAATCCACAATCACTCTTAGCAGCATCCTCTGCAAAATGCTTCCTAAATTCTCTTTATTCAGCTTTCAACATCCTGTTTACACTTAACCTTCCATCATTTATGGTTTCTTCTATTCTCCTCATTTGGAGAAACCTTCCTTTCTCCTTTAAATACTTTTGTGTAGGAGAGCTTCCTGAATTTAACCAAGGAGCCATGCAGAGCTTTTACTGAATGGACAGTGCAGTAGCACAACAACCACTCGTGACACAGACTGTGCTTACTGAATTGTAAAATATTACCAAGAAAGCTAAAATTCCCTTTTCCTCTTCTGACAAACTTGCCCTGCTGTTATAAATCAGCATATCATTTATTCTCAAGAGACCTCCCATAAATTCTTCTTGCCTCTTAAACTATCATACAAACTCTTTGCTGATGGGGAAGATTCACAGAAGCAGAAGGAACACATGTTAATTTTCAGATAACAATCTGAATTCACAGTAGCAGAAACTTCATTAATCCAAACTTCATATTGAATGAATTTCCTTATTTTCTTTTAGCAGAGGAAAGCCAAATAGAAGAATGTTTGCATAAAACCATCAAATTTTCTGTGCCATAACTTAATGTGGATGAATGTCCCAGAGACTTCTAATGAAAAAAGACTTGGTTGTTCATTTAAATTAAGACCAGATTAGGACTAATCTCACATTTTGCCCAAAAAGTTTAGAATTACCCTACTGCATGAGACATTTGGAACAGGATTTTGCTGTGAATGAACAGCAATCCGTGTAAGTAAATTAAAAACCTTCTATTCAATTTTTGAGAATGCCTAACTTCTCTAGAGCACTGCATAAAAAGCTAAATCACAGAATAAAATAAGAGTTAATATTCTTGGCTGCCTTAAATGTCTTCTTTTAAAATCACATGCACATGTGAGCAATCTCATCAATATAAACAAAGTCTTCACACTCAATGCTGTTCTTGGATAAAAATGCCTCCTCCTCTGGCTGAGAGGCAGAATGTGTTAAAAGTGTTCCTGTATGGTTATATCAGTTAACATTCATTGTGCAGAAATGAGGAACAACACAGCAGACAGAACACCTCTACAGAAACCTGCCTAGATTGCAGGTTTATCTTCAAATATTCAACCATCCTATGCTAAAACAAAAAAGCTTTTAACAGGTAAAGTTAAGCAAAGCATTAATGGAAGCAATGTGGTAAGACAAGGCTGATTATTAAGAAACAGCACATCAGGCAAATGTTAATTTTTTCTGGGCAATAATGCAATGCATGCCTGTGTTAACGTTCAGCACCAAGTGAAGTGACAGACTGACAAAACCCTTTTGTCCTACATCTGAAAGCAATCAAACAGATCCAAGTCCTAGTTGACTAGTAAGTGTGCAGGTGTTAATATCAAAACAGACTAACCTTTAGCCCTTCTACTTCACTTTCCAACTGTTTAGTGTACTGTTCACTCCTCTCTCGCAATTTCCTGTCTTTGGATGCCTCAGCAGCTGCAGCTTCAGCTTGGACTTCCAGCTACAAAAGTACATACGTTTTTAATAGATAGGATTCTGCAGGGTTTTTTTCAAAATCTATTGATGGTTTTCAATATAAGAGAGAAATCTTCAGCACCAAACTGAACACTTCAAAGTCTTAGCAAACAAAATTGGTACTGTTTGAAACAACAGACAAAAGGTTAAAGATTTACAAATTTAAAAAAAAATAACTCAGAAAACCTTACATATAACTTATTTCATAGAGTCTAAACAGTCTTCTCACCACTTACTTCTTTTTTAAGTCTCTCTGTTCTGCGTAACTCTTGCCTTAAACTTTCTACTTTTTGCATCACCACTTCCATTTCTTCCTCCTTATCTCGGAGCTGGCGGGCAAGCTTTTGTTTTTGAGAGTGCAAGTCTGTCAGCCGCTCGTTCATCTCTGAGAACTCCTGCATTGCCAATTTCCGCTGGCTGTGTGCATCTTTCAGCTCTTTGGCTTGGGATTTTAATCTGTCACTAGACTCTGCCAGTTCCTACAGTTTAAAAAAAGAATTAAGTAATAAACCTAGAAAGCTACAAGGCCAATTTTGTCATTGGAAGAGCATCTAACACCTCTTCCAGAGTGAATAGAAACTACATATTCTTTTTGATTTCATGAATGCATCTACAATACAGATTGCATGCCTCTGTAAATAAGGAAAGAGGCATTTTTTTACACTACTAGAGTGAATAAAACTCCATAAATGTAAAGCAAGTAAGAATCTACTCCATTATTACAGGTAAACACAATGGTGTCCAAGCACTTGCATTACAATACAAAAATACCTTGCTTTCTTAATGCAAAAATGTCATTAGCATTGGTTTTTAATAATTATTCAAATAAATTACAAGAATCTCAAGCGCTAAATGGTTAAAATTGAATGGAAAACTCTGCTCTATGAAAATTTTTACTCAAGAATCTTTAGAAAAATGGCCTGCAATGGCAAATATTATTTCCATACACTGAACCTTAATATCAAGTATCAGAGAAAGTTTCAGGCAATAAAACACTGCAGTGAATAAAAGCAATATATGATAACTATCCTTTTCAAAGAATCAGCATGAAATAACACTGCTAGTGCAGTGATAACTCCACACCACAATACCTTCACAAAGCTTGCTGTGCCCTAGATTTGTGCCACCACACTACCAGTGAGGGACCACAACACTTTAAATAGTTCCAAAATATTCAGTCAAACCAGAGCAGAAAAAAGAAGCAAGGAAAAGCAAATTTCAGCATATAAAAAAACACCAACTGGAAGAATTAATATTTGGCACTGCTGACATCCATGTAAATCTAAACATGTTTCTAAGGTTCTTAAAAAGAGGTCCTAATCACTAAGAGTTGGTTTAGAAGAGAGATGGTCTTTCTGGGACAAATTGACAGCTTTTTAAATTTTAAGAGCCTTAAGGGTCAGAAGAAACAGTGTTAAACACAGCTGGCACATCAACTTTAGTGTGGACTCTAAAATACTGAGCCAATATAATCACAATGAAAAACAGGTTTTATGTATTTCACACCTGATTACAGGTTGATTTAATAACACATACAAAAAAGAGCCATGAAAGACAGTATGTTATAAATAAGAAAATGAGGGATCAGAGAAGAAGAAATAAAATCCAGTATTCTTTAGCTGTAGTTATTTCAAATTACTTTTCAATTTTCATACTTGGGCAATTTTTCACATCTCCCTCTGGAAATACTTCTGTGACACAGTCTTAATACCATATCCTTCACATTTTTTCATTGTTAAAGTCTCACCCATACTTCAGATTAAATTGTCTGGAATAGTTCTTCTCTACTCTGTCTTCTAACCCCTATCATTATCACCTAAATGTGAAGCTCTAAAACCTTTTTTGCAGCCACCACCATGCAATTTGGATTAGGGAGTTGTTCACTATCTGGAAGCAATCACTTAGGGAGCACCCAGGAGTCATACAGACAATGTGTTAAATAATGTCCTTTTCTTCAACAAAAAAAAAGGCAGAAAGCTAAGTAGGTCATGCTACACACTTGTTATCTGCTCATTAGTTTTACACTTGAAAGTTATTACAAGCAAAATGAGCAAAAATAAAACAGTCTTGAGGGTTTAGAACAGTTGCTGACAAAATGATTTTACCTTATTAAGATCTTCTCTCTCTTGCTTCAGCGTCCTGACTTGCTTCTCAAAAGCCTTTATTTGTCTGGAGGCATCATCCAATTCCCTCCTTGCAGTGCTGGCCTCCTCAAGCTGCTGCTCCAGCTGACCAGATTCTAGAAAAAGCAGCAGAACTCTAAATATTCTACGGGAAAAATCAGAATTCTACAATAGCATAGCCTAGTTGCTTGAAGCCCCTTCAATATTTTTTCTGGTTTCCATTTCATCACAAAAAAAGGCAATTCTTATCTGGTTTAGAAAAGGGAGGAGGTTGTTTTAGCTGCCATTATCTGCTTTTAAGGGAACAGAATGAAAGGTCCCAGCTTGCTGGAATATAACACAAAAATGATAATAACTTGTCTTCTTACATTATAATGACCAGCTCTAATACATAAATCTGTAATGTATGCTTTAACACAACTTATACATTTGACTTTTATGTGCTGTGATGTAATATATAATACATGTTTTGTTACACTGTAATTATAAACAGTCTCCCTCCTCCTCCCAATTTCCCCCAAAAAGAAACAGTAAAAATAATGGGTCACTCAAGAGCTGGCACGTGTTCTCCTGTCAGTACCCTTAAAATTAACTTCAGCTGATTTTACTTATTTCTAGTGTGAAAACCACTTGTTTTTATGTGATCTGCTTTATTACAACTATAAATAAGGGAGAACTATTGCAGCCAGTTTCTTACCAACAGTCAGTTACACAGTGACAGTATATTTCTATGGCACAGTTAAATAATGTCATATAAATACCCTCAAATTCTACAAGAAAACCTGAAACTCATAAAATATGGCAACTGATATTTTCTAAGTAGTGAGTATGGGCTTTTTGCCTCATAGTCTTTACTTAAAAAACAAGACTTTAAAGCAAGATATATAGGAAGGTAAGTTAATTCCAAGTTCTATGAAATCATTAGACATGTTTTCTTTTATTTCAGTTGTGGGCAGGTCTTTAGACACTTGTATTTACCCAAAGAACAGGAACCCATCTATATTCTTAATAACAGCCTTTAACTACATTTTCATAAATGTAACCCTAAGAGACTGGCTCTTGGAGAAATCAAATATAAAAACACATACATTTTTAAGAGGGTTAATTTCTGAAACACAAGAATTTTATAAGCAAATTAATACTATTAGCTTATATCCAGAAAAATATTCACTACTGTTTTAATTCACTCACTCTTGTTTAAAAATTTAAAAGAATGCACTTAAATAAGAGATGCAGCTCAAAGCCAGAAATTATTAACTGCCTTCCTTATGTAGTCTACTCTGAAGTCACCAGTGAAAAGAAAGTTTATATATGGCTCTGCTGAGCCAAGATAAATCTCTCTTCTGTGCATGAACTACTTTGTTCCACAGCTCTGTTTTCCTTTTGCATTGCTGCCCTTTACATATTTGGCAATATTAAAGATTCCTCAAAGTTTTCTCCTATGTAACTTAGCGAACAAAAATTATAACTTTGACCTCAAAAATTGAAAGCATATGCTAGCTTGTCATTTCCTGGAAAACCAGATAGGCAAGAAAAATGTATTTTTCTAAGCCCTCCCGGTGACACTCCTGAATTTGACACAATTTTGAGATCATTCTTTATTACCTTTTTAAGCAGGTGTTTACTCTTAACAGCTTCAGAAAAGGCAGTAAAACAGGTTAAAGAATGTAAAAAAAAGCTAGGTGTGACATATCTGTTGTAAATGGTAATTTTCCATTTAATCACCCTAGCTGTAACTAACATTTTAGATAATATATCCACTCACTGTAATATATTATTACAGTACATTTAGTAACTCAAGAGATGAGCCCAAAGCATAAAAAGGTCATCTCTGCACCTGAACTGAACCTTCTTAAAAGTTCATCAGATCTTTTAAAGGCTATCCAGAAAACCTGGAACTAGCTCCCTTATATTTGGAAGCATTCAGACATGGCCATCACTTGCTTTGTTTCTGTATTCTGCCATTAATATAGTTATAAAATCTATCTCAAAACCTCCATAAAAATCAAGTAAAATAGAAAATTCTCTTTCTATTTTATCAAATTTGCTTGTGTTAGTTGCAGCTTAAGGCACAAATGAGTCTCTTCTAACAAATGGCTGGATCAGACAGAGCATTCAAGTATATACTGGCAAAGTTGTGCAGTGACTGGGGATGGGTTAGGCAAGCTCTACATCTTCCTCATTTGATCCTATTATTCACTTCCAAACCAAACTCCAAAAGTACACATTCTGTCTAGGAATAAATACACAAATATGTATGAGGTGTGAAGCAGAAAATTACTTTAGGAAAAAACTTCTCAGTATTGACCACCTTCACCAGACTTTGACTTCTTTTCAATTTCAAAAGGGACAGCAGATGTGTTGGGGAATGTTTCCACACCTTTACTATTTTTTTTTTTCAATACCAAAGTGAGTGATACTTTCAGCAGTGAACTAAGTTGCAGCTCAATAGTAAAGAATAAAATACAATTTAAAGCTGATTCTTAAGTTTTTCTGTGAATGACTGGTCTCATTCAAAAACTGTTCTTGTAAACGTTGCTTTTCAGTTTACAAGAAGAAGGAAACTGAAGAAGAAAACTGAAAAGTCAGTTTTCAAAACCTGTTTTAAGGATTGTTGCACAGAAGGGATTTTTGATCATGTTGTCTTTATCCTCATTACAGCAGCAAGAGGAGGGACATTTGGCTGGAGCAAAATTTCACAAAAGCCTTTGTCCTGATATAGTGCCAACATGGCATCACTCAAACCAGAGTGATCCTCCCTGAGCTGGATAAGCCATGTTCCTCTCCAAAAATAATGCCCATGGTACAATACAAAACTGCTGCATCACGCCAGAGCAGCTGTCCAACTCTGTGTTTGTAACAAGCTTTTTTCAGACTACACAATTTTAACAGGCTGTAATCTGTGTGTTGCACTCTGCAGCTCACACACAGCTCTTCCTGCCCCACAAGGCAGCTGCAGAGTCCAAACACATCCACTCAAGTGTCTGCTAGCTGAGTTCAAGTTACTCTTTCTGTGGGTGTCACTGCTGGCATTCCTGACACTTTCAGGAATTTAACGAAGTCTTGTCACAAATACAAACCAGAACAAATGTTTTTTGTAGTTTCCTCCAACATTTCTGGGTGTTTGTTTTTCTCTTGTCTCAGGCAAGATATGGACATATAATAGAGATGTATCTACCACTACTTGTGACTGATTTTTCACACAAAACACAGACATTTTCCTATAAGATTAACTGGGCTTTTCTCTCTGTTTCTCTGGTTCCACACCTGATACCTAACAGTCTCTTGTTGATTTTCCTAAAAAAAAAAAAAAAAAAAATCTCGCTGTGTTTCCTTTCTTCCTTTTTTTTGAGATATCTCTGCTCTTAAGATCCTATTTTAAAGACAGCATTATGGAGATGTACAGCAGGAATCCTATCCTATGAATCACTATGAGAGAAAACTCCCTTTAACTTAATTCAGAATTAATCAAATCAAATCAAATCAAGAATACTGAATACTAGCCTTTAAAGCAGGCTAAAAATACATTAGCTAAACAGACAGCAAATTGGTTCACTCATAGCTAGATTGAATATAGTGACACAATGTAAGCCCTCCCTCTCAAAGTTCTTAAAACATAAATTGCCCAGAATCTGGAAAAGTAAGGCTGGAAAAAGATGGATCTTTCCCTAAACATCTCCAGTTGCCTCTGTAAAATACACATACTGGGCTAAGTAGATTTTTGTTTTTTGACTAGTATGAATGTCCTGATGAAAGGCATTATAACATTAATTTAAAAAATAATCTTTTTAGCTGCACAGATTTCAAAACCACTTTTCCATCTTAAAGTGCTGAGGTTCTTGACATCCAAAACTTTAGTTTTCGTAAAATCTTCAAGAACTCTCAGAAGCAAAGAAAATAAATGTTCAGTTCTGAAAGGAATGACAGCTCACTGACAGCAGAGCTGAAAGGTGGCTCTTCTCCCTCTCATCTCCCTTTCCCCACATGCTTCTATTGCCCACCTTGTGCTGATTTATCTGATCACAAGTTGATTTAAATTCTCTCTATCCAACAGCATTTTCCTTGTTTAATTGAGTTAATTAAAGTCATGAGAGAGTGCAGGGAATGCACAGATTGAGAAGGGGCTATGCAGCTGTAGGCAGGACTTATTTTGGTGGCAGCTTTCTTTGATCAGTTCTGCTGCTGGCAGTGCAGCCTCATGGTCCATTGTATCCTCCCTCATGCACTACTCCTTGCCACTTGGAAAACTCAAACTGAATTTGGAGAAAATGCTGAGGTACAGTGGGAGAGTGAGGGGTAAAATGAGAAGTAAAAATAGACTGGAAAACTTTTATAAAGCCAAGGAAAACTAGCAGTACGTGTGGAGAGGAAGAAAAACTTGACAAAATACAGTTTCTTGTTACAGCTTTTACATTAGCATTTATAACATACCTGTTACCTGTTTCTTCAACTTTTCAATTTCTTCTTTCAAACTTTTAATTTCTAAATCTTTGCTTGCTGTTATTGGGCCATCCACTGTTGAATACTGCAGAGCCTGCACTGTCTGGGTGGACTCTAGAAAAAGATAGAAGAGAGAGGGATGAATAACATGCCTGACATCTGAGGAGATCAAAGAGATACTACTGATAAATTAAGACATGTCAAAAGATCCTGCAGTGGGCATTCTACAATTTGCAATTTCCAATTATTATGTGCCAATTTTTCAGTAATTGTCAGCTAGAGCAACTAAGTTCTTAAAAGTTTTAAGAACAAAATGTTTATGCCATAGTGACCAAGGTACAGTGAGAACAAAGTTAGCACTAGAAGTTGCATACATGGTGTATTTCAGGCATAAAGTGTAACAGAAATTTAATTTGTCAACCAAAATAATAAAAAGAATTCTTTTCTGCTAAAAAGCATTCCAGGAGGTATATTTAATTTTTTTCCCACAGTATAAACAGTGCCTTACACAACTGAAGGTTAGTCTAAGTTCAAAAAGTGATGGAATGATTTTTTTTTAAATGACTATACCTTGCAGTTTTCTGCTAAGTTCAAGCTTTTCCTGTTCTAGACGTCTTATTCTCCTCTCATAAGCTTCTGTTGCTAAACTATCCTCCAAAGTTCTCTGAATGCTGGCATCAAGATCCATGGAGGGTGGTCCAGCTGTCAGTCTTAGACAGCTGCGGTCTGAAAGAACACTGGGGGAAAAAAATAAAAAGTATTGGATTTTACAACAGCCTGATTTAAAACTCTGCTATAAAAACATCAACCAATAAACAGTTTGTTTAAGTTGTTAAATACTATGCCATTTATTATAACATCTTGTTGTAATACCTTGTTTGTACGTGCTCACTGGAAATTGAAATCATTTTTACCTAGCATGCCTGCGCTCCTCAATGCATATTTTGTTACACCAAATTGGATGAACTCCTGATTAAGAATCATTATGGATACTCTTATGTTAGTCAGATAGCAAAAAGCAAAAGCTTAGACAGTAAAATTACAATAGTAGTTCATTTGAGAATAGTTAATCAAGTATCACAAATGCTTTAAAGACAACAATCACTAAAAATGGTATGAAATTTTCCCATAACAACTAGGGTATGGACATGTCAGAAATGCTGTGGCTACTCATGTACACATGCTACTACTTATGCAAATAATGCTTTTGAAGTCTAGGACATTCTAGGACATAGTCACTTTCCCAACAGAAACAGGCCTGTCTTTTCAATGGTTGTAAACACTTTCTTTATTTCCATAAACAAGGAGCGTATACAAGGGACTTCCCTGTTTAGTTTAGCAATGGAAATGAGTGAAATAAATTCTACATTAATAGCAGATATAAAATTAAGTAATTTTTACAAAACTTCTATTCAGGCTTACAGAAGTGCCAAAGGGCTACAAATAAAAGTGGCTTTAATGTCTAAGAAACTAAGTTCTGTTGGGGTCTACACATCCAGTCTTAACTTTGTATAAAATTAACTGCCCATTACATTCTCTAATAACAACCTTTCTCATCAAAACTCCCCTGAGCACAGGTGCTGACCTATACATATATGTAAATTTCACCTGCAGAGAGCTCATTCTCTTGAACAGACAGCATTTTAGATTATGGTAATTTCCTCAATATCCTTTTATATCTGTTCAGTATGATTCAAAGACAGAAAGTTAGAATACTGTGTAACTAGCCTACAGACAATTTTTGAACGCTTAACTTACCAGCTACTTGTATATGTGAAACCCACAAATGGTAAATGATGGCCAGAAAATGCAGTGTGGGATGGTGGAGGCATTGTTTCCTAGAAAAATAACAGGACAGTTGAGTAAGCAGTATCCTACTGGACTTAAAAGAAAAAGATTTTTCAGTTTAACCATATGAGAGGTGTTAGTATCATGTGGGTTATACTCACTGTCATCCTTATCTACAGCCCAAATACGAAACAACATCAACTAATTCTATTTCTAATAGCATTTAACATACAAAGAAACAGAGCATGCTGACATAAAAATGTCTTTCTAATTGAATAGGCTATTTTTCCAAGAAGCTCTTAGCACAAAATGCAACACCTTTTATTCCCTGCTATGCTCCCCTCTGCTATTCAGTCAACAGGGCTTCCTGCCTGTAGAATTACCAGCCCACTTCTGAGTGGGCCACCTCTATTTGGAAAGAACAATCAGCAGGCATTTACTAGCAAGAAATAATACCAGAGAGTGTTCTAATCCCATTAGTGCTTTGACCATTTCTTCATTCTTTGCTCCTCTTTCTTGCCAGACAAAGAACTACAAACAAAGACAAATCTTTGAGTTGCTATTCAGGCTAAAATAACCCTGTTGTTATTTTATTTGGACTATTTGAAGTTCTAATATTCTTAAATTTTCTGTTAAAAGCTTTCTATTTAAGCCCAAGATGCAAGGTTTATGTTGCTCTACTAGAGATGGCCGTAACAGTCACCAAAAGAAAATCCTCAAGAAGATGATTATTGCACTGGAAGTGATAGAAGATTCCAAACTGTCAGAAAAGGTATATTATATATACCTTTCTTAACAATTTCTTTCTAAACCAAACAAAAATGAATGAAAGGAACCAGTTGTACATTTCCTTCATATAGAACTCTGCAGGAAAGGACAAGGACTAAGACTGCATTCAAAAGAAATCTGAAATTACCTTTCCAGTGGTGATGTCAGCTATATTACATCACAACCCTCTTAGCTGACAAAAACCTTCATGTTATAAAAGAGTTCCCAAACAACACTAATGATATTGCTAGATTGTGTAAATTCATGAAGTTGAGCATTTTGTAATGCTAATGACAAGATCAAATTACAAAGCCTTAACTTTCCACTAAATCATAAAAAAAAAAAAAATCTCAGTTATACATTACTATGGTTAGAAAAAGTAAAATTCTATTTCTCCTTTACATTTTGTTTTCACCTTTCATAGATTCAAATTTCAAAACTGTATTCACAAATAACTTCTAAAAATATCAAATACTTAATTGCATGATTTTAACAGCCCACATGACAATTCTCAAGTACCACACTGAGAGGTTACTAAATATCTAAAATATTGTTTCTGTTGATCATAAGGTAAGATTCTGTGAAAGAATTTGTTTTGCAGAGGTCAAGATACATATCTCCTGCTGCTGGTGTGAATTTAGCAGTACAACCATGCTCAGAAAATTATGACTGAATCTCTCAATAAGGCTACTAAACCAAACAGTGAAAAGCTAAAACCCAGCACAGCTTAGGCTGCCTGAATAGCACAGTTTTGCCCTTTATGCTTGTGTGTACATTCAACATACTTTTTAAATGTCATTATTATGTATATAATTTTTCCATGGGACTATGGTCTCATTCAAAGTTCAGGAAGAATAACAATCATGGCTTTTCAACACTGTCTTTTATCTTCAGCATTGGGTTTTCCTCATTTGCTCTATGCAATTCAAATCTTGCCAAGAATTTTTGAAAAAAAAAAAAAAAAGTCTCATGGGCTTATCTGTGTTGCTGACTTCTATAATAGTAGTGTGAGTATGTGGAACTTCCTCAAAAGATATGTATGAAATATGGAAGAGAAAATACCTCCAAGTTATATATAAGGAATTTGAGGCAAAGCAATATGAAATACAATGTCCACTGGTCAAAGCAAAAATGTAAAATATTCTCAGTCGTGCAATGCCTTTAGGCTAGGCTTTTTCAGCAGTTCTGAGATACTAGGTGCGAAAAATGGCAAGAAAATAACATCCTTATATTAAAACAGAACAAAACCTTCAGATGTTTCAAATTAGGAAGCTGAAAAAGAAGCTCTAGAAACTGGCATTCCTCTCTAACAGTTCAGGGGTGGTGCTTTTTACCCCCAAATGTCTAAAGCAAAGCAAGAATTGGACTCAGCTTTCTCAGCGGAGTCCAGTCACTCAACAGAGGAGCATTCTTTCTTCACCTGCAGGTCCCTGTTCCTTCACAATGGTAAAGCATTCACACTATACAGGCATAGCTTGAAAACCTCAGGTGGGATACTGGGCTCTAAAAAGGAGGAGTGGTGGAATGGACAACACTAAAATGTGTGAACAACCTCTAAAAAGTATTTCAGCTTCACAAAGACCTGCTACATACAGCACCCACTCCAGCTACTCCATCCTCCTAGCTGTTGCTGGACAAAATAATGTGCAAACTAGTATCTGAAGACTGTATAAAAAAGTATTTAAGATAAAAATACTTCTGTTGTGAAGGGAGGAGGGAATATCAGATATAAGTGAGGAAACAAAATGAAAAAAGCGCAAGTCATCCTATGCAGCTACACTGATTTGCTTAATTTGCCCATAAGGAAAAAGAGTCTGAGATTTAACCAGAGATCACAGAATCACTTAAATTGGAAAAGACCTTCAAGATCATTGAGTCCAACCATTAACTGTCAGGTCCATCACTAAATGACTTTCCTAAGGACCACATCTAAAAACCTCCAGTGATAGTTGACTCCACCACTTTCCTGGCAGCCCTTTTGGTTATGAAATTTTTCCCAATATCCAAACTAAACCTCCCCTAGCTCAACTTGAGGCCATTTCCTCTTGTCCTGTGGCTTATTACTTGGGAGAAGAGACTGACACCTACAAAGTGTTTTAGTCAAAGTGGTTTCCATGTTTTAATGTGCAGCTGGAGAAAAGGGAATGCAAATAATGATCATCTTGTCTACAACAATTCACGTCGCCACTTCTCTGCATGCCCAGAAAACTGAGTGAAACTGAGATGTACATGCAGTTCAGAAAATAGAAGTGGTGAAAATGCTTTATCTCACACGTAAACAGCAGGTTTCTGCATCTTTCAACAGACACACACACAAACACACCCAAAGATATTTCCAAGGAGAGAACACAAGGCATTCCTCCAATGCTAAGGCATCTATCATCTGTCAAAGCTGCTTTTCAAAAGCATGGAAACAGAAAGTCTGGTGAAATCAACAGTTGCAGAGTATTTTAAGGAAAGGTAAAAATATTTTCTCCTTCCTTAAGAAATGGCTGTAATATTTCTCCTACATTTCTCAAAACTCAAGTTGGAGAAAAGGCTGGAAAAAGTTTAGTGGAAATGAACTGAAGGGAATCAAACACCAACACGAGCAATTAGATTAGAGTAATAAAATACAGTAAAATGCAATGTACAAACTTATACTAAGTCTTAGCAATGCTCTGCTAGAAGTAGTCTAGCTGACTATCTACATGTAAATGTATTATTCTTTGTAAGACATGGCCACTAAGCTTGTTACTGCAACAGATTATTAGGTAAGACACGTAAAGCTACAATGAATTTACAAACCTTATCCTTACACAAGTATGATTTTAAAACCTACAAACTATGGAAGTATTCCCCTCTCAGTTCTTCAAAGCAGCACCTGTTATTTATGCAGAACACAGTGAAATAAACTGCCTTTTCCATACATTTTGTTACAAAGTATACCACAAAGGCTGATTCATCAAAATGTTAATTGCATACTTACAGAGTTTTTTAAGCAATCATCATCCACATCAAAGTTTGATGTATCAGTAGGGCTGCTGACTTCTGGGATGTAAGGTGCCTCACAGTTCCTAATGTTGTCCCAATCAATCCCAGCAAAAAATGGATGGTTCTTAAAGTCTTCTATTCCATTTTGTCCAAGTCGATGCTCTCTGCTACAAATGAGCCTTCGGATGAGGTCCTTTGCACTTTCAGAGACATCTGTCACTTGAGCAGGAAACTGAAACCTCTCCTTAAAGATTAAAATAAGAGGAAATAGTTTATTACCAAGAAAAAGTTGGAAAAATTTACCTTCTTAGTGAAAATCATTAACTAGAAAAAGAAATGTGCAAACACTCCAGCTCTGAAATACATGCAGTAAGGTTTCAAGGAAAATACTTCTGCTAAGGATAGAAACTATTAAAGATATTTTGTCTTCTACTTTTCCTCCTTTATTTAAATTTCTCTTACACTACAGCTGTTGAATTTTACAGCTAGCTCCATGTGGAAGAACATTTTAGAATCTTCGGCATAAGCCAAGGAATGGGCTCACCAGAAAAAAGAAACACAACAAGATTGATGCAATGTAGCCAAGACAGACTCCACAGAGTGAATTAACATCTATGTTTCCAAACCCAGATTTTAAGTTTTAGCCTTATTCCAAAGCAAAGTCATCTGCAATCCATAAGCATTAACTTGCTACATGGAAACATATTTTTTGTTCTACATTTATGAACACTTAACATAATTAGTACATAAAAACTTATTTTTAAATACGCGTTCAAATTACCCCATTATTAAAAATTAGCTTAGAGACAGACAGAAAGTGCACTAACTTTGTGGTTCATTATTTTCCCATAGGTCTCCACCAAGGACTCAGCATAAAAGGGCGTTTCTCCATAAAGCATTTCATACATGCAAACGCCCAGGGACCACCAGTCACACTCGGGCCCATACTTCCCTTTTCCATCTTCCATGGCCTGCAAGATTTCTGGAGAGATGTAGTCTGGTGTTCCAACTGCCACTGAAGATTGGACCTGGAGAAGTTACATTTTCAGGATTAAAATCAACTTTTATCATTACAGACACTGTGGTACTATGCCTATGTATATATAAATCTAGTCCAGCATTCTTGTCATAACAAGAACAACTAAACACAAGCAAAAGCTTCTAAATTCATAAAGAAATGTTTAAGAATCCAAGGCACTGCATTAATGGGCAGCCCAATAATATACTTTTGCTAAACTATTATCAATATTTAAAAACAGACAAAGGACAGACCTGTCAATTGTCAGGACTAGAGCCAGCATGCAATTATAGATTTGGTAATCATATATATTAGGTCAAATACTTTGTAATCCCCTGGGACATGATTAAACATACTGGCATTACATTCTAGTGACACTTAATGTGCAAATTTAAATGGACTAGAAGAACATCATCCCATTCCAGTATCTCATCCTGCTCATACTACAGCTTACATTTTCAATAAAGATTAGAGCTCAGAGCTTAAAACTGAGAGATTCATAGCTCATAAACACCTACTTGGCATTGACAGCACAGCTTCCCTTTATTTATTCATGAGCTGACTGTATGCTAAAAAGTTCTTAATATACTGCAAATCCAAGCAGTCTGCAGTTGCATTTTCAAGAAAGTCAATTATATACCAATACCACTTACAGCTCCATTTCATTTGCCATAAGGCACCTATTCCCTTTATTAGCACACATTTAGTGGCTATCAATGGACTGAAGATAAATATTTAGGAATGTATCATTCTTTCTAATTTACCGTTCCATCTTCCATCAGTTTCAGACAAGAACCAAAATCTGCTAATCGAATATGTCCATTCATATCCATCAAGATATTGTCTGGTTTTATATCCCTGCAATAAAACAAATTCCAGGATTAGTACAAAATGTATTGCATGAGATGTATTCCAAGCATTAACTCTGCAAGTCTTTTCATTCAAAACCAGCAACCTGTCAGTCACTCATGATACAGTAAAATTTGCACTAGAGACATTTCATGAGGCTGTAGATCGGTCAAATCCTACAATGCTTCTTAATTTTAGTAAGAATTGTGTAGTTAAATTCTTCTCATGTCTCAAGGGTAGACAGGAGAATCTTATTTGCCCTGAGCTTTCGTATATAAAATTTTAAAATCATCTGAAGAATTTTAGCGAAATGCTCTCAAGTGGAAGATGCATGCTTATACTGGAGCTGGAAAACAACCCCTAGATTTAACAACAGAACAAAGGCCAATGAAATCCTGAAATAGTTTACACATTTTTAGATTTGCTGTCTTTCACTGACATTCTTCTCTCACATGCATCTCAGCTCACTGTGCACATCTGTTGTGCTTCTGCTGACATGACCACTGTACACACCACTGCAGCTCTGCCTGGCCACACTCTGGCTGCCTCATTCAGGTCATGATGAGATGGAACTACCCTTCTAAACAGGCAGCATCATAAACATATAATGAACTCCTCATCTAATAAACTCCTCATATTGTAAACTTGGCCTTTTTTTGTCTCAGGCTTTTCCTAAGTGTACTGAAATACAGGTAGAGTGTATGTTCCCAGCATACAGCTTAGCAGGACAAAAGCCCTCAGTTACCAGAGGGACATTTGTTGTTCAACTTTTAAACTATGTTCAAATGTTGAAATTTCTTTTCAATTAAGTATAGATATTAGAAACACACATCAAGCTACATTTTAAAAATATCTGGCATTATTAGATTATTGCACCATTCTTATCTATTATATTCAAAGCATAAGTTATGACTATCTGAATACAGGTCTACAAATATTTTCTCAGGGAATGTTTTTAAGATATAAGAACAAACCTCCTAAAAACACAACAAAAAAATTTAAGTCCTCACTTTGCTTCCCTCCCCAGACAACTTATAAAATGAATGTCACTGATTACTTTACAGACAAATCTCAAAATATTCACAAGCTAAATGTTCACATTGCATCTGAGAGCAAATTTTGTTGTTTGGAACTTGATGTTTTGTTTTTATTGGTGGTGGGTGTTATTTTCCCCCAACTAAAAGTCGAGTTATAGACAAGGCTTACTGATAATTTACAACAGAAAAAAAATTAGAACCACACCTTGAACAACATTATAGAAGCTATGGCATAAAGGTGTCACAGTGTCACACACTTGGTGACAATAAATATGATAACAATTTGTTGTTTGGAAGAAAAGAACTTCCTGAATTTGTGTTACTCAAAGACAAGCAGGCAGCAGCACATGCTGAAAACAAACTTTAGGCACCTTTCAAATGCTCAGAAATATTTACAAAGTAGAAAGCAAACACTATAAGAAATCACACTTTCACAACTTGCAACTGACCATAAAGACAATTCTTTACAAAGTAAATCAGAAAAATAACTGAGTCCATTCTCATAAGACCATTCTTCCACTTGATTTTTGCTGACACTGTATATGCCAAAGAGTTGTAGCCTTCAGAATAAGATAGCTGTGTTTGTTTTGCACTCACCCACCAAAAACATTCCTTAAACACGCTTCTAAATAAAAACAAACACATGCCATTGAGACTGCTGGAATTATAACTTCAGTTTAAAACACTTTGCAAAAACATGCACCTAAAATCCAGTTCCTCCTAGAAGCTGGACCTAGTTCAAGCTAAACAAAAACATGAGTCACCCTTGAGGCTCCATTTATCCATGTTCTATCTTTTAATATATTCCCAAGAGAAATAATAATAACATTAATAACCATCATCATCATCCCAACCTCTCCCATTCAATCTCACAAAACAGCAAGAAAACATGAAAAATCTCATTGTGTTGTCAACACTGTGCAAAACCAAACCTGCAAACAACACTGAATGCACTTGAAGGAACAACAATTTCTTGCAGAGTGGCATTTGTAATACTCGGTAATAACATCATAAGAATAATTTTTACAGAATAGTGATTTTACAGAATAGAATAATTTTCCTTTACTAAGGAAAAAAGAAAAGACCAACTTAATAAATACAAACTCTTTTCAGCTCTTGTAACAGAAGCTATGGACTATGAACAACTGTTCTGAATTGTGAGCTACATTAATAAAAGACAGTTTGAAAGACAAGAATTGCTGGTACCTGCAGAGCAGAGTAGGCTATAAGCAAAGGGAAAGAAAATTATGAGCCCCAGAGGGGAACAAGGAACAGGAGTAATTATTGCCAATGTAACTGAAGAATGTGAAGGTGGTGATTATGGGAAAAAATAATGTCTTTAACCCTGCATCTTTACTGAGCCTGCAGCAGCTAGATTGCATTAGAATGATGAGTTTTGTTCCAGGTTTTCTTTTGAATGACATTTGCTTACTCTCTTTAGTGATCAGAGCTCATCTATTTCCTGCTCTAAAGAGAATATGGTATTCTGTCTTCACATTCACTCCACCTTCCCCAGCTTATCCCAGTTTCTTCAATGTATGGACTGGTTTCTTCTCCTTCCATCTCAACTGCATTTTTATTCCTATCTCTCCTAGACTCATCTCAAAAGCTGAGATGTCCAATCCTTCACAGCCTATCAACCCCAAATTTCCTCCCTTTCTGTTTCCTCCTTTCTCTCTCACCTTCTTCACTCCCAAGTCCTCATCTTCCTGCTTGTTCAAATTAACTAATCTTGATTTTTTATCCCATTTTAATTCTCAGCAGTCACTATTTACTCACAGTCCTGTTCCACTGGCTTCCTATTCCCGTGATACAGGACAACTCTATCATCCTCTTTCCTCATGTCCAGTTCCTGTCCAATTTTCATGGCAATCTTCTTTGGCACCAAAAGGAAGAGAACTATCAGTAACAGAGACACTCCACATAGTCTCTAGCGTCTATTTATCAGCATCTCCCCAAATTCCTTCAACATCACAGCTCTGAAGCAGTGCAAATACAGCAGAAGAAAACTGAAAAATATTTAGGGATCAAACTCTGCACACAGTGGTTTGGAACTCATAACAACTGGAATATTGAGGGAAAAACTATAACCTGAAAATACCTAGGTGGGGGGCAGAGGAATGAAAATATACCCATGACTCATGGAGGATTCTCACCTGTGTTTCAAGTCTCCACACCCCACAGCAGAAGATTTTCTCACTGGTTTTGTAATAATTATTTTATTAATTGAAAATCTATATAGGAAAAGCAATCCATGATTCTTGATCCTGTTTCTGGAAAGAGGAACACTTATTGCTTCAGGCAAACACTAAGGAAGGAAAATTCCAGACCAAGTACCTAAAATCTGGCAAAATTAATGAGCAAATAATGAAAAGTTATATGGCTCAGTGAATAGAGCACTGGGCTGAATCTTTGTAGATAAGAATTACCAGGTGATTGTGGGCAGACCATTTAAACATCACTCACCAAGAACCATGGTGCTCAGTCAAGCAATTAATATCATCTGGCTAGAAGGCTGTAGAGCCCAAATACCCCACTAACTCTGCAATTAGTTCACTGCAACAAAAGGTCAGCCCACTTGAAATATGAAATACTAATTCACTTTCAAGAAATATAAGCATCTGAAAGGTATTTTATGAGCCAGATTTCTAGTGGGAACAAGTATTGAATTGCTCTGACACCACTGTGCTCTCTGGAGACCCTGAGCAAGTCCCCCACAGTTCAGCCCCACTCTGACAGCAGCTTCTGGGGGAGGAAGCTCAATGTGCAAGGGGCGCAGGTTGCCAGAGCTGGACCTGCACGAGCCAAGCTACTACAAATTCTTCAAATACGCTCTACACTGAATTAAGGGAACACAGGAACTCAACATACCCAAAGAAACCTTTTTTTTTTTTTTTAATGAGTGATTTAACAGCACTAAAGGAACTAGAAATCTGGACCAAATAAACTTCTCTAGAAACAGATATGTCCATTTAAACTTTAACTTCAACAGAGTGTCCAGGAGCAAATTCTACTTTTCTGAGCTTTGTTGGCCTTGACTGCAGGAGAAAATCAGCTCTGCACAGCAGCTTTGGAGAATGCAATAGGAATAAACAGTGTGCAATACTGAACACTTCGCTTGCACTGAAAATGAGCAAAGGCTAATGAAAAAAAGAAAGAAAAATCTCTAATGAATTCTTCCTTATAATGCTTCTTAGTTTAATGTGGGGAGCTGTTCTTCAGATTGGCATGTTTACCCAGATGACTTCACTCAGCCCTCTTTAAAACCGTTTACTTTCTTAAGCTGTAATTAAAACCCAAACATTTTACATACTAACTATGTTAATATAAACAACATTCTGAAATAGGACTACAGCAGATACCTGGATTATTGCCATTTATTTTGATTTCACTGTTAATGAGCCAGAGTAGAATTTCATTTGTTCAGTAAGACTCAAGAAAAAGTATTCCCTCTGAGACATGCTAAATCCATAGCACATTCCAGCTGTAAAATAAACTAAAAAAGAATTTTTAATACATGTGAACGTATTTTTTTCCCCTGGATTTATTTCTTATACTAAAGGAAACTTAAGGAATCGTGAGGTCTTGCATATTGAAATTTGCACTAGAAAATACCCTTAAGTTCCTTACAACTTAAATTATCTGATCATCTTATGGTTTCAAAGCATATGGGTTCCTGAAGTTCACCTATGTCATTCTTTGAATCACTGGATCACTGCAATTCTGTTCTTTTCAAGACCACATGAAGTTCCTCAGGTCTACAGATCAGGAATCAGCAAATTTAGAAGACTCTTAAATTTTGTTTCGAGGGCAGCTTCATGGAGGAGGGAACCAGACAAACAGCATGGAAGACGCATCAAAAACAGAGGGATAATTATTTCAAGAACTGTATCAGAATGACTGACGAGCAGTCGTATCAAACACTACCAAAGACGGGCCAGTGAGTCAACCCACAGGCTTTTATTTTCTAAGTTTAGAAGATAAAATTCCTAGGGGCATTAAAGATTTTGTGACCAGTAGAGATCCCTCTTCTTGGTAGCTGTACAGTTATGACGGAAATTTACTTGTTTTAGTTATTCATGTTTTTATTATTTTATTATTCATATTATTATTATTATTATTTATTAATCTTATTATCATTTTTTCTTTCAAAATATAAACAATCAGCCAGAAATGGAGGAAGAAGAGAGCCCTTCTCCTCAAGATCAACGAAAGTGGCCAGGTGGTGCAAGTGGGAACCTCTTAATATGTCCAACATATCCTCCTTGGAATAAATTTCAGATGCTGATGGACTTTTATTTATGCTGATGGACTGTCCTTGCATAGAGAGCTGAGCTCTTAAAAAAACCAGCAGAACTGAAATGAGAATAAAGGGACTCACACTGCTCTAAATGCACGGTGTGAGCTGAGCCTGAATAAAGAAATTGACCAGTCTGAAATCAAAGGAGCAATGTGACAGCTGAGCTACTAGTTTATTTGAGCCCAGTAGATAAGAAAGAGATAACCTAGAGAACAAATTTTTATTTCTAATGCTAACATTAGAATAGCATGGAAATCAATTAATTTTCCCAAACAGGTCACATGCCTCAAGACATGCTATTTTTGAATAGTAAGGAACAAACTGAGTAGCTCAAGTGAATTATTTTTCTGTGAAAAATTCACATGAACAGTATTTTTTAATGCTACCAATGCAAATTAAAACACCAGCATTTGAGAAAAACAAATTAGTTTCAGGTGTAACTGCTGGCACAGAGAAACTGATGCAGAGAGCTCATTACCAATTAAAGATTTCACAGTACATTATTTGCTCATTGTACATGCAAGAGCATTCCCCAAAAGTATAAATCAAAAGATTAAAAGCAGACATCAATGATTATAATTATTCACTCTTACAACAAGAAATGCCATCCTTTGCCAAGTTACCTACTTTAAGAAAAAAACACAACCAAGACTTCACAGCCAGAATGCCTGGACTTTTTATCCAAAATTTGCTCAGAAGACAAGATTATCCTTAGTCAGGACAGAAGTTTGGCAAAGCTTATTTCACTCCCCTCTGTTGTTTCAGGCAGACTTTCCCTCCATACACCTCTCTCACAAAAAAATGCTACATCCACGATTAAAAATGGAGACATTTGGTTTTGGCAGCACTCAATGAAATGAGAAAATTTGGTGCCTGTGAAGATTTTATTAAGGCATTCAGTGATGCTCTACTGACATCTTGCTTTAGATACACAGAGTGAAACAAATGGTGAACTTCCATCGAGAATGCTGGTCAAATAATGCCGTTTTTCACAAAGGTATGGACATTGATGTTCAGCAGGTTGTTTCTATTTTCCATTACAGTGGACTGGGTTATATCAAAGTCAGCATTGCCATATTCTGCCAACTCTGGTTTATCTGAATTCTGATGAGCAAAAGTAGAAATAGGCTCCATCTGGCAGAAAGACCAATGTGCACTGAGCCAAAGTAGATTTGGACAGTCGGCAGTTATTCTTTAGCAATCCCAACAAGATAGGCTGCACAAGATAGCAGCATGAGAAAACTGGAATATGTTGTACCTCATTAACCATGCCTCTTATCAAGACTCTACTGTGCCTTCTCCTAAACAGACACTCCTTCATTTTTGGGTGAAATCCAAAAAGCATGTACTTCGATTGAAACCAAAATAATTTAAATAACTTTGATCTTAGCTTTATTATTTGTATAGCACCCAAACCATTGCAGCATGTTTGTGTGCTAAACAAAACCTGCTTCATGTAAAGCTGACAAACTAAAGCTTACAAGCAAATAAGATGCAGTAGCCTTGCATACAGCCCTGAAGTCAATAGGAACAGCCAAAGACTGATCACTTCAGAATTTAAGCCTTAATAAGAAGAGCAACTACAGTGAAAAAAATAAATGCTATAATCAGCCTTCTCTTTTAATTTTCTTAAACAGTATCTGAACACTGTAAAACTCCCTTGTTTTCACTTTAACTCTTGATAATAAATTATTATGTATGTGCTGTTCCAGAAACACACAGTAATTCACCTCTGCTAAAAGCACCTCTCTATTCTAAGCAGCAGGAGATTCCTCTAAATCTCATTACATTCAATGGACAGACTCTCATCAATTAGTTGGAAACATCAACCAAACCATGACAATAAAGGCTCTAGATCTGTGATATAGTCATTATTTATTGATCAGTGTGGAAAACTTTATATTCATATTGTCACACATTCTAACCAAATTTTATTCTTAGTAGTATCACAAAACTAAATGAAAAACACTACAAAATTCAAGGTTCCAAGTACTCTGTGCAATACATTCAGTGCAGCACCTACAGAATCTGACACTTCCAAACTAACTTAGTTCCACACCACACTTTCTGCCAAAGTGTACTTTTTTAATCCCTAATCCAGACAGAGAGGTAATTTCAGTTTTCACTAAAAATAAGGTAATTACATTTTCTTTTACTATGAAGAATCTGCACCACAGATTTGAAGTATATAATGCAAAACAGATTAAATTGAACACTCAGCCACAGTGAGTTTTTTATGTGGTAACACAAAAAGTAATGAATTTAGGTACCAATGAAAAATACTCAGATGAAACATTAGAAAATGTATAATAATGACAACAGGACACTAGAACAGATTGGTTCAGGAAATGCCACCATCTCCATCACTTTTCTTTCAAAACCAGTTAGACAAATGTCTGTCAGACTGGTTTAGCTACAGTTTGATCCTGCCTTGAAGCCCAAGGAAAGCACTAGCTGACCTCTCCCAGTCCTTTGCTCCACAGTCTTTAATTTCTGCCACTCAGACAAGTATTCTGGACACAACACAGTGTTTATCTTATGTATCCAATGTTCTTTATGAATTTCAAATGCTAATAAAGGAAATAATAACAAGCAACAGGGAACGAGTACATCAGCCAACACATATAGATCTTGAGTTTGTTCAGGCACTCATATTCATTCCTGAGCACTTGAGCAGAGTGTAGTTACTGGCTTATAAATATATGCTCCACCACATCATATTATAATATCCTAGAATTAATTTACCTCAGAAAAATGTCTCCCTGTGGTCTTTGTGCATATGTATTTGTTTCCAAGTAATGGATATCTCAAACACCGTAACAGTTGCAAACCAAAAATAATTATTTTTAAAAGCTGCTTATGTCCATTTTCTTCCTTCTTAAAAAAAAAAAAAAAAAAAAAAAAGTAAAAGGGGTGATTTGAAAAATTCTTTTGGATAAATGCTTGGCAGCTACATACTCCCCATAGCTACTGTCTTAATCTAAAATGCTAATCAGCTGACAGAACCAGATATCCACATATCTATGGAAAAAACCCTCACATGCAGGTTAGGCCCCTCATGCAGCATTTTAAAGAGATGTCAGGGTAAAGTCACTTGTGATTGCTTAGGGATTATTTCTATTGTCTTGTCAGCTTTACAGACTAAAACCAGGAACACACTGCGCTATTTGATAACCATTGTAAATGTGGTTCCTTACAAGGCTGATTCACGGATTGATTTTAAATGCCAATGAAATAAGAATAAAAGAGTGGTAGACATTATCAGAAAGCCAATTCCTTATGTCACAAACAATCAAGCATGAAAAAGAAAGTCCAATGCATTCTGAAACTTGTAAAAGTTCATATTAAAAAGTAGAAGTTAATTTACATAGGAACTGTTAAAAACAAATTGAAAAACCCAAACCCAAGTTAACAGGCCTCTCACAGTGGATCAAGAACATAGAAGTTCATAACTTTTCTCAGGGTTGACTTGTAGCAGTTACTGGTATTAGACAAAAAACCTTGTAAGGACTCAAATATAAAAATTGAGCACACAAAGTATTGAACATTTGAATGTTTAATAATGCATTATTCTTGAACAGAACAGTATTAATGAGTAAAATTTAATGCATGAAAATATGAAAGCCTTGTACCTCATTTCTTTTTGGGTACTTTTAGTAGCTTTTATAGCTATTCATGATGGTCTATCCTGCTGCAAAAGACTGAGGTACAAGCATAGAAGTTTTGAAAGAGGAGCAAACAAAAAATCAGAGAAACACAACAGGAATGTTTTTAACTATTTCTTTTTCAGAAACAAAAACTGATTTGGAAAACAAATAGTTGTTTTGAAAATCACAAAAATCAACACAGGAAATGAGTAAAAATTGCTACTAACTGAATGTAATTTGTAAAAATCAAGGAGACAATGCTTGGGAAATGACGTAAATATTCTTACATGAGAAGATGTAAGACAAGCTGTAACATAACCACAGCACAATACTGTAAACTCTGGAGGTACTGTGCCATTCAGTGATCAAAACCAATCCAGAATTATGGTTAATTTGAAAGGACTACTCAAAAAATGCAGTGGGAAAGGGGTATTGGGAATCTGCTCTCAGGGACCTTGCTCTGAGCAGGAGGGTTAGATCGACTGACCTAAAGAGGTCCCTTTCAACCCCACCCATCCTGTGATTCTGAAATTATGACTTAAGTTGCCTTTTTAATTTTATTTCACTAATAACCTTCTGGTTATGTTGTACCAAAACTCCTCCAACCTAATTCTGAAATGCAGTAACACTAAAGTACTACAGGTTCAGTTGTAGCAGCCTACAAACTTCTGACTTCTTGTGGCTCAAGACAGAAACTATCTTTAGCCTTTTAGCTTTAAGAATATGTCTATTTTTGCACTGGAAATTGTAGTTCATAAAACAAAGATTAGCAAAGTCCTTCACTCTCTCTGCAGGGACATGACAGGTAAAACCACGAAATTATCTTGATTGTATCTTGACGTTTAATAACAGGCTTACAAAATTTGTTAAAATTAAAAGCTTCCTTTTCCTGATCTAAAGTCTGACTAACAGAAAGCTCCTATTTATCCCAAAATGCTCAGCAATCAGGTTAGTCTCTGACATTGCTCTGACAATGTTAAGATAATCAGTGCTGGCAAGAATGGCCTGAAGCCATCAGACACCACTCCATGAGCAGCCCTCCACACCACTGCTCTGTCACAATTTTCTCTGTGTAAAAAGTCTTGGCTATCAGAGAAGGCTCATCTCCTCATAAGAATGCCTACAGCACACACATATGTGTGCAGATATATATTTAAGACAGCCAGGAGCAAAACAAGGTTTATAGAATGACTTTTGGGTGGCAAAATATAGAAGAAATTTGCTGAAGATGCAAACTAGGCACTATCCTGCCTGGACTACTTATCCCAGGGCATGGAATACTTTTCTCACCATCCTTTCATAAGCTAAACTGTTTTGTAAATTTACAGTAACTATATGCATGCTTTTTTATTATTATGAAAGACTATTCTTAGGAATACACATTCCCTAGAACAGAGCACTTCAACACATGCAGAAGCAAATTATTTATATTAGGGCTGTTTGCTTACAGAGGGTTCTTCAGAACCCAACCACTTGCAGGCAGAAAGATTCCAAAGAGGTGTTTAAATTATATCCTTATGTGACTAACTGTGCCTACACTGAAAATACTGAAGCAACCTGAAATGAAGGAGCCCCTGGGAAAATGGGATGGCAGGGAGTGGGTTGCTCACCTAGCAAGGGCCCCTAAAGTAAAAGAATACAATTACAAATAGGCCATGAACCAGAAGCTGTGCCACAGTAGGCTATGCACGATTCCTGAAGGAAGAATTGGGTACCTTCAATTTACACAGCATTTAGAAAACAAAACAAAAAAGCAGAGTTAATGTTTCTATCTCCATCTGGTGTTCTCCTCCTTTTCTAATAAGCTACAAATACACACAGCAGAGGACCTGGCTGAGGGCACTCACTATTTTCGCCTCTCTAACCTGCCCAGCTGTCACAATGCTTTTTTTGGACCTGATCACTCTGCTTATAGTTTCACATTCCTCAACAGAAACTCCACACCAACAACATTCATGAGGGAAAACTGCCATTTGAGTCAACATTGGAAAGAATAATGGCCTTCAAGCCCAAAGTTGCATGAATATTGAGAAACAACACCAAGTACATGACAAACAAGTAATTATCACACAAGTGCATTCAAATATCTTGAGCAGAGTTTGCTCTTTTTTTGAGGCACCCAATTAGTTGACACTTTGAAATACTAAAAACCAAACTGGTTTAAGCTGATGGTGGTAGAAACAAGCTCCATTGGAGCAGCCAATTTTAAATATTATGTTTATTCACTTCATATTTCAATGTAGTTTCAATGGAATACCAAGCAAATTGCTTGAACTCTGCAAACTTCAGTTGACAGAGCTGTTTCTGGGTTGTCAAACTGTACTCTTTTGTGTCAATCTGTATTTTTGCTCCAGAAGATGGGAATAAATATTATCATGACAATTTAAAAAGCAATAAAATGATAGCATATTTGCCATGTTTTGCCATGTCAACTTTATTGGAATTCCATTTTGGCTTCTAAGAACTTAAGTAAACAGATTAAGAACTCCACAAGCATTACTACCCTGCAGCATATTCTAAAGATTAAAAAATTAAAGTCTGCTAAGTAAGGCTAATTCATGTCAAAGCTTTGAGATTTCTAATAGTATCATGAGTTACTGGTGGGTAAGGGAGTAGAAAGAGTAAGCTCCTTAAGAATGTTATGCCCATCTGTGAGTGCCATCTGTCAAAGAAATCCTGCAAGAAGAGGCTAACAAGGAATCCAGAATATGCCCAGCTGTTGCACTGTAAATTACTACCTATGCTAAAAAACCTTAACACGTAGTTCTAGGCAGATAAATGTTTTCTTTCCTTTTGAATTTTTTAAAATCCACTGCTGATACAAAGAAAGCAATTCAGAGAAGTGTGTTCACACAGAAGCTGTCTGGACAATCGAAAAAAATTTTATTATCTATTCTTATATATATATATATCTTTGCATGTATATCTGTATAAGGCATACCTACATGTATTTTAATTATCAGGGGTATTTATAAGTGCCCTGAGCTTAAGCAAGCTATTAGTTGCAAACCACTAAAAAATTTCTGAGACTGATCAAGAAACAAACTGACCTGCTGGGTCCATACTGCACCCCACAGCAACCCTTCCTTAGCCTTTTTCTATCTTCCTCCAAGAATAAATGCACAGATAAAAATGCACTGAGAATTATGGGAGGTGAGGGAAAAGGAGGTCTGTGCAAAAATGAGTTCTGGGATCACTTAATGCTTTTTGTTTTTCCAAAAGAAGGATATACAGTCTTAATATGAGGTTGATCTTCTCTCTCCCCCATACATTTATTTGATCAGCAATAAAAAACTATTAAAAATGTATTAAAGGGAGGGGGAGAAACACAGAAAAAAGTAGAACATATTTTAAGGACATATAAAATATTCAGGAATAGGGAGCACATTACAAAAATTTAAATGAATTGTTTGCTGTTCCTGAGTTATGTGGGAAACAGAACAAAGATAAGATGCAAAGCTGCAACTAAACCCTGGAGACCAAAAAAAAAATAGTTTACAAGGAGAAGAAAACCAATGCCACTCCAGGTGAACAAATATCTGCATCAAATACTTGCCATAGGTCTTGCAATATGTGAGGAAGCACTACTATATCCTCTGTTTTACTTGTTTCACTGCTCTTCTCCCAGGCTAGTAGGGCTTTACATTTCATATATTTTTTGAAAGACTGCCCAGCAGAAGAAGAATGTTTTTGAAAACAACACTACTACACAGCCATTTTAATGTGCTGCATGGAACCTTTGCTTTCTTCGTCCTTTGCCCAATAAAGGTTTATTCAGCAGTTACACAGATACTTGGGATTCCTCTTTTTTTTAATGGAAGTCAGTATTGTGAGAATATCTAGCCCTCTCCAAGAAAAAAAAAAGGGGAGGTGGAAGGAAAGAACAAAAACAACAGAAAAAAGTATAGCTTTTCCAAATCTGCTTTCTACTTAACTGTGCCCTAAATTAACAGTATGGAGGTTAAATGCTAATAGCAAAGAAGATTCCTTCCCAGTGAGTAAGTAAAAAGTAGAACAGTGAGGAGCAAAGAACCTACTACTCCTGAAATAATAAAACTAAATTTAGGATAATGTCTCTTGCTTCCCCTCAGCTTGAACATGTTCTTTACTGTATTGCAAATACGGCATCATATTTATTACCTCTTGGTTAGCCAAAAAAAAAACCCCAAACCACCAAAACAAAAAACAAACCTGTGCTGAAGGAATCCTATTTACGAGGTGTTAAATACAGCAGAAGATACTGCTATTGAACACAAGAAATGCAAAGTGACTTTTTTAGGGACACAGGAGAGTAAAAGCCCCTATATATGTGCAGTGGAAGAAAATTTGTATTTCACTGGAAATTTAAATTATTTCATGCTATTATTCATTCCATGTCAACCACCAATCTGATCATTCAGCCTGACCTGTTGGTACAGGCTGAATGAAAGCCTTGCTGGAGGTAGCAAGAAAGAGTGAGTTCCTTACAGGAGTGTACACAGGCATGGCTGTATGCTGACAAGAAACAAGCAACAGGACTGCACCATTTCCTGCACGCTATTATTCCACAGCCAGGTGAGAAATCACATCATGACCCTCTCATGAAATCCTCAACCAAGCCCTCCAGAGGGAGGACAGCCCACAGGGCGTAAGAACCCAACAGTGCAAGGAGCTGAAGAGGGACATAAATGGCTCTGAATCCACAAGGAAAGCAGAAATGAAGAAACATAAAAATCCTCTCACCTCTGTCATGGTGTGATTTTTTTTTTTTTATTTACTGAATCATTCAGGATTCAAAATACTTTTTTAAAGAATGAGAAGTAAACATTGTGCCTTGCTGCTCAGTTCAGAGTCGTGGTGGGAAGGCAGCCCCAAAGCACCTCACTGCAGTGGCCATGCTGGGCACATCCAAATACAACCAACCTTCCCAAAACCTCAGTACAGAGGGGCAGGGCAGAGAGTCACTTCTGTCAGAAACCCTACCCTGACTGCTAAAGGAACACACATTGTACACTATTATTTGGCATTAGCTTTTTGTTTGCGTTCAGCTAATTCCATGTGAAATTGTAGAGGTTTGTTTCTGACCATGTCCAGGGGGACCGCAAGGTGAATTAGGAGACTCTCCAAAAGACTTCTCTGTGCCCAACACTTCTTAAAAGAGGCTTTTTCTTTTATTTTTCTGTTTTAGGACAGGAAAGAGTGTTCTCCTTTTTGACACTAAAATTACATTCAAAATAACAGATTTCTGGCCTATATAATGAGGGTTTGGATTTTCATTTTGTCCGAGGTTCTTTTACCCTGTCTGGTTTTTCAGACTGAGAGAATTTCAGTGAGAATTCTGTAAGGAACTGAGGTTCTGATCTTTCATCTGACCGTGGGATGCCAAGCAAGATGTTACAGTCTGGGAATTTTTTCTCCTCACAAAGACCAGCTCCTTGACCCTTCTTTGCTGTAGAGCATAAACAAGAACAGAAAGGACAGAAAACAGTGAACAGCAGGATGAGAAGATGTGCTTCAAATTCCTAGCCTGCCTGTTGATTATTTAATAGCACCCAATTTTTATTTTTTTCTGTTGTGCCTTTTTACATTTGACGTTCATACAAAAGCCATTAACTGCAGAAAGGAGAAGTTTGTCAGAGAGAGGAGTTTTGAGCCCTGAAAAGCAGCACCTTGTGCAGACAGCAGAAGGGGAGGGTGGTAAGAGTCAGTGGGTGCTCAGGCAAGAGTCAAGTTTGCTGAAGCACCCAGGTGAACCACAAGCCTGCATCTCAGAGACAACTATGGAAAGTGATTCCAGCTTTTTCATTTTTAGTCCTGTCACTGAATGCAACAACAGAATTCACATCAAGAAGTTACAATGAGAGAACATATAGCAGGAAACTGCACACGCCACAGCACTGCTGATTTTTTTGTTAGACTTTAAGGATATGACTGATGCGCCTCGATCACATGTGTTGTATTAAAGAGAGATTCAAATGGAGAACTGCAGCTACTGAATGAAAACTGTAGCTGAATTCACAATTTTAAAAGAAAGTCAGAGAATACTATCCTAGAACAAACAATTATTTAGGAATATTCAAAAGTACAACACACACACCATCCCTCAAGCTCTCAGAAGTCACTCCTGTCTTCCTCTTCTTTGTTTCCCTCTCCCCCATGCTTATTTTCTGTCTGGTCTCCTCACCATTTAAATTGCTGGTCCCTTGGAGGATCAAAGCTGCTATTTTTGAGTCACTTAACCTACAGTTAATCTCATTGTTGCTTGCCTGTTTAAATGGAATTAGCTGGCCCTGGTGCACCTAATGGTTAACAAGGAATCTGACAGTTTTGGCTGTGTGTAATGTTACAGAAAGTGCACTTCAGAACTTGCATAATGAGCAGTTTTAGCTAGTTTTGCCATTACTTCTTAGAGAATTAAGGGATATGTGACTTAATTAATCATTCTTGTCTAGCTGAGATTCAAGCATTGTTTTTCTTTCTGGAAACCAAATGGAAAGCAAAAATTTTAAAGCAAGGAACAGCAATTTCTGACTTAAATTTATAGATGCAAGTAGACCTGTTGCATCTATAAATTATTTATCAATATGATACATTGACAGAGTTAATAAAAAACTTCCTTTGGACAGGTGTTACAGTTGATCTGCATCAGGAAAAGTCAGAATAAAAAAAACCTCTAGTTTTACTTGTTTGAAATTTGTTCAGAAATGTCAAGTCAAAGATCTTGGTGCCTGTGCCTCATCTCCAACCAGATCACCCTTTTCTGAACTCACCACCAGCCAAATGGCTTTCAGCAGAGGGTTTATTTAAAAAAATGGAGACTTTTTTCCACCATTCTTCCACAATTCTTATGAACATTATCAACACTATTACCAAAGCATTATAAGAAAACAATGCTTCCTGGGTAAGCAATTTACCTACATGCCTAACACTTTTCTTTTTCACATATTCAAAGACAGGTTCCTATTCTGTGTTGAAACATCAGAAAGCAATGGCCCCTCTACTTAAATATAAAATTTTTAGTGCTCAATTTGATTACCTGTTCTAAATAGCTCAGAGAATACCAGGTTGGAAAGGACCAAAAGGATCATCTGCTCCAACACTCCTTGGCAAAAGCACAGTGAAGATAAGATAGCCCAACACCCTGCAAAACTGATAGCCAGCTCAATGCTGGCTCTTAATAAACATGACACTGCTTAAAATGTCTACATAAATTGTCTTCTTTCTTCTCATGGCTCTGGAACCAAGAAGCATATAAAATTATATAATGGTGGTTAAGTACTGCCGGCCCAGAACTGAGATTTGAATGCCACAAATGTTCACTGAAATAAAATCGTGGTTCAAAAAGATCTATTAGACTAGAAATGTACCAAAAAAGTAACACACAGAAGACAAGGTATTCAGAGTTCTTCTACCTAATATATTATGCTAATGTAATTACAAATTTCAGTAAGATTATTACTGGTGCTATTTCAATGTTGTACAAACTAGTATCTTACCATCAGCTACTTTTAGGCAAGAATTCTCATTACCATAAAACAAATTAAGACAAAGCCTGTAGTATGAATCCCACACTACCATGTGTATCTCAACCATTTCACACGCGAGCTGCAATTTTACCTTAAATGTACATTTGCTTTTCAGTAATGCTGCAATGTCTTCAAGCAGACCAGTTAAGGAGAATTTCAATCATAACAGAACTCAAGAACTACATCAGGATTGTGTCAAAATTTCAACAGGATACCAGAAACTGCTTCAATCCAGTTCAAGATGCTCTGTTTTCATGTGGGAACAGGAATTTCCTGATATTCTCAGAGCACTTCTATTATTTCATCACTCTAGAGCAGCAGGATTAGAAGATCCTTTTGATGCTGCCAATAATATTCCATACACATGTTACTCTGGACTGATCTGGTACTAGGGAACTGAGAGGCAATAATAGAGACAAAACAAGTTTCTGAAATGCTTATTGATCTGAATCACACAAGCACAGCCAAAACATTACACAACATTTCCTAACCCACATAAATCAGCAACTGCAACGTGAAGACTCACTTGATGCTAAAGTAAAAATCTAGATTTTTTTTTTCTTTTCCCCCTACATGGTGTCCTCAAAAAAACTCCAGTGTGTTAAAGGTTATGTATTAGTTTTGCCAAGACACTTTTAAGATACACACATTCAATTCAGTGCACACTGGTGGAAAGAATACAAAAACATTGAGACAGGCAAAGTTTTGGCAGGCACAAACACAGAAAGGTTCTGGCAACACGTTCATAAGGTAAGTAGGGAAATCAGCAATCTGTTTTGCACTCATGTAGTGTAGTTACTGGCAGAGTACAGAAGTTACTAAACAATTAAAAAAATTATGGGACAGAAATTTTTAATTTTGGTGTATTCCCAGAAAAAGCAGGAAAATGATGGAACAAGCAGAATGGGATAACAGGATTATCCTGCCAGGGAAGCTGCACTGAGCAGCTCCTGTGTTTGTGTTTCTAATGAAGCTGGCATAATTCTCAAATACAGACTTTTTTAAAATAAAATTTATCATTGACTGTTAAGGTCAAGCATCATCATTTATTACAAACCAGTTTTTAAATTCAAATTAAATCTGTGAGAAGGCATGCCAAGGTCTGGTTTTGAATGAGATACCACAACACAAAAATATTGCATTACTTTCCATGACATTCTCAGACTCAGATTATTATTTTTTTGGCAAGAGATGAGTTAATCCCTCTTAGAATATTCAATTGGCAATCATGATGTTTTACATTTCAGCATTCACAACTCTCCTAAGCATTTGACTGTCAAAAGCAACCATGACACTAGTACTACAGACTGTCAGACAATATTTTCACAAACTATGATTTTAAAGAAACAAGGTAAGCAAAGGCTGACTCAATGTTTAAGTAGTGACTTGACAGTAATTTTTTTTTTGAGTCCATTAACAAGCGCTGTCACTGTAAATCACACTTTCCTTACTTAAATTTTCTACTGTTTCTTGGACTTTGTATTTAAAAAGAAATACCAGCTTTGTGACACAGATGAATAGAAAGACAATGTTATTTGGAGCTGTTGCAATTAATCAGGCAGAAAACATGTGGACTATACTGACACTAAATAACTTTCACTTCCTTATACATAATGTGTAATACTTAGAATGATTACGAGGAATCCCACATTATGCCATGCAAACATTGGCAGCAAAATCTGAATTCCTTTGTGTGCACAATTCACCAGAATAGGGCAAGTTTTGTCACAGCGTTATGGATTGAGACACAATTCCATATTAAAATTTTTTAAATTTTTCTCACATGAGAGAAAGTGTCACTGAAAGAACAAATTACAGTACTAGGAAAGGTATTGATAATGAACTGGCCAAAGGAGAGATGACTGCATAGTGCTGAAAGAAGTAATAACATCAGAGCAAGATTATTACTGCTGATCCTCTGAGATCAGTTTTGAAACTGATTTAACATTTTAGCTTTAAAACCCAGCATAAAAATAAATGCACACTCATAAAATGTGTAGATACCACAAAGCTGAAAAGCAGCAGTAACAGCAGGGAAGACTGAAATATCACACATACAGAAATGACTAAACTGAAGACTATAATAACAGAAATCAGATTACACTTAACAGTGTAAAATGCAAATACATTCCTGGTGAGTATAACAGCAGAAACTCCTCTTATACACCAAGAGCTTATCAACTGTAAGTGATAGAGAAGGAACTTTGTACACGAAATAATTATTTTACATCTGTACCTTTACAGTGTGATGGAACCATGGCTCTTGGTTTTGCTGGGAGAAATATTCTAGCAGAGTGAGAAATATTTCAGGTAGAACACAAGTTCCTTACAAAATGTCATCTCATATAATATTTACAATCCTTGACATTAAAATTTTATCGAGTTGTCTGACAACTCAAAGATTGAACATCTGAAGAATGACTATACTCAACATTGTCATGAAACACTAATTCAAAAGTTTTTATCTGTAAAAGAAATACCTAAAATTTTTACTTACATATAAAGAAACTACAATCAGGCTACCCAATATGCCAAAATGTAACTGTTGCTCTGATAGTATGAAATGAAACAAACCAAAACCAAATAGTCACGGTGGTACAGAAATTTAGCTCTTTCTCATCACTACCAAACTCTTTAAAGTAAGATGCACACATAAAGAAACATTACATTCTCCAGTTATTCTTTCTAGTTTGCAACACTGTCCCCTGATCAAAACCAGTCTTTGAAATACAGCACATGTGGATTTCTTATTTTACCATATTTATTGCAGTTTCCAAACCTACTTGCCTTTTTGGAAGTATTCATAATCTTAGAGTTCCACTTACTCTCAGCTGTAGCTTGGCTGTTACTACCCCCACAATGTCAGAGTCAAAATGAACCTGAACTCAAACTCCACAGCTCTACTGCTCTGCCATGAAAACATGCCCACCACACAAAATGACACACCGTGTTTATCTTTCACTCTGCCTGTGCTCCACTTTCTTCACACATCAAATGAGGACATGATAAGCTATCTTCTAATTCCCAGAGCGTGCAAAACTCCAATATACCTAAATGGGATGCCCATCTGACCCTATTCACCACCTCACTGTCAAGAATTACTGTGAGACAACCTTCAGCTCTCACTTGTTTGGTTTTGCAAAGCTTTGTAAAGCTCTCATGGCTTCTGCTTATCACTGTGTCTGTGTAGCCCTCTGTAAAGTCACCTCTTCTCAGCCACTGAGCCAGCCCTGCAAATGCAGCTGCCCAAAAGATTTTGGTGCACCACATTAATCAGTATGGAAGTAGCCCTGGCAACAATTTATCTTTGGTTAATTAAAAATACTGCAGCATATAGACAAGGAAGCATAATAAAAATGAAGCATGCTTGTATAAATATAACATAACAGAATATATATATGCAAAATTAGCTTTAAATCAGCTTATGATACCTCTGGCATCTGAGGAGGATTGTGAGCATTTGCCTTTTTCAGAAGATCACTCCCCTGGAGATCAAAATTCTACTTTCATCTTTTAACACAGGAATATTTTAATTTTTTTAAAGCAAATCTTGCCAAAAAAAAATAGCACAATTAATAGATAAGCCCCTATCATGCTTAAATCACCACAAAAAGAATTATTTCCCTCAAATTTGAGGGAAATAATATGAAAACAATACATTAATTCTTACAGAACAGAAATCAAGGACAAGAATAGAAATATATCCTAAAATCTCTGATCCTATATGGCATTCATAATGTGTTTGGGCAGGTTCAAGCTGCAATATAATCTTCATTCCAACCAAAAGGCAAGGAAACATGAGGGAATAAGCCAGACCAGGCTTGAAGCATATGTCTACAGTTTCTCTACCATGTAATACAGCAGCAGACATGTAAGTAGTTCAGTATGTGTTTTTTTGCTTTTGTTGTTGCTAGAAAACAAACAAACCATATTGACAGGCATGATCCAAATACAATAAGCTCTGTGACATTGGCATAAAACTCCTGGCAGGAACAGACTAAGGAAGGAACTGTAGCCAGAGGCTACAAAGGAAGAAATGCATTTGGTCTAAATGTATCCCAGTATACCCAGTACTTGCTGTAGCTTGGCAGGAAAACATCCCAGAAAATTAAAAATATTTAGAAAAATAATGACTGTATACTGTTTGCTCAAACCCACTTATTAGGAATAAAGTGTTATTGGAAAAGCCTTTGTATTCAAACTGCATATGTAAAAAATAATTTCCTTTTAACATAAAGCACAAGGCACAATGCTTGCTTAATAGAAAAAGCAAATATAACTTTTAAAAGGTATCTTGGAAAGGAACTTAAGGCCTGAATTTTCAGCTCTTAAACTTAAGCAAAACTCTAAAGAAGCTGCACTTACATAAAAGTAAATTCCTCTCTGGGCTAGTTCAATTTCCCATATGAAGAAGCCATAATTTTGCTACTATTGTATCAGATCTGACTTTAGCCCCTCCTCCCTTTTCTTCCTTTCTTCTCTGAGCCACTGATTTCTCTTGGTACCTTTCTAATGCCCTTTTCCAGGACTTCACACACTGTATCTGATTAAGAATTCCTGAGTTACAGTGGCAGCAATATCACAGCTTCCTGCTGCAGGAGGAAATGCTAAAGGCTGCCCCCCAATAGCTAATAAAGAAAAACTGAACAGCACAAACATCACAGCACCTGAGTCAATAAAGATTTTAATGCAACTTTTCAGATAAAGTTCCACAAGGTCTTGCTGCCCTGACCCCAACCATGGAACCTTCCACAACTGAACCAAGCCTGACCTCATGCAAGCATCTGCTTGGTAAGCAGTATTCTAATTTGCAGGATGTTAAGTGACCTATTTTTTTCTCATTTAAGAAGTTAAAAGCCAGCAGTATTTTGCTCTTGTTAGAAAAGAACACAAACTAGGCTCCCCTATCAATGCAACAACAGCTCTTCTGGAAATGCAAGAAGGAAATGTTTACTGAAGAACAGCTTCAATGCAGACAAGGTTATTTGGACTAGTATTTCCTTAATTGTTCTTCCAGGAATGAGATTCTTGCCCTGACATCTTATTATAATAAGATATCTTGCAAGGTTATCTTCATTTAGTGTGAAAAAAAAAAAAATGAAAGCACTACATTTAGTGGCTGAGGGAACAGCCATTCAACTCAGAAATTCAAACATCAAATTTCTACCTGTCAGATCTGAAAGTTCACCTGCTTAAAATATTTTCACTCCAAATTTACCAAATATTCACTGGGAAGAATGTTCTAGCAAGAAACCAGGTTTTAAAACACTTCTTTTAATACATTCAAACATTTCAGTGTTACAGTTTTATATGAATACTGCAGGAATATCTGATTCTAAAGCCAAGTTATTATTGCTTATTTATGCAATGACAAATCTACGTGACATTCCAAGTCAGCTAATGATAATGAATTTGTTCAGTGCAGCTTCTAATCTTATGTAATCAAATAATATAAACTCAATTGTATTTCAAATACTTAAAAGGAAGCAAAGGGCACATAAAGGCATTTCAAGAAGGAAATTGAGGAACACACAAGGTATTAATTAATAAAAAATTAAAGACCCTATGAAACAAGGCCCTTATGAAATAAATACTGTGTTCACAAAGATATAGTGAAATGGAAGGTCTGCAGAAGACAAAACATGAGACAGATAGTTTCCTTTCCATACAACAAACAACTTGAGAATAATGAAGACTGTCACACAACTACTTCGTTTCTGCCTGCATCATTCTGAACTTAATAAACAACAACAAAATCACTGAAAGTTAATTATCACCTCTATCTTGGTCACCAACTAAACAGCTAATTATACCCTCAGAACCACAGTCATTGAGACAAAAAATTCAGAAATAAGGAAAATGGTTTTTTCCTACTTTCCTGATGTTGATTTTGGATATCACAGAAAGCAGTAGGAAAAAGTATTTCCAGGTCTCAAATGATCAGAAGAGAAGGAGTGTGGAATTATAGCTTAACTTACATAAAACCAGCTTTCAAATGGGAATGTTTTGTCCTCAAAAGAAGTTATTAAATTCTGTGAGCACCTCTGACTTCATTAAACATTGAGACAGATCTCGTATCAGAGCTATCACTGTTCTAATGTGGACGTTTCTCCTGCGAACACCAAAGGAGTCAAATCAATCTTTATGCCAGAGGCAGCAGGAGCTCTTGGAAAGTTCCATCACATTTAGCATCCTCTGAGTGTTGCTTTAAACATTATTACTTGGAAGGGAAGACCACAGGTTTTTCTATAGAAAACTTGAGGCATTAATAATTTTCCCCTTCAGAGTTAAAAAGGACCCTTTCCAATCAAACTCTATTTCTTGTCTCTCTCTTTCATTTTCACTTCTAGGAGGGTTTAAACATTTCTGCTTATGACAACCACAACCATTTCCTACCTAAAGGGGATTACACACCATCTGGCAGAGTGCTCACATCCACCTGCCTTTCAAGCAATCACACCCAGAAGGTGCACAAATTGACATGAATAAGTAGAAACTCTTCATCTACACACTCCTCCTTTTCCTGAGTTTCCTTTCTAGTACCGGAGAACTACTGCCAGCTAAAGGGGAGGTAGGGACTCAGAGGGAAAGGAGGGACTCAGAGGGAAAGGAGGGATGCAGTCCTTGTGCTGCCAGCCCTCCTCAGCTGACAATAATCAACAACCTCCTCTGTTAGGAGGTCAACCATTAAAGGGGAAGGTTTTACTGTAAGCTGAAGGTATAATACATTTATGATACAACTGTTTTTCATGCCCCCTCTTCTTTAAAATCACATCTCCAGATATCCCAAGTACCACTCAAGGGGTGTGAAACAGGCACAATGTAATGAACGATGTTTTTATTGGAAAGGCAGCTTAAAGCGACTTCCTACTATTCTCTGTAAGATTGAAAAATTGACCCAGGTTAGTTAAAATGTAAAATTACTTCTCACTTGGCCTGGTGTCCCTGTTCAGTACCCTGCACAGTGCCACAAGCCTTTGTTTCAGCAGGGAAGAAGGAATGCCTGGAGCTTGGGGAGAGAGGAACAATGGGAGAAAAAAGGTCCAAAGATAGATTTGTAAAGACACCTCTGCTGAAAGGACTACTCAAGGCTACTGTCGCTTAAGGGGCTGGATTTAGGGTTTTTAAACTCCTTCTGCTTGAATAACACAGAATATATATGTAGGTCTATACCCACTGCACAGCTTTCACTCAAATTAGCACTCCCATGAGACAGTCCAAGAAACCATTTGCCTTCCCCATGATGTACAACCAGTGTGATCCAAGGGCTCTTGGCACTCCAAGCATCTGTGGGCTTTTTATATCAAAATGCTGCTAGGTCATGGCAGGCTCCTTTGGAAATCCTACCAATGAATTGAAGTCAAACAGCATTAACCTCACCCAGCCCTCACTGCGGGTCAGGTGCCACCCCGAGGGAACACTTTAGAGCAGCTGCCAGTGTTTGGACCATCCAAGGTCACAGGGCAGAGTGAAGGCCCAGAGAACCTGTGTATCCCAGCCCCTCTTCAGTGGAAAAATGGAGCAGAAACAGCTCACAGAGCTCTCCTACCTTTGTCACAGAATACCTTCTAAGGAAGCACTGGCTTACCAAACACTCACTAAAATAACTTTCTGTCCTGCAGTTTTCTATGTAAAACTAAACCATGCCACATTTCAAAGCAATACATTTTCAGTAACTATCAAAATAATCCGATGTTATTTTTTCCTTATTTTTCTAGCCCTGTTTCCTTCACTCTCAGCACTTTGTAAGGACATCTTCATGTGTGTATTCCACATTATGTCTGTTGCAAAGTTTGGTAAACACTTAAAATACGACGTTGCTTTCTTTCAAACCCACAATGAGGGCTCACTTTACCAAAGGCCAGAGCGCTTGGCTCATCCTCGTGCCAGCTCAACTCAGACACACCACGCAATGCAGCTGACTCCCAAGATGGGCCTTCCACCCCTAAATTTTCCACTTAAGCAAATTAATGATCAGTAAAGATGGGATACACCCAGAAGACAGAAAACCACTTATTCAGCAAGTCAAAAATGGATACGCTGGCACTGAAACTTATAGTTGAAAGTGAAATGCATCCTACAAAGGATACCAGATTTCAGCTGCCTGCCGACAGTAAATATTTCAGGGATGTCCCTAAGATGATTTCTACTGAGGACAAATAGTACCTTCTTCTTAAAAGCAAAGAATCTGGCTTGATAGGGAATAGACAGTTCTTTTATGCCTGTAATGGATTTATTCCCTTATGTTCAGTATTTCTCAGAAAGGATGTCACTTCCTCAGAGAATTCTGCTGCTCTACATTTTAAGAACTCAAATGTTGCAGTGAAGCTCAGTTGAAATTTTAGAAGCTGACAGAGAAAATCGAAAGAGAAGAATAAGAAAAGGTATCTGGTAGTTTAGAATGCTAAAATCCTTCCAACTAAAAGACAGCAGCAACCAGAAATGCAGAAGCACCCTGATGGAACTAACTATAATTACACATACTTTCTGGAAGTAGGTGTGTTTATGCTTTGCACGCCTATCTTTTCACATGCAAAAGACAACACCTGACATGTATGTAACTTAAAGAGTTTGCCCTGTAGTCTTAACTATCCTCCCATAAACTTAACCAACAAAAATAGCAATTAACACAGGTGTTTCATAATCTTCCCAAAATATTTTCTTAGTAAGAAGGTAACTAAGGATTGTTTTACCACTCAATAGAAAAAGACGGCTGTTTAATGTGGGTGTGTGCCAGTATATGAAAACTATTTTAAATGAATATTTTTGCAGTGGTCTGGAGGATCATGAGCCTAAATGTTGAACACTCCCTAGATTCAAAGTGTCTCTGCCCTGAATCACTGTGCAGCCCTGCACAGAATAAATAGGTGGAGGAAAGAAAGTCCAGATGAAAATTATTTAAGCACAAAAACACTTATAATTCTGTAATATTCAAGAAGCTGTAATGTCCCAAATTAAATTTAGGACAGAGATAGATTCAGATGCACCCTTATTAAGAGGCTGCCTCTGAAGACAGCACAAAAGGCACCAGCAGAGACAGTGCAGGGGTGTGCAAAGCCACCAGTGGCACGCTGAGTGGGCCCAGGACAAGCTCCTCTCCAGAGGGCATCTTCTGCAATTCTCAGGAAAAATTTCCTCCCACAGCAGCCAGGCCTTCTCCAATCTTTTTTTACTCCAAAGAATTTAGGCAAAACCTAAGAATTTCTACTTTAGATAAAACTGAGAGAAAACCTGGTTTACCAATAAAACCATAAAGGTGTTGTAGAAAAAACAATTTTTGTGTGTTTGAGGTAACAAAACATGCATAAATAAAGTGCAGCTACTTAGCTTAAGCTGAGAAGAGTTTTACTGCAGTCCACACCTGGATAGTTGATAATGCATGCAAATATAAGCTTTTAATATATGCCATGAAGAATTAAGTAACAACACAACTTTGAAACTAAAATTAATATTAATGCATGTAGAGACTTTTTCCAGAGGGGGGAGGGGAAAGAAAAACAAAAGAAAGGTGTTAAAAATACATAAAAATAAAATTCAAATTGCAGAAAACTGACACAAGAAAATATTTAACCTTGGCCTAAAAGCAAGCATCAGTTCATTGGTACAAATCCTAGTTGAAGATATCAGGGTTAGGTATAAGCTCCCCAACAAAGTTGTGCATTTGTGAGAGATAAAAATATGCACTTTCTTTCTCATTTTGAACAGCTGCACATATATTTAATTTAGATGAAGTTTCCCTTCTAAAGCTAGCCTTGAGCTGCTAACATGACTTGGTAGTGCCAGTGCTAGTGAATTCATACAACAGCAAAAGCTAAGATACTAAAGAAAAAAGGCCATTTTGTTTACATTCTGAGCCATCATTTAGCTACCAGGTAAAATACCACAAGATTTGTTCACAGAAATTCGTTAGTCAGAAATGAAAAATTATCCAATATTTCTGTTCTGATTGATGTTATCTCAAAAATCTTGGATTGCATATTTGTTGAAATTAAAAACAGGATACAACCTGAGAAAACATTAAGAATACCCTAAAAATGGTAGTATTGATTTTATTTTTAGCTAGCAACTTTTCTTTTTCTTAATTTCATTAGGTATCAGGAGATAGCTTCAAAAACACCATGTAATTTATCTGCACAATTTTATTAATACCTAGATTTTGATCTCCTCACTATAAATTCATCCTGCAATCCCACAATGCTAGTGCAGAAATAGCGTTCAAATTTGGAACTGAAAGCCTGAAAGACAGTAATTTAAGTAATCCTGAGGTTGTTTGTACTTGACATTTCAGAATCTTGGCCAGTGTACTTTAGGAAAGGAAAGTGTCTTGCACTTTCAGACATCAGAGTGGTTGGCACACAAACAGCCACTGCAATCACCATCACTCCCGAACAAAACTAATTGACAACTAAAAAGAGATTGATGCTAGAAAGGCACAAGAGGAGTGACATACTTCCAAGAAAAACAGAAATTTCATTTTTATAAAGTACAAAAACATCCACAGAAAACCAGAAAATTATCATTGAAGTATACCACTGTGAATGGTTAATGTGAAAATCTATCCTGAAAGAACTGGGGCACTAAAAGGAAACAAAACAAAACAATCTGCTATCTTACTGTGTGAACAGAACCTTGACCAAAACACGCCTAAAGCACAGTTTCTAGTTCAGTAGCAACAACCCAGATCAAATCCTGATGCACACTGGCTATTCATCTGAAAAACCACTACTGCAGCTGCTACATTAATCCAGCTTTTAGCACTATTTCCTCCTTCTTCTCCTACATCCTTTGCTGTGTGCAAGGCACTCCCAAAAAAGGATGTGGCCACCATGGTTAAGCCTTCAGGAAAAGAGCATTAGTGGCATTCAGATGATGTGTTTTCTTTTCCTTTCTTTTGCTTTACCAGTTGAAAACATCTTAATAAAACTAACAGTGAAACAGGTCTCATTTCAAAGACTGATCATTTAACATATACTCAAGTGCTCTTTACATTTTTAATCTTGCCAAACATGCCTTTATAAACAGGCATTGTATTACAGCAGTACTAATGATAAAATGCCAAAGTGGCATTTCGAACATTATGAATGTGAAGCTCACTGGCAACACCACAAATCAAACAAAGGACCAAGAATTCATAGAGGCCCCTCTTTTGTTTTTGGTTTTAAATTCATATTAATAAATATGCAAGCATAATAACTAGCATGTTGTTTTCAACTGCAATGCTACTATTTTCATCCCAAATTTTACACCAGCACCTATTTCAACATTTCCTCTACTGTTAGAAGATGGAAACATCACATCTGTTGCACATTACAAACTAACAGGACTCAATTACAAAGATTTTGATCTGTTTGGATGAAAAGGTAGGGGGAATCTGTCCTTCTGCAAAGAGTTACTGGGGAAAAGGCCTCGCAAGGGTAAATACTGTATCACCAATTTACCCACAAACACATTTTAAGAATTAGAACGAAATTAAACTGAATGCAAAAACCTTTTGCATCAGGTCCTAGGCAAAAAACAAAACAAAATAAAGGCAGAAAACACCTAGTTCAAATCTTCAGTACTCAAGGAAAGTACTCCTGGTTTTTCCATGAGACATTATCACACAAAGCCGACTTCAGCAGTTAGACACAGTTCTTCAGCAAAACTAGCAGACTTCAAACTATTCCAGAAGAGTGATTTGCAATTTAGCACCACCCCACCTACAGCTCTCTCATGGGAAGCCAGAATTCCAAAAGAAATAAAACACAGCCCAGTAACACACCAAAACCAACCACAATATACCTTTTGGGCAAAAAACCACCCTAAAACCAGCCCCACTTTCCCCCCATACACATTTTTTGCAGTGAAGCAGCCAAGTGGGAACAGTAAAAGAAGGCATGGTTAGTACAGGCTCTAATTAAGGGCCATAGATGGATGTATCAAACGAGCTCATTCTGCCAACTTAATGATTCAGCTTAAAGAACTGGGAGTTTTCTTCCTGACTTCTGTCAAGAGTCAAGTACATCTGTTGAGTGCATTTGAAGATTCTGCCTCTTGTAAGATAACCTTTTCCACTGCACACAAGAATTACCACTGAGTTCAGCAGAGAATGATCACAGAAAAAAATAATGCTAGTTTTGTAGAAAAAACCAATCATGGTCTCCAAAAAAGCTAGACACAAAGGACTTAATATTTTCCTGTGAACCAAGGTGTATATATATATATACACCAAGGTAAAAGGTAAGATATATATATATATATATATCCATACATATATATCTTTATATATACACCAAGGTAAAGGCAAGTACCACAATTTAAGTACTTCTATTAATTTAGCTGTCCTCACTGGATTTTAAAGATAACACCCTTAAGTCCAAAAGAAAATGCTGAAAAAAATTTCAAAAAGCAGACAGTGCTGTGTTTTCAGCTTTGATATAAATCAAATAGATTAATGAAGAAACAGAATTTGAGCTTTCAATAAACCTGCTCAAAGTTGATCACATTTCACAAACAGGTTTCCAGTTTTGCTTTTATAAATTATGGATCATTAACTCTCAAGCACTCCAGTGTGCAAGGCTCATGAGATGCATGTGGAGGCTCATTCAGGTCTCTGACCAGATGTACAAGTTTATTAACAACACACAGAGAGATTTATTCCATCGTGGTCAGTAACACAGCAAGCACTTGTTACCCACTTAAAATCTTCCAACAGGAACCAGTTTCACTCCATCAATTAACTCTCCATAACTCCAACAGGAATTTGGAGCTCTAATTACTTACCTGTGAACATAATGCAACTGATGAACTGAATCGATGGCTATCACCATTTCAGCCAAATAAAAACGAGCCATATCTTCAGGGAGTCTGTCCTCAAACTTGCTGAGCAATGTAAGCAGATCTCCTCCAACATAGTAATCCATAACCAGGTACTATGGAGTGGGGACAATAAGAGAACAGAGTGAGGGGGGGGAAAAAAAAATCACAATTTACTGAGTGAATAAATTATTATGGATATAAAAAAACTAACTGAGATGCTTAGTGCTCTGAAAACAGTTCAGCTGCAGTTTAGCATTTAGGCTACTTGAATAATTTTCATATTTATACTCCCCAAATATAGTAAGCCTCATGACAAAATAGTATTAACTTCATCCACAGTCCCATCACCAAACATGAAATATTTAGATCCTCTGGATTCCCTTATGAAAACAATGCCCTTTGTTAGAAAGCTAAAGGAGTAAAGGTTTAAAGTACAGACCTATAAAAATGAAACAAGTGTGTAAATTTGTAATCTCATTTACATTGCCCTAATTTCCAAGGCTTTCCCTTCCCTTTCTTCCTACCACCTTCTTTTCCCATTAAACCAATTACTTTGGAGAGTAAAGTTTTTAGACTATTTAGAGAGGCATTTCTAATCTAAAGACTATTAGATTAAGGCAAAGTCTGAGAGACTTCCAGTGACCCACAGCCTAATTCCAGAAAATGTTGACATTACACATGATACAGGACCTGGCAACATAAAATACAACATGTCACCTTCTCTAATTGAAAGGATGGAGAAAAATATTGATTTCTCATATATTAATGAAACATAAAATTTGCCAGCCATAAAAGTGGATGCAAAGACTTTAAAGAAATCAGAGCCTTTCTGCATTTTACTGTATTTACAGAATGAAATGCCACTTCTTTTAGCAACATAGTTAACATTACTGGAAAAAGTGAAACTTAACTGTGAAATTCAGGATTAATATATTTTAGCTTAGCTTAGTTTGTTTTTAATTATGAAACTGTGCCTGAAAGGCTAAATGGGGGAAAGGAAAAAAAAAATCCAATTAATTATAGCTAAAAAACTAATTATTAACATTCTAATTTAACACACACTGCTAAAACATTACTTTCAAACATCATTGTGGACAGGTTAGTTAGAATCACAGAATATCCTGAGCTGGAAGGGACCCACAAGGATCACCAAAGTTCAGCTCTTGGCCCTTCACAGGACAGCCCCAAGACTCAAATCACACCCCTGAGAATAAATTTCCACTAGACTCTCTGAAAGTCCTTAGTTAGAGCTCCAGTCTGTTTCCAGGAAGGCAGCCTATCTGCATTTGAAGCAGCGACTCTTAAGAAGACCACAAATAATAAAAAAATACTGAAAATGTAATAATGAATACCCCAATTTGTTTCTTTAAAATTCTGAAAACACAGCCCAAAGGGACTATTTATATCAGTTGCCCTGACATGTTTGCCTTTACCATTTCCAGAAAAAGACATTAAAATATTAATAAAGAAATCTGCAAAATTATGCCAGCTCTAAGGAAGTTGAGGGGTAGGCAGAAATCTTAAACCTGTTTCTTTCCCCTCATATTTTCCATAACAATAAAGGTGATGAACAAATATTTTAACAGCTTGATACAGAAAAACGTGGGCATCCTCATTGATTTCAAGTGCATAAGAAAGTACAAAAGGCATTTCCACCAGATTTTAAATGCGTTGATAGTCAAATTTTCATCTGTTGCTTTGTGACAGGAATAATGAACTTCTTAAATTATGCTCACAATCCTTATGGAAGGTAAGTATTTTCTATTCAGTGGTGCTCCTGCACTCCTTCAGGAACAAGATTGATTGTATAAATTTCTTGTGTTTTACAGTTTTAGAAAATGCATTAAGCCTTTGGAAATTCAGATACTGATTACTAAGTGATGCATTGCACAGACATCTCCAAGAGATGAATTTATTGCTTTGAATGTATATTGAAAAAAAAATTCTTCAGATTGTCCTAACTGATGTGGGATCTCTGCACTCATTCTTCAGCACTTTGAAAACCTCTGCAACTCAGCTACTGGATATAGCAAAATAATGGAATTTTGGCTCTTAAAACACAGGATTCTGCACCTCCTCCTAAATTTGCAAGAGCAACATAGTAGCCTAATGATACAGAAACCTTCAACTCCTAGAATAAGCTAACACCTAAACTGTAACTCAGGATGTTAAACTGTGCAAGTGAAGTTAAATACATGTGTAGGAATTACAGTTAAATCTAAAAATGAAATTTTACATTAAAAAATCCCGTCAAATATCCAATGTCAAAGATCCATGTTCTTATAAAAAACGTGTTTTTTAAAAGCTTAAAAAATACTTTCTAAATAATAACAAAAATACTTTATAAATGTACACAATCATCCAGATGTATCCAAGTCTCAAATACTTCTCAAAATACTACTGTATGACAGCACCATCTTTCCAAGAGAAAGAAAAGGCATAGATTTAAGAACTCTAAATTCTAGGAGCTGGTGGAAGCTAACACAGGCATTTAATCCCAAAATCACAGATTCATTTGGAATGGAAGGGACCTCTTCAGACCTCATCTGCTCAAGTAGGGTCAGCTAGAAAAGGCTGATGATGACTGTCTCCAGCTGGGGTTTGGGCATCTCCCAATAAAGAAGGGTTTTCTTGTGTTCTGATGAAACTCCATGGATTTCAGGTTGTCTCCACTGGCTCCTGTCCTCCCACCGGGCACCACTGGGAGGAATCCAGCTCCCTTGTCTCAATTCCCTCCTCCTGGTGTTTACACACATTGATGATAACCCCCCTCTCCATCCTACATTTATTTGGGCTGAAGAATCCCAGCTCTCCTCCCAGGAAGGATGCCCCAGTGTCTCAATCTTTCTGGCCTCACAACAGACTTGCTCCAGCAGTTCCATCTCTCTTTTGCCCTGGGGAGCTCAGACCTGGACACAGCACTTCAGGTGCAGGGCTGAGAGGAGAGGAAGGATCTCCCCTGACCTGCTGACAACACTTTTCCTTGAGCCCAGAATACTCCTGCCTGTTTTACTGTGAGAGTGCATTGCTGCCTCATTGCTAAGCTCTTGTTATCCACCAGGACCTCACGTGAAGCTGCTTTCCAATCAGCTGGGCCCCAGCATGTGCTTGGTTTCTCTTGTTGTACACCCTAGATGCAGGGCATTGCCTTTCCCTTTGTTGAAATTCATGACATTTCTCTCTCTCCAGTTTGCTGAGATCCATCTCAAGGCAAGCAACAGTCACTGCACAACCACATCTACTGCTCAATCTACACAGATTTTTTTTAAAGGCCACTTGTGTTACACACAATTTCAATAAAAAGCATATGGAGAATTAGTGATGATACAAACTCTCAGTATCTGTTATATTTTGCGCAGCAGGCTGCAGAACTAGCTCCTGTCAGCAGACTATCAAATATGAAGTACAGAACCTGCTCTGTGCTTAGTGAAAACAAGGAAACTGGCAGAAATAAAACAAATTCTAGCAGGCTGCTCTGGAATATATAATATTTTCCTTGAAATGCTCTTAATGATAAAATCAGAATTACACAACACATGAGATTATTTTCACTGTCCACATTAACAAAGCAGGAAGCTGGCTGGGAGGTATTTACACCAACAGTTAGACTAACAAATGCAGAGCCCCATTTCTATAAAAATCTACCAAAATCCATGGATCCCCAAGCATCTGAATTGACAGGAGAAAGTGCAATATAATGGCAAAAACCACTACAGGTCTGCAAGAGTTCCCTGTATAGCACTTTTTGTATTGGACAGACTGGGAGGAAAAAACTACTGTGGCTGTACAGTAGATTTAAAAAAAATTATTAGAATTGCTAATGATAGAGAATCCAAAGCACAGGGCAATAAAACCCAAATAATCAAAAGAAATCAATGCAAAGTTGTTTACTTTTTCAGGTATAAATTCTACTGAAACTGTATCACAATCAAAACATTTTTAAATGGGAAATATTTTATAGAAAATTGGCCATTTTTCCACATATTAGTTTCTTTTTGCGAGTCATTCAAAATACTCAAAAATTAAATAACATAAAAGAGACATTTTATCTACAACTACAGCTTCCAACTCTTGTTTATGAGCATTTAGAGGCATTTTCCCTGCTTTATTGTTTTGTGACAGCTTACTGAGTTTAAGTCCTCAAAATAGTAAGTTGTTTCAAAACATATCTACTCCCAATTTCTCTCTGTAAAACTGTAATCAGCATGGTTAATCATGAAAAATTAAAATACAAAATCTATGTTAGTAAGCGCACTTTCAATTTTACGAACCCAATTAAACTGGAATGACAAATTATAAGAAAGAATATGCAGATAGACCAAGGTTTATCAACAAATGCCAAGTGGTTTAGAAAACAAACCTGCCTTCCTGAGGTGTTTATAGCAAAACTTTCAAAGTTTCTCACCAATCTCCACCTTTCAGAATTTTATGGAAAAATCACAGATCCTCACATGGTCTGTATGGTCCAGAACACAAAATTAACAAATAAACTACTTTTCTGTTTCAAACCACAACCAAGACTCTACATTTCCACACAGATATATATAAAAATATATAAATATATAAAAGCAACACTCACTAAATAGTTTTCATCCTGGAATGCATAATGTAATGTTGTGATCCACTGGTTATCTCCATTCACTAACACATCTCTCTCTTCTCGAAAACAGGCTGTCTGAAGGGGAGAAAAATAATTATAGGCTTTAGGTAAAATATATAAAGAAAAACATTTAGCAATTGACTGTGTTTTGACATTATATTTGGGGGAAAAAAATCAAAACTGCCTCTCAGTTAAAAAGTTATTACATTATTCAAATATGACAAAATCTAAAAAGAAATATATATGAGAAGAGACCACCTTCTTGGAATTTAAGCAGTTGTACTTTCTCTGTACTGTTAAGTGAGGCAAAGGGATAAATAAGCTGTTGCTTCCCATCATCTAAAATGTCAAAAACTTGATGTATCAATAATGACAGGATAGCAATGTATGATTAAGAAAAACCTTCAATAATGGCATTAGACAATTGTAACTGCACTAGGAGTCAGAGAACTGGAATCTGGAGTCTTGTGTTGCTATTTTATCTCATCATGGTGTTAGCCTAGTTTTACACTTGAGTTCTCACACACAGTCCTTTTCATTTGAAAGTAGCTGCCAATAACTCCATGTAGTCATCACTTGATAATCATTAACCACTTTCTCCACACCCCTTGCTCTGGGAAAGCAGGGAGAAGCAAATACTGCTCTTGCCAGGTATAAGCTGTTGATCAGACATCCCCAGAGGTTTCCCCTCAATACACTGGAAAGAAAAACAGGAGGCAAGAGGTGTCTTCGTATCAAGTGGAACAGAGGAGGAGCAAGAACACATGTTTTAATTGTGGAACACAGGTTTGTACGAAACAAAAGAAGGTAAAATGTGAAGAAAATAACTAAGTGCAAAGCAGCAAGGCATTTAATCCAGTGAAGGTCCTGCAACTTGCCCTGAGTAGTGAAAAAAATACCTCAGCAGAAACAACTTTGTAGAATAACAGACAAAAATGACCAAACAGATAAACAGATGAAAAGCCAAAAAGAAACTATAGCAAAGAAATCCCATAAGAAAACAAAAAGTACCAAATAACAAAGCCAACACACAATTTTCTTCAGAAAAAAAGAGATCTAAACAATAGTGCAAAGGAAAGAATAATATTGTACAGGCTCTATTTAGAAGGTAGATGGAGAGTTTGAGAAAAACACAGACCATACTTTATTCCAGCCCACTCTGCTCTTCACAAAGATGTTTCATCATTTTGAACCCTGCTCTGTCTCTTCCATCTCTGAGACAGCTAAGTTTAAAGGAAATTCAAGCCTTGGCTTTTTATTTTTTCAGTTTGATTTCCAAATCCAACAGGAAAATAACAGACTTCTGGCATGACTTTTGGGGCTGTGAGATTTGGAAAGTGAAGAATGAAAAGTGAAATATAATCTGAGATTGAGATATGCACAAGAATACACACAGCAAAAACAGAGCAGCAATAACTCCTTCCTCCAAGCAAATAAACCATCACAAGTACTTTTTTTGGTGAATACAGCGAGTAAGAACTATGCAGACCAGGAAAAATTAAGATGACATACTTGAATCATTGCACAGTGCAGGAGATAAATCAGTGAAATTTGAGGAAATAGCAAGACATACTTCAAACAAATACCTTCAAAGATTATTGAATGAAAAATAGACTTGGGGTAGGGGAATAAGCATGGATCATCTTCAGAAGGAAGAAAAGCTGTTTGATGCGTCAGCTTGATTTTTTTCCTTCCTTGTTTGTAAACTCTTCACATATTTCAGAGAGAAATAACTATGAACTCTCGTTTTCAGAAGGATAAATAACAGGTAGTTTCTCTACTTGTTATGACAGAACTAATAGGATTGGTTACTAGAGAGTTTATATAATTCCACTTGTTTTTGCCATGATTTGACAAAAGACTCTGCATTCCTTGAGCACTCCAGACACCCACCTCTGGGCAGCATGCCTAGAGCTGAAGCAACAGCTACTACCACAGTAGAGAGAGTTGAAGTGGCAAAAAAAAATCCAGCAACAACAAAAAGAGACAGTAGCAGTGGTTCTTTTAATTACTGTAACATGGCTCAATCAGGCTTTTTTTAAAATTAAGCCTTTTTTGTGCCTTCCATTATCCCAGCATTACATTTCATTTCCCTAGGCAGTCTCCTTGAACTGTTGGCAGAGACCTCCAGAGGTCACCTGATCCAACTCAGTGCCGTGGTCGTATCTCTCCTGTTATCGTGGCCTTCAAGCAGCAAAGAATTCGACCTGCTCTGCTGTTGGGTGCTCATGTCCTCACAGCTCAGAGTCAGCACCTCCTGGGGATGCTGACTGCTTCCATGCTGCCTGCTATTTGTCCTGGTCCCTCCTGAGCCTCATCTGGCACCAGCATGGCACACGTGTAACTCACTAAGTGACTGTCAACGCTCAGGGTAACGGGTCTGGGGGTGTCACAGCAAGATGTCACACACTTCCAGGTACTCCTTGTATCAGTAACATTCCCAGCTCTACATCCCATCTCAACAGTGGCAAGTATATGCAAAATTTATCCTCTGTTATTATACAAAAAAAAAAGAACATTGACTTTGCAACCTGTGTAATTTTACAGTAACAAAGTTTTTACACTCAGAGCTTGTAGCTCTCGACGTTACTCTGGCATTCTCAAGCCTCTTTTGAGTTCATACTCCCTTTCTGCTTTTACAAATGACTCCCACTTCCCAGTATGTTGACACATATGTTCATTAACATACAGAATATGAATATATATATGAACATATATATCTATCTATATGCTTGTGGTTTTGGACTGCATGATTTTCCTGTGTGTCTCATGTTAGTGCAGCGCACTGCTAACAGAGCAAAAATGGGTCATTTTCCCCATCAGTAGTAAGAAGAGCATTCATGAATGTTTAAAAATGACAGGTTACAGTTGCTAAAGGTCATGCTTTATAATGCATTTTCACTCCAGATGGTTCTCTTTCCACTATATACCCATGGGTTACAAATACATGGAAAAACATTGCTGTAATTCTTTTTAGGCTAACGGTTCAAACCTTCAGAAATTCAGCTGGACCCATGGGAAGAGTATTTTTAATACCTTGCATAGAGAAAAAATTTTGAAACCTATTTATAACTGTATGCTAATGAAGAGAAACAGTTTTCAAACTCACTTTAAAAGGGTACATTTAAAAACAGAGTGGAGCTTTATTCCTGGTCTTTTCTTTTTCAGTGAAATAATAAAACTAACACTAATGACATTTGTCTTGGAGAGAAATACCTCTTTGTATCAAGACTACTGCCAGATTGCTCAGTATCTGAATAATTTCTGGATAAAAAGGAAACACATTGTGCACATCTAACCACAATCTGCAAGCCATTTATACTTCTTAATGTGATAACATTTTCATTAAAAGAGACAGGATGTGCACACATCAGAAATTGGCTTTAATTTGTCTGAATACTTTTTTTTTTTAAGAGTGTGATGGTTTCCCATTAATCTCACTTCCTACCAAGATGTAATTAAAACATAAATGAGGAAATCAGAATAAACTTGGAAGCATTTGAACAGCAAGGCAGTTTGAGAGCAGCGAAGTTGAGGTCTCAAATAAAAACTATATATTTATGAGTGTATTTTTAGTATGCACAGATGAAGAATTTCAAAGCAAATTAGAGAGTTAGATACATGTTCCATCTAAAATTAATACACAAGTATTCAGGTGCAGGCTGCATTTCATAAGCTTCCTTTCAAAGGAATCCAGGGGAAATATACCAAGGACTTGTGAAGAGCAGAGTTGTATAAAGAAAGTAGACAGCTAAGGCAAAAGTAAGGCTGGTAAAGGAGGTGTTCCACCTTTTTCAGACACAAAATGGACTCCAGCTATAATGAGGAACTTTTTAATCACATATTTTTGCAGATGAACACTTTTAGGAAACATGCACTCTAATTAATTTGAAACTTTTATCTTTCTGAGTTTTCAATCCATTCACTGGGCCTTTACTAAGTTCTAACTACTGAGAAACTAATTGACTTGATGAGCTATAGCTCAGCAATTACCTTCTTATAGCTTGGTAATTACCTTCCACCATGGAAAATACTTGCTAAAGACTACATTCCCAACTGGAACAAATGCATTAAAAGATCACTTGTGCAGTTGGTAATTTTTGGACAATTACAGAAAAGGCCTAATGTCAAAAACATTCAGCCCCACAGAAGTCAAGATTCCAGGACATTTAAACCCTTCTGATGAATTGCTTTAGGCATATTTAATTTTTTTTTTTATGTACTGCCAGTAAATAGTGAAGCACTTTCTCCATCCCTCTAATAAACATGGAGACTTGTGGACAGAGAAATGACAATTCAGCAAAGTAAGAGGGGACACAATCATGGAAAACATTACTGCAATCTTACTTCAGCTCTCTTCAGCATCTCCCACTTATTAAGTATCTTCATGGCAAAAACTTTATCTGCATTTTTCAGTTTTACTACTGCAACCTGGAAAAAAAGAAACGAAAGGCAAATAAGTTACATCAAGAAAATACATATTGTTTTCATTTTTATGTAACCTTGCAGTTTTGGAGGTTTTTTCCAAGTATTCTGGATACATTTTTACTATGCCCAAAATACCACACCACGAAAACAGAAACACCTCAATAGTACAGGAAAATTCCAAGTTTATTGCAAGCTTTCCTATGTATCACACTTTCCCTAGGTATAATTTTTTTCTAAGTGACTGTCAATGAAAACTGGCATTTCTTAGCATCACACTTCTGGCTGTATCATGACATGAAGCTCCCTGGCTCTATGCTTTATATTCCTGGACTTCAGTGCTACACACTTATTTAAACTTTAGAGCCCTCAACAAAAAAGCAACGGCACAGCAGCTTCTAAATCAAGATAAACGATGTGGTTTTGGTTTTAAAAACAAATAAAACTGTAGATTTGCCAGAAAGCAACTTCCACTCTTGTTTCAAATCACGCACTAGATTTTCTTCAAAGATAGTATGACTTCACATTTTTCCACCTGAAGTTCAATGAGTTGTTTATGATATCTGTTGTAAGCAACAGGGAAACAGTAAAATGCACATTTTCTAGAGAAGTAAAACTTAACAAAACAAGCCAGCCCAGCTGCCTCTCCTCTCCTCATAGCTTCTGAAACGTTAGATGCCATAGGCCTCTGTAATAATAAATTAATGAAGTTCACTGACACCATCCTTTTCTGAGAATATTCGTTTTGTTTAGCTATAATATAAGCTAACATAGAATATTTTTAGGAAAGAGGGAAGGAAGAAGTTTACACAAACTTGTTTTCACAGTTCAGGCTTCCCTGGGTATGGAAAGCTCAGGGTCTTAACTGAAATGGGTATAAAATGCCACAACTCAAAGCTGCTGATCAGAACTAGACCAGCATTATCATCCCAACTACAGAGAAGTTCAACGATCACTTTACATTTTAACAACCATTCTCCAACTACCCTCTGCCTCTTCCCTTTCAAGGGAATCTTGAGACTAAGGCAGATAAAAGTTTATTTCTGTGTGCATCTGGTTACAAACCAACATGCTGTCACACAGATTAACATCATCTTCATCCTGCAGGCCAGTGACAAAAAAAATACCAAGGTTGAATCCTACATTCCTTTCACCTTTCTCATAATCAGTAAACCAGCAATGTGTGAAGACAGTGATAACAGAAAAGAAAATACAGGATCAGACAGTTTGAAGGAAGTGTCATGCAAACCTCTTTGAACCATCTTCAGATGTGTCATCAGCTGCAACAGCTTCACAAACGAGGCAAAAGCACAGGTTGAAGGATTGCAATACTCTGATGTCTAAACCAATGTGTATCTCACAGTGTGGCTCTTGCCTAGCTACAGATTCCCAGACCAAGCAGCTGTCACTTCCCATATGTACATTATCAGCCCTGCTCTTGACACTGCTGCCTTCTGGGGTTGCAGGGGGAGGCAGTGGCAGGAAGATAAAAAAGAGTATATAAGACAAAAAGGTATTACATTTATTTGTTTAAACTAGTTTATGGGCTGAAATTTTTAAAGGTTACCTCACATGAGGTTCAAGTTCAGATTTACAATCCATCAAGGAATTTTCAGATTTGGAAAACAAAAATGGATTATTGCTTTAGCCTATAACATAATAACTTTAATTCATAAAGAATGTTTGCTGTGGTGTGCAGTGCATGGTAACCCAAGACTGAGAATCACAATTTTTTTTTTTTGAGGAAAGATGAATCTTTTGCAGTGATACATAGTCCAGAGTGTGGATTTGATCTTGATTGTCCTTTTGCTATACTATTTAAATCTTAAGAGTTCTGGTAAACCATTACCTGTATCAATTTCTAATAAGAAATGGCAGGAGGAGAAAGCCTCAAAATTGCACCTTATCAGTATTCAAACTGTATCCTACATGACTTGGATATGAAGCTACAATGATGTTGTGCCCCAAAGACCTTTAAGTGTTTTGGGACTCTTGCTGGGGAAAATTAAAAGGTTGCTGCTACTAAAGCTGAGCAGCTCCTGATGCCCAGCATGGGAAATAAATTTTTCCCCACCATTAACCATTGGAGTAGAGGCAGCCAGAGGCGTAAGACAATACAAGTATTTCAAGGCCAATTTCAGGAATTCATTTCTTGCCTGTAGCATGCTCAGTGCAAGGCTGTGTTATTCTGCAAAGAGCTTGCTTATTGAAAGACACACAGTAAGACTGCACAGCTGCCTAAATTTCCAGTCTCCTATTCAGCAATCACTTGGACACAAGTGCAGGAGCTACAGCACTGCCTTTGGTGAAGATTTGGAACACAGGCCTTCTGTGGCATGAAAAAGGGCTTGGTACCTTCTGCAAATGTGGAACAGCATTGAAGAGTGAGTAAAGAACAAAAATAAACTCGTGTTTACCAGCTGTGTTTACAATCAGTCTGAAGCTTTTAGCCTGTGAAAGCCATTAATGTTATTCCATATCAATAACCACCACACACAAAAGATCACAGACATCATCATCATCTTTCTGCAATCACAGCATGTTTTTGGGGGTGTCTCAGTGCTTTATGAAAGTAAATTCCAAAATGCTTATTCCAAGACTGTGAAAGTAAAACCTGACACTTCAGCACTGAGCAGACTGATGCAGTTTCTAATTGTAACAAAAAAAATTCTGAATCAGGATTACAAATCTAGGCAGTGTTTACATATACACAGAGTATTTACTACCTACACAAAGACACAAATACAGACAGAGTTTTGTTTTGATCTTTTCCCTTCCCTAGTGAAGCTGTCAAGACTGAAGAAAGAGTAGTCACTCCTAGTGATCCTGAAGTGTCTTGCTACTGGAACTTCTTAAAATTAGACTTTTTAAAGGTTAGGTTTTTTTATTTTATTTCCCTGTGAGCAGCCAAAAAAAAAAAAAATTGGTATGTGCTGATGTAAACATCTTGGGTTTAGCCAGATATGAAGGTTTTTTCCTCGTCTTCCAACCATTTTCCATATTTCCCACAAACAGCAGTCTAGTTTGGCATGCTGTCAGACACCTTCTGCCCCAAGCTTGGCTATTTGTCTCTGATATTTGTCTGCACTTTCCCTTTGCTCAAAAAGGAATAGCCTTTTACAGAAAAAAAAAAAGAAAAAAAAAGAATAGAAGCTATTAAAGTTGAAAGAGAAAGAAAAACAATAAAAGGAGAAAAGAAGATTCAGCATTGGTTTTCTTGTCCAGCAAGAACAAGCAGACAAGAAAGAATGTTACTGTTCATAACTGTATGACAAAAATTAGGAGTAACTAGCTCATTCTCAAGCTATAAAACTCATGATCTTCAAAATATCAGCAACATAACCTAATATTTGCTAGCATAAGCATGCACTGATTTTTTTTTCCAAAGCTATAACAGAATCAAATGAAAATTTTGGTATTAGATAGAACTTTCACTAAACTGCACTTTTATACTGCTGAGGGACACCACTAAGAGCTGTTGCCCAGTTGCTTCACCTTTCCTAGCAGCATTTTTCAGCTCCCAAGTTTAAATTCTTTTTGTTTTGAGTTCAGTTTTTCAAACCCTGCTGCTCAAAGCCAGCACAATGAATTGCTTGAAGCCCACATTATTAATTTTACCATGATAATCCTGCTCCTCCCCCAAGCAAAACATCTGTGTTTTCTAAAGACAGCACTCTTACATATAATTGTAAATAAGTAAATGCATGCATGCAGAGGGAAGGGGCATGTGAATAATTTTGACAAAAAGGAAGCCTTTTCAGAAGGCAGAAAACAGGGTAAGGGGAAAAACAAAAACTAGGAACAACGAACTCTTACAGTAATAAGCAATAACTAGTTTAAACTACTTTTTGTCTGCATTAAACTTGTAAAAACAAAACGGGAAATATTTCTTGACTATGCAAATTGAAGAAATTGAGTAGCGTAAAATCAAAATAAGAACAAGTCTGAGACTGTGCCAAAGAAAACTTGCACTAACTTTGTAGTCTACAGAATTTCAGAATTATGTTGATTCAGGAGACAAAAATCACCCCTCCCAGTAACCTAGAGCAACCTTGGTCTCATTTATAGTTTGCTGGAAAGAAAATACATTCTTTCAGATTTCTTAATCTGTCTCAGTAAATACAAGTATTGTGCAATTTAATATTAATATAGTTTTTTGTGGTTTAAGTAGCAGTAAAATTTGGTGGTCCTTTTTTCAGTTTTCCTCAGATATTTACTGGTTCTTTTACAGAAAAATTAGCAATTTCATACAGAACTTCTTTTCTTAGACAAATATCTGTGTAGAACTTGTCTTTGCTAAGCCAGCAAGACACATATCCTTCCAAACATTAAGTCCTACTTTAAGAACATAAAAACCCAAACATCTTCACTGAAAGAGCTTCATTTTTCCCCTTACTGAAGATTTTGACAATTAATAGAGTCATGTTATCTTCCTCAGATAAGGAATTAGAAAGAAACACTGTTCCTAGAAGAGAAGAACTAACCAATCACACAGACTGTCCCCAGAAGGGGACAGGGAAAGTTACATTCTCACTGTTCATGGGATGATTCACCACAAAGAACTTCCTGAGAAAGAACCGCGGTTTCTCTGCGGTTCAGCTGCTGTGGAGCTTGGTGCTGATTTAGCAGACAAAAATGACTTCTCTTAAAAACACAATATAAGGCAGGTTTCATGCATGATCCTCCTGACAAGAAGGCACCAACATCAGCGATTTTTCTTACATTTAACACAGTCTAACTCAGCTGCAACTCCTATGGTAGCACTGACCAAGGCTAATCTTTTAAGCAGAAGTGTTTACATCAAAATGGAGATTGCAACATTCTCTGTGGCAGAGGTTTAGACTAAAGATAAATCATCCATGAGTAACTTCAGCCATCAGTCTCCTTTATAAAGAAGCTTTACTCCAGATGGACCAGAACCAAGACTGATAAAGCAGCTAAATAAATACTACCTTTTTTTGTTATTTTTACAGCTGCCCAATGATTATACCTGCACATAGGGATCAGAGTATGTAGTGGCACACACTATGGTAAAAATTCCTCTTCCCAACATACTACCTATAGGAGTCTGCTCTTCCACAATCACAGACTAGCAAAGACTAATTTTCACTCCAGATGCAAACATGTACGTGAACCTGAGAACAACTCTTCTCTGTCACATGCCAGAGCCTCCAGAAATCCTCTCCTGTCACAGAGAACTTCCATTTCCAAAGGCAATCAACACTTTGATCAGTAAATCTTTTTCTTATTCTTTGGGTTTAAGTTCATGTGCATTTTCAGGCAGTATGGAGTACCTCCTGCAGAGGCTTTACACTTTACCCACATCTGCAGTATATTTAGCCATGAAAAACTCAAGGCACTGCAGTACATTAGATTGCTCTTCCTACAGAGTACTGCATGAAAAACAAAGCTCATGCACCCAAAAGAATTAAGAAAAATGGGGCAGAAAGCTAACATTTTAAAATTTCCTCTACCTAGTGATCAACAGACTTTTCTGGCAAATTCAAGTAAGAGATAGCTTAATCGGAAGCAGCAAAAAATTGTATGGTTTGACAGCAGTAGGTGACAACTGAAAAGGAAAATAACATCTGCTGAAGTCCTTAAAAGAAATACAGGAAAAATATTCAAAAGTTCATTAAAATAGGAAATTCAATTACAGGAAAAGAGAGATTTCTCTATGTTGTTGGAATGTCAGTGTCAATATTTGGCTATTTAAGTTGCTGAAAACTACTTTCAGACTGTATAGTTATCAGGAAAATTAGCAATTATTAGACTTCTATACCATCAGTTACAAACTGATCTCCATCTCCTGACTGGAAAGAATCAGTCAAGGAAATTATATACCCTCAGACTGCTGAAAAATGGTCTCTCAATCCATGTGAGCCTGCCTGCTCTCAAAATTCACAAGACTTAAAAAGAGCTGCCAAAGAATGTATAAAACAAGATGTACATGCATCAAACATTAGGTGGGCCTATAATATCCATTATGGCTAAAGAATGTAAAAACCTGAATATCAGTGTATTGCTCTGAACTGTCTCTTCTCCTCAGTGCTGCAGGTCTGCAAGAGAATTATCCAAACCCTTCCACCTCCTTCTCACACATACCTCCCCAAAGGCTCCTCGACCAATCACCTTCAGAATCTCAAAATCTTCTTTATGTAGTCGCATCTGTTTCACTTTAGATGTAAAAGGTTTGGCTGAAACAAAGGAAAAAAAAAAAAAGAAAATCATTTTAAAAAAACCAAAAAACAACCCACACAAAAATCAAAGAACAAGGTAACAGTAACACAAAATAGATGCAATCAGAGGCCTAAAACCAAGGGGTCATTTTGCTTACATACCTATATATCCTAAAGGAATATAATGAAGTTTAAAGCTAGAAATAATGAAGTAAGAGCTAAGTTAAACTGCTGTGAGAAAAAGGTTTACAAAGTAAGCTTGCTTTTTGCCTTCTTTTAATTAAAAAAAATGGAGTCAAGCTGACTGTATTTTTCCACAGACTTTTGGGTTCACAGACATCCACTGAATCTGTGCTATATAATTCTGGTTGCAAAAGCAAAGTCTAATATAATGAGTTCACTTTGGACAATATTAATTTTTTTGCCAATCAGACACACAATACTGTATTCAATGAGAAATTAAAATGGTGGTAAATGGTAAGTGGAAGGGCAATATTGGCCTACACAATGTATTATGCAATATTTTTGAAAAATACTTCTTCAAGGGAACACTTAACAGTCAATTCTTAGTTTTGGAAGGAAGAACAGTTGCACTCAAGACATTATTAACACATTCAGTGAAAAAACTGAGTGCATTTTCAAGTTAAGCTTCATTTCCTTCTCCTTTTTCCCCTCTTTTAAAATATATTTGAAAGCAGTAAGCAAAATAATGTACTGTATTCCAGACAGGTAAAACCCCAGCACTGTTTGCAGTAAAACAGTCTCAGGAGTACTATTCCTCTCTTTTAGCCCCATTTAGCACTACAATTAACCAGCCCTGGTTCATTAATACATCTCTGCATGCATGCATGCAAAACAAGTTACTGATAACTCTACATCAAAACATTCATAGCACAACCCTTGGTAAAAAAAAACTTAAAAATTAAAGCTTTTAGTAATCTAGCAGGAAAATGATTTCTTTATAAAATTATTGTTCTAAAGGCATGTTCAATGCTTTACACAAATGAAATCCTATTACTAAACCAGACACTTCAGTAAATATGGTTCATACAAGAAGGTTGTATAATCAGAATTGGGATGGGTCTCCACAACACAAATTCAATTTCTGGCTCAAAGGCAGTCTAGCTCAATGATCCCAAACAAGCAACTTGAGATACTTCACCCAGTTTCACATCTATGAAAAGGGAACATTATTTTTGCAACAGACAAGGCGCTGACAATCACACTGCTGAATCACAAAACCCCAAAAAGGCACATTGTAAAGTCACCATTTTACAAGGCCCATAAAACCTTATTAGCTTATGCTTTCAGGGTACAGAGGCCCATCTCTGTCCATTTCTCTCTCTACAGGGGCTGATGGAATCAGTGCAGCTTTATTTGCAGGGAAGAGTTGTGACAGGCATCGTACTGCAGAACAATTTGTCCAGAATAACATTTCTAAACAGAAACAGGGAACTGTTTTCAAAAGCTCCAAAAGCAAATGACTCTAAGTAAGAACCAAGTTAAACAGACCTAGACACATGTAAGAAACCAAATTTGGGTTCTCCTAGAATTCAGAATTTTCTCTTTCTAATGTTATGAAATAATCCTGCTAAAACCCCATAATTCAATTTAGAACTTTAATATTAATCACGTAGCCCTTCAAGGCACTACAGCATCCTTGTCCAGAAGCACATTACCTTCTGTTCAGCCAAAGGAACCTTATAAACTGAGTCAAGACATAAGCTACCTGTAGGTTTGATACCTAAAACCCCCCACAAAACATTTTCATCCTAGTCAAAGTAGCTTTCTAAACCACATCTATAGAATAATGACACAAAACTGCAGCACATGCTTACAGCACAGCTCTACTAACTTTCATGGTACAATAGATGAAACCCTTTAAAAATCTCACGGGTTCCAAAGTCTGAACCTGGTCTCTTTTTTCTGAAATTTCTCAGATACCAGGAATCAATTCTTTCCCAGGAATTACATCTGTTCCAACCAGAGGAACATCAGCTTATGATTACAAAAACCCAGCGTTAGGTCCAAATAGTAAAGATGCAGCCATATAACACTGAGATTTTCACTGCAGTGCTACTTTTGCTTTACATTTATAATAACTTTATTCAAAACATTGATTACAAAATTAAAATACAGGTTTAATATTACATTTTAAATACTGCTAAAATGCAATTTCAACAGAAGCATATCACTCAACTTCACAGAAATTCCCCAAACTTTCAAGAATCTTTTATTCCTTAAAAGAAAGGTCTTGCAGTAGAAAAAGTGATAAGAAAATGTACTGCCTTACTTGGACAGCCTGAGCTGTGCTACACTAAGTGACTGAATACAAATATTAATACTACTGACTAACACTACTGAACAAATTAAAACAAGCCATTAGAGCCTTTTAACTTGAAAAACAACTGATTGAAAACAAACATGTAGTTCTCAACTGCAACATTTTTTGACCATTATAGGCCTGGCTAGAGTACAAGGCAAAATTTCTTGCTAACAAGCAACAGCATAGCTGTTTAAACCACAAAGCTCTTCCTCACTTCATATTGCAAGGAAAGGCCTGTCATTCTTTAATTATTATGTTCTGAAATCTTCCAGGGTTCCCATAGGGATTCTGGAAAAATAAACATCACTATAACTACTTCAGTCAAATAACGGCGACAAAAATAGGTTTGGAGTAGGTTAAATGATTTGTGGTATCAGCATTAGTGGAAAAGTTTGTAAAACCTCCCTCCTCTGTAACTTTTTTATCACCTCTAGCAGAGATGTCAATGTAGAGCCAAGCAGCTCTTGGAAGAAAAGTTAGAGCCCCAGGAAAAAAAAAAAAAAAAAAAAAAAAAAAAAGAAAAAAAAGGGGAAAGGGAAAAAAAAAAAAGAATTGCCCTAGGAATGTGCTCCAAATAGCTTGTTCCAAAAAAGGTCAATTTGCTTTATCATCAACGTTGTTTGTCTACTGTGCAAACATCTGCTGCTCTTGTGGCAACAGCAATGTTAAGTATAGAAAACTTGGCCTGGCCTGGGGTCTTGGAAGGCTCTCTGCAGACAGCGTTTCATCCACGCAGCTTTCCAGACTAGGAGGTTAACAGGCAGACCTTTGGCAAGCAGTCTGCAGTGTCCTACAGGCCTTACAGAGAGAGCAAATGGTCAGGCCAGGGAATGCTTTTCCAAACAGTGAGCTCCAAGGGGTCCCTGAAAAGCAGATTTGCAGGAACACAGCCCTCATTTACACCCCCATCTCCCTAAAGAGAATCAGCTCAAAGTTAACACAAAACAACACCCTCTTTTTCCACAGGAGCTGTGGTTTCTTTCATGGTTGATATGAGAGTGACACACTTTCTTTGCAGATTTTTGAGAGGCAGTTATGGGCATTTCCTTTGGTGCTTCATTCAGCCTACAGAAATACACAGGGGCATAGATGATATTTTCCACACACACATCCCTTTTCAAAGTTGCTAGCCATGTGGGATACAGATTAGGGAGCAGCAGTTTGCTGTGCCAAAGAGAACTCTTCCTCCTCCAAACGAGGGGTAAGTGTGGGCAGCCTGGCCACTGCCTCCTCCTGCTGGTTTTCAACTCACAAGAGCTGGAAGTTCATTATATAAAACTTTCTAGCATGTTCTCTATGGCCACACATTGACAAGTCCTACACAATGTTCATGGAGGAGGCTGCTGTGAAAAATACTCTGTTATCAATCTCTGTGGAGGAGATGGAGAGATAAGACTTGACCTATAAGATCTGTTCTGTGAGAACACTTGGCCACTCCACCTGGCCAGTACTTCCCACCTCACCCTGCCTGGGAAAACTGTGCCACCACCCTCTTGGCAAGATTCCTTGCACTCATTCAATCAATTACACATGGCAAGGAAAAACAATCTCCCAATTCACCCTCAGGGCAACCAATGTACTGATGCAGGAAGCTAAGCTGCATTTTCAAACAAGGTGAACCTGCCATGACTATTCTTTCAATTTATTTATGTTTCTATGGGTCTTTCCCCACATCTCATGCTCTAGCCATTCATTCCATTTATGCCTACAATCCATGGAAAAAAATAAAATTCAGTAAAAGGAGAATACTACAAGTGTTAGAATTTTAATTTTTTTCTGGTTGAAATTTAACCAGAACTCCATCAGAAGTAACATGTTAAACACATAGAAAAACACTCAGGAGGAGTCTAGTTGCCAAGCCAGGCATGCAGAGGAACATATGTTCTACCCCCTGGCCCTGGAAAGACAGCATTTTATCATAATTACAACAAGCATCCAGCAGAAGAGAGGCAAAACAATGAGCTCTGCAGTAGTGACACTGAGCTTCAACAGTCTGTTTATCGTATTTCCAGTGGGGAAGCAGTTATTAGCATTACTTACAGTCTATTTAATAATAAGGGGGTTATATTTTAAACTCTTGGAGATAAAAGTCCCTACCTTCCAAAAAGCTGACACAGGGATGGCAGTGATATGGTTGATAGCCCAAGGCAGCTTAGTATTAGGATTATACCAAATTACATCAAAAGAGTAAAACAGCTGGTTTGGATGCTTTATTAGCAAAGTTAGTCTCATGCTCCTGCCTTGCTCACTCTCCCTCCAGCTCCAAGTTTCTGTCTGCAGAGCCTGGGCAGGGCTAGCCCTGGAATTCAGATTTTCCCAGGCTAACCTGCTGGGGGCTCCTGCTTCTCCCTCACCTGCCAGTGTCCCTTCCCTTCCCCAGCACAGCACTGAAGGGAACCAGGGGTGCTGCAGGCATGGGTTCAAACTGAGCCCGAGTGAGATGAAGATCACGTTGACTGTTAAAGAAAGTGCAGCAGACCTGGAGCAGCAATTGGGAGTGTGCCTCCACAACCCATTTAAATAGAAAACATAACAAGACAGTGCTCAGGCATTCCTCTCAGTGTCTCACTGATGCTGCATTTACTTTTGGATAAACAAGCTGGCTAACTCTGCTAAGACTGAAGGCTGTACCCTTGACTGACAGGTTGCAGCAAGATACCCTTATCTTACTTCCCAAATTACAAAACCTGCTTCCTTAGCAATCAGGCATCCCACAGCAAACCCAGCCTTCTGCCCACTGCACTGTGCAATGTAAAATGCCATGTCAAGCCAAAGCTATAAAAATTAAAAACTGTATCCACCAGAATTGTCAACAACAACAGTGAAAGTTCATTCTGAAGGAATAGATTGGGAAAGAAGACAACCACCACGGGACACTAGTCACTTGCCATTTCAAGACAGAAACTCCTTTGCTTCACTAGCTAAAAGTATTTATTAAAATATATACAGAGCTTCCCCGTGCAAATGAGAAAAAATAGTCTAAAAGATTGTGATTTAACTCAATACCAGAAGGCTCTCTAATTCTTCTTAGTGCTGTCTTTGGAGGAAAAAAAAATAAACTCAACCACCCCAACAAAAAACCCCACCACAAACCCAAAGCAGAATAATATACTGACAGCTCAGTTTTTTAAAAGTGTTCTGCAGTTTTGAAATTTTGGCTAAATTCCTGAAAGGAACTTCACAAGTATTTCTACTTTACAGGCTTGATCCAAACCTAAAATATTTCTTTTCCACTGGCTTCTATCAGCTAAGATTATGAAATGTGTAAATAGCATTTTTGAGTTAAGACAGACCATAGACAGAGCTTTCAAAAAACTCCAGAAAGGAGGTGTGAGAGAAAACCACTCCCAAAAAAAACCAGTCTTTCTCCAAACAAAGGGGAAGTAATTGACAATCAGCAAGGCAGAGCTGCTTAAAGCATAATTTGAGAGGAGATGGAAAAGAAATCTTTCCTTTCCACCCACCTAAGGCTGGCAGAATAGCCAAGAAGGCTTTGTTGCAGTTTCTGCCAACTCTCGGGAGGAAATTGGGGTGAAACACTGCAGTCAACAGCGACAGCAGCTGAACCACAGAACATTAGTCAAGACAATGTAAAAAATAAAAGCCACAAATACCCTTCTCAGTTTTAACAGTTAAGATTCAGTTTTCACTCCCTCAGAGCATTTTTGACATGTTTTCCCTGATGAACAGTTAAGTGCCAGCATCTCTAAGTACAAGTTAAGAATCTGGCATTTTCCAGGAATGAGAAGCATGTCCACAAATTCCTGTACTATGGTATAGACAGACACAATATTCTGGATCCTACTGTGTTTGCATCAAGGTCAACTAGAGACCATCCAACCAACTTTGGCTACAGCTACCACAAAATATTCTTCAACTGGAACTTTAAAATCAGGGAGAAAAATAAAATACCTTTCCCAAACATACTGGAGTAGTTCTGGTTTTTCCTTCCCCAGACTCAAATGAAAAATAATCCCTGTGTTCACAAAACACCCACTGCAGATCTGGACAACACTTCCATACCACATCAAGATATAGCCATTATTTTTTTTATATTACCATTCTTTCTCATCCCAAGAATTTCAGTAAACCACCCTACGTTTAAATATTATTATACTAGCAGCAAAGCAAAAAATTGAACTTTAATTCATCCTGCTGTGGACTGGAATTCTAGAGGAAGACTTAACTGGTTGTGCTACAAGACTCCTGTTCCACTTATTAAAGAGGGTGGAAATGCTTTGACAGCAAATCAAGAGCAGACAGGAAGAAAGTTCTGTGACATTTAAAAACCCTGAAAGGCTAAAACAAAGGAGAAGGAAGAAGGTGGCCTTACACTTTATAAAGCAGAACGCTGCTTCAACTCCATCCCTCATGCTGTCCCAGAGCTGGAAACAAGTCAATTAAAATCACACTTCCAACAGTCAAGCTTAAACTTCACATTCCCCAATGTCTGAAAAATAACCCAGTATGCTGATATTTGACTGCCAAAAAATGCTGGACATTTCAGCTCTAAGTACAATCAATCAGACCTGTGTTTAGAATTACTAAATGATCTGAAAAATCAAAATAAATCAGGAGAATACTTTAAGGAGAATTCTTAGTTCTTCAAAGCATTACTTTTTCTTATGTAAAGCAGATACAACACCTTCTAGTCTGACTAGAGTCTGGAAAAAGAGCTGTTTGTGGAGCACTGTGTGTTGATGAATATCAGAGGAAAAAAAAAATCAAACATTGCACAATAAACAGAGCATGCAACCACCCTTCAGTGAGGGAGGGGGGAAAAAAAGAAAAGGGGAGGAAGAATGTGTCAAGTAACAGCACTCTACTCTGAAGACCAGCTACTGTTAGAACCACAACTAAGGCCTGAAATATGTACTCTCTCAAAGCAGTTGTATCAATAATTTCATTGTTTCCTTGGTTCTGTTTTTGTTTTTGCACCCCTCATTAAAGAATTGTTCAATACATATTTGATTTATAATTCAAATAATCCTCTCAATTAAAATACAGAAATGAGTCCTCTCTAGAAATTCTGGTGCATGCTGTACTAACATAGAAATGTTTTATTTCTAGAAGAAAGCCAGGAGCTTTAGTCCACTGAGTCCCCTGCTCAGCTTCCCAGGTATTTCACAGCACTGCAGAAGTCTTCATTTCTGAAGCTACAGAAAGAAGGATTTTAAGCGATACTGCCTTACACTCCCTTCTCTTGCCTCCCTTTCACCTCAGAATTTTAATTAAAAGAAAATATCCATATAAAGTAAAGATACTGAGGTCAGGCATTTAATATTCTTTTGCAAATACTGAGAGTCTTACATGAGCAGCTAAATTTTTGCTTTTGAGGAGAAAACAAAAAAGCTGTAAAAGCTCTGTAAAACTGAAAGCACTTTTAATATTTTAAATTAGTTAAATGATATGCTCTAATCCTTGTGAGAAGGGGAGTGAGCAGACTCTCCACAAACTTTCCTTCTCTAAAATGACTCATTTGTGTAGCCATATATTCTTAGCCAACACTTACACTTGGAACTTGTCAAAATGCACACCTGTCAAGTCTCACACAGCATACAAATTATTTGAGTCCTGTCTCTCACTCCTCCACCATGCTACCTTCCCCCCCCCAAATTCTCTGCACATCCCTGCAGACACTTCCCACCAAGCTGCAAGGGCCTCCGAAGAAGGACAGTAATGCAGTCAAACCCAAAATAGCAGGCAAATTCCTCTTCAGGACACCTCTGGCAGGTGCCCACAGGAGAACATGAACATGTACCAATATATCTTGTTTCCTTTTTAAGAGCATGGCAGAAACCTGCTCATAAAGCACTTGATTTACTGCAGGTTTCACTGACACTTGTTTGCATTTGCATTGCAACAAAGCTCTAAAGCCCCAAGCAGAGCTACAGAGCTTGTACAAATGCCCACACTTACACTCCTATTTTGGCCCTTATAGGCAATATTTGAAATGAAAATGTTATATGAAGCCCAGCATTCATGACATTAAACTGAATTTCAAATACTGAAACAAAGTTAAAATTCAGAAAAACAAAACCAACTTCAATATAATGTATGACAAATGGAAATATGAAAAACTACACTGAGTAGGAACTTGGTGTTATGAGAAGGGCTTTTGCCTAGATTAAGATAAGGCTCATCTCCACAACTGCTTTTTATTGAAATTTTGAGTTCCACAGAAATTGTTTCACCTGGACAGTTTAAGCTCCTCTTCCACCCATACCTCACACCATTTTAAATACCATCACCCTGTACTATTTGTACTGTATGGACTGCAACCTTACTCATTTGTTTGCTCCTTGTATTTCAAGCTGGGTAATCCAACTGAACAGGTACATTATTGTCTGGTTCTTTTGCATTGACACAAGGAGAAAACAACTGTAATTCAAAATTAAGTAATGTTTCAAGAACTGCTCTTAGTTTTATGACATTTCAGGGAGTTATGACATTAACAGCAGCCCTTTATTAAAGAAACCACATTCCTTAAAAGTCTCCAAAGATCCTAGAACTTCAGTACTCTCCCAGAATTACCTTAAAACTAATGCAAATAAAATAAAAAAATAATTAATCATTTGAAAGTTCGGTACCATTAGGATGTAAATTTCCTGTAATAAACTTGATTTGGCCCACTTGAGAATAAAAATCGTATGATAAAGCTGAAGTACCTAACTGTGCACCAGATCCGGCTCTATTTCCCAACCACAATCATCTCCACTTTCTTCCTGATTAAGTGATCACTGGAAAATAATGCTGATTAAGATATTTTTATTTCGACCGCACTTCACCTCATGGCAATTTTAATAATTTTATCCTCAGTGCTGCTGAATCACTAAAACATGTTGCTACTGCAAACCATCTCCATTAACATAAATCAAACTTTCAAGAGAATCTTCATTCTGAAGAAGACAAATACATTTCCCAACACCTGTAACCAACCTATAATAAATATTTTCTGCAAGCAGGAAGTTCCTACATAAACCACGTTTGTCTGTAGGCACACATGCAGGTGTCAAGAGATTGCTTTGATCCACACCTTCTTTGTAACACCAAGGTTGCAGGAAAGAATAATTCTGGAGCCCAGAGGATGGATTTAATTATTTATGAAACCAAAGAGAAACCTGCGCTTATTTTTTAATAAGTATCTTGGTTCTGGTTTTAGGCATCCTTAATGCTTATATTACCTACATATAAAATGATTTTAAACCAACCTTTCAGGGCATATGGTTTCAAATTATCCCTTTAGAATGCCTAATGAATCAAGTGAAGGGATTCACTAATGGGGCACCTGAACTGACTTTTGTGCTACTGAGCACGTCACTTATTTCAGTATCCCTGTCAATGACACGTCACAAATTAGAGAGACCTCAAATCCATGAACTCTTACATGCACATATTTGCAAGGCAGACCCTGAATGAAGAGTCATCTTGGAATAATTTTGTAAGAAGACACAATTATTTGGTTTTGTTTATCAACTTAAGATCAAAAGAGGAGGCCACAAGTGAAATTCACAATCTTTCTGTAAATGACTGATCGGTTCAGTTTCAAGCTATAAACTAACCAATTAAGCTCAAGACAAACTATTCTTCGTCTTCAAATTCTAGACATATTTTCAAAATTTTGTAAGCTTTTTCCCCTAAATACAGAGAGGAAAGATGCTCTTATATGAATGTGATTTACTGGAGAAGAAATGTTTTGCAAGTTGTGATCCTACACACAAAATATCCAATGACTTCTGAAAATTCTTTGAATGCTTTTAGCCAAGTTTTATCTCAAAAGTCTTGTTTATTAGAAACTTAAAAGGAAAAATCATGGCAAGACACAGCACACACAAACAAGTTTGAGATAAGTAATGGGATAATACGGAAGTTGGATACATTTTCAGAGGAGTGCAGAACACAAATTTTTAATTTCTAAAAACAGCAGCAGTTTTAAGGAGAGAGGCACTTAGTTACCTCAATAAATCAACCCCACTTCAGAAGAAGGTAGCATTCAAAAATTTTAGTTAGCACTTACAATTTTTAAAAATTAGCAGTCTGGATACTTCATAAAAATACTCAAATGGAAACTGCATTCTAATAAAAATAGATTCCTGGGAATAAGACATTTTGCAAATATAAATCATAATTAAGTCATAAGCAAAATGAATGCTAGAAATTCATTACTCTTCACTCTGAAATTAATTTATAAAAGGTTTGATCTATGAAAAAAGTACTTTCAGGGATGTGAATTCATAGCTCACATTTTTATAACTGTCTTGTTCCATAGACTAAAAAGGAGCAAGTTAAGAAGTAAAATGTAAGCAAGCAAATGTTTCTTTTTGGTATGAATAATTCATGTTCCACATGATATCACAAAACCCATTTCACTAATTTTTTCAACATCTTTCCCTTTTCAGCAAGACTCCTCAGTACAAACACCTGCTCATGACACCTCTTCTTCCTCTAGACTTGAGCAACACATTAAAGTAGTGAAAGCTTAACAACAGTGTGAAAGATAGTCAAAACTTTCTCCAAATTCTGTGAATTTTTAATACTTTTCCATATGAAAACAGTACTTTTAAACCCTTTTTGGCAATTGGGTCTAGTCTCAGGTCAAAACTAGATTATTTGCATTATAACCCAGTGAACTCCCTGCCCATTACAAAGAACACAAGAAGTGCAACATTTCCCTTCCCACAGCCTAAACACTGGAGGTTTCTTCTGATCTCAAATCCTTAGTAAAGTGTGCCAGCTCCTGCCCTCATTAACACCTATTTTTAGATTGTTAGTCTGTATTTACTCAGAACTTATTACAAAACATTCCTCTTAGTTTTAGCTTGGTTTCACAACATTGCTTATCAAAAAAAAAAAGTTAAGTTGCTCGTTTTGAAATTCTCTAGTTATATCTGTGTAAATAAAACTGATTTCTGAAACTAATGTCATGCATAAGTGGAAAATGACCATTCAAATGCAATATATTATAGAATCCCAAATGCATTTCCCCCAACAACTCTGACTGAACTCATCCACGATTGATGCCGTTTCATTCCTATCTATACATTGCTAACTTTATACTCATATTTCTTTCCACCCAAATCTTTCTCTATTTATTATAAAAATGTAATATGCAACTGATTGTTTGAATACTCAGTTTATCTGAAAGTGCATTCAAAAACCATCTGTAGAGTAAAAAACACCCACCTGGAAAACCTGAAATCAGTCCGGATATGGTAACTGCTGTAAACTACTTTAGCAACATTCATTCAGAGGAAATGGGCTGCTTATCTAGCTGCTGAAATGGAAAGGACTCTTTCATACAATAAGGTATTTTGGGATTATTTTCTTGTTATTTTTCAAATAATGATGGCATATAAATCAAAAATTTTATATCCAGCAGCAAATGGAAGGCTGGTGTTTACAATAGCCATTGTGTACAGTCTATAAAAAGCAAACTAACCAGAAGGGCAGAATGCAGTCCTTACAAAGACTTGTAACAGAGGTAATATTCAGAAACACTTGGGTTTCATCCTCTAGATTTACAACTGCCCTCAGACAGATGTGGGTTTATAATTAAATTAATAATTCTGACTAAGCATCGTCACCACCAACAAAATCTGTTACACATAAATATACATGACTTTGCTGTCAGGAAGGTGACACAGATTGGAAAGAAGCATCACTCCTGCAGTCACAGCATGTGGGTCTGCATCCAGGTATTCTCATACCTTCCACCCTTCACCTGACTTGAACCAGATGTGACTCAGTGGAAGATGTTACAAAGACAATTCACTTTTTTGCACGCTCTGCAAAGGCAGTTGGGTGGCAGGAGAGACTCCTAAACACACACAGCCTAAAACAGCATCCCCTCCCCTTACTCCCGAATCCCAAGGGAACACCCTGGAACAGCCACAGGGGTGGGAACAGATATCTGCCCACACAGATGCTGTAATTGTGACAAAACCTTTAACTCAGGGACTCCTGTCAAGCACAAGGCACCATTAACAAAAAAAATCAAGTTTTATCACTCACTTCTGCTCATAGAATTACTTCTGAGGGTTTGTTCTTTTCCTGTTTTCTGGGTTTTTTTTTTAAATCAAGTGCCCAGACTCTTAATAGGACCAGCAGATAAAACTGCATGAATGCTGAGTATTCCCTCCATATCTTTTAGCAAACAGATAAATACACAAAACTTTACATCAAATTTGGGCAACTCCGAGGATCACAACTTTTCTGATTTATGGTTTCCTCTGACATACATATATAGAAAAGATGATTCATAGGAAAGTGAGATATCAGTCTATAAAGCTGAGAAATCTTTTTCTAGAAACCCAACATCCACTGAGTATTTCTGAAAATAGGAAAATTATTTACTACACATTAATTTTAGAAATTACTGCAGTGGGTTTTCAACATGTCTTGCACCCAAATCCTCAGAAGAACGCAAACATTTGACTTCTATTGAAATCAACAAGACACCTGTGACTGCATAACTGTGAACTCCCATGCAAACTGCCAACTTCAGACACCAGAGAATTACAGAGTTGTGAAATTTACTTGTGTACACAAGGGCTCATTACAAAAGAAAGGAAAAGAGGAGAGACTTCAGAGAATGAGAATCAAGCATTCCCTTGTACACTAGAAAGATGTCCAAGTCCATAAAAAGGGAGTAATGAATACACAGCACCCTCAACCTCCTCACTTCTCTTTTTGTTAGTACTTCAATTTTTACTTAATTTACACAGAGGGATAGACAAAACTACAATAACAGGGAGCATCTTGACATGATATATGATAAGAAATGTTCAATACATTAGTTTTCTTGCTTTTGATTGTGATTGCTTCCTGATTAAATAGAATAGGTATTATACACATTTAACTAGAAAGGTCTCACTTTCCAATGATAACCTAATTTGAACTTTATGTATAAAAAGATCACATATTACAGTGAGTCTAGTTGTGTATGTTAACAATTACTACTTCCTCATGTCTTGTTTCTGTAAAGTTACCTGGAGCTAAATTTAAAATGAAATTGCTTTCCTATAGTTTCTGAGTATTTCCAAGTACATCTCTCATACCTTTCCATCAAACATCAACTTACCCACCTAACTTACAATGAAGTTGTTGGAATCTTCAATATCAAAACTCATCCAAAATCAAGCTTTCTCAGATAACTTCTTGAAAAAAAGTCTTCTCAGATAACTTCTTGAAAAAAGCCTTGCAAATGTTCCTTCTGGAGTCAGGTACTGCATGTTCTAGCCATTATGAGTTTTCCCCAGCTGGGATTTTTGTCCTCTCTCTGTGTTTTCTGCATCAGCCATGGTGCAGTGCTTCCCCTGAATGTGTTAATCCACAAAGGATCAATATTCACTGCAGAGATAAATCTTACTGCTTGCTCCCTTATAAATTTCAAATAATGAACCTCTCAGTACTATTTCAAATGTCAACAGAATTTCTGGCTCAACACAACAGCTAATTTAAATCAACTACTTCTGTGTGAGAAAAAACAGAAAATGCATTTGTTTAATCCAATACTAGCACTTGATTTAACTCACACTTCAAGATGGCAGCACCAATATAATCACAGTAAGTATAAAAGCTGCAGAGATTAACTTTTCATCCACACTGTGTTCAAGTAGCTCTTTACAAACCTCAGGATAAATGGATACCTTTTCCTTAAAATTCTTCTGGGTCTCAAGAAGAATGCAGCTTGAGATGGAGCAAATGTGACTGTCAGAGACTTGGGCTGCTAGTCATTGAAAAGACAACACTTGCTTCAGCTTCTCCTCACTCTTTCCAGCTGGCAGTACAGCTTGCCCAGGCTCCATCTGTTAAGATAAGAGCTGCTCCTGCTGCAGTGTTTTCCCCAGTTACAATTATTTAAGTACATTTTAGAACAAATGTGAATTCAATATTTGAGAAAGTTACTGGACTGACAAAGTACTTGCTGTCTGAAATGAGGGCAGAGCAGGGGGGAACACAATGGACTAACCAATGTGCCTGATCTGAGTGACATTCCTGCAGATAAAGGCATTTCAGTTTTTTGGGCTCAACCAAATCACATGTATCTCTGCTGATGCTAATAAAAAGATTGAATAAATAAGAAAATGCTTTAGATACACTTCACTCAGCAAGGCCTACTGAAATTTACTCTCAAGGGCTTGGGGAAGTAAGGAAAGTAATTTCTGATTCATTAGATATTCTAGTCAGGAACACACACAGAATAAACACAGCTCCAGAAGATCTAAAACAAACCAAAAAAAGGACTTTTCATTATTGTAAAATCTAAATTCCACACCCAAATGCTCCTCCTGAATATATCTGTCCTGTTGCCCAAAAGCACAGTGGCAAAATTCAAGCCTGACAGACGATTGCCAGTGCAGGATGTCAACAGGTCACTGAAATTAGCAGTCTAATCACCAGGGGACTAAAAATTGTACACTCTCCAGTTGAAATGAAATCTACTAACTTCCAACCATGTACAGTGAAGAATAGTGGGTGGGCTGAAATTTGCTTACAGTGAGCTGAATCCCAGTAAGCCAACAGGCTCCTGCACTCAAAAGGAAGGAACTGTGACAAGGAAATCATGATACAGGTAAGTGAAGGAGTTACAACCAAGCCTGCTCCTCCATCTATCCTCTTTCCATGACTGTCCATAGATAATAGGGAGCAGTCTGTGTTAACTGAGTAATCCAAAAAGTTATTTTTATACAGATATAGATATAATGCATATGCAAAAAAAAATATTTATATATATCTATCTATATGAGTGTGTGTACCCACATATACATAAATAAATAAATACATTTCACACAAATATTTACACATTTCACACACATATGTATATTCCACTAAATGGAAATTTCCACAGGATGGGCATGCATGTAGGTAACACCAAGTCCCTTAGAGCAATTCCTTGCCTCCAAACAAATCTCAACAAAAAAGATCACAAAGGGAATAAAAAAAATATTCTAATTTAGATGCTTTCTTGCGTGGCACCATCTGTTTTCTATGGGAGATGAGAGGAATAGCTTGAAACCACCCTGATATCTGTTGGAGGGACAACACAGCAGAGCAGAAGCAATCCAGGAGGATGCCAGAATGAGCTGATAAAAACTTCCTTCTCCAAGTGACAGAGGAGCCAAGAAGTGCTATTAATGGTGTTGTGGCTTAACCCCAGCCAGCAACCAAGACCTTTCTCTCACCAAGATGGAGGGGCTGGTGGAGAATGCGAAATTCAAGGGCACCCTTGGCTACAGGGACCATGAAATAATGGCATTTGAGATCCTTTCAACAGTACATAGATATTTTTTTGAATAAGAAAAAACTCTAAAATCTTCTTCCAATAAGTTCCTTTCTCTCATGGAAGCACCTTAATTCCTATGAAGCTATACAATTACACAGCCAGGTGAAGATATTTATAAATGTTACAGAATCCTCTGCTAGAAAACTAATAAGGAAATTTTTAAAAACCCACAACAAAACAACAGATGTCTCAGCAGACCTAAGGATGAGGGCAGCAGTCAAGGAAGTCCTCTGCTTTTTAAGACCCCAGCTGAACCCAAGCACAGTGAAGGCAATTTTGAAGCACTGAACAGATTTCACCCCCTCAACCTGTGCTGTGGTCTGTGGAGTGAAGGAAGTGTAAGTTTATCCCAGACATATCCAAATTCCTGTGGCCCAGCCTCTGCAGATAGGAGAGCACCATCAGAAGAAATCAAAGAAAACCAACACCCAACCAATGTATTTCAACACCTGGCCCCAAACCCAGCAGACAACAACAGCCCTGATGTGCTGACAAAACAAGAACAAATTCTTCTGTGCCCAGTGTTCCAACTGCTTGTTCTCTTCAGCAGACTCCATCCCTGTGTTTCCACACCAGGGGGAAATTTGCCTCACCTGCTGCAGAGCTACAGCAGAGATGAACTGAAGGAAACATATCAGATTTTAGGATCTGTCAGGGTTTCTTTAGATACAGGTTTAGCAGGAGGTGGAAACATAAGCAGTAGGTAACAAAGACAACAGGATTACATCTAACAACCAACATCACAAATTTTCAACCAAATTCTGAAGGAAGCAGGAAATGGAGGCACATCAAGGCAACTTTTCTTGTAATGAAACATGCTGTATTTGTTTTGGACACCACAACTACAGTTCAGTGTCACCACTAGTGACTTGTATCTGTTCTTAGAGGACCTGAAGTGATGCAAGAGCATGTGGTGGTCAGGAAACATAGCATCAGTGGAGAACCTAAGAAGATACGTTAAAGGGGACACAAAGAGCATTATAACCCCATTATACTGACCAGCATCAAACAAAACTGTACATTTTATTAGATGTATAACAACATTTATCAGGAAATCCAAAGTTGAGGCCCTTATGCTATGTCCAACTTTTAGAAGTATATAAGACAAGTAACTCAGACCACATCCTTTGGGCTGTAAAATAATAATGGACATTGACAAGTTTGAATGTCTGTACAACTGCAAACAAGCTTACTGGATCTGAAAGAAATAATTTTAGTATCTCTTTAGTATCATCTTTTTTAGATTTAAAATGAGTCTGTATGGCAGATATTTTCTTGAAAGATTATGAACTATTTCTAAAAATATGACTGATTTCAATACCAAAGATTATAGATTTATAGAAAATGTAAATATAACTGTCCAGACATCACATACAATAATTTCCTAATTAGTAGCAGTAAGTTTTATTTCATTCCAAAAACTGACCAGTACATTAGAGAATACCAAGTAGTAAATTAACCTAAAGAAACTTAGTGTACAAAAAGAAAATATCCTTCTATGTAATGGCTGTAATGGCTATAATCTATGAAGCTGTGTACATAAAAGCCATCAAAGGAAAAAGCACCACCTTCCTCATACCTGAAGTCTCATATACTGTATCCACTATCTGCACTTAAAGAAAAAGTACATCATGGAAGGAACACTGTGAACGTATCTTTATGCACAGTTTCTTCTCAGAGACCATAAAATATCTTCTGGGTTTGTTTTGTTTTGGGTCTTTTGTTGGTTTCGGTGGTTTTTTTTTTTTTTTTGGTTTTGTTTGTTTTTTGTTTTTTTTTAAATTTTATTTTAAGGAACTAAACTCCAACTTCCCTCTTTGAAACACTGTGGTCATTGGAGCTTTGATAAAGTGCAAAAGAGATTTAAGGAAGCACTCATGACTGAAGACACCAGGATGCCTTTGAGGACCTTTCCACATATAATCTGCATGCTCTGCATTTTTCCCACTATCTAAAGTTGGGGAGAGAGAAGGAAGCATCCCCATGACTTCCTGGAGTTATGCAGGTTTATATGGTGATTTGCTTCCCCAATTCTTTCCTTATCTAATACAGGCAATAGGTTAAAATCTCCCCTGAATCCTGCTTCTGTGCCTCCAGGGAAAGAAGTCTTGCTTTGCTCCCCACCCCACAAGTCCTGAAGTACAAGTGACAGAGAAAACAATTTTTTGCCCCATGAATAGCAATTCCTCTCTCTGATCCAAGAAGGAAACATTTTATGCTTACTCAAAACTGCAAACAGCCATTTATCAACTTTTGCACATGGGGAAAAGAATTATTTCTTGGCCAATTTCATCTGAGAAATAGTTCAAATGCCATATATACACATAAATTTGTTGTCAAGATAATAGGGCTGAATTTTTCAGAAGCTGAGAGCAGGGTGGCAGCCAACATTCAGTTCTCACCTGATATTCTCAACAGAACCCCATGCACATAGTTAAGCACAGCCTGTACACAAATTTTGAGCTGTCATTTCAAGATCACATTTTGACTTATGAAAATTACATATTGGAATATGTGGATGGTTAAAAACATTTAAGTAAGTAGATAACAGAGCAATTTTAATAGAAAAAATCTGGGATGTTTTGCATTTTAAAATGACCTCATGACATCAAACAGCAAACCTGTGTTGTAAGGAAAATCTTACATATTTCTGCCTCATTTTGGGGAGAGTTTTTAGCATATATATGTGTGTTGAGTAACAATGTAGTTATATTATTTTCCTGAAATCAAGAGTATGTTCACCCAACTGATTTATTCATTGGCACAAAATCACAAGATAAAACAAAAAGATACAATAGATGGGAAGAAAAAAAATTCCCATTGCAAAAAATGATCCATCTCTGACAAGATGCATGAGGACTTGTTAATTATGTAAAAAATGGGATTTCTTCCTAAATTGTCCTATAACCATGTCCTTTCATCCATGAGACAAGAACATTTCACTCTTTTTGAAAGCCAAATAGCTAAAGACACCATAGAAACAAGCCAGCTATTATTTAATCAATAATAATAGGGGACTGTTATTGACATGATTGGCCACATTTCCTTCCAGAGGAAATAGGAAAGCCAGCTGAAAGAAGATTCAATTTCTTCATTTGCTTGCCACCTTCTTCCCTTTTAGGCAGCGGCTTCAGCTACTCTCTCCTTTTCAAAGTCACCTTATTTTCTATTTAGAAGTGCAAAAGGACCTGACAGCAAACATAATTAGGCTGGATAGCAACCAAGGTGGCAAATCTGTGAGTGCCCTCCTCTCCTGCCCTCCAGCCCCACGCTGGGCTGCTGCTGCTATTTATATCATTGTGTGCACACACAGTAAGCACAGCCTTCAAATTCTCTTATGTTTAGAAAGGTGATAACCATTTCCTTGCTTCCAGCTCAACTTCTAAAATAGCAGTACCTTCTTCACAACACAAATAATTAAAAATAGCTTCTTGTCACATCACCATTTACACCAATGATAAGCATTCAAAAAGCCACTCGTCTAAAATCAGTCTCAAATGAAACATATACTAACTATGTTTTATGGTTCTCTAAGCATATTACCAAGCATTCAGGATAGTCAATCTATCAATTAGGATTTTATTTTATTTACTTAGATCTTTATCAATTTTTTTTAATGTTTTAATCCATAACTGATTTTGATTCAAGACAGAATCAAAAGAAATAATCAATTTAACCATTAAAGACATAAAAGGAAATTATATAGTCATTTATTTTTACTATATGTTGTCATTAAGAGATATAAGATGCAAAGTTATGTACAAACAGAAATTAAGGGCTAGCACTCCTGTTAGTACACTAGAGGATTATAAATGCTTTTAGTACTGGTTATAAACAAAAGTTAGCAAAAAGTGAAGATGAAACACTGTATTTTCAATTACCTTTTTTTAATTAACCCTCTCTAATCTCAAACAAATATATGGCTAAAATATCCAAATTCACATGCTGTAGACCTTTTTACCTCAAAAAAATTTCTCCCAGGGTGCTCTCCCCAGCTATGACCTTGACCCTATGGAGCTCCTCTGCTACAAAGGATGAAATAAAGCAAGTGTCACCTCCAATATAAAATACTCTGAAAAAAATTGCTTTCACAGCAGTAGCTTCCCCTTTCTCTTTCAAAGTTTCAAACTAAACTTGACAACAGCGAGATTGCATCTAAAAGAACACTTAGACACAATCTATACCACCTTTACCCAGTACTGCCTGCAAGCAACACTCCAAAACTTGGGTCCAGGAAAAAAAAAATTCCACTAAGGAGCTAACCATTCTTCTATGGGGATGTGAGAAACTATAGCTTTTTCTGTCTATTAAATTCTGCTATTCTGTCCTAGGAAAAACTTAAATATAATACAAATAATATACTTGATCTGCAGGCAGCAAAAAGACCATCAGATTTTATTGTCACTCTTAAATAAAGATGGCAGAATTTCATATCTCTTCAGAAGAAGTTCATACTTTTTTTTAAACTTCCTTTTATAAAATTAGTTGCCATCAAATGAAATTTTACTTGGAAGAAATGTTGCATACTCTACACTTCTCTAGAATAACCTCTTTTCACCTAAGGGAAGTTAACGACAACAAATCCACACTTCATAACAGTTGCAATACCCACACAAAATAATAATTTGTGAGATTATTAAGTATTGGACAAGAAAACAATTGAAAAACACTCTTTAGCTAAGAAGTTATTTTGTGCCTGAGGTAGCTTACAACTCATACTTGCAGGAACACAACTACTTATGGGAGAGTTGTTCAGAACTCTATACATTCAAATAAACAAAAGAGATACCGATACACATAGAGACATCATCAGGTTTGGTAAACAAATAAAGTTACTATTTAATGAAAAGCATCAAAATCAGCTGGCTACTAAGATAATGCTATATTGATGAGCCAGAACATCTATTTTTGCCCCATGATAATTTGGAGGATGGATACCTGCCACGCAATCAGTACAGTGGACAAACCAGAGCCCTCTGTATTTGGATTTCTGACCTACAGCATCAGACCAGCCCTAGTCATGAAGGCACACAACCATGTAAGAAAAGCCAGGAGCTGCTAGAAATTCAATCTGATAGTCTACATTCAGCTGTCTGTATACACCAGTATTCAAGTCAGCATATAAATAAAAGAGAATTTAGCTTTCTAGGTCTGTGTGCGCAAACTCAGGCTCTGAGTACATTGCATACAATGAAGCAGTAACACAGAATGAAGCAGCAGAAGGCATCAAGAGTTTATAAAAACATTCCCCCACTAACACTAGTGAAGATGCTCTGCTAGGACGAGTCTGGTACCACAGGGCCCTCTGCTTTATATTGCAGCACCCTGTTTTCTCCTGACACTCAGGATAGATGGGGCTCTGAGCAACCTGGTCTAGTCAAAGGCAGTTTCCATGCCAGGGCTTTGGAATAAGGTGATCTTTAAGGTCCCTTACAACCCAAACTATTCTAAGATTCCATGGTCTGTTCCATCTTTGTAGCTGTTTTCAAAAGTAGGCAGGTCCTCCATACATCTCTGCGTACTTCTCACTTAATATACACAATTAATCATTATGTAAATATAGCTTTGTCCCCCTTCTACCTTCACACTATTTTCATTTGACAGTCATATTAGCTAGATTTAAACAAACTAATTTAAACACCCATTTGTTAAAACAGCCTGCTTCAGGCAGAAAAAGAGCTATTTACTGTTGTCAACAACAGGGCAACCTTAGGCAAATAAAAAGTTTAACTAACAGTTAATGTTTGAAATGTAAACTGCAGAATTTGGTGTTCTCCCTGAAAAAAGCAACTTGACCTTCCTATAGTGATTAAAGGTACATGTTCAAAACTGAGCAATATTTAAAAGAAATATGGGAAAGCTCTTGTTATACACCAAGACCACAGAAAACTAATTTTAAATACATAGATCTAACTAATTTTAGATACATCAAGGATTTAAACTGCTCAAAAAGTTGCTTTAACTACTTGTTTCCTGGGGTTTCTTAATTACAATATGAATGACCCCATGAAAGAACACTTCCAATAGGATGTTATTCCTTGGTTATTGTGAGGACTTCTCAGCTTCCTTCCTGCACTCTACAAGATCTCATGATTAAAGTTGGGTGGTTGACCTGGAAAATTCTGCCTCATGTGATAAGACATTAAATTTCAAAAAATACACAATAGCTAAGCATACAAGCCTTCTTTCAAAAAAACACAAAGAACACAGAACCCTTTTTGAATAGGCTTTATTGCTGTATTAATAGTTGAAATGCAGAGCAGTCGAGGGAGCAAAGCTCTCTTTTCCTCATTTGAACTCACTCAACTGGCACAGGATTTCTTTCCCACTCTCCCAATCCCTTGGGTCCCTACAAATCAAGACCAAAACAGGACCCAGCTGTCTCAGCTTGTTGTTCAAGCCCATTCAATTACAGCTGGAAGGCGGAATATTTCCTGGCACAACTTTCCTCTGGGATACTTACTCATGTGAACAAAACCTACAGACTGATCAGGTACATTCACCCACTGCTGGGTACTGGGCTTATTAAATGTACTTCCTACCCTCCCAAGAAAGTGCTTAAGTAGTTACCACTTTAATTAAGCACTAGCAAATGAATTAACATAAAAAAAACATGAACAGAAAGAAACCACAATGCTTTAGTTGTCCTGACCACCCAATGATCATGAGAGGATCTTTCTGCCACTCAAAGTCCTGCAATCAGACTCTATAATCAAGATACAGATATTCCATTTGACTATGCCAAGCTGGTGCTAAGCATGCAGAAGATGAGCTGCTATCAGAGAATATACACACAAAGCAGTTGTGTTAAATTTGGGGATTCAGTGGGGAATATTTCTTCAAACTTCAAAAATGTTGTAACTGTTTGCTAGCCTTCTGTCAAAGGATTTTAAAACACACAAATAAAAAATCTCCAGTCACACATACTCCAACGTAGTCATAAGAATGCTATCCCTGTCTATGAAAATACAAGAGAATACTAGCCAAGACCTCAAGCTAAGCAACAACAATATGTGAAAAATATTCCCAGAGTACTTCCAGTATTTGAGTCAAAATAGAGGATGAAAATTCAATCCTTAGCACTTTACTCCAATTTAGACTGCTCTGAGTACTCTCAGAGATGGGGATTGCTCTTATAAACACTCTTTGATTTATTTTTTAGCCATAAGCAAAAATTCTTGAAGGAGAAAATAGATACACAAATTCTCTTCCTTTCTTGCTTCCATCAGCTGGTCAGACAAGTCCTCTAAGGCACTACTCTTTGGCCCCTGGACTGTGGGCACTGGGAAAGTTCATGACTAACTGAAAGAAACTCATGAATATCACAAACTTAAATGTTCTGTACTAAAGTCCACAGCTCCAGTAGGAGTTCTCTGTAAGTCCAAAAGGTAGAAAGTTACTACTAAAGGATACCAAATCCTGTTTCTATTATCCCTATAAGTAAGTCTTTTCAGAAACCCTAATGAGACATTCAATTTACTGTCATGACTTAAATATTCATTAAATGCAACACCCTGTTCAAATGCATGGCTTTGCAAAACACCACAGCCTTCCCCTACACATATTCAATATTTTAACCTCACAATGCTTTGTTAATGCATATTGATAACAACTGCAGCATATCAGAAAAACAATGCCACTCCTGATAACAGAGTAAGTATTTGGTGCAGTGTCTCCAGAGTTGATAATAGACATTCCCCAACTACCTTTGTGAAGTGCTCAGAATCAAAACAAAAAAACCCCGACAAAAACCAAACTGGTCAGGAAACCAAAATAATGAAGCCACAACATTGTTTAAATTGTCTACAGCCTATCCACAGTAACCGATACCAGACAAATACTGTAATTGTATAGTAATAAACTACTACATACAACATTTTTGTCCTAAAAATTAAAACAAATGAAGAACATTTGAAATAAGTATGTTCAGAAATACATCCTTTCCACATACATGCTGCCATTAATGCTCAATCACAGTTTAAACATCAACTGTATTAACCAAAATATCCCATGCTTTCTTTGTGTCTAGTATCAACTTTCCTTTACAATTTCCTCTTTGAATACTGATTAGCTTCATTAGCATCTATGCTAATGAGGATATGTGAACAAATAAACGCTGCACAACACCGGGAATCCAGCTCAGGAGATTCAGCTTTACACTGATCCGTCAGTATCACTTTTACAGGACTGGTAACACTCTACCTAAGAACTGTTGCAGCTACCTTAGAAGATCACTGATACAGAATCCCGTAATTCAGGATATAATTGGTTCCCAAGCTGAAACCTCTCCTACTGCAATTCGCTCTGTAACACAACTCTCAATGTTGCTGTTAGGATGCCTAAATGACCTTCGAGCAATATGAGTTGTGCACGGTGGCCAGACCATTTGCTTGGTTTACAAATCCGATTTTAACAAACTGAGACAAAATATGATTATTACTAAGGAAATCAGCATTAAGCACATTACATTTGGTATCTCATTTCAATTATACTTAGTACCTCAGCAACACACCCCTTTAAAAGGCCTCAAGTAATGTAACATTTGAAATTATAATTTATGTATGTATAGCACCCAGTGAGAAACAAAAATGATTCATTAGCTCTGCAGCAGACAAAAAAAATCAAATTAGCTACACAGCTCTGAGTAAATAACAGCTGCAGTCTTTTAGGAAATGGTCAGCTGGTGTTAAAATTAGAGATGAATGCTGCTTCTGCAGACCATAATGGGCATTACTCTTCAAAGGCTCCAAACATCAGCCAATGGATCAACAGGGAAATAGATCCTCAGTTCTTCAACAAGGGCACCTAATGGTCACAAAAACTGCTCACTTTAGAAACTTAACTAACATCAGTACTGTATGGTCTTGGCAAGAAAGAAATGAAGATCAGGAAGCAGATCATCTTGTCAGTATTGTATGATCAGTGCACTCATTTTTCACCCAGTGTAAAGTACATATCCGTGTTCCAAACATGTATCTGATTATGAAATCCAGTTATCACTGAATGGGCTACTGAAGTTCACATAGTGCTGAAGATTTTATAGCTATAGCAAAAGTCTGGAGATTTTAAGAAAAATCCTGTATGTTCTTAGTCACATATCAAAGAAGGCCTCACAACTTTAAATAAAATTTGAGATAAGCCTCAGAAAGTCATGTTTTACCTGAACAGTGCTCCCTTGCAACTACTATGCATCACATAACTAAACAGCCCCAGTAGCTAAAAACAACTGAATTTCTCATAGATAAAGCACAAATTAAGTAACACTAATATAGTACAAAACAATATTAACGTCAAATAAAAGGCCAAAGTGCAAGCATGACGAGTTAATAGTTTCCCAAAATGCAGCACCTTTCCCACAAAGGAGAAAAGCAAGGTAAGGGACGGAAAATACTAATAAAAATGGCACAAGGCTATTAAGCACAAAGGAACCATTCCCTGGCTCAGTCACTGCCAGAGCGGCAGAGCTATGCAAGACCCAAAAGAGAAATGTTTGCCTTCCTCTTGCCACTCTCCTCAGGCTGTTCTCCTGACCTTTAAATTTTGCACCTCAGCAATGCCAGTGGGACAAACAACCTCCCTGCTGAGCCAGCAGGATGAGTTACCTGGAAGCTATCAGGTACTTTAAGAGGAACCCACACATAAATGCAGAATCAAGGACTGAAACAGTAGAACATTATATTTTCAGAAGTGCTGGGTGGCCATCACATTACTACTAAGTGCTACAGCCTACAGCTTCTTCCAGGAAACCAAAAATTTACAACCAACCATCTTCACCTTGTATTTTAAAGTCTGATTCAACTGATGACAGCAAACAACAAAAGGAAATCCTTCCCTTCCTCTGCAAACATCAAACTCATCTCATCTTAGACTGAGATATCTATAAGGAGAGCTGACAAGGTGCATCAGAGCAAAGCCAAGGATGAAGTCTGAGTGATAGCACATTTATTTGCATAATAGAGTGACACAAGCAAACAAAACCAAATATTTATGGAGGAAAGAGGTTTGGTTTCCTGAGTATCTCCCCATACAATGACTTGGAAGTTAATTATTTTTATGGAAAGAAAAATGTTCAAACATTTAACAGTTGCAAAGCCTCAAAACAGTGTTACTGCAAACAGACTTGAATACTTGAGACAAAAGAAGGGAACATTAGGTAGATTTGCCAACAGTTCATGAATACTGCTCTTTTAACCTTCAAAGTAGTTAATATCTATGATAATGGTAGAGAAAAATACCATGCAGAATCCTATACCTTAAAAATTTTAAATGGCCAAAAATTCAGTTTAAAAAATTCTAAAATAAGATATTCTGAGCAGTGTAGATATTTATATCAATATATTATTTCAGACAATGGCACTTCTTTTAAATGAAAATTTTCAGCAGTTCTTAGTAAGAAAAAATTATGTCTACACTAGATGTATGTTTCTTTCTAACACCTTCCCCTTCCCTCTGACAGCTTGTTCATCTTGATGCACAGTGTTGAACAATAAAATACATTTTATACTGGTATTAAATTAATTTGATATCATTTTTGTCAAGCATGTGCATCTGTATAAGACCTTTTTTAATATTCATCTGTTTTTCTACTGTATGTCTAGTTTATGTTTTCATTTCTAGAATTCAGGCATTAAAATCTGTATATATTACAATATCAATGTTGTATACCAAAAAGAAACTGACTTCACAGTTAAAATGCTTGATTGATTATTTATATATATATATATAGGAAAAGTAGTAAACAAAATAATATAAGCACCTGGAACTTTACAGTTTTATCTGATAATAACATATTATTCCACAAAATATTACTCTGAGTTTAGTAACAGCCTGATCTTAAAAGCTTTCTGAAGCTTTTCCAGTGGCCTTTATATCAGACATCAAAAACATAACAATACAATTTTTAAAATGTAACATTCACAACATATCCAGGAATAAATCACAAGAGAATTACTGAATTTTTCCATGTAGTGAGCAGAGAAAAATCTTAATTCTTGCTGGGAACTAAGAGTTTCAAACATTTTTGGATGGTATCAGAAATCTGTGGAACTGTGTCTTAAAATTTTAACCAAGATCAAGTACTAAAGCATGTAGAGGACTTTTTAAATATATAAATACACACACATATATATATATATATATATATATTTATCTGTGTGTATATATGTGTCTATATACACACCCACACTCATACATATATGTATGAATAGAGTATACCTATATTTACATGGAATTAGATGAATAATTGAATTCAATGAATTAAAATAAGTACAACCTACAGATTCTGCAGGGGCTTAGTCATGTGCTTTCATTAAGAGCTGTGTGTTGCATAATTAGGTACTACTTTCCTGCACTACCTACAGATTTACACCAGTTAGAAAGAATGTTTCCAACATGAACATGTCCTTCACCTAGTTGATTTTCAGTATTTACTTTCCAAGACACTTAATTTGGAAAAACTTTAAAAAAAAATAGAGGTTTAAAAAAATATCAAAACATTAACACCACTAAACATTGCTTAATATTGGAAACATGCTTGATTCCACGTAATCTCACACACTCCACTCCTTAAGGTAATATAAACAGAAAATGTTTCCTTCTGGAAATTAAAAGCCTGGCGCCTTAGTTGATGCTGGTAAATCAGCTGAAGCCATGCTTTCAACAGAACAGATTCCATTTCTTCTCTGAAGAAAGCAAGTTGCTAACAAGAAATATAATAAATTCCTTACTAATATACAGTTTACTATGTATCCTACATATTAGTGATTTACTAATTCTTTGCATTGCCACCAACAGGCCTACACTCAGTGCTAAGCTGACAAGGAAAATTAGCTGCTTCCTTAAGAAAACACCTGTTCTTGCTGAATGTTTTAAAGCAAACTAATCTCCACAAAATTACTGAACATTTTTGATCACCTTCTTATTTTTAGGCTAATCACACACCCAAAAAAAACACCCCAGCATCTTTGAACAGTATGCTAAGAGACACATAGTATTTCCACCAGCTTGGAATAAATTTTTATTAAAAATCTTACACTTTTAGAAATTGCCACTGTGCAAATTTGTTGTGAGGAAACTGTTCACACTGCCATAGTTTCATATTTTCTATAGCTTCACTTTTTCCATAGGTAAGCACTGTGCAGAGGTACTTTTAAGCCAGCATTATTTTCACACTGAAGTGCTTCTACTACTTCAACCTGATCAGGTGAGTTAAGGTTCTACAGTACGTGCATGAACAATCAAAGCCAAAGGCAATTTTTCAAGCTGCATTTGAAAAAGAAAATTTCTTTCATCTTTCACTACTGCCCAAATGCAACACTCGCTTCATTTGAGTTTAGGCTAAAATTTAGCTTAAAAACAAAGATGAAAAGCTTGCTTTAAAGCTACAGCATTATTGCAAGTCTTCAGCCCACTTATGAAGATCATACTTATGACTGAAAAACAAAAAGGCACATTTAACAACTTTATTAATATATGAATTCAACATGACCTCAGTTTCTTGATCCAAAATATTCTGCTGTACTAAATGCTCTCAAGGTATTTTATCCTTGAGAGTGCTGAATAAAGTTTCTCATTATTTTTACACTCTTTTCCTCACAATTTGTAGCATATACGTGAATAAACTTATTTTCAGATTGTTTGGATACAATCTTCAAAACACTCACTCATGTAGTACATTGGAGGAGATAGTAAATCTGGTTTAGGAATTTAGCTCAAGCCTCATCCCATGTATAGGCATGAACTGCTCACTCTTTGCTCTGCCTGTTCTCCACGCCCACATCTATGGTTTATAAACATCTTTTGCAGAATTGCTACAGACAGACACTCTGTCCTGCCAAGGAATGATTTCTCTTCCTTCCACCAGAGCTTTACTTCTACTCCTTTCATCCACTTCCACTTAACCTGCAACTGCTATGAGAAAAAAGGCGTTTCCTCTTTGAATACAAATTAAGTGTTTAGACCTAATCCAGTTTTAGTAATATCTTTGTTTCTGATTGTGAGGAAAAGAATTGCACAACTTCGTATTTTCTCATGCTGCTATGAGTTTTTAATACTATAGAATTTTGGGGTGGGTCACAGCAATTAAAAGGCGTGAGAAGTACAGCGTAGATAATAATAATTCTTGCTGTTCTTGGAGTCCATTTCAAAAGGATAGTATAGACTGGAAGAAAATGGTCTTATTCAACATTTTTTCTCACTAACTAGTAAATCCTTAAATAACCTTGAAGGAGAGGGGAAAGGAGGAGATTGGGAGAAGAGAAACTGTTCTGGAGTTTGAGTGTTTCCACCCTCCCACACTTGTACAGAGTTACTGCTTCTATGTACATTAGAAGAAACAGAACACTAAACTGCTTCAGAATAAATACTGAGCCAGATCTTCAGCTGACATAAACCAGCTCAGTTTCATCCATTTCCAAGTCTCAAAAGGGCTCATGCTCAGTGATCTCCTTTAAAGGTCACCATGGTCAAGGTGCTTTTGTTTGGGTTTGTTTTTTTTTTTCTCGGTTATATTTAACTCCTCGTACGACTACACAATATATTTTATAATCAAATTAGGATAGTCTTAAAACTTCTCTGAAGTACTTTACACAGAAAAGAATGGATAATTCTCCAAAGCTTTAAGCTATGCTGGATGACAGGAATTCATTTAGCTATTTTGTCACCTAGAACTGAATCAAAGAAATTTTTGCATTTTCTCCCTTCCAACCTCCTAATTTTCCACAGAAGACTGCATAAAAACATAGACAAAGTGCTAAGTCAAAATATATCCCTACTCATTGCTGTGAAGCAAGTTCAAAGAAGAAATTTTCCCCAAAACCCCCAAATCTAGACTACTCTTCTAGATAAATCTCATGGACACTCTCTGATGACCCAAGCAGGTTAGCACAGCCACCCACATTCTCACCTCTGGCCCAGACTTCTGAACCAGATAATTGGTCATCATAAATCCCTTTGCAAACAGCAGGCTTCTTCCCCAAATTTATTACTAATGACAACAAAAATTATTACATCACAGAATGCTCTTGATGCTTCAAGCAGGGAAGGAAATGAAGTGAATTCAGTCCAGATTCTGCAAAGTCATTTTCAATCATCTTTCAACTACTACTTTTTTCAATTCTACTGCTACTCATTCCAAGAGACACTGTACGTACTGACCCCTAAGAGAGACAGAAAGAATCACAGGAACAGAATTTAAATAAAAAGGAAACTGAGCTCCTATTAAATCAACTTCCCACAAACTTCCATGCCTAGTACTGCTATTCCAACTTGTCCCTGCTGGTGCTGCCTCCTTCCCCTCTTTGTTTAAGTCTCCACACAACTTCCCAGGTCCTGAGGGGGCTTTGGAGGTGCATTCCAACAACCAATACTGAGGAGCAGTGCTGCAGCCATCCCCATCTCCCACAGCAGCCAGGGACCAACAGCTGCACCAGGTCCAGACCCAGGACAGTGCACAAAAGCACAGGTTCCAGGGCAGGCTGGGCAAGGCCAGCTCAAGGCTGTACACACCCAGTGAGCACACCAGCACAAGCTGCACTGGATGGATAGCTGCTGCCCAGAATACAGGAGTTAAGGGCTTTAAGGACATCAATACTTTGGGGGTGCTCACCTCAGCATTTCCTGTCCCTTCTTCCTCATCCTGGCTGCTTTTCCAGCCATCCTTCCCTTCTCCCAGTCAGGCATGCCTCAGCCTGGAAATACCAACAGCTTGCCTGGTGTTTGCCACAGGAATTCCCTTTCATAGAGCCTGTCAGGTCAGGATAACACCATGCACACTCTCCACTAGGAGAGGACAGATGGTTTTGAAACATTTTATCCTACCTTTGACCTTTTATCTCAGGGATACATATATTTCCCATATTTATAAATTAACCAAGGCCTAACAGCAACTGCATGTAAAAGCAAGAAAGCAGATGCATTCTGATGAAATCTGCCTTTCCCTAGATTTATTTAACATGTTAATAAAGTCCTTTGAAGTACTTTCAAATGAAAAGGGGGATGAAGGGGGAAAATAGTCCGCATTGCCTGTGAAGACCCACCTTCCCACTACTTCAAATTTATTTTTGTTTTTCAAAAGACTGACATGCAACAATGTGCCTAATGTCAGAGAAGAGCAGGTCCCAACCAAAAATTAATGAGGAACTTACATATTCTTACATCTTGGAAGTAAGTGCTTGAAAACAAGGTATAAACTGCTCTTGACCAAGAATGAAAGTGCAGACTTGTTTAAATCAATTTAAATGTGCTGTGTTCTCAGGATGATTACACTTTTCTGACACAGCCTTACTTCATACAGGCATGAGGGTTTGTGCAGCTGAACCAGCTCACTGCCCCAGCTCATGGAACACCAACAAGAAGTCCTACATGCCCTCATGCACTTCTTACCTTTTAAAGCCTCCAAATGTAGCACACACATCCTGTATTTCTTTTTCCTTTGCATGTGTTTGCATTTGACACTTGACTTTCATTTTGTTGGAAGTGACCTGTGCTGCCAAATTTTCACCCACAAATTCTCATCAGCAATATTATTTACTCTTAATTTTTTTTTTCAAAAGATGCCTCAGCTCAAAAAAAAAAAAGTTAGCCAGATTTTATACATTGCAAAGAGCATCATCTTTTTCAAGTCAAAGTCCAATGCAGTCCTAAGTCAAAATCAGTATTCTGCAAATACACAGTTATTACCAAAAGCAAGCACAGAACAAAACTGGTTTCAGCCACAGGATTTCCTGTGGTTGTATTGTTACTCTTCAGTCACATAATCAATTTAATGTGACTTCCTACGACAAAGAATGAGGAAACCAAGAGGAACTCGCTCATCTGTCAACCAGTACTAAAAAAATTCAGCAAGTCTTGGTGATATCATAGGCCACAAATAATCCACGAGTTTCTACAAAGAACGCTTAGGTTTAGTGAAAGCGGAAAACCGCAGAGATTAGAAGAACAATTGCAGATGAGCAATGACTATGTGTTAACACAGCAGCTGTGCTTGATTTCTGCCAGAAGTGACTTTTGCAGGCCGTGAGGTGCAACATCAGGTGCCTTTCAGTTGACGTGATGTGATGAATACACGTAGAATAAACAGAAATTACGTAATCCGTACGCTTGCAACCTGAAGACCTGATTTGATCTACACAAATAGTAAAGTCACATTAGCTGGTATCAAATTAGCAGCATATATAAATCAGCCATAAAAATATGCCCTTTACAGGTTCACTCAGTAATTATGAAAACTGAGATTTCAAACTAAAGACAAATTAAGACCGATACACTGCAGACATCTTTGCCCTGTTCTCAATTACAACATAAGGCATAATGCAAAAATACAAGAGGCAGGAGGGAGGAGAAAACAGATGAAAATATTTCCCAGTAACCCCATGTATTAGTATGCAACCTACACAGGGCTGCAAATATCTGAAAAGACCAAGATGAAGACATTTTGAGTAGCCAGAAGTATCTAAAACACAGCATAAGAGTAGCATTTATACACTGGGATACAAAAACTGCTGTGTTACCAAAACCTAATTTTAACAAAAATCAATAAACAAGCCTCTAGTAGAAATGTCCTTGGATGGACTCCTTCCACCTTACATAAAACACACACTCCTAGTCACTCAAATAAACATCAGCACTGTAATTTTTGCAACAATATTCTTACTACTGAACTCATGCTATTTACTGCCTTTCAGTAAGACCCCTGAAATAAACAGCAAATACGCAATTTTGCTTACAGCAAACAAAGAGTTAAAAATAGTTCTGCCTCTGTAACTCACCCAGTAAATCAGCCTAAACGGTCCCGTTCAATTTCACAGCTCATTACCTGGAATAGACAGTTAAAGCCCGTACCAGATGCATTCCGTACAAGACAACACTTCCAAGTGTACTTTAAAATCCCCACGCAATTTCAACATGACATATGTGGTGTCTATGCACTTGCTTTTTTTTTTTTCTTAGTATGGAAACCATCTTTAGATTTGTTTATATTTTGTTGTATTAGTTATCACTCAGAAAAAACCCATTATCACCTCCCCCCCACAAATATAGGTGGGGTTTTCAAATGACAGGTACAGACTACAGGTAAAGGGTTAAGCAAAGATAACAATAATAAAGTAACATCATTTCTGGTCATAAATTTATTTATGTTAACTATGTAAAAACAATACTTGGCACCCAATCTGTAGCACTGCCTTCAACAACATTCTTTTGAAAGAAGATGAAATGTCAAATGTATTTGTGTAAAATACACAATGTGTTTTATCTAAACCCAGACGAGATGACATTGATCTGGTATGATATTACAGTGCTCTGATTCACTAAAATTCCTTACCAGGCTCCAAAAGAAGCCCTTATCCAGCTTCCCTTTGGCAAGAACCTTAATTAGGTTAGTATACAATAAGGAACTTCAGAAAACAAAAGGCAGAAAAAAACCCACTGAAAATCCCTCATTGGCAAGGAAATGCAGTGGATGACCTAATCCTAATCCACTTTTGCCATTTTTAATTTCCACAATTCAAGGAAAATGAAAAGGATGAGTGAAATCCCCATAACTACCAGAATTAAATATAATTTACCTACTGGTAAAGATTCTTTTGGATTGTTTAAGTAAGGAACTCTTGCAAGACTTCACATCCTCTACTGGAGTATTCTGTAACTATCCTGCTAAACTCAAGTAAGTCTTCAGAGCAGCCCATGTACATATCTAAACTACTGTGTTCTCTTACCAACTCAGGTCTCATCAGGATGTCATCTAGCTACCATGAAAAATCAGTTTTGTAGATTAAATTTTGCTAAATGGAATACAGATTTCAGTTTGGATAAGACTGCATGTATGTAGAGAAAGACATCCCAGTGCCCTGAAACAACTTCCCTTCCTGCTCCCCTTGAAACCCTTCCTGAACTCTCTACTACAGCTGTTTCCCTATTTCAGTCAAACCTCAAATTTACCACTGTTTACCTTGTCCTTTTGGATCATTAAAAACAGAAAGCACCTAAACTTCTTTATTTTTAATATAATTTCTGGGTAATAGATGTAAACTTTGCCATGATCCCAAATGAAGAACTTATCAGCCTAAATTCAAAGAGCAGTAGGAGCCTTGACCCAGATTCAGGAAACCATGTGGTTAAGCACATCCTTACACTCAGGAAAGCACTTCATGATGGGAATAAAGGCAGCCAATGACTGATGCTCATTTACACCTTTCTTGAACCAGTTTCTTTTAATTTATAACTTGGGACCTTTTCTTCCTCTTGCCTCTGACCACAAATCCAACCAAGGCAGAAGAAAACAATCTCTTCATTTTCTATGTTAACAGGATACAAGAATATCTGAAGATGGCTATGTGCCAGAAACTACACTTGACAGCTGTTTCAGACCAAGGCATAGCTCTCACATTTTCGATGTCTAGTGTTGACAGGGATTACTTAAAAACAACTGTACCAGAAGAAATTGTTCTGCAGGCTATCCCTCAGCAGGGTTTTCGTGAACACAGTAGTTGTCAGAGCAAGTGCTAATTTGTATTTCAAAACAATGATTCCAGTAATTACAGAAAAGTCTTTTTTATAATTAACAAATCCAGAACACTTATTTATCTCTGAAGACCAGCGGTGGAAAGGTATATTTGGCTCTCTGAGCATATAAATTTTGCATCCATCATAATGTGAGGATAACTAACTAGTGTAGTTAGTGAAGCTAGAAGCTTTTCACATCCGTTTGCAGCATTTCCTCGTTTAAAATAGATAAAGTTTAAAAGTCAATTATTGAGCAGAAGGAGGGAAGGAGGATTTTGTGGTTGTTGTTTTATAGTCTATGTACTTGACTCCCAATGAAAGAAGACTAACTTCTACCACAGCCACTGCAAGCTAATTTTGACTAATTTGTGGGCAAACCAGTAAGAGAGTTCACATGCCAAAAATCGTCCCTGAAGGGATTTAAATACAGCTGACATACTTCACAGAAAAACAGGAAATGGTCTGGTAGTTACTTAACACCTATCAGAACTATTCTTTGGTCTCAAACTGGTCACATGAAAAACTCCCTCATAGGCCTGAAAAATAAATATATACCATCCAAAATTTTAAGTTATTTCTGTACCATAAATACCAGATTAGAAAAAACTATTTATGTCTGGGTAACAGTCAGGAAAAAAAGTCTGACAAACATGCAAATGGTCCTAGAGGTATCATGGTTGGTTTAATATTTCCTCTGCTGTTTCCTGCTGTTTATCAGCAGGACACCCATAAAGGGACACAGAGGATGAAAATGGCTTTGTGCCTAATGACTGCTCAGATTCACAATAATCAGGTGCTGCTTGGGCCCGGCAGAAGTCAGCCTCTGAGGACTGCCAGTTGTATTGCTTGACACAAACCCAGTGCAGAGCAAAGCAGCCCCTCCAGATGCCAGCTCTGCCAGCAGCAGGGACCAGACAGGTGCATCTGAGAGTGTAACTGGATATAACAAACTGATCCAAGCATCAGGAGCTGGGGAAGCCTCCTCTCCAGGCTTCTCCAGGACTGCCCTGTGCCTGCAGGCATGGAGGTGACAGTGGCAGATTGTGTGAACGTGCAGGTGGAGAAAGGACAGCGTTTGGTGACTACCAGCACTGGGTAAATCCCCCCCTCCTCAGAGGAAAGGACAGCAAAGTGAACAGAAGGGCACCAGGGACTCAACACCAAACCTTTGTACTGGAAAGATTTCAGCACAGATTGGTAAAGAGAAGCCCATTCATAGCCCTAAAAATTAACTTTCAAGCTCTCACACTTTCAGGCTGAAAGGGACGATGATAAACTTTAATCTTAGTATGTAATGACCTAAGACCTAAAGGTTCAAAGTTGATTCCACAACAGATAAACAATTTTCAACTAAAACTGCAAGGCATGATAAGGAGAGAGAGGGAGAGAAAAAAAATTCAGTTGCTTGAATTAGTAAGATAAATTTTTGTCACAATTATACATCCAATAACAATTCTAGTTTTGCTGCACTGTGGGCCAAGAAACAGGGCTGTGGGGAATGCAGATAATTTAACACCAGGTAATTTCAGTGCTAGTTGTCTTGACCTACAGTCTTCTACCTGCCTAATTATAAATTTATGAAGGGATCGTTAATCCAATGTAACAAAACCAACTTTAACCCGGATTCCTGAGCACTCCTTACCATTTTTACCTACAAAGGAGCATTGAGTGCCTGTGTGGAGGGGTCAGGAGTGGGGCACTGCCCAGCCCCTCGGCCACAATGGTGGTGGCACCTGAGGGGAAGTGGGCAGCAGAGGGGCAAAACACAGATTCAGAGAGAAGTGAGCAAAAAAGAAAGAGAGAATCAGCCCTTTTAGTACCTGGGCCAAGGAAGAAAGAAGGCAGGAGGTGCTGGGATTGCCCTGCAGCCATGAGGAGCAGACCTCCATGAGCCCTTTCTAATATACACAGGAAATGGAAGAGAAGTGAAATAAAGGCTTTGCCATACTGCAGTGTAAAAACATGCACCCATCACAATATGCAAACAGGATTTGTGAAAGAAAGCCCAGCCATTTGGTGTCTTTATTGACCTTAGCATTAGCTTTGATTTAGAAAATAAGGTCAGTGGGCAGGCACTTCTGTTTCCTTTGCATTAGGCTCATCAAACATCACACCGTCACCAAAAAACCCCACTCTTTTCTCTCTTTGGAAACAGCCATTCATTCAATATTATCTATTGGTGCTGTGAGCCAGGCTTCCAAAACCAAAGTCATCCATTAAAATGAACCCAAGTGAGTGAAATCTAAAACATTTAATTACTTCCTATCTGGACCCCTACCATCAAATTCCACTTGGCTTCAATCTGTTTATGGAAAGCTGTGCCTCCAGCATCCCATTTGCAATGCAAGAATAACTCCAGAAACCAAATTAAGCGTGGCCATGCCTTCCTGAAAAAGAAACTGATCAGGAATATGAAGCATTTGGAGTTAAACTTCACCACTATGAAACAGCTTTTCTGAACTAAAAATAATAAATATTTTTTTAGCATTCCAACATCTTCCTCCAGTTTTTATCCACAATTCAATTTCCAATACCAAAATATATTCATAAATGATCAAGATTTTAATTCACAAAAACTCTAAAGAAATTTTGATTCAAATCCTTCAGAAATAATGAAACAAGAAAACATATAAGAAAACCCAGGTGATTGTCTGCCTTAAATGTACAACTGTATTTTAAAATTGTGAAAATCCCATTTTACCTGAATGAACGGCAGATTAGCCGCCATTACTATATAAAGTCTTATTTAATAACATCTATTTTTCACATTTAAGCACTTCATTTTTATATTGGACCATGCTTTGTTCTCCCACAGCTATCCATCTATCTGTACATGCCCAAAAGATTTCTAAATAAAAACTATTAAAAAATCAATTTCTTCAACTGTTTCAATTAGAAAGTGGCTACACATAACAGAAAAGCCATCTGTCTTCTGTTAGAGCAGCTAGAAAACAGCAATTTATCTTGGAAACAATTAAAAAATGTTCCACTTAGTTAACAACCTGTGCATGATACTGCAGTCACATCTGACAGATATGCAGAGTGACTTGTAAATATTATGAATTAGGCAATGACTCAGTACTTATTAAACCCTGAAGTTCTATATAAGCCTAGTGAATTAACTGCCTTTTGCATGCAGACAAGAGCTAGGATAAATTCCATCCAAAAAACCACATATCACTTCTTCTCTACCACATGGCAACTGACATTTCCATTATTTTTCACAAACTTCGTATCTTTAGCATTTGAAATAATCAAATTTCATAGGTTTCCTTAAAACAATATTTTGTTTATAAAACATCAACATGGACATTGCTACAACTGCATGAGCTCAACAGTGAAGACAGCAGAGAAGAAAGACTGCAATTTGCCCTTACCTCAGCAGAAGTCAAAAAATGAGGTGAATAGCTCAGACAGCTCTTTGATAACAGCAAAGCATGATCAGGAAGATTTTGCTTTTGTTTTTAAGAACAGAAATTTTCAACTTGAAGGATTCTTTTCAGTACAAGCTTTACTGTTTCCCCACAAATAGAAATCAGTTTGGAAGTTCACAATAGTTATGAATGTTGACTTCATCTGCATACATCAGAACATGACACAGACCATCCTCTAAAAGTTGTGCCAAGACATTTGAACCATTTCAGATTCCTTTTGGAATTTGTCCCTGTTCCACTTCTCATATATTTCACCAGAAATGGGCTCATAGGCAGAAAAAAACCCAAACCACATAACCAAAATATAGATAGTTTAAATACCTTCACTCAGGGTGGTAAGCATGGGTTAATTTGTAGCTTAGATCCTTCTCACAGAACTAAGGAGGCAGCAACAATGCACTACGTTTCTTATAAACCTCTGATTAAAAGGTGACTTTGGGGCAGGTTAAAATAAATTAATCAGCTCTGATGCACAATACAGGCCTACTCCTGCCATTTTCATCTTGTTTCATTCCCCCATGGACATGGGGCACAGAGGCCATGATCTGGCCTCTCACTCTTTTCTCTGAGCATCACTCACTGGTAACTCCACAAACTCCCTGGTTCTAAAGATCCTTTGTGCCTCCAAGGCTATGAACAGAGAAAGGTAAGACAGAGATCCAGGTTGAATTCTTAAGGTTTTTTTGGCTTTCAATATTACACATCACATGTTTCATAAATTCTCCAAAGCCCATCATATACTACAGTTCTGAGACTAAAAAAGTCTCAGAACTCCTGAGAAGCGCTTACAACTGCCACCCACATTCTGCAGCTAAAGAACAGAGATAGTAACTATCAGGAATATGATTAGAATCAAACATGGGTACTGATACTGCCACAAAACATTACAGAAATAAAATATAAGGCTTTGCTGATTCCCTTCCATATGAGATAATCTTGCTATGGAAAAAAACTCACCCCTCAAAATTCAAAGACCACCATTGTCCTGCAGACAATTTCCCTATTACCCTGCAAATTACTGTCTGACTGAATGGAAGTACTGCCTTTCCAGGTTGCAGACTACTTTTAAGAAAGTAGTCAGAAAATATGATCAGAAAAATCATATACATTTGCCCACAAAACCTGCCTTGAGTCTCCCTTCCTACATCTGCTACATGATTTGCATCATTCTGCACAAATTAGCCAAGTCCAGTCACCTTTTTGCCACCTTTATAATTACACCAGCTATAATTAAACCACCTGTATCTCCCCAGGGACAGCACTACCTCCCCACTGAATACAAACGGACTGCCAGGAACTTCATGGATAGAGTATCCAACACCAGCAATAAGGCTCTGGTTTTTTTTTTTAATGTGCTTAAAAGAAAGTTTTTACCCAAAGAGATCTCAAATCTAGTGCAAGGTGTGGGATACACAAGCTTCCAAGCTTAGGGTCTGAAAAAGACAACAGTAATGACTCATCAGAAGCAAAGAAAACTTCAAGTAAGACACAGTGCTGATGAAGAGTGACATGGGAACACTATTTAAAGCATAACCTGTACCCTGTTTGATTCCTTTCTTCAAAGACCATGGAGGTAGGGATTAAGGATTTGGACATTATTGAAGGTATTCTCTCTGTTACCTTTGTTGAAGGATTTCTTTTACTATTCTACACTCTGTGAATCTGAGCAAATGTACCAGGGTTAGAAGTGCATCCACTAAGACAGAGAAAAAGGGCTCAAAATGTCCACATCTCTGTCTAAAGGAAAGGTTTTCCTATGCCACACAGGAAGCCCAATGACAGTGGTGCACCTTTAAATATATGTTTAACTGAAAATCAGCATGCCTTGTTTTTGTTCTCTAACAGTTAGATTTTAAAAGAGGAAAGAACAAAAAGCAAAACTTTGGATTTTGGGAAGTCAATTGGTGTTATGCTGCTTCTTAATTTAACATTTGGAAAAGTATGCTCCTACTACAAAGCCAACCACAGGAGAAAGAAAACATAGTGCTCTTTTCCCAAAAATGGTGAAGAAGAAGCAATACAAAATGTCCTTTATCTCAGAGCCTGGATGCTGTGGTCTAGCCACAAGTGACTGGAACTGGAACTGAAACACTGCCTTCCTTCCCTACTGGCTGAGGTACATCTAAACACTGGAACATGGAGCAGCTGTAGCTTCCCTGCAATAACCCAAATGAACAAGAAAAATAAATACTTTCAGCTATGGCTTTAGAGTCACCTCTGGGTGTTCAAGCTACAACAGCATCAACCCCAAACCTCAGATGAGGCAAACTGACAGGTGGCACCGTGCAAAAACTGAACTGTGCTCCCTTAAAGGCTCTATGAGAAAGCACATGCCAGAAAGCCTCTAATTCAGGCAGACAGGATCCCTCTCTGGATGCCTTTAGATACATTTACACACTCTCACTGAATCTACAGGAATCCTGAACATGTGCTCCAAAGCACTGTTACTTCTTTAACACACAGCCGATCTTATTTTAAGCACAGCACGCCCCCTCCTTCGCTTTCTACAAACCATAGTGACACTGAGACGAAGCCAAATGCAACTTGTCACCACTTCTTTTATATAGATTTTTCCCTTTCCACATCTACCAGTAGCTCCATCACACCTCATTTTAATTCAGAAAAATTCTACTCATCTCTTCCAGAACACAAGTTGCCTTCCAAAACAGCATCAGCTATGCTCAGATCAACTGCAGCTGCAACAATAAATGAAGTAAATATACATGCTGTGTAATGTGGAGTTAACAGAACATTCTGTTAAAAAGGGAACTAAAAGACAATTCATTGGAATGAAACTGGCACTGGACAAAGATGTGTCAAAGAAAAAAAAAAAAACCAAAACAACAAGAATGGGCTAAGATATCAATGCTGAAGGAGATTTAAGTTTGGGCTGGTGACAAACTGGAGGGCACAGACAAATGATGAGTCTGCAACTCTTCCAATATTCAGATAAGATATATTCAGGTAGCTCCTGAAAACAGTCCATCTAATTCATTGTGCAACAGGACTTGTGACTTCTCACCAAAACTGTTAAATGTATTCTATGGCAAGGTCCTAAATACACTGCCTTTCAAAACAACCCTTGAAAAGCAGTGATCTTATGGCCTTTACGAGAACAGGAACTGGCACATGATAATGTCAGGGAAAAGTAAGGGATTTAATCTTAGCTGGTAATTTTAGAAATCCATCTATGAACTTAATAGAGCACATAGCATTATATAGAGCTTTAGAGTTTAAAAAAATCAGAAGCTCCAACTGATTTCAGTGAAGCTGAGAGTTCTCAGTATCTCTTCATATCAAACCACAGGAAGTCAACTAACTGATCCATGTGGTGATGAATGCACAATAATGGTTACATACAAAATATGTGGTTAATATCCAGAATTATATGAAAAAAAAAACTCTATAGCAGCCAGCAAGAGAATAAAATTCTCCATAGCATCATTCAATTCCCTTGTAAAAAAACCCCAAACATTTTCCTTTCGAGCAAACCACAAATTCATCCACTAAGTAACTGCTTACTTTGACAGCTTAGTCCCCAACAAAATATGAATTAGTTTCCAGAGCCCTACTGTCCTATGGGATATGCAAAACAGGTCACAGGGGGAAAACAGGCAGGGAAAACATCACCATAATACAGCTACAGCTATTTTGGGTAAAACTATAAATGATACTCACATATCCTTTGTTTCAGACTAGGAGGAATTCTCAGAGTTTTCAAGCAAACCCAGAATTGGCTGAAGCATTACACAGCCAAATTACTTTATAGATACACCAAGAGCATAATGTAAATTTCTTCATAACACCAACGCTGACATTCCTTGCTACGTTCTTACACCATTAAAATCTGGTGTTGCACTTCTGGGGAAGAGATAAACAAAAATCTCCTGTCCACTCAACAAGGTACAGTTACACAAAACATCTTCTTCACCTCTTAAGTCAGTTTTGCTGCAACTGCAGACATACTTCACCCAACAATCAGTTCACTCCCTGCAGGCATGCAGATGTCAAACTGTGGAGCTGCACCATAAATCTTTATCACTGAAATAGCACAAAAAATGCTCAACATCCAGTGAGTGTGGAAGGATTGGAAACCTCAGCAGATATAAAATATAAAAGCAGAACACAGTCATTACTTAGGCCATGCATTTCCAAATGACCAGTAGGACTGGCTTCTGATCTTCTTAACAGAGATGCCTGAGATCAAGACATTTGCTGGGCATGGATGGGCACAAACTGCTCAAATTCAGGAGAAACAGTATCCCAAGCTAAACAGCTCACAGATAATCCTTGTACACTGCTCAACTCATACTGAATGTACAACAGACCTGGAATAATTCTGAGAATTAGATAAGCAAGATTTGGTCCTACCTGTCCTATCATCAAGTTGAAACCACTCAAAAGCAAGATATATATCTCAAGGGAGCTGAGGCTTTAGGGTTCACAGTTAGTTCAGGACAAAATGCTAAGTTTTAAGGATGAGTCAGAACTCTCAGCAAACATGGGAAGGCAGCTCTGAAGCACCATTTATTTGTTCTGTGCTTGTGCAGGAGCTAAGCACAGGCCAGTGCCCTCAACACGACCAGAAGGTCAGTGCTCCATGGAACCACTGCAATGGCAACACAGCAACATCTCTCTTCATGGTAAAGCTGCCTTCCTGAAGCTTCCAGGCTTGAAAGAAAAAGGAAAGAAAAGCAATCACGTTGAATTTTCTTGTGTTTGTCTTTCTCCCAACACTGTAAGCAACATTAAAAAAAAATAATAGTGCGTTACTTCAAGTTTCGAATCCTAACTACTCTTCTCAGCTAATAAGGTCCAAAATTATACACCTTGTGCAGTTAATGAATTTGCAAGAAAGAAACATGGCTCTTCTTCTCTAGTGCAATCATCTGCAGCAACATTTTTGAGGAATTAAACCAACCCACAGGAAAATTATTATCATGCTTGGTGCAGAAAAGTACCTCAAAACAAAGATGTTGACTGTGCTAACAAAGTCTTGGAGATTTTTGTGTGTGGCCATTCAGTCACAGTCACCAGTTAAAGGCACAAGCAAGAGGGGAAAAGATTCAAAGGGATGAGTAAAGGAATTACTCTCCATTTAATCTGCAGGTCACCTATGACAGTACTAAGCTCACAAAATTGAAGTGACTTACTACACTAACCTACATAAAATAAAGCTTCCTCTGATGGAATTGAGAAGAAAAGGGGGAAAATACTCAAAAACCTCCAGGAGAACATTAAATTCTTCTTAGCAGTTTGGGATTTAACTCAAGAAATCACCAAGTAACTTGCTCTATATTCTTCCTTAATATAGTTCAGAGAAGCAGAGACATTCATCAGCAGAATCATATAATGAATAAAAACATTCAGCAGGAGGTGGGCTAACTACATTATTTACAAGCAGGAAAACCACAAATGAGCTATTGCAGCTTTCCAGAACAAATACTGATGTAGGATCTGGTTCTGCACTAGCTTGCACTTCATTCAAATGTCACTGTTCCACACAAATAAACAAAACAAAACAAAGCTGAAAACTCACTACTGTTCTGTCTTTGATTTTATACAGGTGTGAATGACTGCCCATTATTTCAGATGTCATGTGGTCAGGCTGAAGTCTAATATTTTGTTAATATTTTTTTTCAAGACAGTTCCCTTTAAACAATCAATGAATTCATTAAAAGTTACTCTTTTCTATCCATGTGCTAATGAAGCCAAGACTGGACTAAAACCCCAAATTCCACTGCTCACAGACTAGTAAGAAAACAAACTCATTTTAGTAATCCTACCACGTCAGAGCACCAATTCATTGGTGACCTTCCACATCTGTAAAAGAAAGGAGGCAAGTTTCTAAAGTCCTGCTGTAGCACATCAAGAGTAAGAACCCTAAATCATTGTCATTTCAGGAATATTAAATGTGCAACAGCAGGGCAGAGAAATAGTTATTCCTTCCCCTCATCCAAAAGTATGCACAAGAGCTGGCAAAAGGCCATGGAAGGCAAACTCCAACCCTTGCCATACTTTCTCTGAAGAACTCTGACAGACTCAATGCCAACTCCAATTCCACTATTCCTGGTATATCATAAATAGCTACCTTGGGACACTTCAAGAACTTTTGCCATTTGAACCTGGCAGAGCAAGAAGACAAATTACAGCAATTTGTACAAAATGTTTCAGCTCAAACGAAACACAAAGTAAATGCAAATTATAATGAGGCAGCAAAGTCACTCAGAAATATCCTTATTAAACAAACTGCCCCATAAATAACTTCTGATGCAAAGCATTAGGTACTATAAGTTACACTGTGCCTCAGTAATAGTTGCTATCTGCAAAGTAATAGCTCATGAATAGTTCCTCAATTTTTCTTTTGCAGTACTATAGAAAAAAGAAAAATTCCACATTTCTCCTCTGGTATGTCATGACTAAGTTGCTGTAAAAACAGACTGACTACTAACCAACCTCTGGGCACCCTACAAAATGTGCTCACAAGTCCTTAAGCAGTAAACATTGAAAAGAAGTTACTGAAAAATGCAGAGTATCCATCCTTGATGGAAAAGTGACTTTTATTTAGCACACTTGCTTTAAAGTCAGTTCCTGACAGGGCAGTTCAGAGTGCCACTGGAAACAGACAGGAAGCAGATACTCAGAAGCACCAGGCAAAGAAAAAGGAGGGGTAGGAAGAGGGAATTTCCTGATCCACAGAAGTGACAGTATTATGAAACTGCCTACCTATACTGTATTTTTCACCTTAATTGATGATTAAGTGCAAGGTTTTAAGAGAACTTCCCTCAACCTTCAATTAGAACTTTTTTTGAGCAATACCTATGCAGATACTGCCTTCCAGGAGGTAATTCCCAGCATTAGTTGGAGATAATAATCAAAGAGTTTCTGGTTATCTCTGTTGACATAATATTTGACTTCCTGAAAGCATACAAAGTTTTATGGGTTAAGTTTCCAGTGTAGCAATGATCTGAATTTTGCAGCCTGACAGTTACTTGCTCCAACACCACAACCATCAGTATTCCTCAAAGTCCACTCAAGCTAAACCCTAATACACAGCAGGACACACTACAAACCTATGCCATAAATAGGAAATATGAGACAAGATTTAAATGTATGCATTTCAATTTCTGTAAGGCATTAAGACGCTCCAGGAAAACTTCTCTGAAATGCCAGTGGCATGCATACCATGGGCATATCACATGCATATCATCATCTGCAGGAAAGATTTTGAAAAGGTGAAGTACAAACAAACTACCATATGAGTTACAAGAAGATTAATTTTTATGGAGGTCCAAGTTCAACACACATAAACAGTTGCTCAAAACAGAATTCTGGCAAGCATCCACCTGACCACTCCAGTAAAGAGCACTTCCCTTCTGAGAAATAAAACAATCGCGGCTGCTTCAAGCTGTACAATGCTGAAGGTACAGGAGAGGGAGGAAAGAGGACATCACAGCAACAAGATCACAGAAAAAGGATTAGAAAGGGTACCCAAACAGTATGCTGGAAGTTTAAGCAAATAAATAAAGCCCTTAAACACACAGAAGTTACAAGCCACCCACACCTTCAGGAATTTCCACAACAAACATTTCAAAAAACTTTGAAGAAAAACAAATTAAATTGGAAGGAACACAAACATGAACCTGGATCCTAGAAACTGCTTTTCCACTGAATTTTTAAATTGCCTTCACAAATCACAGCTGTGCCTCCATTTCTTTGCAGAGATTTTTCATATGCTAATGACCACATACCCTTCTCATACAGGTTTTCAAGGCAATATATGCAAGTACCCAATATTACTGTAAATTATTTTCTCACCAGGAAAGTAACTGAAAGGAAAAAAAAGCATATTTACAAGCCTCACAACCAGGAAATACACACACATTCTAAAAGCATACTATAAAAAAGTGAAGCAAAATAATGAAAATATTCTCTCTTGACATCTAGAAAAAGCTACAGTAATTGAAGAATAATTTTAAATATTTAACCAGTTAATGGCCTCAAATAGTTTGGCTTATTTTAGAAGCTCAGCAGCAAATATGAACTGCTTTAAGTGAATTAACATCATGCTTATCTCCATTAACTGAGAGCAGAATTAGGCTTAGAAACGCCGCCTTCTTCTTTCTATCAGACAGACATGACAATTTTGGCTCTTAGCTATTAAAGTCAGTGCCTCCCACACGATGAACCCATCCCCATTCAGATGTCTAAACTTTCTCAGATCTTGACACATCACCTGGGAAATGGCCTTTCAGTGGAGAGGCTGCTTTTCTCTCAAAAAGAAAAAAAGTAGCAGGGAAAATAGCACCTAAGATCTTTAAGTGCCAGGCATAGAAAAATATGGTATGAAACAGACACTAAGGCAAAGAGAGAGAAGAGAATCTGGGCTTATTTGTCAAGGCTTATGTTTAAATTGTGAGTCTGAAAATGACACCAAGCAGCACATTTATAGACTTCAAATATTACTGTCTGATGGGAGTACTCTGAGAGGGACATCAGAAAGTAGCAATGCAGCTCTTCTGCACTGTGTTTTATAAACACACACATACACAAGACCCCAACCCCCTGTGCTAAGTTATAATGCTTAATTCAAACGTGCAGTTTGACCCTGCTTCTCTTGAAGGTAATGAAAAGTCTGCCACAAGCTTTTAGGAGGGTGTGGGTGGTGGGAGGTTGTGTTATTAAAAACAATTATCAGCATACCAAGAAGAAATCCTTGTAGCTTTGCCAAATGACTTAATTTACCATCTTCTATCTCCTGTAAATTTCCCCTGACGCTTCCCATTGGAAATGGATTTGTACCCCTGATGCTGGAACCATGCTAGGAATTACCTTTGCACCCTGTCACTGTAAGACTTCACATGCCAGGGACAGGGAACACAGAGAGAGCTGGAGAAGGTGTGTCTGAGAGAAACTGAAAATCTAAACTAAGAGCAGAAATGATAGCCTAATGTTAGCAAAAAGTGCTATGCAAATCTAGCAGTCATGAAGTTTTCTTTACTGCTTTAAGAAGCAGTGGGATAACATCAAAACTACTAAAGAAAACACTTGCCCCAAACACGTGAACTAATTTGATCCAACCTCATCTGACCCTGACCGTGATGTGTTAGAGAAAATTGTTTCCTTAAACTGGAAGGGGGGGGGGGAAATCCCTAAAAGATAGAAATTCTCTCTGAAGTGAAAGAAACAAGACAAGAAACTTCCTTTTAGAGACAGAATTATATATTCTTAATACCTAGGTTTTAAAGTGCAAAATTTCATTTTGCTGATCATGACCTGTCATCATTAAGAATTATCAATAAACATTCTACTTCCTAATTAAGGTAGATGGAGGAAAAAAAGTCACAAGGTCACATGGAATAAAATTATTCAAGTTTTGAATAATCATATGACACTTTGATGTGAACATAAGATTTTAGTGCCACAAATTCAGCCTGGTTAAGAGCTGAATGCATTGAGGCTTTAGAACAAATCAATGGCCAGCAACATATGAGGTAGAAACTTTTGTAATTATAACTATGATCATACACATGGTTAAATACATTTACTGACAATATGAACTACATGACCAAGACAAAGCAAAAACTCTTTAGAGAGGCTGTTTCCTTATCAAGGAAACTTAATGTTGAAATTAAAGCAAATCTTTAAGTACAAATCAAGATTTGATTGGATGAGAGTCCCTCCTATTGGTACTACCAAGGACAACAAAGTGAATGTAATATTGTCAGTAAGTAATACAATTTCCATTAAATGATCTTAGCTTTGGAGAAGAATGTAAAATATTCAAGACTAGAATAGCTAGACAACAAATCATCAGCTCCTTGCTCTGGCTGCACACTTTTTCCTCCCCCAGAAAGTTTAAGCAGTAGGCTACTGCTGATAAGATCAGATGACATCTCTGCTAAATTAGCCAGGAAGAGACTTTTCAGGCATTACCATGAGCTCCTGCAGCATACACTCAGCAATGTCACTGCACAAATACTCAGTGAAGTACCTAAGAAGCTGCACCACCAAAAGCAACTGGTTACCAGATCACCTTCTCTGAAGTCACTGTTACTCAAGGATAAAATTAACCAAAAAATAACAAGTTAATGAAATAATTCACACTAGCTGTGGTAATACACATTGTATACCATTTTCTCCTGGTAACCATTTTCTCCTTATCTCTAAATAGTGTTTGCATTTTCAATTTGTGGGTTATCAGCAATGGAGATATAAAGTCATCCCTCATTTTCAGAAAAACCAGTAACATATAAGGGCATAGACAGTACATATTCTTAGCCAGCCTGCTTATATCCAGAAAAATCCACTTGACTAATTTAATTTCAAAAATTAAATTATGACTTTTATAAAGATACAGAAATTTAGAAATACATATTTTGTTACCCAGAAGTGGCTGCTAGCTGTGGAGGTGAAAATAGTCAATACTGGAGGTGGAGAGACACTACAGCAAAATGATAATGGTCTTCTTTGCAAATTTCTGTTTGCATAGGAAGCAGCTTCTATAATTTCCTCTAACATATCAGTTCAGTGAGAAGACAAGTCTCTTTTGTGTCAGTCCCTATCAAAATTATAAAAGGATCTTTTTAAATAATCACAAAATAGTACATCATGTGTTTTCTAGAAGTTGGGGGATTTGACGTGTACTTTCAGTTACAAAGTATACAACAAAAACAGTGTAAAGACACTGAGTGATACCATGCCAAATACCACAGAACACACCAGACCAACACTTGCTTTTTGCAAGGAATTACCATCACCAAAATCAGACAGTTATTTTGAAGATCCCTCTTCGTGGTTAAAGACTTTCTCATTGCAAGAAGAAAACTTTTGGAAACTGTTCTGGAAAAAAAATGACACTCACTGAATTTCTACACCAAATACAAGCTGGTAGCCTCAAAATTTGTTTCAAAACTGTAGCTCCCTTGTATGCTAGAGGGAATCTGAGAGGCAACCAGGAGTTGTAGTAGGTGGAGCCACAGAAGTCTGGGCTGTCACAATCCTAGCCTCTTTCTTTTATAAAAACACTTCCAGATCTTCACAGAACCATACTGACAGATTTCAACGTGCTCTTGCAGCTTGCTTGTTAACTGGATTGTGACCCTCTGCCCACACAAGCCCCAGCAAAACAAAGCTCAGTGGATTTAGCCAGCCTTAGACACCTTCGAGTCAGCCCCCACCCAAGATAAAACCAGTGAGTTGCAATCAAAATGTGACTTCTATTTCCTCCTCCTCCTCTTGTTACTATGTGTCCTGCAAAACAGTCGGCCAACACAGTGCATTATTGACAAAAGGCAGCGTGGTAAAGGTGAAAGAACTTTAATGATCATGAACAGGAAATACCTTGGGACTGTGGTGTCCCCACAGCACAAATGACATTTTCTTAATCCACTGGGCAGACAAAAGTAATTGCAACCCTTCCTATCACTTCTTTATTTTAGTTTCAGGTATTAAAATGATAAAGCTATACTCCCACTTAAGTTTCATCCTTTTTAGACTACAGGAGTAAAACAGATCACAAGTTCTTACTCACAGCCAGAACAAACAGCCCAAGGCTCCAGTTCTCCAAAGGCTAACAAGGCAAAATGATTAATGATAGCAAATCAATTGATCTACTAAGAAACGTACAGGATGTTAATGGGAAAACACTGTATAGATGCATCTGTGGGTAAGGCCTGTGTGTATTTGTTCACTTTTTGCTGCCATTCTCCATACACAATCTCTATATTATGAATTTGGCCAAGAAAATCAAACCTTGGGAATGACTAGGGAAAAAACAAAGAAAAAAATACCAATCCAAATCCAGAAACCAAGATTCTGGCCATGGGAAGATCAGACTGACACACAGATATCCACACCATATTAGAAACAAAAACTCAGATTTAGAAGGGATGAAAAGCAACAGAATGGAAACAAGGAGGAAATGTACAAGGCCTCAGTTGGGAAGGTAAATTGCTTTGGAATAACACTGTCCATGGAAAATCTCAGAGAAAGGAAAGGAGGAAGGAGTCAGAAATGGAGACCTGCGGGCCCTCCACCACATCCTCCTCCAAGCCTCGAACTCTGAGACTGAAAGGAAATGAAACAAAAGACCAACAAAGCATTGCTGTTCTAATCCCACAACATTTCAAGGAAATGTAATTATTTTTATTAACATCTACAAATGCTTTTTCCTCTCCCACTTGGAATGGCACACCAAAATCACTTTTTACTTCTACAAAAAATTACTGTAAATGTCCACTAAATTGCTGAACAAAATGTACTTTTCCCCTCAAAATAGTCCAGAAAAATACCACAGTCCATAAGATCCACAAGGTGCCTATGACAAGCTTTTCAAAAAGCTGCCAAGAGAAGGTGCACTAAGAAGCTGATCCCTAAGAATAAAAGAAATCTGCAATATTGTGTAACAAAACTAATTTAAATCAAACTGGAAGTCTGGGTATGGATAAGGAAGAATTATGAAACAAAAAGTCATTGGAGTCTGGATATACCTCATGTGGATTTTATCCATGGTGACCGCTAGTAAACCTAATTAGGCTGTATTACTAGAAATAAAGCAAACTGACCTGTCTGAATAGAAGATTTTTGCAGTTATTATTAAGCCTAATGTCATGTTTAAACTATTTGAAATAAAAATCTTGTCGTTAACAAAAGATTGCACATGACTGACCTAAATCACTTGCATTTTTTAAAGATTTTGGTCCACATTAGAGGCGTTCCCAAGCTTAATGAGGATTTTAGAAAAATAACGTGTTGAGGTAAGTTAGACCAGAGTAGAACAAAATATTCCAGTTGTTCAGCCAGAAAAAGAAAATCAAATTAAACAAGTACAAATGCTTATGGAAGGAATGCCTGCTTTGCCAAAAGATAAAACTTAAAGAGTCTAGAAACTGGCCTTTTCTTTCAATCCTGCCTCAGTTATCCACTGCAAGTTTTTTATTCAGGTTTTAGAGCTTGGCAGCAGGATCTAATTGTTTCTGGAAGTTTTCTGCAGAAATGGAGATTGTAAATTTTTTTACAGGATAAAAGCAATTAGAGATGCTAAGAATAGGTTAATATTTTTCAAAGATACATCCAGGATAATTCATTACAGTTCACTTTCAGAAAATAACATGGGGAGAATGATTTCCAGGATAGCAGCCTACACCCACTTTGTATCTGGAAATCCTGTATTTGCAATTTATTCATAAGAAAATTTCAAAACAACACTGGTCTCTCCAGCCACAGGTATGACTCAGTAGTGAAATTACTGTTATTTGCTGCTGCTATTCAGGATTCAAACACTGATCTATGGGTGTAAGGTAGAGCTTCAAAAAGAAAGGCAGCTTCTACCCATCTTTGGAAAAAAAAAAAAAGAATATATACATTCTAAGACTTGAACCATATTGGACCAATTAAGCTCCAATTGCTTTTGGAGCACAATATCCACACTTTAGTCAACTGTGATATAATAATTTGCTGCAGGTTATAAAAAAATTGCATCAGTAAATCCAGGAGAGAAGGGGCAAAAGACAAGGAAGGAGTTTAATCAGGTACATGCACAGCCTCATATCCTGCACAGAGGTTAAAAATTCAAACACACCTTCAGCAGTACATTTTACAGTTATGATCATACCATAAAAAAAACCCTACTGGATTAACCCTTAAACATGAGATGTCCTAGTAACAGGGAATTTATTGTGTTGTCATGAGGTTTATAATGCCCACTGAGCAGACTAACTCATATAATTGTATTTCTCCATCTGTCCCCATTAGACCAAAGCATGCGAGGAATTTCTGTACAGAATAAAGGCATTTCTAAAATTCCTGGAAACTAAGTATTAGTTAGCTTTCTATCTAAGCAAGCCATGCTCCTTTGCAACAAACAGGACATTACTGACAGAAGTCAGTCAACCTGAAGACACACACCCCAAATATGCCCCAAAATAGGCAGCCTTGGAATACTTCCAAACTTCCCCTACCCAGCAGAACAAAAAGCGCCAAAAAGAACACCCTTTAAACTTATTTCTACTTAAAATTAACGGTTTTGATTTAAAAAACACTTTGTGTAATGGAAATGTGCAAAGAAACAAACATGTTACAATGGATTAATGCCTCACTCTACTGGAAACTAATAAAAATCAAGTAGAATTAACTGGATGGTCTCACAGCTCATTTGATCACATCTGAACTGTTGATAAACTTCCAGTAATTAGTTTACTGTGTTCAAGGAAAAAATCAAAACTGAAATAAATGTGAGAAAAAAAATCACAATTTAAAAGGTTTAGACCTTAAACATAGAGATATCTAACACTGAAGCCTGCATGGGCAACCATTCTTCTACATATTTTCCTACAAATACTGTTTCCTTCTTTTTCAAGTAATTTGGTGTAGAACTGCATCTGTATAAAAGATGTTTACACAATATTCTGAAACATAGAGATTTGAAGGTTGTTTCTATTTGAGAGCACTGAGGAAACTTCTTCTTTCACCCTAATCAATAAAAAGCATTTAATTGTTGGCTGTAGCTGTGTAACAGAAACAACAGATTACATAAAATAAGCAGAAAAGTGTTATTGAAAACAATGTCAGAAATTTATGTGTCAAGAATGCCACAATGTCTTCTGCATTGATGGAGCCCCATCAGTTCATCTGGCTCAGCTGCAAACAATGAAACAACTCATATTTAAAATCAGGAATATGCCTAAGCACATTAAGTGGCCTTGACAAGCAAGATGCTCCTCCTTTCCCAGAAAGAACTGAGTAAGTGGTTTTGCTTATGTCAGACCAGGAGGTATTTTTATGACTAGAATAAAAAGAAGTTGATACCTTTTAGAATTAGGGGAAAAAAAAAGTATTTCCAATGGGTTAGATAGTACTAAGGTTGGAAAGTACTGAGCACCAAAGTCTACTTTAAAAAAAACCAAAACAACAAAACTTGAAAAAGTTGATTGCCTAGTCCTTTACTGTCTGCTAAGAATAAGACCTAAATGAATGATTGTTTTTTAACAGCTGTTTTAAAACCAAAATATAAGCAACTCATAGCTGAAAGTGGCTGTGATTTTGTTCAGAACCTATATAGAGATAAATAACAAAGAAAAGGTGCAGAAGCCTAGAGACAAGATTTTTTTCTTTTGTAACTAATATGTAAAAACAAACCTAGCTCAAAAAGGGGGTTTCCCATGTTTTCTTAAGAAAAACCATGAGAGAGATCCCCAGAAGGAAAACACAGACAACCTCTCCACAACTCTGTCTTGAAAAATTGGTTGTATGGCGATAAAACCATTTCCAATATCCAGAACAGATGCTGCACAACTGAGTAACAGAAGTATGAGACCAATGATGACAGCCTAGTGTATGACCATATCAGCACTGCATAAACACCATGCATTTCAGTTCTACTAGAGACTAAATGAGAGCAATTTAATCCCTCTTCCAAAGCTTTCTTGGGTGGGAAAAAACAAAAAACAAAAAAAAAAAAAAAAAACAAGAACAACAACAAACTGAACAAAACAAATCAAACAAAAAATTTACTAGAGGACAGTTTACATTTTTCCAACAAGAGCACAGATTTAATCAAGTCACTGACCTCACCGTGGTATTGGTGGTGCCCTCCACCTTCCCTCACTTTCATCACCACACGTTTTGAGGTTTATTCTATTATTCTTTCAATGCATCCTAAAGAACATTGCTCTAGTTTCTTTTTAAAAGCAATTCGGACTGGAGCCATTGGAAGGAAAGAAAGTTTTCCCAGAACCAAAACATCTCCAAAAGGTTCTTTTTATCACTGCAGTTCTCTTTCAAGTTCACCTTATCAGCCTTCGTTACCTCCCTTACGCTCTTGCGTCAGCGTGGCAACTCACACACAAGTGGAAAAGAAAAAGCAAAGTGCTTGGAATTCTCAACAGCTTTTTCTAGTAAGCTCCAGTTGCTATAATTAGACAAGCCCTTTTCTAAATCACAAATACAACTATCAATAGAGATAAAAATGAAAACTAGCATCAAATACATAGAACAAGCCAAATCTAAATGTTCCAGTTTCTTCCTGTTATCTCAAAATGTGCCCTGATTTAACCCTCAGAACACAAATATATTGGCTTTTTCCATGGCTGTGTTAGCATAAAGGATACCTATGTAATATAAACAACAAAATCAAATCATCTTATTAACAAGTCACAAAACTAATACTGTATAAGAATAGGGAATGCAATTATGTTTTCACTTAAAGCCAAAGATAGGGTTTTAGAAGCAGAGCAGCTTCTGAAACACAAAATAATTAACCTGGCACTTCTAACCAGTCTAATGTCATTTCAAGCAACAAAAAAGGCTGAAATTCTACAAAAATTTAAAACTCAACTTCACACTGTAGAGACCTTACTTTCTCCACTTCCTGAGTTAAACTTGCACTATCAAGCCAAAATATGAACAGTTAGTTTAGATCTCAATTATTTTACCTGGATTCATTTTTTAAATAAGTTATAGCTCTAGATTACAAGTTCATAAAGTAGCCCTAAAAGATCTTAGTACTAGAACATGAAGCTTCTTAGTTCCCCTAAATATAGCAGCAGTCACATGGCTGTCATTAAGACATTAGCTTTTCCGTGGTAGAATACCTCCTAAACCTTTCCCCCAAAAAAGTCAGATTGTGGTTCAGTCTTACATGAAACACAGCAGATAACATCTCAGACCCAGAAGAGGCTGTATAAAAACACACATCCACAAATGCAACCTCAACTCAAACCCTCCACAAAACCAAAGACTAACACCTCAAAACTACACTGCTGAAAAGCAAGAAAAAATTACTTGTTGCTCAACAGGAGTCTGTGATCACTGAACAGCTGTTTATTAGCCTTTTCTTAAAATGAACAGACTATAAATAAACCTTATTTACTTCTAGAAATAATAATTTATTTTAAAAAAGGGCAGTTTAAGATGACAATCAGTTCTCAGGAGTAAATTTGTAGTCTGCACTTTGCACACATACACACACATCCCAGTTCATACCAGTTCCCTGACCAGCTCCAATACATTCATATTGCACTCTCCATAATAATCAAGCCAACCTGTGGATATTTGGCAGAAACCCACAAAATGCCAACATCCAACTGACATCCACCAACAGATACACCAGGCCCCAAGTTTTATTCCACTGATGGGAAAAAAAAAATTATTCACACTATTTTATATGGTACATTCAAATCCAAAAGCCCTTCACATGCAGCAGCTTTCTGAACTCCCTGGTGTAAAAATCTGTGCTACTTTTCCTGCTGTTTCAAATAGAGAAGCTAAAAAAAACTGAGCTGAAAGCACTTCAACACTGAGTCCTTTAGAGAGGTGCGGGCAGAGTCCATGATTTCTGGCTGCCAGCCTTCCACTTCTGCCACTACTCAGCACATCTCTGACTTTAAAACCACATATAACCTCTTTCTAATCAACCACTTGCATTGTTCATCCTTCTGGGGAGAGAGATAGGAGAGGTCAGGATTATATCAGAGCACAGGTACCCTCAGTAACTCCACTGCCCCAGAGCACTGGAGGGTACCCGACCTCTCTAAGAGCTTGATTTTGCCAACTCCCTGATCCCACGAGGAATGCCAGAGACTGCCAGCTTCACTACGAGGGCTGGCCCTCAGAGGAGACACCCCTGGAAGTGTTTGCAGAATAAAGACATCATTCACACAGACACTTCCACCAGCAGGTACCAGCCAGCTCTGGCTCTTCCATGTCACCTCACAAACCCTCCTGGAAAGCTCCCAGGGCAGAAGCCTGGGCAGCAGAGCTGGGAGCAGACAGAGGACCACAGCAACTCAGCCCTGGAGATGGGAATAACTGGTTTCCTCTGAAGCCTAAGAGTCCTGCTAAGGCACAGCTGGAGCATGAGAGTGGAAAAATAGGAGGAAAAATAGGCCAGCAAGAAACCTTATTCCAGTCCAGCCTTTCCAAAACAGTGTATTATTTCCATCAGCAGATGGGAAAGCTTATTACAGAAATCTTCAGGTACTGTCAGAGCCTTGTAATGATGCATTTACCCATTAAACAACCACCACTGAATGCACCAGCACCCAACACAATGGGTCCTAAACACACTGTTGCTCTGATCATCTAGATATGGTTAACTTGGTTGTTATTATTATTATTTACAGGGTATCAGCTGGCTAGATCCACTGCAGACTACACCAAGTTCCTGCATAAAAAAATACCCTTGGAGCCATCATATTTTCCCAGTCTTTGACAGCTTCTGTATGCCAGTGACAATTTTAGAGGGAAGATTCTTCAGAAGTACTTTTAATTACTATTTCCTCCTTAGGAAATGCATTAATTATAGCCTGTTCCTCTAGATAATAAGAAAACAAAAAACAGTGCAATATGAACACTACAAGAAACTTAATTACTGAGTCAGATGTCCTTTAGATGTCAGTATGACTACAGAGAGGAGAAGGAAAATAAAACACACACATTATCAGCCTCAAGTTGTTAGATCAGTTATCAAAACAATGTCTTTCCTCAGCAACTTCATTTTGAAGAGCTCAACCACCTAATTAATCAAATGCCTGTAATGTGTTTCAAAAATATGCTTTTTTTTAATAAAGGAGGCCTGCTGATGTATTTATTACAAAGCAAATGTGGTAAATGGTTCTGTATGCAAATACAGAAGTGCAGCATGACTTTGAAGTTTGAAGGTCAGATACAGTAACTATTCTCATCAAGGTTCTTAAGTCAGACTGCATCTTCTGGTTTACATCTAAGTTTAGGAGGAGGAAGAAAGAGAATTAAAAAGAAAAAAAAAATATAGAGTCAACCAGTTCTGTGACAACTTAAGAAGAACTGGCACAATATCATTCACCTGCTTTCCTTTAAAAATCTACTAATACCCTATCTCCCACAAAATGAAAAGCCTGCCAGGGACACACAGATTTTCATTCTGCTTTTCAGCTTTGATTTTCCTGATGAAAAAAACCAATCTGCTTAAGTCAGCAACAATTTCATATTAAAGAAGAGAATGTCATCTTCTCCATCTTCACAGATGTTTCAAACCCTTATCATTTCAGAAAGCTGAAGGATTTTCTTGTTGATCAACATGTTTTATTTTAAAGCAGTATAGATTCAACAGCAGAAGCTAATCAGAGGATTGTGCATTGATATTTTTGCAGGCATCAGAGAATTTATCCCTCACCATTCCATATTCCCAGCAACTTTAGGACACAAAACTCAACAGCTGGGCCTGAAGGCAAGCAAATATGCTAGGAGCAAAAGTCTGATCCATGTCAAGAAAGAAAAATAAAAAACAAGAAGCATGTTTTACATGCATACCTCAAAGACAAAAAAACAATACAGATTTCTTTTTAGCACCACCACCACATTTAAATACAGTGAAACTGACAACACTTCCCAGTAAAACACCGAGTTACAAACAATCCCCTCTCACACATAAATAACAGAGACATTATACAAAGCAGACAAGAACATGGACGGATGTACACAAAATAAACACACTGAAACTTACCCCACTCCAGATACTCAAGGATGTTCTTCTCTCTTCTCAGAGGGGAATTATTACATTCATCATAAAGGCAGATGAGTATATCCAGCAAGGTTTCCACACTGAAGCATTGCCCATTAGTCTGTGTTGGCCCATCCAAAATAAACTGCTCCAACTGCTTCAAACGCACTTCTCCAGACATGGTTGTTTCAGTTTGCATTGGGGTTTCTTTTTTAATGATTATTATTACTTTGTCAGAAAAACAACAACAACAACAAAAAAAAACTTTTGAGGGTTTTGTTGTTTAAAAAGAAGTCAACAGTATTTTTAACAAGTGTCAAACTGTGACGGTTCTTAATTGCCAGCCCACCTCGGGGTTCCCAGCCTGAAACTAACCCCTTGGAGTTTCAGACACACACATACAGTGTGGATATCTGCGTATTCATGACATTTAAGAGAAGAAAATAGTTATCCTAAAAAAAAAAAATTAACAGGCTTAGTAAGAAGTGGGGCAAAAACAGCATTCCTGATGCTTTAACAATAATAATTGCACTCAAATTCAACCGAGACTGCCTGACACCGATTTCACCGTGCGTGCATAGGCACACGCAGTTATATATTTAAGAAGGTCTTCTCCTTCATTCCCAATGCAGATCATGCAGCGCGATCCTGCGAGGAGCCCCGCCGCAGCACCACGGGCTAACAGCCCCTCCGGTTCCGCTTCCCAGGACGGATGGGAAGGGAAAAACAGATGTATTTACGTATTTATATAAGCGAAAGGCAGCAGAAACGAGGGCGCACACCGGCGGGCAGGCAGGGAGGGATGAGGGGCCGCGCAGCCCCGCCGCCCCCCGCCGCCTCCCCCGGCCTCGGCAGCGCCTCCGCGGCCACCGCGGGGTGGGGCGCAGCCCCCCCTCCTCAGGGCGCAGCCACGTCCTGCCCCGGGCAGCCTTTCCCTTCCTCCTCCTCCTCCTCCTTACCGAGTCTCCTTTTAAGGCTTTTCAGTGATTCAAAAAAACTAAAGTCTTCATTGTCGCCCCCTTCTCCTCCGCTGCGCCAAGGGGCGGCGGGCGGGACGCGCGCCCCGACACACCGGCACAAGCGCTCCGAGCCCTGTCAAATCCTTCCCATGGCTGCGGCGGCGGCGGCGGCTGCTGCTGCTGCTGCGGAGACGGCGCCCTCCTCCTCCTCCTTCTCCTCCACCCGGTGCGCGTCCCGAGGCGGAGGAAAAGCGCCGGCGTCTCCGCTCCGGCCGCACGCTGCGGGCCGGGAGGCCCCGACGACAGCGGCGGTGGTGGTGGTGGCTTCACTCCGGGCGGCGCGATGGTGTCCCGGCTTCGCCCCCCCGGGCAAAGGGCATCCTCGGGCGGTGCGTGTGCGGGGTGTGTGTGTGTGCGTGCGCGGGGCGGCGGGGAGGGGTAGCGGCGGCGCCCTCCCTCCCTCCGCTTCCGCGCCCTCCTCTCCCCCGCCGCTCCCTCCCTCCCTCCTGCCTTCCCTCCCTCCTTCCTTCCTTCCTTCCCTCCCTCCTTCCCTCCCGCGGTCACACGCGGCAACCGCCGCCGCCGAACGCGCTGCAGCCCAACATGGCGGCCGCGGCGGGGGGGAGCCGCCGCCGAGCGCCGCCGCAGCGCGGGGAGCCGAGCCCGGGGCCGCCGCTACTGATGGGATTGAGGGGAGGAGGGGATGCTGCTGCTGCTGCAGCAGGGAATGCAGGGATACGGGCGGACCCAGGGATACGGGAGGGAGAGAGGGCGGGAGTGGGGAGGCCGCAGCGCAGCTCCCCGCGGGCTGCGGCCGCCCGGGCTGGGCTATCCCCGGGCGGACCCGCCCGTCCGGCCGGGGATCCCTGCGGGCTTTGCCCCGAGCCGAGGGGAGCGGTCGCCGCCGTTGCCCGGCCCGGTTCCGCTCGCCGCCTCCCCGGCAATGAGGCTTTTGATTAAAAATCCCGGCCTGGTTATGGAGGGCGGGCAGGAGGAGCAGCGCCCGCCTGCTCTTCCGAGGGGATCTGCCGAGCTCCAGGTGCGAGCAAGGACTCCGGCTCCCTCACTCTTCGGGGCCTTAAAAACATGACAGAAAATGCGTCTGCTCCTGGCGGTTCTGTCCCCGCTGGCCTCCCCTCATCGAGCAGCCCGCCGTGCCACCAGAGTACACGCCGGGGAAAGAAGCTCCTTTTGCGGGCATTTCGAACCCATAGCGTTTAAGAGAGCTGGAGGATATTCTTGTTGAACAACGTGGGGTTTTTTAGGCGGTATAGACTCAGCTGCTGAAGCGCATCGGAGGATTCTGTGCTGATCTCTTTGCAGGGCCGCCTGAGGGGTGGAAGATGGCAGCTGCCCACCGGCACGCCGCGGCAGCTCTCCTGGCCAGAGGTGCCAGGGATGCGCTGTGGTGCTCGGGGGATTGAAGGTCATCTCTAAGACAACTCAGTGTCACTTCAGTTCGTCCTTCCTCAGAAGCCAGCTGAAAGGGGAGGAAGGCCCCACAGCCCCAAAGGTCATTGGCTGTAGGTGAACTTCAGCGTTCTCCTGAAGCCCACCAAGCCCTGCATCTTCTGGGGCTGAGGGGAAGGAAAAAGCTCGGGCATCTGCTTCCTCAGTTCAGTAACCAACAGATGACCCTCAGTTGGGTTTTGCCATACTAAGCATCTATATAATACTTTTTTTTTAACTGGCCTTTTTACCAGCTGATATAAAACATCAACATGCCCAGTAAAATGTACTCCACAACATGATTGAAGTCCCATGTGTTTGTTCAGAATCACTCAGCTGTATGTAAAATCACTGGTGCAAAGCTAGAGAGGACAGTGACTCCCACCCTGTGCGTGCAGAATGGCAGAGCAGACTTTTGGTGAATGAAGAAACGTGCAGACAACTTAATTCTAAAATCTTTTTGTGCAAAAACCCTCCAAGAAGTGTCAGAAACCACTACAACTGTAAGTGATGGGTGGAAGATAGGATTAAACTAATAAGGAAAGGGTTTCCTTCCTGTGCTGAGGTACACCCTTGGGATGACGAGAGCCCTGTGCCCGTGCCTGGGGTGCTGCAGTCACAGCTGTGCCTCTGTGGTAAGAGCCTGCTCCAAAGCTGTGGCACACAGGCAGTTTTACAGTGAGAGTAAGGCGTTTCCTGCTGGCTCTCTGCTGAACTTGTGGAAATTGGGATTGAAGCTGGGGGTGGGGGGATGCCTGATGACAGCAATAAAAATAAATTGCTATTGCAGGGGTAGGTGGCCCAGATCAGATAGCACTTCCTATAGGGGTTGGAGACACGTCATCCAAGTTCATCCCGAGCATAGATTAACCATTAATAGGGTTGCAGAGGGAAAATGGGGAAGACTTAAGAGTTAAAGGGATGTTAGCTCCTTGGACTTTGGCACCGCTTGGCAGGGAAGTGAACTGAAGAACCAGTGCCAGAGATAGGATGGGTGTGGATATTTCACTTATTTACTTAGGTTACTGTGTTTTCCCTAGCCAATTATGAAGTCTTTCCTTGTTTTAATTGCAGACCAAGTGTTTGCAAACAAGGATAGATAGACCACCCAGCAAAGGTGGTCAATTTCCCTATATTTCTGTTTTTGAAACTGAACCCTTGTTAATTTCCACATCAAGCCGGTTTTTTTCAGTGTTCTTCTCAGCCTGAGTGAGGCTACAAGTTAAACCATGTAAGCATGTTTTACAGTTGAACACAAAACCCAGGAATTTTTTTGTTCTCTCCTTGTTTAATAGCCTGCCTAGAAATAAAAAAAGGAATCCACGTAACAACTGGTGATACACCCACTGGGCTGTAGTCAGCTGTCATGCCACAGAAGCTGTGAGGAACAGGTAATACCAACAATGACTGGTGACACATTTATTTGCTGGGAATTATCTATTTACCAGATGAGTAATTCTCACAGTACACCTGTGGGATGGAAAAATATTTTATCTGCCTTATGAGAAAGACTTTAGTCCAGAATATTTATAAAGCCAACAAAATAATTCAGTGTAACAGGGAGAAATTCCTCTTCTCTCATACATTCTGTTGGTAAGACACCCTGTCCTAAAAATATACCAAAGTTGTGCAAACATACCCCAGTATCTTTCATAATTATCATGTGTTTGTTTCACCCTGTCCTTGTTTTAATGATACTGCTATAATATTTTCATTTTATTGCTTAGCTTTACAAATGTTTACAGTACCTCAACCATAACTAATGATAATCAGGAATTTATATCTTACAGTAAGTTAAGCAAGCTGATAGCAGCAGAGGGAATAGTGTGGAATGAGGAGGATACAGTTGAAACAATGTAGTTTTATATATGAACAACATACATGTTGAGTGTTTCAATTTGTTGGTTTAATAGAAAAAATATTATAATATATTGTTGGTATAATAGAGAGAACAGCCTTTTCAGGGACAAAGGGTTTTGTTGTTTTTTTTTTTTGTGAAGTACTGTAGATATCTGGTTTTGATGTACAAACCATTTCTAAAGTCAAGAGACCCCCCCCCAAGTTTCATTCAGCAGGTGAATAACGTGATCTACCTTGTGACAGGTAGATCTACTACATGCCTCAGGAATGGCATTTATGTGTTGGCAAAATTTTGCATCCAGGTGTTTCTGTTCTCTAAAACTTCACTTTGTAGACACATGTTGTTTGTACTGATACAGCATTTCATCTCCTGAGCAAAATTTTGTAGTATTCTGCAAAAACTGCTGGCACCCAGTTTAGAGGGTGTGTTTGTAGACATGGGATGGTATATTTGAAAAGGGTCCTACAGCTTTTGCCTGAACTGTAGTAATAATTTAGGTTATTGGAAGAGATGCAGGTAGCTGCAGATGGGGCACACAGTGGTTGCACTCCAGGAGAACACTGAAGACCAGCATGTGTGAATCGACCAACACTTGTTCTGTAATCTGTTTCACTGTAGTTTCACATAAATCTTGCTGCTGGAGCAAACTTAATCCCAGTGAACAGAGTGATCTCTTCACTGAAACTGATAGCTGTTGCAAAACTTTAATTAGTCTCAGTACCTATAATAACGCATTTAGTAACACACTGTAGTGTTTTTAAAGACTTTTAAATCTACTTTCCCTAATTCTTTCCCTCTCTAACTGCCTTGCCAAGACCTATTTCTCCTGTGAGGTCTACAGAAAAGTCCAACTACAAGCACTAAATGGTACCTGGAAAAATTGATGTTTAATATTTACCTAATCCCAAAACAATGATCATAAATGTGTATGTATATATAGGCATTGTATATATGGAATTATCTTTCTCTTCCCTCATGCTTCTTTTATTGGTCTTTGGAGTCTTATTTATAGTCTTAACAATTTTCTGTGAATGGCTGAACAGAATAATTTTACCTCGGAGAGAAATTGCATCATGCTGATCTCACTACACTGGATCTGTACTGGCCTCATCCCCCTGGTTTTAGTCTTCATTTAAAACTAATGAGAATGTGGCCACCACTAGCATACAATTTTCTGTGAAGATAGAAGCAGGTTTGACCCTGTTGAAGCGTCCAGGGGTGCTGTGCTCTGAGCAGAAAAAAGATAACCTCTGTGATTAAAGAGGAGAGGAAGTAATGGAATTACATTTATAACTGTGTGAAATTTATATAATTTGAATCCTGCTTTTATGATGCAGACTAGAAACTGACCAAAGTCACGTCTCATTCTGACCTCCAAATTTGGACTCTGTGTTTGCACTCTAACAATGCTGTTTCATCTCTCAACATGTTGTTTTCTCCCTGTAAAAGTGGGGCCAGGGCTGCCAAAGCTCTTAGGGCTGCTGTAAACCTTAATTCATGTCAGTGTAGCAGTCTGAGATTCTTTTCTTATTTTTCTTTCTTAGGTAACATAAATCTAAGACTGTTATTTTATTTTCTCTCTTCTTTTGTAGTCTGCAATTGTCTGCAACCTTTCAAGACTTCAGTCCCTCCAAAATCCAGTTCTTTCCTGTGGTTTTCTCTATCTTTGCTGATGTTTTATTCTACTGTGTCCAGAATCTGTTACCTATGTTATGCCATCTTCAAAAGTTAGTCTCCTCAAGATAATTCACTCCCTTAAATGAAGATATTTAATGACATAGAAAGGTCATTAAATGTCTTTATCAGGTCTTTGTAGGTTAGGTGGCTTCTTAAACAGAAGAGTTCTGAGGAAGACCACATATTTATTTGTGAAACTGGATGCATGCAAATTTCTGCCACTGCCACACGAAGTACAGATAATCCATTGATTCAAAAGGAAAGTGGATGCATTTACATTTTCTGGCTGAAGCAACAAAGCTAGTGTTGCTCAACTTACAGCAGCAATAACTCAGCACCAGAGCTGCTTCTAAACCTCCTCTCTTTGCAGTGGTTCATAGTTTTTATTGGCCATAATCAAGGCTTTCAATGTCTATTGGTCTAGAATGAGTACCTCTTCTGCTGGTGAACACCCAGGGCTGTATTATGGACTTTGTTTTGTTAAAAGGGTTACTTAGAGATTAATTCAGGGAGGATCTCACTGTGAAAGTGATTTTTAAAAAAAAGCTGCCGCTGTCATGTAAGTAGCATTGATGGAAGGGATGAGGAATGAGGAAACTTGTGACTAGGAGATCTTTAAGAGATCACCTAAGAGATTGGGTGAAGAAACAGGATGAAGTGAGGAAGAATGGGATAGATGAAAGAGGGAGGGAACACGATGACTAATTTGGAAATCATATGGGAAGGAAGAGTGATTTAGAAAGGGGAAGTCAAGGGCCGGGAGTTTGGCAAGAAAGAGGGAGGGAAGCTTGTGAAGAGGGATGAGGGAAAATACTTGTAAAACCCAACAAATTCTGTACTTAGAAGAAAAAAAGACCAGAAAGAGCCTAATTTGGAATGTGAACACAGAGTGGATGAAGCTGGATTAACTTTACGTCTCAGAGTGCCTAGCTTATTACAAAGAGAGTTCAAGAGATCACACATTAATCTCGATTTCCCCAAGGTTGTGGAATTTTCAGATTAGAGGTCTGACCATTTCAGTTGTTATTTTAAGATACTGTTTTGGTTTATTTGAATTTTAATGAAAGAATACTGATATATTGAAAACAGTGGTGCCTCTATTTTATGTTGTTTATTTTTAACTTAAGAATTGCAGAAATAGGATCAAAGGTCAAAAATACATATTTTATTGGGAGAATAGATACAGACAATGACAGCAGATGCAATTCAGACAGAAGTCTGTTTTAATCAGAGGCAGGACACTTGTAAATGTAAAGAGATACTTTCATCATGGTAAATTGAAATAGCAATATTGTGGCTTATCAACAGTTGACATTTTGAGTTTATTTGCTAAATTTTATTTGGAAGTAGAGGCAGCAAGCCCCACCTCTGCCTTCATGGATTAAATTTGCAATCAGTCATCACATTTTAAGTAAGTGATGGCACTAGTACAGGTAACAATGACTAGAAACCAGCACTTCCATTATTTGCCAGTAGTATATTTTGCAGATTGATTCATTCTGCAGTGAAAACTAACAGAAAAAATGAAGGGCTCTGTAAAATTTGAGACGCTTGTGGAAAACATTTGTTGTAAGTAAAGGCCTCTTGCCACTCGGCAGGTAACTTCAGGTCACCTCCCAGAGAGAAGAAAATCTTGAAATCATGGAACCATGGAATGGTTGGGGTGGAAGGGACCTGAAAGATCATCCAGTTCCAACCCCTCTGCATGGGCAGGGACATCTTCCACCACATTGCTTAGTGTCCCATCCAGTCTGATCTTGAACACTTCCAGGGATCCACAGCTCTGTGCAACCTGTGCCAGTGCCTCACCACTTTCATAGTGAAGAATTTCTTCCTAACATCTAATCCAACCAGTTTAAAACGTTGTGTAGTGTTCAGTAATGATCCCACTCAAGCCAATGCCAAAAAAAGCCTCCTTGATCTCAGCAAGAGCAGAAGTGAACTCATAATTCCTTCTGAAACAAACAAAACTGTTTGGACTTAGTTTTATGAAAACTAAGAGTGGTTTATATCTTCGCACGATGTCAACCATTTTTCTTTGTAAACTGTCACTGCGCAAATTAAGATATTTAATTACGTGGAAAGGTTAGAAGTGTGATTACAAGTGGTTTTTGAGGTAGAGAAAGGCAAATATTTGTACTAGTTTAATCAAAAAGTGTGAACATAACACTGGCTTGGATCCTCGTGTGTGGATAGCACTGGGAATAATTGTCCTTGTGGGAGGAGGTGCTGGCCAGTGGTACAGCTTTGTGTTGTTGATAGTGCTCCCTCAGTGAATGGAACTTCCCTGAGAGAGGTGAGAGCAGATCTGCTGGCAGGAGTACTCCCTACGTGCCTCCATGCAGGAGGGTGAGCTTAGCCATGCATCACTTTGTCACTGTTTCAAGTAACCCAGTGGCTGAAATGAGCTGGGCCTTGCATAGGCCTCCCTCAGACATCAAAAGGAGGGGCAGCCTCCAGCATGTGGGCAAAGACAAGCTCCAGAGGTTGTGTCATGGACAATAACCTCTCCCAGAGGGGCACACACAGATCAGGAGAAGAGCATTGCTCGACAGCCACAGTCATTCAGGGAACAAGTTTATGTGACAGTGAATTTTTTTTAAGGCAGGAATATTGCTATGGATTAATTCAATTCACTCAATCAATCAATCAAAGTGAAGACAAGGACTAAAAGTACTAATTAAAAGCAAATATTTCCAATCAGAGTAAGTTTTAGCAACTCGTAACTTGAAAGTAATTTGGCTGGTTTTCCTCAGTTTTTGCAAAAGTGACTAAAATAGACCTGGCAAGCTTCAGACTCCAGCAGCTTTCCAAGCCAAAGTTATGATGAAGGGATGGAAACAGGGTGCTATAACAGAAGCTAGCTTCAGCCTTAACCACGGAGATGTCGCTGCCTCCCCTCAACATCCCAAACTATGCCAAAACACACTGTAGGCGAATTAAAATCATTAAATGAAGTGGAATGTTTCTACAACTTCAGTCAAGTAATGTCATAGAAACATTCATCATAATACAGCTATATCTTAAAACCTTTTCTTCCCCAGTTAGCCCAGAACACCAACAATTTCCATGTGTGGTGCATCAGGAGGAAGCAAGGTCCAGCTACATTCATCACCTGGAGTCCAGCATTTGCTGCCATCACTTTCTTGGCTTCCTCCTGAAGGGCAGGATTTCATTTTGGAGGCCATGAAAATTGGGTTTCCAATTTTCCAATGGGAATTGGTAATGAAAAAAGATTTTTGAAGATGTTAAAAATATTTGTATTTTTACAATTAAGAGTGATAGCCATAGTTGTGTGTTCTTAAAAAAAAAAAAAAAAAAAAAAAAAGACATCAGCAGTTACCAGCTGGGTTTTTTTTGGCTTTCCCAGCAAAGTGAAGGTTTTCTTCCTTGACTGAATAATGAGGGAAGTGGTGAGTGGATGTATAATTAGCTTCCAGCTATGGCTAGCACAGCTCTACACAGCAGCAATCCTACAGTCACTAATCTCACTGCTGTCTCCTACAGGAGAAGAAAATGAGCTGGGCTGAGGTCTCTGAACTTCATCCTCCCTCTGGTCAGGGACACTGACAGACCCAGGGTGCAGAGCCTCAGGATATTCAGTTTATTGCTGCAGTTTGCTCCAAGGCCTTTCCTAAGACTTAATTCCCTCGCCCTGCAGTAAAAGTGATAATAATGAAAAGGTCTATGATTCACAGTTGAAGCACTGTATCTTGCCTAAGTTAAACAAGTACCTAAGTGCTCTGCTGAACTGGGGCCAAGGGTGGATTACTGAGAGAGCTGGGCAGTCTTCCCATCTCCAGCCAGTTCACCAAGTAGTCTCAGGCTAATCATGGAGTTTTCTGGGGCTTAGTTTCCTGCACATGTTTATCATAGGGTATCTACTCTGACTGGTAAAGATAAGGAGATAATGAGGGAACATGAAAAAACTTCAGAGCGTGGAAGAGAGAAAGTGCTATAGAGAAAACAAGCTTCTACATATTGGACACACATTGCATGTTACACTGTCCCTATGACTTTTCTTTAGTTTCTGGACTCTGTTCAGTGTTCATGAAAAAACATCAGACAGCTTATGAACAGAGAGCCCACTTCCACTTGAAATGGCAAGAGAGTAGTCTGAATCCCACCAGAACCAGTGGAAGAAGATCCAGCACTGCATGCAACCAGCATTCCAGAGCAGCTCAAGCTGTGTTGCCTTCCAGCAGCCTCATCATCCTGGCAGCACTGGCCTGCTGTAGGATGGGAATCTTTGTTCAGGCTGTTGCCTTCATGCCATAGAGCAGTCTGAAAAATGAACACAGCCTTCTTTGGAATGGCTTATTAAAAGGGAAATGGAACAGCATCTTTGTCAGTCGATGCCTGACCTGCACTGAGAGTGTTTCTTCTGATCAGATATGGAGCTTTTAAGGCTGTTTTGCATTTCTCTGATTCCTACCTGGCAGAAAATGGCTACAGAAAGGGCAAGAGTGTCACTGTGGAGAGCTTTTTATTGATATGGGAGAGGCCTGGTTACCACATAATAGTTTGCAAGAACAGACTTTCCTTTTAACACTTTTTTTACTTGGAAATTTATATTTAGTTTTGCAAAGTTAGAGCAAAATAGCTTGGTGTATTGAATTGCAAGAGAGCTATCCTGAGTACATATGTTTACTTTATCTTTTGATACAGAGGAAATTAGCATTAAAACAAATCTTTACTAAGAATGGATTATGCCAGAATACTAGTTTTGTAGCATAACAAACAGACAGGAAAATATAAGCATGCTAATTCATTCTGTGCAAGGTAAGAGCTGAGGCAGTGTACTCTTCATTAACAACTGCTATGTGATGTTACAAACACAGTTGTGGAGGATTTAGTACCACATTACAGCTTCGAGTGTGAAACCAGAAAACATCAATGCTACTTTTGGGGATTTTGACCAACAGTTCTGAAAGAGATTAAGTTCTTTTTTCTTTATAATAAATGGCCATATTTTGTTTATCCATAGTTTAATGCAGCACTGTAGCATACTTCTGCTTCTGTGACCTCTTCAAAACCTTTTTGCAGGCATTTTCTGATTCCCTGCTTTGCAGGTTTAGAACCAAGAAGGACAGAAGAACAGTGATTATCAGCAATATTTCCTTTCTGTTACACACTCATGGGTCAGTCCAGAAGGAATTAGCACAGACCAAATAACTATTTTTGCTCGTGTCCCCTTTCTGCAAGGACAGAATTCCTAAATTCTAATCTTACCCCCAATTTTCATTCACTTTCTGTGCATATAAGGTGTGAGGGGGCTGGGGCCAACATGCAAACAAGGGATACCCATGGGGAATGGGCTGTTTTCAACTCCCCCTGCATGACTGTGGATTTGAAGGCTAAATTTTTTACCTCTTTTGCAGTGAGTGAAGGAGAAAATCCAGTTGACCAATGTAAGAAATGGAAATAGAGTCAGTGGGGAGGGACTGTGGAGAGGGGGTTGTAAGTAGGACGTATCCCATGTGAGCGGCTTTCAAGGCCCACCTTCTCATCTTTACTGGGAATGCACAGGAGAACAAGCAACACGAGCCCATTTTGGTGATTTTCAACCATGGAAAAGGTCTCCTAAGCTGTTTGCCTGTTGATGCAGTGGCCCATCTTTACCTGACCCAAGGCTGCAGGTGAGGAATTGGTTAAGTAAAAGCTGTCCTTGTCATCTCCTCCATGGTAGGATGTGTGGGAAAATGTTAATCCTGACAGCCAGCAAATCCAGGGTTTGCCACTCCTTAGCTGAAAACAAACTGTTTAGAGAAGACTTAATTCAAGGGCAAATACTATGACAGAAAAAGCAAATCCAAGAGATAAGTATGATATTTAAGACTTAACTCAGTTGCAGGAAAAATCCACAACACTACAAATGCAGGCAGTGCCCACTAAAAAGGCATTGTTCAGCTAGGATGGAGGTTGGTCCTGGAGCTAATGAAAAAGGATATGATTCATCCCTTACAGAAAGAACACTAAATTTTTTCATCAAATGATAAAAAACTTTAATGTGTGAATTACATCAAAGTAGACACTCCATCAAGAGCATAAAGTCTGTTGCTTAGAGAGAGAGAATACTTAGTATGTAATTACAACATCACTGAAGATTACAGTTTATGTGTTTAGGTATGTCAGCTGTCCAGCTGCACTTAAGTATCTTTCAGCATATCCATTACATTTGCATATGATATATGTAAATTAATATGTCCTTAACTCATACCTATTTCTGTATGCAGAGATGCAGCATGCATGTATATACATGTATACATCCATAAGTATGATATAAGCACATATTCATTCAGAGCATTTTAATATAGTTAAAAAGCACTGTGCCAAAAATGTACACCATCTGTTTTCAATCAAAATAGCCTATTTCAGAGGAAGGGAGTGTTGTCTGGTGATCAGAGCGGGGGAACTAAAGAGTCAGGACTCATGGATTCCATTCCTGAATCTGCCAGGACTTGGCTGCATGGTTTTGACAAGATCTGTGACTCCTGTGTACCCTGGTTTCCCCATTTGCAAAACGGAGCAGTATCTACTCCTAGAATGTTGCAGTGGAAAACCTAATTAGTATACACTTGGAAAAATACAGAAGTTCTTGTTATGTCATTGTGGTATGTTTGAAGAGTGAAATTTAATTACAGTACAGGATTTGTTTTAGAGACATACATGGCAGCTGAGTGTATAATTACAGTTATTTGTACACACTTAGCTTGCCTAATTTTTGAATGATAGTACCTGTAATAAAATTAATGGGGGAAAAATAGTGCTCAACACTTTATGAACCCAGCCAGTCCTGTAAAAGTTTTCACACTCTATTGAACAGGGTTTCCACGGTGACAGCTGTACACCAGTGAGTGAAATATGTGCTGTACCTAATTTTCATCCTGAAATAGGAAAGTACAAGTGGGTATTGGGATTTTCCAGCAAGTTCCATGCAGAAAAAGCCTAGCTCCACTGAAGACAATTACAATACTCCTATTAACATAATTAGGACAGGATTTCCCCCCATCCACTTCCTTAGCTCCAGTGCATGCCTTTCAGGAATAGAGCAGGGATTGAAATGCTCATCCCAGAGTGCTTCCTCTTGGGCATGCTGGCACTGTGGCACTGGACATTGTCCTTCCTATGCTCAGTGGGCAGCACAGGGTTGGAGCCAGGTGGGTTTGTTGGGAGTATTGTACACTTGTGCCAAGTGTCACAACTGGCAGAATGCTGAGGGTGCTCCATGCTCCTGTTCTCCCACCATCCTCACCTGTCAACTCTCACAGACCTTTTCTTCCCCTGCCTTGCCTCTGGAGATAGAGATCAGAGGCACTTTCCATTGGGATGAGAAATACCACAGAGCAAATTCAACAAATGCAGCAGCTGAGTAGTGTTGTAGAGGAAAAGGAGCAGTGTTTGTATGTCAGGGTTTGCCTGGCTGCCAGTACCAAAAGTGGCAGTGAGAGAAATCGTGTGTGCTGAACGCTGCTTATGTATGCTGCAAACTGAGGCATTCAAGGATGTGATAAGTATTTGATGTAAATATTAAATTCTTTCAACATCTGCATCTTTGTCATGGAGAAAAATGGGCTGAGCTTGTTTGGTTTGGATGTTTTTGACAGCTGCTGTTCCCCAGGTTGCACCTCATATCTCAGTAGGGCTGTTGCTTAAGTGCAGCTTCAGAAGTACATTTAGGATCTTACCATACACACACCTAAAATGAGCCAGTTGCTCATCCAAGTGAGCTGGTACAGTGACACACATGATAAAGCAAGAAAAAGACAAGGCAATATGAATCTCACAGCTATTAAGTGGATTTACAGGTTTGTCACTCAAAGAAATACTTCTACCCAAATGAAGGAGGACAATGTGCAACATAAGGCTTCATTGGAGACATGAAACAGTTGATTCAAACACCAGTTCTGGAGAATTGTATCTCCATGTCTGAGATCTTAAAAGCTTCATCATTCTGTCTGTATCTGTAAACACATCTGATCTTTGGATCCCACCTGCTACATTTTAAAGAAAGGGTGTATTCATGTAGTGCCCAGGAAATGCTTTGTAAATCCAGCTTTCAAGCCTCTTTCAAGCCTATGGAGAGTTTCCATCATATATAAGAGTTTCCATTATAGATATGTGCCACCCTCATTTCCAGCTGCCTTTAGTCAGAACGTTGAAGATAACAAACTTGCTAACCAGGATAAACTCTTCAGTTCTTGAACTTTTGTAAAATGAGATTCCTCTCTAAAGAAGGTACAATTACCAGCCAAATGAGACAGCAGCTTCTAATTTCAGACTACCAGTTACACAAAGAAGCAAACAGCCAGGGAGAATGGAGCAGGGAAGAAGGGTAGGGCCTGGTGGGAGTGGACTAAGGATTTAAATTTTGCTTTTTCTTTATGACAGTCTGTACCTGGAGGGGAGAGTGGAAGATGAATCTCTCATGTACAATAAATAAGAGGAGTTAATTCCATCAATTCATGCAGCAGGCTCATACAAATGCTCCAGAGGCTCTTCTTATGCACAGACTTATATTTTGGGAAGAAAGAGATTTTGCTCTTATGGCCCATTTGTTTTTCTCTCTCTCCACTGTGACTGGCATGAAATAAGGGGGCATTGCCAAATGAGTATCAGCCAGTTCTGGGGCCAGGGCCAAGAGGCAGTGATAGGGAGCTCATGAAGAGTGCTGCCTCTTGGCATGCCCCACATAGAGGGCACTGGATTCCTGGGTCTGACCTTGAGCAGTCAGGAAGAGAATGAGGAGGCTGAGCCAGGCAGCCCAGCTCCCTGCAGAGGCCACAGCCCTGGTGCAGAGCAGGGCCTGCTGTAGGGTAGCAGTCACTTCCACAAACAGTCTGGCGCAGCCTGGCTTGGAAGGCCTGCTGGGTTGCCTTGTTTTTGAGGACACTTGTCTGACCCAAAAAAACAAGGATTTTGCACATTGCCAAATGCACTGGACATGTCAACAAATGCATAAAAGTGTTTGGTGTACCACCAGACTGAAAAAATATTTAGAATCTGAAAGGCAATAAACTGCAGATTTTTTTTCCTCTGTCATGCCAAAGAGGATGACTTTTAAATTATGTATCACTTCCTAAACACAAAAATTGTTCCACAGTCTGTTGGCAATGGTGTTCTCAGGAATTTATAACTGAAAAAAACTTTATTTTGTTTTGTAATATCTTTTCACTATATTCAAGGATTATTCCTGACAGTGCCAAAAAGAGCCTCATGACTTCAGTTCGTGCAGACTTCTCAGAGGAGGAAAAGTTACAAGAATAGCTTCCTTAAATTCTTTATTCACATAAGATAGATGCAGTTTGTCAATGACTTTTTAATTGTGGAATTCTGCAGGTGTTCCAAGCTGTAAGACAGCATTACCAGCCCATGAGTTGAGATGGATGATAGAATGGGAGATGCTCTTTAATGTTTTACATATAAATGCTCCACACTGCCATTGCCATTCTTAGGTGGATGCTGCACAGTGCAATGGTCTGACATAGCCAACAGCTGTTGTGTCATTGTTTGGGACATGAGGTCATCACAATGCCCCACAATACTTTCTTCTCAGGGATTGAATTGAGCTAGTATACATTGATCTTTTTTCCCGTTTCTGCTGCTTTCTGTGTCAGGCTCTTTCTCGCACATGAAGTGCAAAAGCAGGCCTTGAGGTGGGCTACAGCAAAAAGTAGCGTATGTGATTTGAGTCTTGTGTAGGAATCAATATCCAGCTCCTGCTTTTGTTTTCCATACATTCCTCAGAGTCTGGACTGTGGCAAAATACAGCTCAGGTGAGGCAGAGTAGGACAGGGGCTTCTCTATGTCAGACATGAAACTTCTGCTGTTATTACAAAGAAAATGGAACAATCTGCAATGAGAGTGCCGGCGCACTCCAAACCACAGCCCTCCTAGACTTCTTCCAAGTCTGATGGGGATCCAGATGCAAAGGAACTTTTCCAAAAAAACAGGCCTTGGCTCTCAATGCTTCATGCTGCAGAGAATTATGCACTTTCTGAAATTTTTTCTTTGAGAACATTTGTTTTCCCGATGGTGTTACTTCACAGACTGTATTTACTTTTTCCATTTTGTTCATAGTTACCAGTGTGTCTATTTTCATAGTCATGCTCTAGAAACAGAAGTTCCTTTCCTTCGCTCCACTAATCCTTGTAACCCTCACCAAAGGTAGGGGCAGAAGCCAAAGCTTAACACCTAATTTGGATAATGATTCCTGCCCACCATGTCCCTCCTCCCACATCACTCTCCCAGTTATTACATTACTTATACAGAGTGAAGTGCTAACGGGTGCTTTCTAAATGCTTTGAAGCCAAGTAAGAAAACAGAACATTTGGCGCCAGTAACGGAATACAAAACCTTTTACCTTCGCCCATGGGTTTGAATCTAACCCAGCTCAGTCACAGCCCAAGTTGTTAACATGTCAGGGTCATGTGGTAGCCTGAAATAGTTCAAGTTCTTAGTCCATGTTATCAGGTTTGGGACACAGAACCCTGGACTCCATGCATGGTCTTGAATGTAATCCAGCCCTGTTCTTAGTGTCAGGGTAATTGTGGTTGGCTGGCTAGAAACAGTCCGTGCTTGTAGCCCGTTTTCCATCAGAAAAGCTTCCCCACCAAAGAAACAGTCAGGACAAGTAGCAGCCCCATCACATTGGCCATCCAGGTGGCAGGGAATGGTGGAGGGTTGGTGTACTTTAAGAAGACAGTTCCATCTTCTAGAGGCACAGGGATTATACTTTGTGCAGCACCCCTGGAGTTTGTAAGGAGATTGGGACACGTGAACAGCACTTCCAGCAGATCCTGGCATTTGAAAACTGTGCCCATTAAATGCTTTTTCTGTGGAAAGTAATAGGAGGAATTTTTTAAAGACACTCATCTTCTCTGAAGAAGCTGACTTCCAGAGTCTGTATTAGAGTTGTTACCCCACAAGCTGTTGTCTCCATCTATGACTAATGCTGCTGTGCCCTTGGACAAGGTTGCTCTGGAATGTCTTTGCATCTGGATTGCTGGGATCTCCTGCAGAAATGTAGAGATTCAGATGTCTAAACACAGAAGAGTCCCAGGACAGAGCAGAAAGGCAAGCCCAGTCCTCCACAGTGCTTTGGGCTCATCAAAGTAGTCTGGGAGCCCCTGGCCCAAACAATACCAGTGCTGAGGATGTTCACAAAATGGGCTTCAAACCAATGTGAAACACATCTCAAGCTTGGCTTTCAGAGTATTAGATTCACTTTATTTTGTGCTTCCAGCAAGAACTATCTGTCAATAATAGATCTTTCTAGTCTAAGAATGTTCCAGTTACATGCCATCTTTACACAGCTTTTCTTTTTCATACCCATCTTTTCTGCCAACATGGCACAGGCCTTTCCCAAAGAGTTTTATTGGAGAAAGAGTTCATACCAGCATATTTGCCCCATTTGCAGCTACTTTACCATTGTCTGGAGCCAGAGCCAAAGCATTGCAAGGGAAGGAAAGGTTAATATGACCTGCATTTTAACAGCCGTGGATGATGTCTTTCAAGGAGCAGCTACATAAAGATGTTCCTGAATTTCCTGCCTCCTGCATTAAGAGGCCTTGGCCCTTACAGACCAATTCTCAGTCTCCTGTAGATTCTGTGGTATTCCCATTAAGTGTCTCTTTTCATGATGGGAGAGCCCTAGTAAAGGCTTTATTACAACCAGCTTTGCCACAGCTTGCTGTCTGTGAATGCACAGTCCAGTTTGGTTGAAGTTGTCTGCTGGATTAAAAATGGGCATCCAAGCAAGGCACCTGGTCTGATTTCCCTTGGTCCCTTTACAGTAGACACTAAACCCAGGATGGGGCTGTACTGTTTTACTTCAAAAGGACAGAACTTGGTTTCAGCTTCATGCCCCATATAATGTATGTAGAGCAGCTCAGGAGCAACTCCAATTAAACTAAATGTTTCCTCTACCTAATGATCCATTCACGACAGTAATTTATTAGTATTAACATTTAGAATTTATTTCCAGAACCTATGGTTTGAATTATGATTAATCTTCAGCATGATTAAAATAATTGCTTGTAACATTTTAACTGACTTTGCCAGGTGACAATAAATTTGTGAATGTCTAATTCCCATCAGAGTGTCAAAATGCACTCACTTACTGTTTCTACAAGTCCAAAACAATCTTAAATAATAAATGGAAAATGTCAGCACTAACATCTATCAACACAGAAATCATCTTTAACAATGTCATTAGTTAGCCTTTAAACTTTTTCAGGAGATCTGGAAGCAGGGCTATTTATCACATGTGAAGTCCACATTTGCAAGATCTCTCAATATTAGAACCCTAGAAAGAACCTTCTTTGCTGCACTTGAGTTTATGACTCTGAGAGCTCAATCTTCCTTTATTTTGCAAACTCTTTGGATTTTATATGTTCCTTTCCACCTCTCCTTGTGCACTGCATCCCTGAGCAAGTCATTATTGAAGTCTCCCAAAGCAGGATGTTCACATGGGACTGATTTGGAAACCATATTTAGAGCATATTATCCTAATTCTTTATCAGCTTTCATGGGCAAGAGCTTGAGACATTTTTCTGTACTAGTTCTTTGAAAGCACAAATCTTGATAGTCCTTAATTCTTACTATCTTTGGTGCAATTGTAGCCTTCAACTCTAATGCTATCAATGAAGTGAGATTTTCCTTCTACCCTCTTGAGCTTCACAGAAGATAAAATCCCAGTCCTTTTTCATGTTAAGCCCTTGTACTGTTGTTTTCTGCAGGACTAGGGGCAGAGGATCTAGGATTGTGGATTCTCTGTGGTCACCTCTGACTTCACGGAGTCAACATAATCCACAGTGTCTGCTGCTCTGTCTTGGGCAGAACTTTGATCAGCACACTTGCAGAGATAGCTGAATTTTGGTTTGACATCTTGCTGGTCTCTGTTGGACTTTCAAAACAGTGTATGAGTCAGAAACTATTCCCTCTAAGGTAAGCCTCACAGGTTTGGGAGCTGTAAAAGAATCCTGTCATTTTTAAAGGACAGATTTTTTCTTTAATTCTCTCTTCCCCTCCAGACACTCTCTCTGTTTTTTTTTTTTAATTCTGTCCCAAACCTTCTTTGTTTATATCACACATTTTGTAAATTTCTTTCTTCTCCTTCATCTAACTGCTCTTTTATTCCACACCATTTCTCTGGACAAGGCGAGCAAGATCTGGAAAGAATCAGACATTTACACTGATAATGTTCCAGCCGGATTAGCAAATGTTTGGAAAAGACCTCATGCTTTGGGCACCAACTTCTGTCTGATGGGGGTAAAACACTTAAATGACTGGGGTTATTGCTGGATAGAGGCTTTTTTCCTTTATGGTATCTGGTGCTAGTTATTATCAAAGACAGATTGTTGGACTATGTGGACTGACACTAGGCTAGTCCAGTCTGGCAATTCTCATCCCCTATGTGAATGTGAATCCAGACACATTTCAGTCTAGGATGGGTGTTCTTTTTGATGCATACAGGATAAATAATGAGGTATACTCAGTAAAATTAATAGGCTGCAAGCATGAACTGATGATCTCTGTATTCATTGCCCTGTATACTTGCTGAACTGAATCCCCAGTTCCACTGGAAAAGAATGAGCCACAGAGCTTTCCACATGTTTTAAAATACATGTAATCACAAGCAGCAAAGACTTAGCAGAATGCTACAGTCATCTGGGTTGAGACACAAGTCAGGGTTAAATTTAAAGCCCAGACAATACACTTGCAGCTAACTTTTTGACCTCATTCTATATGTGGGCTTTCTCCATTGCAGAATCCATGTCATGAGGCTGAGAATGCCAATACACTTTTCAGATGGGGAGTTGATCCCTTAGGCACTTATCTAGCTGAACTGGAATAATTGCTTCCTTTCCTCTTGTATAGCTTCAAGGCATTTTTATATGTTGTATCTTAGTGTTTCTGTTGACCAGAGCAGGAAGCCATACAACAAGTTGCAGCCAGATTTCAGGGACTAAGCTGATTAACTCTGGTGAAGCTCTAATGCAAATCCCATCCCATTTAATTCCTCAGCTCGCCTCCACACTGCATGGTATTCCATCCACAGACACAGTCCCACATTACCAAGTGACACAACACCACCAGCAGCCTCACATAAATCTTGCAGAGCTTTCGGCTGCCAGTCACACTGCACAGTTTTGAGGTGAAATTTCCATCTAAGCACAAGGGCCAAGCAAATGCACATGGTGTTCAAGTCACTCCAAGTTTTGCAGAGCAAAAAGGTTCATGTTTTGCAAAAGGGAACTTACTGTGGGTGGTTTCTTGGTCTGCTGAAGTGTGAAAACTTATTGTATTGACTGGATAATGAATTAATAAGTGTTGTAGTATCAAATGTGTGCATGTTTATTTATGTTTATAGCTACAGAAGTGTGCTCCAGTGTAAAAGCTGGTCTGATGATACTGGTCAGAATAAAGTCAAACTGCTAGAGAAATAGAAATCATGGGATTTCTATTGTTTCCAGGGATGATAATCCTTTTCCTGTAAAGACCTAAGATGGCAGTTAGCTGCTGACACAGTAAGGAGGAAAACATGACAGAAAAAAAACCCTTCTGCTGGCATCTCTACATCCACATCAATATCAATTAAATGAGAGTTTAGCTTCAAACTGTTAAAAGGTTGTTAGGCCCATGTTTAATAGAAAGACTGATGTTATGGTCTGATTTTGACAAGGTTCAGGTTAATACCAGCCAGCTGAATTCCACAACCATTGGCACACCTCTGGGAGCTGCATATTCACAGACAGAGACAGTTTGACCTCATCCAATTTATACATTTGATCTTATGCAGCGGAGGCCATCTAAAAATAGAATTCTGGAGGGGAGGATGGATAATGCTCCTGAGCCACAGACCAACAAAAGCAGCTCTCCTTCTTCCAGTCTCTTTTCTCTCTCTGTATGAAGCTTCAGCTCAAACTTTCTTACAGTAAAAAAAATGGCTTTTATCACAGATCCCCTCAGAATAGATAACTTCACTCTTAATAAGTCCAAAAGAAAATTTGTCAGTCCTTCATGAATTACCAGATGTTGGGAAAATGATGGTGTGTCATTTCCCTGAACAAACATTCTTGGCATTTATGCATTTCCTCCCATATCTCTTTAAAAAATGATTGTGTGTAAATTTAGTGCTGGCAAAACTGAGGGCCTGGGAGAAAATGGATTACTCAGTCATTTGGTAATTTTACTTGGTCAAGGCATGGAATTTTTGTTTTCTGGAAAATTTGACACTGAAATATTACTATTCATTCTGAGTCAGAATATTAAAGCATAAGTATTACCACTAAGCAGAAAATCCAAAATGGCATTTAGACACCCCTTTATTTGAAAATTTCAGGGTGTAGTATTTCTTTCACAATATTTTTAGTTTTCATTATATGATGTGACCACTGAGGGAACTTGCTTTTAGATCAAGTGCCATTCCTGCATACTGGGTTAGGAAAGTTCAGATGATTCATTCAGGGCTAAAGAGGATCCAGCACTTTAGTATTGAAAATGTGTGTTTTCTAAAAAAAGGTGTTAAAATTCATTTATTCACATTCATATGCAATCCTTCAGTTATATGCTAAGGTGCCATTGATAAGGAGTCATTTACACTAGCATGGCAATTGAAATTAAATAATTTTAAACCCCCTTATTTTTAATACAAAATTTAAAAAATGTCAAAACACACTTCCTTTTCTGCATTTCCCTAAAAATCCTAAGTGTAATCAATTGAACCTCCCATGTAACAATATAGTGAAAGAAAATACTTTTACAATTAGAAAAAGTTACTTGAAATATCTGTTTCAATAAAAAGGTCAGGTAGTTGTTTGCCCTGTATTTCTAGAATTCTGTCCATGTCCAAACATATGGTTGGTGGTTATGAAGGTTTATGTGTATTTGGTGTTTCCATTCATATAATTCCCACACAGTTATCTGCAAGATTACTTCTCCTAGTATTGGTATTTTATTGATAATTTCCACAGTGAGATGAAACAGGTAAAAACAATTAATTTACATGCCTGATGGACTTCAGTAAATTAAACCTCAGTTGTCTCGTTCCATTCCTCATGTATAGAACAGAGATATTGAAACATTGTCTATGAAATGAAAAATATAAAAGTGATTCACCTGTATTGCAAAATGATTGAACAAAATAACTCTCTGGGAACCAATGTACCATTACCCTCTTTAGGAATGTCAGTCATTTTCCTCTCTGGGTTGTGAGCCTGATTTGAAGGGGGGACAGGGCAGCAAAACCTGTGCAGCTCTGCTGATTCAGTAATGTGCTGGCAGAACCATCAGTTGTAAAGAGAATTACTCTGTCTTCACTGAAGGAGGCATAACACAGTGGCAGAAAGGAAGCAGAGGCAAGAGGGCAACAGATAGGCACGGCTGTTTCTCATGTGTGGGGGAATTTCTCTGCCGTGTGGTTTTGCACACTGCGTAACTTTAAAAAGTCAAATGTCAGAGAGAACCCCAGCTCATGAATCCACAACTGCCTCTAGTAGGTACTGCATAGAAGAAAAGTGAAAGTTAATGGACCACATTTTTTGCTCTGTTAAAAGTCACTACACTGGGGTTTCCACTGGTAAAACCAAGGCTACTCCATCTTTGCCAGGATTTAAAAGGTTCTCATATATTTATGGTGTCAATTTGGATTTATTTTCATTTATGAATTTTATTTGAAAGAATACATTTGAGTAGAGCATTTATCCTTCATCTGAAGCTGAATCAGCAGTGCTGGTGTGCTGATTACATCTCAGAAATCCTTCATGCCATTGTAGAATGAGTGCCCTGCACGCATGTAATGGATGTGCTTGATGTGGGTCAATGGGTGGCAGGGGAGCGTGGCCATCCAGGTGCTGTCCTGATGCCATGTGCCGCATTTGGCAAGGAACTTACCACCTTTGGTGTACCATTTGTGCATCTTTGAAATAGGATTTCTTATCTTGTGTAAGGGTATAATGGTGTGTGGATGAGAGAGAATGTAACCAAAGAAACTTCCAGAAGCCTCTGTGCTCTAACGCTGTACTTCACATCCTGAACTCTGCAGTTGAACTGAGTCCAGCCAAAAGCAGTGCTGAAATACCACATTCACATCTCTTTCTGCTCTGCACTTAAGACATCTTTTTTCTTCCATCCTCTTCCCATGCAGGCATTTCTTCCAGTGAGGCACCTGCCGGCAAACTCCCTTCCTCTGTCTGTTTCATTTTCCTCCAATGCTCCGTTTGCCCACTGCAGTTTCCCAGGCGCTTGCACGGTGGCCTTACCGTGAGACTAAAGCGCTGCTGCCCTCTCCTGTTCACTCTTGACCCGAAGGATCTGCTTCCAGGCAAAGGGTGCAGGATGTCTTTGTGACCACCTCGAGCTAAAGCGAAGCCAGGGGAAAAGGTCCACAGTTTAACTGTGCTTTTATCAGTCTTTTACAGTCTGTATGGATAGCACTCTATTGAAATGTTCTTGGAAATTCTGTTCCTTGCAAATTTTATTCCTTGAAAATTTTCCCTTCCTAACATTCCTTTTCTCTCTCATTTCCCATCCCCCTCCCTTATATTCTTTGTTTACAATTGATTTTTTTTTAAATCCACCTGCTCTTTAATAATCTCTTCTTCCCCGTGAGCACTTTCTAAGCACACTCTTCCTCTAGACCCAGTTAAAATAATGCAGGTTCTAATTGCAACAAACAGTTCATTAAAAATCAGAGGAGACAGTCAAAGCCTGGTTCCATTATTTGGTCCCTGAGATAAGAGTTTGACACAATAATTGTGCTAGCTCAGACAGCTCCCCAGAAGATCTCATCAGGGAGCTAAACCTCTCTTCAGGAGAAAGGGCAAACATATGACAGCACTGAGGTCTAAAGAGACAAAATAATAATAATAATTTAGTTTTTCTATTGTTCTTGTTACCACCCCTCCTGCTCAATAACTTAAAATATTCACACAGCTCCTTTTAGGAACAATGCCTTTAACATTCGAGCCATTATTAAATGCATGTATAGTTCCCTCATTCTGAAACCAGATTTTCCAAACCATGGGCTGTGGGGGAAATTCAAAAGGACCACTGGAGGGCTAAGGAAAAAAAACCAAAAACTTATTGTTAATGTAATTGTTTAAATTACGATTGATTTAATATCAAAAGAAAACATAATTTTATTTCTATTGTTCTTTTTTTGTAAGTTTTATGCTGACAGTATTTCATTTTTCCCATGGTAAGGGCGATTGAGAAGTGGCTGTAAATACTGACTGCAAGCAGTCACACTAATCAGCCTTTAAATGCTGGCTGCAACTCAGTCCCTCCACTACCAGGGAGAGTTCTGTGCACTCCTCCTGTCATTACAGCCAATTCTCTCTCCTCTGCCTTGGAGGAGGTTGAACTGCTCCTGCCATGGAAAGGTAATTAGCTGTTTCCTGCCCAGGGACAGTCGAATGGAGGGATGAGCTCAAAAGCCTTAAATATGCTCAGCACCAAGCGCTGCTCTTCTGCTCCTTGAGCATCCAGAGCTCTCAGAGCCCTGGATAAATCCTTCTCAGGATCTGCTTGTCACTGTCACTGCCCCTCTGGCACTGAGTGTGTCTAGGGACAGGCTCTCCAGGCAGGCTCCTCATGTCCTCAGCTGGGGAACTCGCTGCTGCCAAGTGCTGAACATCTCTGCACAAGAGCTGAGGGGGTGTCAGCTCACTGGGCTGAGTGTGAGTGCTTTGCAAACACTGGATTCGTGTGTCCTGACGTCTGTGCTCACATCTCACCCTTGGTTGGCTGTTGTCTCTCATCCAGCTCTTTTGAGGAACACAGTCCTCCATGTATTGTTCCACCCCAATAGCTACTGGATTTTGTTCCTTTAAAACTAATGTGCATTTTGATAAACTTTCTTCAGAATATCCCTGTTTCCTTTTCCTCTGTATTCACAAGTCCCCCCCCCCAAATCCCACACGCTTCTGCCTGCTTAACAAAGAGCTCAGATTTGCTTCCTGAGCTATGCACAGACACATCTTAAAGTGTCTTGCCAACTCATCTTTCATTCACCTGGAAGCCATATAACAGGGCAGACTGCCTTGAGTACTCACTGTCATCTGTCAGCTCTCAAGGTGCTCATCAGGCTCACAGCACCCACATCATTTGCAATCTTCATTCGAGGCGCGCCTGCAGGTCCTGTGATGTGCTGCGATGGAAAACTTTTTGCTTACATCTGGAATCATTGTTCTTGACATCTCAGATGGGGGTGAGGGGAAACCTTTATAAGGGAAAAAGGACAATGAAGCAAGATGTTAAGGCAGCTAGTTGGTCAATGAGTCACAGCTACTAAAAATTTGGCAGCAGCCACAAAGCAGCTAAATGTAACCAGCTCTAAAAGGCCCACAGGATGTCTCTTGCTCATTCACTTACACATGCAAACACACAGAGTTTAGACAAGCAATTCCCTGCTCCTCATGCTCTTGAGATGAACTTGTAAGCAACTTGGGCATAGGGTTTAATTTCTACAGGAAGTATTTATTTTGCTTTCCTTCGCTGATTTTCTAACCTCCATCACTCTGGCGGAGGTTTCTGATGGTGTCTCAGGGTCTGACTTGCAGCCTGCTGAACCCAGTGTGAGTCTCTCCTTGATGTTCAATGGAGAGACCACAGATCAAGCCCTTAGCAATCAGTTTGGGCCACATGTCCTGATGACTAAGAAGGTAGACAGCATAGAACAATAGCAGGGGAGGCATAAAAGGGGACTGACTGACTGTCTGATGCTGTATTTTGGCTGCTAATGTTGATTGTGGCCTCTGATGGGTTTATCATACAGTTACTGCTGACATGGCAATGGCTTTGTAGAGAAGGTAACAACTTGAACTCCCCAGAGAAAGAAGACCAGAGAGACAACAGGGTGTTGAAAAAGAAGGGTCAGGCAGACCAAAGTTGAGCAGTTGTGAAGGGAATTGAAAAGGGATGTGAGGAAACTGCAAAGGAAAAAAATGAGTTGAAACAGAAAGCAGGTTTTCACACCTACTCCTGTGGGTAAAATGCCAAAACCAGCAACTAACAACAACAATATACTAAAAAAAATAGCATACAACACAACCCATAAGTTAAAAAAAAAGACTTCTAAAAATTCTTGCAGTGTAGTAATGCTATAGTATTGGTAGACAACTATAACCAGAGAAAAAAATGTTTTTATGAGCCTCACATCACCTACTCAAACTGGGAGGTGCCCACTTGTGCCAGCTATGAATTTGATCTCTGATTTTTGTAATATTTCAGATCTTTTGAAGGCTGTTTTAAAGAGGAAGTTCTTCAGTCCCCTTTCTGCAAAATAAGAAGGTATAATCAAGGAATTATTTATTTCAAAACTGGAGGAATAATACACTATCAAATTCAAGTGTTCTTTATTGTGAGCCTGAAAATCTTTTGTTCAAAATGTATTACAGGTTGGAGAACAGGTTTTAAAAACCTAAATCTATTCCAAAACCATCCTGAATGGTTTTCTGGGAAGGAAAGATTATATATTACCCTTGGTTCCTCTCCAAGATTTGTATGTCTTACATGAATACTCCTCTGTCTCCTTCTGTAGTGACATATCTGAGATCAATTATGCCAACAGTAAAGTCTGGAATTTTTATAGTCCAGCTCTTTACGAGCCTTTTCATAGAAAAACTTATGAAGACTGAGGCATAGGAAAAGTCCAATAATCCTGGCCTGCTATCTTCATCATCTCCAGCCCTCTGTCTTTTCCTCTTTACCCTCTCCAAGTGAAAACCCTGGCTCACACAATGCACATACTGCATTGAGGTGATTTAAATGGCCATCTGCATGTTTATCTGAGGCCTCTGTGAATGGGCAGCCTCATTAGTGCTTGTGTCATGGACGGATGGGCCAACACAAATTCTGTTTGTGTAAGATAAATTCTCCTCTCCTGGCTTTATCTCTTTGGTTCATTCCTTTTGCACTCTCTCATTTTTCTTTTCTTTCTTCTCTGGGAGTTTATTCCTGCTAGAACTCACTCTCTTTATTTCTGAGGTTGGATCCTGATGCCTTTACTTTCCTTTTTTCTCTGAACATGCTTTGGAGAAATCTATCTGAAAAGAAGTACATTTTTAACCTGATTGTGGCTCTTCCTATAGGAGTGATATTACTGACATTAGTGGGACTAATAATTGGAGAAAATAATGTTATTCAGGACAAGGGGGTACCAGGAGCAGGTCCTTAGTAATAATTTTTGAAGCTATTTTGAAGCTAGGGACCTGGAAATTTTGAAGGCTGCCCTTAGGTTTATTTACTTTTTGCAATGTATTATTTTTCAATAATTAATACCTACTTTGTGTCATCTCCCAGAACAATGAAGGGAGGCTTAACAATTATAAGCAAAATGTGTTCATTGGATTGATGTGCTTACATTTGGCTTTAGATTTTGAAAAACATGTTTATGGGGAGTTTGCTGAATGTCATGCTTAGTAGCACTTGACTGCTCAAATGCTCCTGCTGGGTGAACTAAGTATTTAATAAATTCCAAGGAGCAGTGTTGTGCTTCAGTGGCTGGGAAATTGGGAAGTGGAGAGGCAATTGTATTAGTCAATATGAAGGGAGGTCACTGTCAGGGTTTTAAATCAAGGCTTAAAGAAAGCAAATATTAATTCAGACAAGTGTGGCTCAACCACAGGTGGGGTTTTGTCCCTGTAAGGAAATCACAAGAATGATATGTTGGATATCCAACACAATGTTGAATTTTCCATATAGTTTCTGCTGCATTTAGTTCACTGCCTATCCCCAATGCTGCCTACAACCTGAGTGCCCTGCTGGATCCTTTCTGGTTTATTCTTCAGCATTAGGATCAGCTTCACTGGGAATTCTGAACGTGGGTGAGGACATTAAAGAGATACATGAGTGATGGTTGAAAATCACCAAGAGTCAAACTATTAGTCACTTCTAAGTACTTTTGGAAGCCATCTGCAGAAATTGAGATAACAGAATCCAGTTTTCTCTTTTATCAAAGAGCATGTTCAGGAAGGGTAAGGGCTAAGGAAGGATACATTTGCTTTCAACAATAAGTTATTATCTCTGACTGAAATACACATGCAGCACACATGTGGAAGGAGGAGCAAGTGTAACAGTCTTTTACTTGGTAAAAAAATGCATCTGTAAAACTTAAAAAGGATTCCCCAGACTCACAGAAGGCATTGTACCCTACTGATAGCTTTTTACAACTGAACTTCAGTTCCAGTGTTCAGATTGCTTCAGCACAGCTATGGGAAAATGTAACCCTGGTCCTAGGAATAGGAAGGAATGTCTATTTTTCATCCTCACATAATTGAAAACTGACTGAAAACAATTGGCAGGAATCTAAATATTCACATTTGGGCAGACACCAAACATGGGAAATTTCAGGCCAAGGGAATTTTTTAGGGAAGATTATGAGGAAGTGCATAAGAATGGAGTTTTTTTTCTCTTTTCTTATTCTTCCTTTTTTTGTTGTTGTTGTTTTCTTCTTTTTAATGGGAATGGTAAATCTTCCATTAGAGGTGACTCAAAGTATAAACGGTCCAACCGTTTTTTCCTAGTGCTTGTTCTTAAAATCCTGCATTTATTACTTAGTATAAAAGTAACAGACAGTGTATCTTTAAATAGAAATTACATTCCTGTCAGCTTACCCAAAGCCCAAATATGGGACAGAGTGTCAGAGAAAAACAGTAACATGAGGGATTCAGGGACTTGACAAGGTTACAGACTCTGCTTCTGCCTGATAAACAACTTAGACTGAGAGTTGTGCTTCCTGAGCTTGTACCTCAGGACATAAAAGTAAGGGGGAAGCAACCCCTTCCTTGAGCAACAGCAGAGAGAGAGATCTAATGTAGGGTGAAGTGTGGGGTGTCTGGAAAGCATAGGGTAACAAGGTATTACTATCCCATTTATTTTGGTTTACTGCCACCTTGGGCTGAGGTTGATAAAGAGGCACATGGCTTCACTGGCAGAAAGATTTGGCTGTGTGCTGTAAACTATTATAAATATTACATGGTGTAGCTGAGGAGCCTACACTCCAAATGTAATCTAGTATGGCTCAAACACTGAAGAACCACTCCATAAAAATGGCACTTCTCTGTTCTGCACATCTGTTTCTTGCATGTATTTTAAGAGTCAGAGCTGCTTAAATAACATTTAAATGAGGGTTTTACTGTGGGGTTTTCTTTTAAGAAAAAAAAAAAAAAAAACATCTGCAGAGCTCTGCAGAGTCCTGTAGAGCCAAGTCTACTTGGAAAGAGAGCTTGCTCTTCTTCAGCTTGTCTTTTAACTGCAAGATCATTGCCTCTCTCCTTTATTTCTCTGTGTGTGTGCAGTGAAGATGTGATGTCAGGAGGAAATGCCTTGCACTGATGCAGAAGTGGAGAGAAGGACCAAAGTTGCATCTGGGATCCTGCAAGCTGATGTGAGCTGGTTTGGGCACAGTTTATTTCACAGTATTCCCAAAGGAAATTCCTTCCCTACTAAAATCCTGCCATCTTCAGCAGAGCTGGAGACCAGAGGCCAGCTATGCCCTACATAGAATTGTCTCTCTGAGCACGTGCTGCTGGCTGGGAGAGCTGGTGTTTCTCCAGTGCCACCCCTATGTTAACAGTACCCTCAGGAAAGCAGCAGCAGCCCAGCTTGGGCAATGCTGGGGTCCCTCTGCAGTGATAGAGGTTAAACTAAAACATCCGAGGAAGGATATCCATGCACCAATGGAGTACCATCAGGGCTCTGTGCTGACCTTTTCCTTGTCAGCAATCCCAGCTGGGCCCACATCTCTTCTCGCCGACTCTTGGGGAATTCCTTCCTCATTTTCTTCATTCTTTGTTTCTCAGCCTCTGGGACTGGGATGCTTCCTGGCTAGCTCCATCCTTGCTGAGGGCAATCTTGTCTACTCCCACTGGTGTGAGATGGTCACACCCTTCAGAGTCTCATAGGCAGAGAGCAGCTGTTCCTTTGACTCCCAGTGACCCTCCATTCCCTTCCCTTCCCTCCCTGTGGCCTGGCTGTTTTCACCACGAGGCTCACACCACCAGCAGCTCCCAATGGTCAGAAAAACCTGACCCTCCCATGCCTGGTGGCTCCCTGTGCTGAGCCACCACATCTGCTGGAGCCTAGCTCCTTATTACATCCAGATGCACAAACAGCTGGCCTGCCAAGAGCCTGCTTGGTGCTCTGTGAAACCCTATCACAGAAGGATTAGTGGTGGGACTGCCAGGAGCGGCTTTCGGGAAAGGCATCGGGAGCGAGGGAAGCCTCGGAACGAGTGGTGCATCCTCCTCCTGAGATGGGCTTGCTTCTGGAAACTGTCCTTCTACTCAGAGGTAATTATAAGCATGGAAGGAGGAAAACAAAGGAAGAGAGGGAGTTTTGCTAAGTGTGTAAATCAAAGCTCCACCAATCTGTTCCCTCTCCGTAGTGTCACATCCAGTACCCTTCCTTTCTGTTCTTGGTGCTCTGCTGTGCATCCACTCTGGCTCCACAGCTCTGGGCAGTTCCTTTTCTTCTAGAGCAGCACAAGTCTTGTCTTATAGACCCTGTTTTAAAGTCCACTGTGCCTCCCACCTGTGCATCTTTCTGTGCTTCTCACTTTGCTGAGGAGGGCCTCATCCTCCCCAAACCTTCACACTTACTCTACCTGTTACTCAGGTGGCAGCTCAGCTTAGAATTTAGAAAATGTTAATTGAATTTACAGTGTTAACTACCTGAAGAAAAGATTTAATTGCACTTGTCTGAGAAAAACTGATCAGCATTTTGGCATGAGGCTTAAAAGGCTTTGGAAAGGAATCAAAAGTTGTTTTCTGTTCTCTGCATAAAAGGGTAGTGGCTGTCATTTGTGCAAAGCTTTGCACACATGTAGCCCACATTGTCTGGGTTTCACCATGAATGAGAATCTGTGAAACAAAGTAATTATTTCTGAATTTGCTCTCTAGTGCATCTCTAGTGATTCAATCACCAAAGCTGTAGGAAGCTCAGGCCTGGATCCCCCTTTTGCTTGCAAATGGACAATAGCAGAACCCAGAGTTCAGATATGAATGCGACCACTTTTCAGAATATTCCAAATGGGAATCTGAGTTCTGCAGACTAAAAATTACTTCCATGATAGTCAAATCTTAGGCTGTCTAGGGACCATTATCTATGGAAGAGCTTCCTTCTTCAGCAAAACAAGCTGTTCCTTCTTACTCAAGGCAAATGATCAGTTAAATCTGTAGGCTGGGTTTTCTGTCTGGTTTCTGGCCACAAGGGGATAGGCAGTAACTGTCACATAAAGACAACACAGTGTCCTAGGTGCATTAAGTACATCAAAGATGGCCAGTGCCTCAGCGTTAACTGCTTCTGAAAATTCAGAAAAAAAATCTCCAAGGCAGTAAAAATCAGATCCAAAAATATATCTGCTGAATTAGCACAGCAGAGATCAGAGAAATAAAATACATGTATATTTCAGATGCAGCATAGGAAAAATGCTATAAATTTCTAAGTGTTTATAGTTTAAAAATATCGTTGATGTTAGGAGATTGAAGCAACATGTGAAGTGGCATACAATGCCTGCCAGAGGCTTTAGCCCTGCAAAACTACTTGGAGGAGAAGGCATGAAGACTTGATAGATCTTGCCTCATGTTCATAGTGGACTTAATGGCAGCCAGGTACTGCCCTCTGAGCATAAACATTTTATTTTTAACGTCTTGTAGCACCATTGTTTGAAGCTCTGAGTCATGAGAGATGATGGACTTCTCCCTCAGCACTGCAGCACTGGCCCCATCATGCTGCCAGTCTGGGTACTCCGCAGGCAAAGAGCTTCATCCAGCCTCAAACACATCGGCCTAGGGCTCCATCTCCTTCATCACTCAAACTGGGCTGTTGTGACCTCTGAAGGGTTACTCTGTGCAGTCACAAGTCTCACTTATTGAGGTAGCTGGTTCCAGAGTGATTGAATTCATTTGGGTATTTCCTCATTCTTCCTTCTGAAGCTGATCAAGCAGATTTATCTTCAGTGCTTCCTGCATCAGAAATACCACTACAGACACTTTATTTCATGTTCAGTGACCATTTGTTTATATTTGTTTCATAAAGTACCAGATTCATTCACAGAACTCTTAATTAGTACTGAATTTAGTAATTTTGGATCATTTTTGATGATTATTATCTTAAGAGTGGAATATAATCTGGTGCAGGAACTTGCTTTTATTTAGTCCTTGGGGGGAAAAAAGTGCTTAACCAGAAGTCAGCAGTAAACTGAAGGGAATAAAAATTGACCTTTCTTGACAAACTGTCTGAGTTTTCGTGGCTTTCTCATGTCTTCATGCTGTGAGTAATGTAAGGAATGCTGGAAGCAAGAGTGTCTGCAAGCTCTGATATTAAAAATAAAAACTTTATGAAAGCCAATTGCATTTTCCTCTGTCCACTTTTAGTTTGCTCATTCCCTCTCTCTCTCTTTTTCTTATTTACTCATTATGAGAAAGCAAATTCTAGAGATTATTCCCACATGAAACACTTCCCCACATGGGTCTGTCAGTACTGCCAAGTCACTGATATAACATCCCACTGCTCTTAAGAGATCCATGAACACTCACTGATACAAGTTTGTCAAGCTTCTCCAGTCTTATTAAAAAATAAGTTTTCATTGAACGTCTCACAGAAGTTGTTAGACAGCTACAAACGTCAGAAAAGCCCTTCCAAAAGCCCTAGCCGACTGAGGGGGGATTTTTGAGCATCTCCTGCCATCTTGTGGGGTTGAGGAGAACATTCACTTTGCTTGTCACTGATCTGAGATGTCAAAGCTGTCCCTTTGGCCCCCACTGACTAGCAAGCAAATGAGACACAGCCCATGGCAGTGCACCCTCTTCTGCAGGAACAGGGCTGGGGGAACCCACTGACCATCATGGGACTGTCCTAAGCTTCTCCCAGTATGTCTGTGGCCAGGAGGTCCAGTTATAGATTTGTTATCTAGTCATGGCTAGAGGAAAGGATCAAAGTATGTGGGGGCTTCTCTTGCTGCCAGTTCATATTGAGGGATGCCCACAGTGACATCTGGGGAAAATCTGCACCAGTTTCACCTCTATATCCAGCAGAGCTGCCAGAGAGTTCAAGAAACTGAGCGTGTATTGTATTTGCTGGGATGCCCGACGAAGGCAGGAATGATGCATCTGAGTCCATGTTCTCAGAAGGCTAATTTATTACTTTATGGTACTATATTATATTAAAGAATGCTATGCTATACTATACTAAAGAATACAGAAAAGATACTTACTCAATGCTAAAAAGATAATAATGAAAACTTGTGACTCTTTGCAGAGTCTCAACACAGCTTGGCCCCAACTGGCCAAAGAGTCAAAACAACTCACACCAGAATCCAATGAAACAATCACCTGTGGGCAAACAATCTCCAAACACATTCCAAAGGAGCAAAACAGAGGAGAAGCAAATGAGATAAGAATTGTTTTCCTTTTCTCTGAGGCTTCTCAGCTTCCCAAGAGAAAAATCCCGGGCGAAGGGATTTTTCAGAGAATGTGAGTGCCACAAGTGTGGGGCTGGAAAGCAAAGTCTGCCTGCCTGCAACCCTAGCTCACCCCAGCTATGGCTGTGTGGGTGGCCTCAGGCATGGCTCTGAGCACAGAGAAAGAGGCCAATAATTTCTGAGTGATAATCCTGTGTTTGTCCTTTCTTAAAACTTCCCACTGCGACAAGCAGCAGAGTTGCTCTGTGTAAATAAAGGACTGGCAGTACGTGAGCCACACGGTCCTACAGAGCTGCTTGGTTGTGCAACAGCTAAAGCACAGCAAGGTTTGGATACCAGAGGCTGACCCAGGTAAATGCTCCAATGTTTTAACAGTTGGAGGCTGCAAAAACACTATTGTGACTTGCTGTGACTTCTGGGTGAATGGTAACAATATCTTCAGTGTGAGCAGTTTGTTTTCACACCCGTGTGTCGCCACATTTCTCTTTACAGAGAAAAGCAAGGCACAATTCTTCCCAAGAATATTGCTAGGTTTCACATTCTCTGCACCTCAAAGAAAACACCCCACAATTCTTATCTTATTTACTGCTCCAAGTAGAATGCATCATGGAAGATTGTTTACCTGAAGGGAATTGATAATTGGATTCTGGTGTGAGTGTTTTGATTCCCTGACCAGTGGAATCCAGGTCTGTGTGTTGGGACTGTCACTGACAGTCACGAGATGCTGAGCAGGGGAGTGCAGTTGGATGCTTGGCAGATTCAGTTTAGATGTAATGTAATATAGTGTAATATTGTAGGGGGATACAGTATGGGTAAATGAAGGTGGTATAGAATGTAATTTTATCCCCCAACGAGTTGCAGCTGGACCAATTACTAAAGATTAGGAGCAGGCCTGATCTTAACAGGCCACACCTGTAACCAATAAGAACAGTGGTATAAAAGAGTGGATTGGTGGGCATCTGCATTTAGATGACTACTACAAGGACCAGGAACAGTCAGTGCTTAGAGGAGCTGCCTATGAGGAAGAAACGTTGAGGAGGTATGAAATTCGGGTGATATGGAATCCTTGTGCTATAATGATAATAGAACTCTTAATATATAAGACAACATAATATAGTATACTAAAGTGATTAATTAGCCTTCTGATAAAATGGAGTCAGATGCATCATTCTTTCCCCTTCTTGGGGCTGCCTGCAAATACTGTACCTGTGCATACCATCAGCCTTTTGCTCTCACTAGCTAAAGACAGCTGAAATAGAGTGAGCCTTTGTTTGTTTCAGGCTGCTTTGGTTGAGTTCTTCTGCAAGTTTTGGAATGCTTTGGGGTGATTGATTTGGCCATGTGAAAAATGCTCCTTTCATATTTTTGGCTTGTTTTTAAATTTGCTGTCTGAAGCCACAGTCAGGCCAAATAGAGTGAGTGAGTCCCCACCACAAGAGGCTATACTGGCTTTGGCAGATCAGGGCTCAGGGCTTGTCTCAAGTAGGTTTCTTTGGTAGTCTCTGACAATGGGGAAGCTGTGAGGTGTTGCTTGCCATGCCAGGCTTTGGAGGGGAATATTCTTATGGATGTAGATTTATCAATGAATTTTGCTGTTTATTACCTTCCATCTCTGTGTTTCTCAGACATAATATCCATAATATCAGTTAGTTCCTCTCTCTCTTTCTCTCTTTAACCTACCTTCCTTCCTACCCTTTGTCCTTTGCTACCTCTCCAATTCCCATTATTCTCCATGGGCCTCAAATAGTCTTGGCCACCTCCATCCCAGACTGTGTTGCCCAGGCTCTTTTCCCCAGTTTAGATCCCAGACTTTATTTCCTGTATCCTCAATTCAGGTCCTGCTGTAGAATAAGATGCATTCATTCTCTGTACTGACTATCAGCTGGAGGGACAGACAAACTGCCACCTTGCTTTCCCTTGCCCTTGCACCACTCGGGCCTGAAGATGCTGCAAACAGGGAGATAGCACACAGAAAACCTACTCCTGCCACATGGAGGCCGGGGCTGTGAGTTTGTGACAATGGTATGTAAACACAGAGGACAGTAACAGTGAGGATCTGTGAGATTTAGGCATGAGCAGTTGCTCTGTAGGGTGGCACAACCTCAGCAGGCAGAGGAATTGTGTGAATGCACTATGAGGAGGAAATTCCAGCTGTTAGATGAAGCCATTAAACAACTGTACTGAAGATGAACAGATTGCTGGCTTTCAAAGGCTTTATATTTTAAAAAAGTCTAGCTCTCTGAGCATGCATTCACTACCCTAATGAAGTAAATGTGTAAAATCCGTGCCACCTAACCTAAGGAAATCTTTTCCTGTTACCCAGAATTGCCAAATAGGAAGGCCTGCCTGTAGATTGCATTATTTACAAGTAGTCTGTATTAGATGGTGATATTATTATGAAGTTTAAGAAAAAGACACTGGGGAACTAGTGTCACGGTTCCTGCAGCAGCCAGAGACATTTGTCCCTCATTGGATTATCTCTCACTACAGAGAACCTGTGGCATGTGTTGCCATGTTTTCACTCATGGAACCTGACAGGAACTGCAAATTTTTATGAGGCTGAGTGGTGTATGTGCAGTTTCTTTATCTGAGCCTGATGTAATTTTAATCCTCCTTTTTGTCACATTGCATGTTGCCTGATTATGGCACCACTTTGTATCTTGAGACAGCACAAGTCTCTGGAATCAGCTTGGTGGCATCTGTCATTCTAACTACTTACCTGCCCTCTGCACAGACATATTGGGGAAGACATAAGTAATACTGAAAATAGTCCTAAAGTAATACTGAAAATAGTCCTAAAAGTTACCATGTTTTTGCATGCAACATAGGAGATAATTGAAGTTAAAAAAAATCTAATCCCAGGGCTGCCTGAATTCTCTGAATTCAATTAGATTTTCATGACACAGCTTGTTATGTGAAATTATAAGGCATCTCAGGAAAAAAAAAAGTCAGTCTTTTAACAGATCAAGATAATTAACGGATCTAGATATATGCAGAATTCTTTTCTGTCGTCTCATGATAAGCTGAGTCTCATCTTTTATCTTCTTTTAGGAGAAGCTGCCAATATGACATATTAAACTATTGTAGATTTGCAGAAGCATGAGCAGAGGAAATTTGAGCCTGAAATATTTGCCTAAAATAATGAAGATTAATGACTCTGTTGATAGTATTGAGTCTTTCACATATAGAAGCTAAAAAAGGGTCAGTTATTTTTCTGGCAAGTCTTGAGAAAGAATGTGTTATAAACCTAATCACTTGATTTTGCTTTATATGCCAGTAATGTAGGTGCTTTATGGACCTACAATATCAAATGCATAGTTTAGAGACAAAGAGGCTTTGAACCCAAATGCACATTCTCAGAGAGAGTCCTGATTTTAACTGTTATTTATTAAAAATATATGTTGTCTCCCTTCCTTGGTTAATTAGAAATTACCAAGGCTATCTCTGGTATAGTAAGAAATATATTAGTCTTACTGAGAGAGAGATAAGAGATGGAAGGGAATTTAATCTGTCAGTGTCCCTCACATATTAACTTATATTCTGTGTATGGATAAGGAAAAGAGTCAAAAATAGTTTGGATATGTTGAGGAAAATGTGTTTTGAGCAGCAAAATACATTACAATTTTTTGTAAATATTTGTTGGTGGTTTTTTTTTTACATTATGAACACATTTGTTTGCAGTCTACATTAACCTGATTTGAACCTTGAGGTGGCTGCCTACCAGCAAAACATTTCCTTGTTCCAGAGTATGGGACAAGCTATAAAATAGGTTACTGAGGGCACAGTGTTAACAAACACCTTCTGTCCTCAAAGAGGCTGCGTGGGTGCCTTGTGGGCTGGTGTCATCAGCTCACTCAGGGATCAGAGAAAATCCCTGAATCTGAGAGTTCCTCTGGAATTTTCATGAGTTGGATGTGTAGAAACTGCCTTCTTAGTCAGAAGGGCCCATCCAATGATGTTTGATAGCTAGGATTTATTTTTTTTTTTTAGTGCAGGAGCTTTGTAATAGCTACACTGGATAAAATAAAAGGTATTTAATAGGACACGATCAAATACATAGATTGGTTAACTTCTTAGTAGCATTTTAGCAGTGGAGTACAGCAACTAGTAAAAACTGCACTGTCATAAAGAGTATTTAAAGGTTACCCCAAGGCTGGACAGGACACAGTAATTTTTCTTCCCCATTATACAGCTCATTCTGCTATTACTGCCTAGTAAAGGAACTCTTACAGTTTCACAAGCAGTAGGCCTGGAAAACTCTGACATCATTTACTTTACAGGGTTTTTGAGGAGACTTTTTTGTGTGGTGGCAGATGAGATCACCTCTATGATGCAGCACTGTTGTTCTTCCTTCACCCAAATCCCAGTAAATTATGTCCTGGGTTTGAACAAGGTTGCAGCCTGTAAAACTATTTAAAAACACCAGGTGGAGAGCATGACAAGGCAAAACAGGGAAGACAGAGCCACAAACCCTTATTGAAATGGACAACTATAATAACATAACAGATCCTAGGGTTGTGATGTGTGGGCAGTGTCTGCCAAATGTGGTGTGGGCCAGGAATTAAAACTCAGATTAAAAATCAGAAAAGAGGAAACACTAAGGAGGAAGAGGGCAGGAGACAAAAAGCATCTCAGATGTACTGACTGGAGATGAGGGAATGAGGCCACTGTGTTTAACAACCAGATGCAGACTCAATTTGTTCTTCAGCTCACCACAGGCCTCTTGAATGACCTTGGGAAAATAACTTAATTCCTGATACCTCATTTTCACTCTCTTTTTCTGTCTTGCCTATGTAAATTTCAGGCATTTAGGGCTGGGTCTATACACTTAGAGAATGGACTAGCTTATGATGAATTTATTGGAACATATTGATGTGATATGAATAATGCATTGGAATGATGCACCATCCTAATGACAGTTTACACAGGTTCCCTCCTTCCTGCAGGGAAGGTTAAATAACCTCTGTGGCAGGGGTGGCTCTTTGAATTGCTGTGCTTTGCCTAAAGCTGCTCACCCAGTTTATGACAGGAGTGCAGTGTCTACCCAGCTTGTAGGGTCAGACCAGTGCTTCCCAATTAACTGAGCTGTCAGGTTTGAAAGAATAAATAATTCCCTGGAAGCATGTGGGTTTAAATGCAAGGCATAGCTGTGTGGCCCTTCATATGGGAAAACAGGAATGATTAAATTTCTGCCATAGGAAAAGCTTTTTCTTTGGCTGAGACTCCCATCAGGATTCAGTGCCTCTTGGGGGCTTATGGGGCAGTTCAGCTTTAATGTCTGCCCCTTCCCTGCCTCCCAACATATGTCATGACTGTCTTCACAAGTCTTAGCATAAACATTTATTTCCTCTGACCCCAGGAGAAGGGGAAAAAAGATCAGAGATGGTTTTGCTGATCCTTTGATGTGGGGCTGCGGAGCAGTGACAGGAACAACAGACAAAGTGAACCGTTGTAGTGTGCTCCCGACTGGCAAAGTGCTGGAATCAGAGTTGAGGCAAAGCATTCCTATTAAAAATAAAAAAAAATAGTTAAGAGTGATAGGGAGAGAGGAAGTTAAATAAGGCTTTTTGTCTTCAGTGGTACTCTGTGGGCCTTGCCACAGATGGGCTGTGTTAATAAACTGAATAGTTGATAAATGCAGAGGAAAGAGAAGGAGAGGGCTGGCTGGTGGCTTCACCTGTAACTGTTCTGGTATCTCCAAGTTTTGGTGGGAAGAGCTGTGGCATCTCTGGATGGGAGAGAGATGGGGTGGCTCTGCTGGTGATCTGAGCATCCTGGTACCCCCTAAAGCTCCTTGGCTAGGGGAGTGCTGTGGCCACCATGGGTCCTGAGAGCTTGCCCACAGCCTCCTGCTGGTGGTAGGCAGAGCAGCTGCATGCTGCCAGCAGGCTGGAGCCCTCTGCCTCCTCTGGGGAGGCTTTTGGTGTGTGAGCCTCATCTTCCCCCATTGAAAAGCAAGCAGAAATTTCTGGTACCTTTGGGATGGTGCAGCAGTAGATGGGTGCTCGCTCCAGCCCTGGGCTGGGCCCTGGTGTTTCAGGTGCAGGAGCTGCTGCAGCACTTTGGGCAGTGGCTCCCTGCACTGGGGCCAGGGTCTCTGGCTGTCCCTGAGGGTGACAGCCCTGCAGTCAGGGTGTGTGTCACCTGGAGCTCTGCAGCCCTCTGGAATATCCTGGGAGCGGGGCTGCTGGAGGCAGTGCTTGCTTGGAGAGCCAGCCCAGTGGTTCCCAGCAGCTTCCTCCTGGTGTGGGTGCCTCCCTGCTGCAGGCATGAGGTGTGCCCATGGGAATCCTGCCAGGCTGGGCTCCTGTAGGGCCACGGTTTGTGGTCACTGGGAGTGGGGCTGTGGCCCAGCCCCATTTTCCAGTTGGCTACAGGTGAGCAGCACTGACAGCAATGAGCCATGGAGTGCCCAGGGGCACTGACCAACCACCAAAGGGAACAGAGGGCACACAGGTGCAATGCATGAACAATGAGGGGTACAAAAGGTTGGGCTAAAGAGCAAGAAGGGAAAATGCTTGAAGTCTTCTGAAGTGGTATGATGTTACTCTGTATGAGTTGAAGCTTTCTGAAATTTTATGGCAATATTCTGTGTATTGTGGCTGTCTTAACTGCAACATGGGCTGTGACAGGCTCCTGCTAGAGTTGAGGAGCTGGCCCTGTCAGAGGGATTTGTGTGCTCCCCTGCATGGAACAGCCCTGTGTGTAAAGAGGCAGGTGCTTCATGTCCTGCCCTTCAGAGGGATGCAGCAGAGCAGTTTGAGGTGGTACATCCCCTGCCTGTGCTCTGGGTGCAGGTCATGGGCACTCTTTGTCTTGCTGGCAGCTGCTTGGTGTGACCTTACCATAAATGAGGTTCAAATGCTTGAGTTTACACAAAGGGGTTTTAAGACAAATGAGTGAGGACTGATGTGCTCTGTAACTCCTCTGGCTTGGCCTCAGCAAACAGTCCTGGGCTGCCTTGACCCTCTGTAAGCAGGAGCAAAGCCTCTTCTTCTGTGGCTGTGGATACTTTGGATGGTCCTGGATGCTTGGAGTTACCTGTCTGAGCACTGCCAGAAGTTTGGCAGCCCTGGCTTTGGTCAGAACTGCTGGTCCCCTCCTGCCTGTTGGGCAACTCTGGCAGCCTGGTGAGTACAGGAAATTTGAAAAAAACAGACCACATAGATACTGAAGTAGGAGAAATTTGCTAATGGTTAATGTTGTCTCCAAAAGGCACTCCTGGTTTCATTGAATTAAGCTGCCTGTAATGTAACTTTCTATCTTATTCAGCACATGCTTTTCACTGCTATCAAAGGGCAGTTAGCATCTAGGAGTCTCCTTTAGGAGCTAGAGTAAGAAAGTCCATTAGTTTCCCTTTGAGAATGAGAGCAACTGCAGTTGTATTGTCTGAATCACAAAGCTCCCAGGAAAAGTGAAAGCCCCAGCCTGCGACCTCCAAAGATCATTAGTGAAGTTTTTTCTTTATTTCTGTGGGAATAGAAGAGTGTCTGGGGCAATTAGCAGTATTGTAATGCAGCAGGTTGCTCAGTGAGTACAGGGCAGGCCTGAGAGCTATGCTCTTTGGTAGTAGCAGATGGACTTTTTAAACCTTTGCTTGCCAAGTTCACCTGAGGAAAAGCTGCCTGATTGTATTGCCCACCTATAACTTCTGTGGCTACTCTGCAAAGCTCATTAACATATGAGTTAGTGACTTCAATATTGATGTCATACTCCATCTAGCTACAGAAATGCAGTTATAGGATCTGCCTTTATGGTAGGCTGGTGTAAGTAACACAGTGCAAACTGAAGGTTCCATATGTGTGCGAAGTGTTCAGGAAATGCAACTGTGAAGTTATAAAAATCTCTTACACATAATTGCTTCAAACTACATCCCACTGATAGACTAGTCCTGGAGGAAGTTAATTAGAAAGTCTTTTGGCAATCTGCTCAGTTTAATTCTGGTTCTACATCCTGCTAGGTCAAAGTGTCTGCTATTACTAATTGTCTTCTAAAAATGCTGGCATGTCTGAGGAGCTGCATGTCATGAATACCTGTGCCTTCACTGTGCAGGTATTTTTACATATTGTCTGATTAGATTTCAGAGTTAGAGATGCAGCTGCACTTACCTGCCTGGAAGAGTAGTGAGTGGGCTGAACTAATGTTGGGAAATAGGAAGAATGATCTTTCTTGGTTGATTTAATTAAAAAACAGAACAAACAAAATCACAGGTTCCCTCCCCTCCAGAAGGCCTTAAGCTCACAACTTTGTTAGCAATTCTGTGGTCTGACCTGTCTGAGCTTCTTAAACTGAAGAGGGAAGAGGTGCCTGAAACAGCAGAGTATCCATGAACTATGGGACATTCCTTAGATCTTAGATATAAGGGGCAAAAGCGCTGCCTCAACAAGTTGGAAAGCAAACCTTTTAGGGTGAGTGGGTAGTTGTACATTCTACATGTGTTTTTTAGGCTATCTAACAAGAGAATCTGATGGAGGTGTGATTAGTGTAGAATAAATCCAAGATATGATCTTGTTTTTCTGGTGTAGTCTGAAATGGGGCACGCTATCCCTTGGCTCTACTGATGCAGCAGCATGTGTGGTGGAAACCAGCCTCTTGTACTACTGCACAAAGCAGTTTTTGTCAGAAAAGTTTTTCATGCATGTGATCTGCTGATTTCCACTGGCTAAAAAGCATTAGCACTGCCTCTGCAGTGAATAACATGAGCCAGGTGTTCACTGCATCCCATAGATGAGCATCAGAGAGATGTCCTTGCCTTGGGATTAGCTGAATTTCCTGGGACAAGTAGCTTGGCATTTAGGAGAACTCATGTTTGGGAAGGAAATCCCAGGGTACCACAAATAAGTGCCTTTGCAGAGGGCACAGCCTGCATCATCAGCACAGATGGGTGACAGACTGCAGGGATGTGCTTCCCTGACATTCCCAGAAAGGCTGCAGGAGCTAAGTACCTTAGTGAAAGAAATCTGCAATGTGGCAGTGATAACAATGTGCTTGCACGTGTTCTGGTGTTGCAAAGTTAATGAAATGGGAAGCAAAGATTAGGAAAAAAAAGAGGTTGTATAAACAGCTTTTGAAAGATATTCAAATTGTGTTGTTGAGACAGGAGATTAAATGGCCCAAGAGAGAATTCAGCCAGGGTAAATACCCACACTTGCTACTTCTCACAGCTTCCCTTGGATGATAGATGCTCACTGTAGAAGTATATGAGAACCAATTTTTCAGGGAGTGTCTCTCTCAAGAATAGATTAGTGTGCCCAGGAAATTGTAGGTGTGACACTTGAACTTGCAAGAAGGTGTGATTAGAAAGCTTGAAAAAATCTGCATGGTGGAATACACTTCCATCATGAAACAATCCAAGACTATGTGAAGCAGGCAGATATTCAACATCAGTTTCAGTTTCTTTGGAAGGGCATTGTGTGCTTTATCCCTTTCCTTTATCATTGATGTGAGAAACACATATAATGCTTTCCAAAAAGGGAGAGCATACGCATATGTCCCCAGACATGTCTAAATTAAGTGTTGTAAGGAATACTAGACTAGGTGATAATGCTTTTCTTAGCAAGCTCTGCCCTGAAGGCTTAAGGTAAGGCAACTGTGACTCTGCTCTTTGTAGGCTCTCACTGCATTTGAACAAAATCTTGGCTTTTGGGAGCACTCTTAAAAAGCTATAATTTCAACATTTATTATTTCTGCCATTTGTGAAGAGGATTAGTGACATAGGTGTGCCTGTCACGAATAATCCCTACGCCAGTTGTGGGAACAGTGAAATCTGTGGGAAGTGTTCAAAGTACGTGGGCTCTGCCCAGCTTGTGCCATTCCCCCAAAGTGGGGAAGAGGCTGGAAAGGTGTTGCAAGTTGCAGCTGATAGATCACCCAGCTCTTTGCTGCACAAGGCTTGTGGCAGCAGCTCTCTGGCCACAGAGAGCAGGCACAGACTTTCCCAGGCATTTTCCTGGGGAAGGCTGTGAGAAGATCAGAGAAAAAAAATGAGAAACAATTCTTATCTCTGCTTGCTGTGCCTGTTGTTGTGCACATGTGGAATGTGTTATGGAGATTTGTTTACCAAAGGGTGATTTCTTAATTGGGCAGTGGATAGTGTTTGGATTGATTGACCAGTTAGGTCAGAGGTGTATGGGACTGTCTGTAAGGGTTAGGAGCTTCTTAGTAGTATAGTATGATATAGTGGAATAAAGCAATTGATCAGCCTTCTGCAGTCATGGAGTCAATGCTAATTATTACCTGGCTGGGTGCCTGTGGTGACAAAGGCTGGATCAAGCTCTTGGTAAATCTTCACCTACTCATCTCAAGACAACAGGTTACTTAAATCAGACTGTGTCAGCTGCTCTGTGATTGTGAAGGGAGGGCGTACACACAGCTGTAAAAATGCCCTCCTCACAGAGCTGGGCTTTGAGGTGTCACTCAGCTGGAGGCCATGGGAGTCATTTTCTGTGGCTGCTTTTGTGGTAAAGAGCAAGAGGAAGCTGGTCAGGTAGTAATGAGTGATTCTGTGTGGCTTATTAAAGTGTAGCATTGATTATTGCAAATGATGGATTTATAACCTAAAAAGATCTCGTGATAATGGATGTCTCATGACATTATTAGTGGAAGTGGTGAAAAAACTTGTTTAAATTGCTTCTGTTCACTATGGTCTCACCAAGTGAGTAAACACATCTTTGTAGGATATTTCATTACCTGAGCTGGATATAGAATTGACACCATTACCTGTAAAATGATTGTTACTGGCTTGATGCCACTAGTAATTGTCTTCATTATAACTAGGGAATTAACTGTCATCTGTAGGCTGCACTTCAGGCACAAATTCTCATGGTACTCAGTCCAGAAAAAACAGGAGTGTGTTATTGATTACATCATCACCAGGATAAGAAAACTTAAGGATGTCAAACTTGTTGTCGCCAGGGGGAGAATAAATTTTGAGCCTAACCACAAAGACCAAGGTTTTATTAATTGTTCAACCTAGAACCACAAAGCTTTATGTAGAACCTCTGAGTCTTAAAATTCAATTCAAAATCTTAGCAAATATCTTGCTAATTGCATAATCTTGCTGATTTTTATCAGCATTAAACTGAATAAATGGGAGAAGTCCATCACTGGTACAAATCTAGAAGGAGTATTAAGAATAGGCACACATCTCTTTCCAGCAGCAGCAAATCTTTTCAGATTCTTAACTGGTGTAAATCAATGAAGACCACCTTGGGTTGGACGTGTTCCCTGTTTAAAATAAACTTCAAGGGGCAGATTTGCCAAAGACTGGAAAAATGAAAGGTAAAAATTAACTGCAGTAGAGCAGGTTTAACTTTAGGTAAGGGCTTTAGTTATCTTATACAAATTGGTAAAATACCAAAATGTAAAGTGAAACATAAAGCAGCTCAATCAAATACAAGATCCTAATTTTTACAAATGCTTTATTCTAGGTTTTGTCTTTAACCAGAAGCAAGTTAGCACTGGCCATCAAACTGTATGAGAAATTTAATCAGCACCACTATTATGCAAATAATCTGGCAAGATAAAATGACAAATAATACCCTACAAAGCTTGTGCAATTGGTAGTCCCTGGAGCAATCTGCATAACTGCTCACTCCTTGGTAAAGGACACCAAGCTTTTGCAGTTTTTGATTGAATGGACTTTTAATTGCCCAAAATTAAACCTTCAAAAGGAGTGTAAGCACATGTGATGGGAGTGTTTGAACTGATACATGGGCTGGGTTTGTGTGGAGGACCGTTCTTCCTGGATAGCAGTGTTTATCTTGGGAGGGTGTTCGTTGTGTCTAAAGCATGTGTGGGATATGATGAGACTGGGACTCGTTTTCCCTGAATTTGTGTGTTCCAGGTGCTCCTCTGAGGAGGGCTCTAAAGGTAACAGCTGTGCTCTGCTCCAAAAATGCTAGAGCAAGTGGACTTCTCAATGTGGGAAAGTAGAGCCATAACCAAAAATACAAGATGATCTTGGGTAACACCTAGACAAAGTAGTTATTGAGAAAGAGGAAGATTTTGCAGGCAAAAGGAGAGCAAAAAGCTCTAGATATAATCAGTGATTTCTCCTGTGGTCTCTTGCTGGATCAGCTGAGAGAGTCTGGTAGAAAACTCTTCTTCCCTGCCCACCATGCCCCAAAAGCAGGTGGGAGCATTCTTAACTTTGCTCTGAAGTATTGCATTTGCTGTTTTCTGATAATTTAAGAAGGAACCTGGAATTTTTTGTAAGAATCCCAAGTAAATGAAAATAAAGATCAAATCCATCATTACTGGGTAAAAAAGCTATCGTATCAATTCCAGCAAATTATTTACAAGAAGTATTTTGAAGCAATAGAATTAGTTGGATGGTTTAGTCACCTAAAAGGGGCTGGGCCAAGACATTGTAGGAATGGGTTTGTGGATTTATTGTCTTTTTTCCTGTGCTACTTCTGATTCACTGTATGATCTAAGCATGTCTTTTAGTGTCTCAGCTGCTTCTGTGTGTAAAACTCTATCTAGCCATATTACAGGGTGTTGTGCTAATGCTTCTTAATGTTCATAGATTATTTTAGCTCTTTGTAACATAGAAACATGAAGTTACTACACACAGAAATATATGGCCCAGCACTAGTGATGTGTAGGAGTTTGCATTATCAATGCATCAGGAACAATTTGCTGAAATAATTTGTGAAGAATTTTTTTTAATAGGAAACTTACAGGGAAACTGTCATCTTAGCAGAACATAAATTGAAAGTAAAAAAAAGTTGTATCATTAATTTTATCCTAGTTTATCTCGATTGTCAGGTTTTGTATTGTTTATAGTTTTTACAATGGAGTAAATAGAGTAAACAGCTATTGCTGTGTTGTAATTTTTGTTGAAGTTCAATATTAGTAATGCTGTGTGGCAGAATGTCAATGACTAATTTGCAAAATGTTTTTTTTTTCCAGAGTAGGAATTCTACATTTTAAATCAAATTTACCCTATGCAATGTCTGTTTTTCCCATGTTTTCCATTTTATGTATAAAAAGTAGAAGAGCTTTCTACTCATCAGCTTGCTGAGGTGTATTCTGAGTGTCCCAATGTAACATATCTCAATTGCATAAATGGATTTTGTAATCTTTTGCTCTGTAGCTTGCACAATGTGGATTAATTATTTATAGCTTCTCAGAGCAGCTTTTGAAGTGTCCTGTGTGGTGCAGGAGAAGTATTGCACAGGAAACCATCCTACTCTGCCTTGTCAGTCTGGGCAGGGCCAGAAGACTTTGTACTTGATAGCTGAAATAATTTAGTGATTTTTTTTTCTCCAAAGAATCTTTTGTGTTTGTCCCATCAAATAATTTTCCTTTGCTCACTTTTTATTCGGAAATATAATTTTTTGGGGTCAATTTTCCCTTTTAAAGTGTCTCTGGTCTTCCCTAGCCATTTCTCTCTAGCCCCTGGTTATGTTACCTACATGTCTCTGTCGTGACCCTTCTCAGAAGAGCAGGTGCTCCCAGGCTGGAGCATTGAGTCCATATCGAGCTGGAAAGAGCAGCCACTAGACTGAGGTAGGGACAGGGGTCACTGAGGCTCCATGGGGTGTTGGTCCTTGCTCACCATTATCCTTTATACAAGCACTGGATGTCTGGGCTTCTTGTCCTCTCTTCTTTTCAAGTCTGCTTGTGGGAAGGTTCACTGCATTTAAACTGGTCTGCACCAAGTCTTAGCCTGGAGCAGGGCTGGTGATCCCTGTCCCAGCACTGGTGTCCTGCTGAAGGCTGTGGAGTGACCAGAGCAGGGTGGGCAAGGCAAGTTCCCTGCTGGTGGCCCATTAGCCATCCCTGCCTGCCCTCCCTGGCAGCAGAGCCCAGGCACTGCCTGCCGGGCCCTTGACCTCCCTCCCAGTCCTGCTGCTGCCCTCTCCAGCTGGCCAGCCCTGGGATCCTCTCCCTCTCCTCGCCCAATAGGGGCCGGCTTTCCGTTTAGTCACTGCTGAGTCAGGCTTTTCACAAATAAGCAGACCCTGACCATGAAAGCTCTAAAACTGTTTTCCCTTTCGTTTATCCTGAACACCGTGTCACAGAATCACAGAATTTCACAGAATTTCTAGGTTGGAGGAGACCTTTAAGATCATTGAGTCCAACCCTTTCTGCATCCAAACTTCCCCTCATGTCAATATAGGGAAGGGATCAGGGATGATTGTTTTTTTCTTACAAGGACTGCTGCCATGAAACCAGTCAGGTTAGGAGCTCTGAGAAACTCAAAGCATGAGAAAATATAAAAAAACAAAGAGGTCATCAACAGTTCCCCAAAACTGGTGGGTACTTATTTTTATCTATGTGTATTTTTAATGGGTTGCTTTATTGTAAATTGGTTTTTAATGAACCATTCCATTTATATCTTGGAAGACTGAAGCATTACTTGAGGGTCTGTACTCACTAGAACTGTTTAACCAAATAAGAAATTACAGACATATTGGAGTTGTGGTGAGAGAATATGCTTTGAACTCTCTAAATTCTCCTGCCCTTGGAAATTCACTGGATTATGCGTTATGGAATAAGCTACTTTATAGTTGTTTTTTCTTCCAGAAAACAAAACACTCTTCCAGGAAAATTAATAGTACTTTTTTTGTTCTTCAAACTTATCTTGTTTTTGTGCCTCTCAGGTCAGTGTGGAAAAACAGCCTAATATGTTTACTCTTGCTTAATTGATCTTACTTTGGCTTTGCATCATTTTTTTTCTGGGGCATCAGTCCTGAGAACTGTAAACAAAGTGAAGATATGTACATGTTATGTTTCAGTCAACAGGGTACAGGTTCTGGGTCCAGATTCTAGTCTCAGTGAAAACAGTGGATGGTTTCTCACTAGGTGGAAATATTCAGAAACCATTTGATTGATGTTTATTTAACTTCTCTCCTACTGAGTGTAGTGAGTAAAGAGTTCAGCACTGAGTACTCTTGAACATTTCACCCCTGGTGTCATCACTGTTTGTCCTGCTGTTTGGGCAGGTTGTCTAGCTTTTGTAATGAAGTAATTTCTAAGGGGAAAATAGCTTTTTTAATCCACATATAATTGAGAAGTGTAATGTGTATAACAGTAGTTTTCTAAGAGTCTTTCATAAGGATGGCTTTGTACACTTAAAAAAATGTAAAAGGTAGCGACTCCAGTAAATGGATCAAAGAGAGGATTTGAAGACCAGCTTGGTTAAGGTCTTCATTTTGTAAAGGAAAAGGCAAATATGAGAAATAGCACCAGCCTTTGAATAATAAAATACAGATTCTGGAGCAGTGTCTAGTGAAAGCCTGTCACATTTAGCTGTTTCTAAAGTGATAATCATCACATCTCTTACTGGCTGCCACTCCTGGGTCTTCTGCTAGTTTGTGGTTCTTCCCCTCTTCTGCAGCTCCTCTGTCTGAAAGGGAAGTGGCAGAGCTGGGAATAACAGACTGGGGCCTTGCTCCTCTTTGCTCACCATCACTGTAAATGTGGCTGACAGCAATAACTTTCTGAATTAAGGAGATTAAATCAGAACAAGTAAATACCAGGAACAAATATTTGCTGACCAGAGCAGCAGATCAATTCACTAAAATAAGGATCTGACTTTTCTGCTGTGCACAGCTGTGATATGGGCTGATGTGATGATGGAAAAAAAAGAGGGTATTTCAGATGACCATTGGAATTTCTCAGGATGTGGGTATTTGGTGTTGATGCTGGAATCCTGTCAGTTTTACTTGTGGTATTTCAGCTCTCAGTGCTGGCTACTGTTTGCATCTTTGTGCTCAACATTCTGTCAGACATAGAATATGCAGGATGTTGAATGTTACAGGTTCTACATTAGTCCCTTCTAAAAGCTATTATCTGCTGCAGTAATTATCACCATAAAAATTGTAAGAATAGAAATAGGTCTTTCCTCTGGGCTATTTTAGACTTTTTTTTTTCTCTGAAGCTTTTGTTGTAGATCACAAGCTTTATGACACAGAAATTAAATTATCTCCCTTGTATCTCAAGTATTCTATTGTGGTGATAAACCAAATTATATTTTAGGACCACTGTGCAGCTTCTCTGGGACAGAAGTGCTTTTATGTATGTAATCCAATTAGGATTGGAACCATTATGGCCTTCAAGGGGAGATGGATTTGAAGTTCTGAATATCACTCCACTGTGTTTTTGTTTATATGGAATAGCTTATACTTTTTTCAAGGGAATAAAACCTTTTGGGTTTGTGCTGTCTTTAACAAAGTGAGTAGTTGTCTCCTTTAACCACTTAACTTGAGTTGCTCTTCTAGAGCTGATTTATCTCCTGGAAGGATCACTGAAAAACCATTGCAAAGAAATCACAGGTTTATTCAGCAGAAGCCAGACAGGTGTGATTGGACATTCCTGTGTTCCTATCAATGGAGATGACATAGCAGGAAACAACTAACAGTCCATTATCAATTTCTGCAGTCCCAGCCTTGTTAACCCTTGGGTCACAACTTCCCTTGGCCTGGGAAAAGAAAATTTGAGAATTTCTGCATACACACATCTTTATCTTACACTTTCACCATTTTTCTCAAGTATTTTTCTAAGCTGTTTGGTTAAAGCCCATCTTGTCATCTTACTTTAACAAGGCTTTTAATCATGTTTACATCAAGATACATCATCAGCATTCTCTGAAAAGCACAGGTATATCTGTACTCTGGTGAGGTGTCTTCATGAGTCATGCTGGCTGTTTTATTGCAACAGCCTGTAATTATTTTGTCAGTAAATATCAAAACCTCATAGTGACTACTTGAATGATGCAAAGTAGCCTCCTGCCAACCCATTAAAACTATCAGCTCTACCTTTTGTTCTCATATATAATAATAATATTTGATATAAAATGACAGTGGGGGAAGCCTTTTTTAATTAGAAAAGGAAGGTAGATGAAAACATTGTGGTATCTGTCATCAGGTGGTATAAAGGGCAATCATGGCAAAGGATCAGAAATATTTGATATCTGCACATTCATCATGCAAGCATTTGAAGAAGCACAATGGCACTAATGTATTAATCTCTCTTTTAACTGTTGTCCAGTAGAATTCTTGAAAAGTGGAAGTAACTTGTTCTTCATGAATTAGATAGCTTCAGGGATGATGGTATAGGACTTCTATTTAGTGCCCTTAAATGTTCATACTTGGGCCTATTGCTGAAAACAACAAGTCTGACTGAAGTACTTTTGTTTGAAAATAATCTAGTCAATTAAAAATATATCTTCTGAGTAGCCAGGGATTCAAAGACATTTTAGATGTACATCATTACATGCTTTCTACAAACAGTCTGCTTGCTTCCCTGTCTGTTCTTAATAAACTAAATTTGACACTAAGAAGGCTCTTTTGCTTTGAGTTGAGACTGTAGGATATCTGGAACGTGACTTGAGAAAATCTGTTTTGTGGACACTAGGTAAGATTGGAGGAGAAACACAGGACTTGAAGTAATTCAAGTTTCACTTCTGCAATATGTGCTTAAGATATTATCCACTTTGTAGGCTCTTCAATGTTCAGTTTTTAAGCAGTTCATCTTCTTTTTCACGCGCTGCTTCTCTTGGGAGGGCATTCCTCAATGTTACTGCTATAATGGGTATGGCTTTTCTAATTTTCACCTTAAATGATGCATGCTGGGTTTATAGCAACTGCTCTTGAGCCAGAACTGTCTTTTTGTCTCCTGCTTGTTGTTTATAGTGTGTTACTATTGCTTAGTGGAAAATTATTTAGAATTAATTTGTTTTGAAGAGACATCAAGACGAGTCTGGGGGATACCAGGTGACCATGATGGCTGCAGTTTGAAACAACTGGCCTGTTTTAGTGATAGCATCTGCTCTCCTGCACTTTGGTAATAACAAAACTCTTCTGAAAGTCTCTGTGGGATTGCCTTGCTGTGCTTGTCCAGTCTAGGTAGGCCATCTTAATGGTGGGAACGAGAAGGGAATCCCAGTACAAGGTAATAAGTGCAGGTCTCTGTTTAGGCAGGGTCTGTGGAGAGAGGCAGCCTTACATAGTTGGATGCTTACAAGCTTTTGGCATACAAATCCCTCCTAGACAGAGCAGTCAGTTGTTTAGTTGATTCAGGAAAACCCTTTTGGTTCTTTGTTAGCAGAAGCAGCTGTGGAGGATTTCTTGGTTTTCAAATGAACTGCCCGTCAAAATAATGCATTCTCAAATGAGAAAAGAATTACCAGTGAGATACACAGAGTAGACAGAGGATTTGTGTAGATGCCCAGACAGGTTAAGGACAGTATAAGAAAGAGAAATTTACTTCATACAGCTGGTATCAGAGTTTTGACAGGGAGCCACATGCTAGACAGCATCCAGTGTATAGACAAGAGAAAACTAGGTGTTACCATCTCCCCAACAAAATGAATTCATACCTTCACAGGGGCAGAGCAAGACTTCTGTGTAGAGACTCTCTCCTGTGAAGAAAAGCAGTGGAAAGTTAGCCATGCATGGGTATGGTATGGGAGCTAGTTTTCACTTAGTTAATCTGGCCCAGAAGCTCCTACTTACCTGTGCAGGGATCTTGGAATATAATGGGATTATTAGATGCCAGAGAGGCGGTGCTTTAGCAGCTGTGCAGAAGAATGAAGAGCCTGGTGTGGTTCTTGCAGCTGCTTCCCTGCCCTTCCTTCCTTGGAACACCCACTGGAGATAATGCTTCCTCCTGTGACAGGGGCAACAGGCAGTCTCTGCAAGTGAACTCTGCCTCCTTCTGGGACAGAGATCTAATGTTTTAATACAAAAGATGCTCCTAAAATGTCAACAGATGAAGGGAAAGACAGATGAAGGTATGATTTTATTGAGTTAGATTATCAGGACAGGTACAGGGAGTGTCTCTCACATGGTACCTGGAAGCAGCTAAAAAACAACTGATAGGTGTCAAGTTTGGTGCTGCTGAAGACAAGGAACACACATGAACAAGCCTGCTTGAAAGAAGTTGCTTTTCAGGTCAGATATCTGAAACATCCTTTATTTGGCCCACTGGAAGTAGGCAATGGAAGAAACACAGAATGAATTGAAATCAGTTAATTTCAATTAATTCTGCTAATTATTGTGATGAATAGTGACAACCAGGACTCCTCAACTGAAGGCTGCATTGGCTAACCTTGTTCATTTCTTGCTCTTATAGGAAGACAGGTGGTAAGACAGAGAAAAGAACTGTAATTAAACTCCACCCATCTTCAAAAGCAGGTGAAGAGATCATAATTCATGCAATAAATCTGGATAATTAGACAATATTTGTACAATTAGAAGCTGAACACTGAATGATTACTGATTCATGAATAATGCAATAATAGTATCCACTCACAAACCTCAATGGGGAAATCAAATTTATATTTGCTTTGTAATGATGATCTTTCTCAAATGTCTATCTGTAACCATGAAGGAATTTAGGCCCCTCACAGGAAAGTGCATGAACATAATTTCTTCTTTTTAATTTCTGAGCAATGTCTTTGAAAAAATGTGCAGTACCTTACTTCCATAATCATATGGTAATTTTATGTGGAGCTATTTTGGGGGGGGGTTGTGTTTTGTTGGGGTTTTTTGGAGTGTTTTGTTATTGTAGGGTATTAAGTTTACTGTCTGTATTAGGATCCCCAATGGTTTTGTTTCTTTGAGCTCTTTTTGGGGACTTTGGCAATAAAGACTGAATATATCCCTATCCAAGAAGATTAAAAGCCACTTCTCTCACAGGAACCTTTCTTCACCAGTGGCTGATAGGTGGTGCCAAAGAGAACATCCTCAGGCAACATGCTCTGTCTTTACACTCAATTTTTAATCATTTCTCTATGATGTTTTGGGGTTTTTAACACTCATATAGAGAACACAGAACAAAAGCCACAACCACCAATAGCTGAGGCTCTAAAAAGGGATTTTTAAGAAGAGATGGTGTGCACAGCCCTAATTAACCTTGTATGCCCTCGTGGCTGGCTGACCCTGATAACAGCAGGTGGAGACCTCTTGAGATCCCTGAAGAGAGTCCACTGTGTGTTCCCACAAAGGATACATGAGCCAACAGAAGAGGGATCACCAGAACTAAAGCAAACAGGTTGTTTTCACTTCAAGGGAAAGATGCTGTCCAAAATGGTTTAGCAACAGTGGCTCCAGAGGGGCAGTGGCACACAGAGTGAGTGTGCAGACACTGGAAGCATGATACAGGAGTTGCTGCATTAAAGCACTGACTTGGGACGCTGTTCTCTTTTGTATTTGCTTTTAAAATTCTCCTCATAAATCCCTTAATAGAATTCTCTTCAGAGTCACCTGTTTCTTCTTTCCCGTTACCTAGAAAGAGGAACGTGAGAACTGAGCAACAAATCTTCTCACTTCTGTTTGTTTTAAATCTCCTCCTTTATTACCCCTGGCATTGTTTCCTTGTTGTACTTTCATCCATTTACCTAATTCTGGCAGTTAACGCCTGGCAGGAATAGTGTTTCCATAAATTTCACTGTATTTATTGAGCTACACACGTGATCATCTGCAGAACAGATGATTATTATTATGATTGCAACAGCCAGGTCTGCAGGATTAACCAGTCAGAATGAGCAAAGTCAGCTGCTTTAAAAAAAAAATTCTTGACTAATATCAACTGCTTTGCAAGCTCTTCAGTGAGGGAATGGGACTGCAAGGAATTTTGAACTTCTAAAACATCCCCATCTCAGAGTTATTAATGCGCAAAGGGGTGATTTCTAAAATGGGAAACCTGCTAGACTTTATCTGACTGGTAAGTCAGAATACTTTGTCTAATAACTAATTTTTGTTAGATTGAGGAAACTTTTCTATTTTAGCTCACTTAAGGAAGTTGAGGGTTGAGGATTTTGTGAGTTGGCTTTTTTAGCTTTCACTTTCTTTTCTCAGATTTCTTGTAATCATCTGTTCTGTTTCAGAGCACATTTCAAGAAATGGACAAGAGATTTCAACAGCACACACTCTCATGCCCCAGAGTTATTTAGAGCACCAGGAAAATTCCTGTTCTGTATGTCCTGGTTCTCTGCCTTTGAAATGCGTATAGTAATAGACTATCCCATCAGGGTGATGAGAGAATGAGTGAATTTGGTGCTGTGTGATCAGTCGCTCTGAGATGAGGTCTGAAGTTTTAAATTAGCATGAAATCTACAAATAGAGATCATGATTATGGCTGTAGTTACCTTTAGTTTTGTCTTGAGCATATAGTAGGTTCAGGGATCAAATTCTTGTGATGGAATATCATAAGGTGCTGTTTACTGATTTAGCAGAAATCAATAGTTTACCTATAATGTTATCACCAAGGCTAGGCAAAAATTTGAGTATGGGCTTCCTTTAAAAAGTGATGATATGATTGGAAACATTCTTTAAACCTAAGAACTGCATCATGCATTATGGAAAACACAGATCAGGAAACTAAACAAGTTTGATTTTGGTGTTAATGCTGTAATGGCTAGTTGCTTTAGGGTTGCTGTAATAACACGTTACTTGTGGTTATGAGTAACAATTGTTATTTGAAATATTACAAAACTATTAATGAGTAGTAACCTTGTGTACACTAATTTTGAGATTGAAGCTTGCTACGTGAGGGTAGTGCTTGTGTAAATTTTGCACAGAAATACCAAGCAACAGAGCTTAAGATTACCTGGAGAAAAGGGTTTTTTCTAATACTCTGATATTTTAAAGTGGGAGGTGCCAGACAATAGGTGTCAGCACTGGTTCAGCTATGCACAACTTGACTGAAAACATAGATTAAGGCAGCTGGTTTTAAGCACAAATTTGCTGTGAATTCTACTTTCAGCAAACTGAAATGCCTATAAAGAAGGCTGAAATGGTGCTTGACACTAGTTATGAAATAGCTTTTCTAGGGTATAGACTGGGAAACAGAATAGATGAGGCAGAAGATAAAAGCTGGTAAAAATAATGTATGTATTGTATTCACTGTGAAATGTTTCTGTTATACTGAAGAAAAGACTGTTTCTGAAAATTGTAATTTAATTGGGCTTTGTTTTCTCTGCATATCTTTGTTATATGAATTATTCAGAGAGGTTCCTGACTTTGATATAGTGCTTTCCTAGGTATTTAAAAGAAATAATTAAAAAAACCTAATAAAAAATATCCAAAACTGGAGAAGGACAGCAAAATCACAAGAATCAGAATGGAGCAGACAGGATAAGGTACAGTGCTAGGAAACTTTGGAACTGTGCTGCTTTGTGGTGGAATTTTAAACTAGAAGTAGCTGTTTAGATATCTTGTTCATTGAACCAGTGCCTGTCATATGGATTCTGCCATCACATGGATGATTCTGCCAACAGCTTTGGAAGAAATAAACAGGAAGGCTTCATGCAAAATATGTGGTTGTGTAATGGAGAAACCAGAAGAAACCACCACCAGGGAAATGGAAGAGAAAAAATCCTTGGTTTTTCTCTGCATTTCACTGCCAACATGCACCTAGGAGCCAGGATGTGAGGATTAAGCCAAAACAGGTAAGACTAAATGCTTTAAGGGCCCAGTGTAAACATTATGGTTCTAGCCCAGCACCTCAAAAGAGGTACTGGATCAGAGTACCAGCTCTCTAGAACCGCTTTTATGCGGACAAACACATACCTGTTTAAATTGTGTCCTCCCAGGTAGGGGTACTGCAGCTTTAAAACTGCAAGGAAAAATAGTGAAAGCCTAGCAGCAGATGTGCACTTATCAAGGAGTTTTTGAAATAAGCAGGTGCTGTCATTAGGGACCTCTGTGTGGTGAATGCCAGGCAGATGGCTGTGCACAGAACAAGGGGAACAGCTTTTTCTTGTCAATATTTGGTGAGGGATAGCTGGGAGAACGCCCCCTCCCTCCCTCCCCTGAAGTTTGCATTGCATTGCAAAACACCATGAATTCCTTGTTAGTGGCACCCAGCAGTGCCCCAAGCCTGGCAGGATCATCTGAAGGGAATGCAGCTGAATTGTGATCCTCTGCTATATAAAAGGGGGCGGGTCACTCTGCTGGTTCCAGTTCCTCTGCTGTCATTAGGGCTGCGGGAGCACCAACCACAGGCAGCTGGCACGCCTCTCCATCGCCCCTTATATAACATGGGCTCTCACAGGGCACCGGTGTAAAAATCAAGGCAAACATTGTGGAGGCAGACTCGGGTCACCCGTGGTGTGGCTGGTGCTTGCTCTGCTGGGGGGAGTAGGGCTGCTCTCACAAGGCTGGTCTGTGGCCCTGCTGGAGTGAAGGTGGGAAGGTGTGCAGGATGGCTCCCAACCAGGCAGGGGATGAGCTGGTTTTCTTTGTGAATGGTAAAAAGGTAAGGAGGATTCCACCTTCCTGTGCAGCTTGCTCCTGGGCTGTGGCTTGAGTACTTAATTTTCTAGTCATCTTTTTCCTCCTCTGAAGTTTTCTGATAAGAATACGTGACTTTTAAGTCATGTATTAAAAGTCATTCCATGACTTTTAAGTATTAAATTGTGAAGACTACATATTGCTTTGCTAAATGGCTTTTTCTCTTCTTTGAGTTTACCTTGTGAATTATTCAAAGGGTAACGCAATTACGTAATATTCCTTTTACATTTTTGATTTGTTGGCAATAATTTACTCCAATTCTGACGTAACTACTTTTTAAAAAAGTATGCACTGCTGAACACAGGCATTTCTATTAGAAATAATTTCAGTATTTACAACAGATCTGGAAAATTCAACTCAAGTGGAAGCATCCATACATAATTCCATATATAATTTATCAATAAGTAATTCTAACATCTGGTTTTTGAAAGGGATTTAGAAAAATGTTTATTCCATTTCCATTTAAGAAGCTAGAAAACTCTTCAGAATGAAAGCCTATTAACTGATACTGATTCCTGGCAATGACCTGAGAAGTGACTGTGGCTCACAAGAGGCTGGGGGCTCATTGCACGTGATGGACACATTTGAACAGCTTGTCCTAGATCTCCCTTTCCTCAGTTTGGACTTTGCCTGGCTAGCAATGCCTCTTCAAAGGCTTGTTACAAAAGTCAAAGCTGACTCTTGGACCCAGCTACCAAGTTAATTCTGTTTCTGAGCTCAGCCCAGTGCTGCCTTCCCCACCTTCCCTTTGCCCAGACACCTGGGCCAGGGAACTTGTGCCAAGCAGCTTCCTGCTGGGAAGGGAAGAGGACAAGGTTGCTTATCCATTGGTGTGGAGCCAAGAGTTTGCAAACCTTCCCTGAGCACTGCTTATGGGTGTAAATCAGGTGTTATACTGGCTTTGGGCTGGACAATTAATCTTTAATCCCTTGAGGGATCACACAGTACTCTCAGTTGGTTAAAAAGCTCTGTGCCCTGCCTTACAGACTAGCACAGGATTACTATCCATTTTGCTTTTTCATCATAGTTTAGTGTGGATTAGAGTGTAGCTACAATTAGGGGTTTTAGTTATGATTTTGTATCCCAAACTGGGTTGGAATTAGAACTTTCTGAGGTACTACTGGATTTGATATGGATGTTTTGTTTTATTTATACATTAACAGTTTACTGAAGAATGAATTTTATCTATTGTGCAGTAAAAGTTAGTTATAGAGTTGTTAAATATAATGCTGATGTAGAGCCCAGGCTTGGTTCTGAGGTTTTATAGAGAAGGATGACAACTAAAGCTTTGCTCACACAGATTAGTAGTGGTTCATATGTGTTAATTGACGTATCAACCATTCATTGTTTCTAGAAAGAGATGAAAACTTGAAGCTCTAAGTTAATTGTAACTAGCTAATTGAGTCTGGTAATTGAAATTGTGGCATAGGATGGTCTGTGAATTTTAGCTGGTGAATTCTGCTATGGTGGGAACAGGTGGCACACCATTAACTTGTTGTCTTCTTGCTCTGTGAAATTTTTGTGAAATGCCTCCTTTGTGAACCTCAATTTGTAGAGGGTGAACTTGGAGCTCTTTAGTTCTCACATTAGGAGGTTGCCACAAATGTGTTGGGCAATCCAGACCCTGATACAAGCCAAGTGTCCTGTCTTGTTTGATTTTATTTTTTTAATGTTTTTTCTGGTATGCCCTAATCAGAGAGAATTATAATTCTGGTGCTAGATCAGCTGAGGTTCAAAACTAATAGGCCTCTCATGGTAGGTATGAAGAGTTTGTAAACAAATTCCTGCACGCAGTTACAAGTGGTGCTTCAGCACTGGCTGGTGCTCAGTTATTACAAGAGCACTGCTCTGTGTAAATGGTTAGAAAAGTTCTTCTTCCTGGAGAAAACTTTTTGCTAACACATCAAAATGTCTACTAGTCAAAGTCCAGAGCTGGCCTTGGTGGGACTTTCTTTTATGCACGTGGGGTGAGGCAGAGAAGGGGAGAAATGGCAGCCTAGGCCCTGAAGGCCATCAGCAGAAAACAACTTGTTTATTTTGGATCTTCTGCCTGTCCTTGCTGTGTCCTGCAGGTAATAAACCTCCTGTGAGTGACACTGGCCTTGTTGCATTTCAGTGATTTTTATGGAGCTGCTGTTCTTGTTTACAAAAGCCTTTGTGCATGTGTAAAGGGGTTTATCACAGTGTGATCTTGGCAGCTTGGCTGAAAAAAGAAAAAAAAAAACAACAAGGGATGATTAATATTACCAATGGTACCAACTTATTTGAATGTCAAAGCTCTCTTAGCATCCTTTCCCACTGCCCCATGGAGCAGGCAGTTCTAGTAAAGGAGCAGGTTTCACTTGCTATACCCAGAGCGTCCAGTAGCTTTTTTTTTTTCTATTTCTTTCTTTGTGTGCACTGCTAAAGTGGCTCAAGTTACAGCCCTGCCAAATGCAGGTTTAAGAGAGAGAATTGGACTCACAGGGCACTCTGATCTGTGGCGGTGTAGGTGGAGTTTGTTGGGACGTTTCTGCGCGTGAAAGGTGATGTGATGGAAGGAGCAGTGGGAAGTGCCTGGAAGTGCAATTCTGCTGGAACAGCAGCTAGCAAGAGGGCACGTGGAGAGGCAGGCGTTAATATCATCTTAATGGTGACCAGTGGCAGGGCCTGAGGAAACAGCATCCATCAGGGGAGGTTATGGAAAGATTTGTCACCCAGAGGGTGGTTGGGCACTGGAACAGACTTCCTAGGGCAGTGGCCACAGCACCAAGGCTGACCGACTTTAGGAAGTATTTGGACAATCTCAGGCACCTGTTGGGATTCTTGGGGCGTTCTGTGCAGGCCCTGGAGTTGAGTTTTGATGGTTTTAGTGTGTCTCTTCCAAGTCGGTATGTTCTGTGATTCCAAGTTAGAATATGGCTCTATCCATCTGTGATCCTGATTAAATATTCCAGCTGATTCACTGCAAAGAGTGTGGTAACATGGCCAGTGGGAAAGGTTCCTGCTGTGTGAATTCATGACAACTTGACACTGCAAATGGGCTGCTGACATCCTGTCACTGTACAAAACCACATGCCAAGAGGTGGTTTGTGAGACAGGAACATGGATTGCAGCAATTTCTTCTCTCTCACATTAGCCCAGCCTGCACTGTTGTCAAGGAAAAGTCTCCTTGGAGCAGCTGAACATACTTTACATTCAGGATTGTTTATTTCACTGGGCATATAGCTTGGCACACTACTAACTCAAAGTTGTCTTAATAGTCTGCCTAGACTAGAATGCAAATCGGGATGTTCAATTTAAAGCTAATAGAGGCAATTTTTTTCCCTTGGCTGACAAGTCTGTCTCATGCATATGTAGCATGTAATTTTAGTGGAGTCAATATTTCTATTTCTATTCCAAATGCTAAGGGAGGATCTATGCTGGAAGCCACATTAGACCTCTTACCACTTCCCAAGTCTGTATTTGATTGCTGATGGGACCAGCTAAAATACAGGATTTTTCTGAGCTTTGTGAACCTCTGGATTCTACATAAACAGAGACTTAGGAGCTTTCAGTGTGCTGGTTTAAAGCAGAGCAAAGTGTTCCTATGACCAGTAGCAAATTTATGTTGTGTAGTTATATTCAATTTCATCTATGTTCTAATCCTTTTTGCTAATAAATGAATCTGAAATTTCTCATTGTCTTAAAGAATAACACATTCACAAATTTCGAGGTCCTAGGGGACCTTTGCATGTGACTGGTCCGACTTGCTGTGTGGCAGTCTGGTTAAAACCTTTCACTTTCTCTTCTTGAAATTTTATCAGTGACCAGGGATTCGTGATTCATTGGGAGCTTGTCCTTCAGGAAAGCACTGGCTTCTCATTTATAGACCCCAAATGATGGAAAGTTTAGCACGTTGTTTGGTAAAATGGGAAAGTTTGTTTTCACTTTCCTTCTGTTCCTTTATTTACCTTGTGTTCCCTTAAACTGAAAAACCTCTAACTTTCTGGCAAAGTTATCTGAATTAGTGAGAGGCAGGTAGACAAGTTGGAAAACAAAATATTTATTGGGATTGAAGTTTTGTACATAAAATTATGGGGAAGTGAGTTCAACATTTTTCTGGACTAGTGCATGCACTCTAAAGGTGTGAAGAACTGCTTCAGAACCTGCTCTGTGGGGTACTTCAAAGCACAAAGAACTTTAGGGCCAGGCTAGGTTCCCTGCTGAGGTGGAGCTGAGTATTAAAAATTCCTAGAATTAATAGGTAAACAGACGTGTAGTACAAACACAGCAGTACAAAGTAAATTTGTTGAGAGTCATTTGACTGTCTGTGCCATCCTAACATTTTCAACAATGTTTCTTTCTGCACTTGATTAATAATTAAGCTTCCAAATGCAGTAAATCCAGGTTAAAATTGTCAAAATATGGCTGTCAATCTGATACACCTGCAATATGACATTTGATTTATAAAAGCAAAATAAAACAAATTGCCAAACACTAAAAACTCACCAAAAGGGAATTATTTCTTTAACTGCAGTATCTAAGTTGTCTGATCCTACAGCCAGAGAAGGCAATGGATGGAATTCAGTTTCTTTCTGTACAAGGACACTGGGGGAGGTGAGCAGGAGCTGTGGTACTGAGCTGTGAATTATATTGTACTGGGCATCAGACAAGATGTGTTATCCCCACCCACAGGGTTTTAAAATATTTTAAGAACAAATCACAGCAGGAGATTGCAACAAACCACTGGAGGAATGATATGCTGGAGGACAAGCCAGCATCAACAACAATGAGCAAAAGGCAAGAACAGCAAAAAATTCTTACTCTGTGCCCAGTAAGAGAGACTCATCAGCAAGCATCCTCCCACCAGGAATCTGAAGTGAAGAGAATGATTCCTTGATCTCTGATGTGTGAGATTTGTGTTAATCCAGAATGTTCTCTAAACTCTTACCCATATCTCCCTCAGATCCTTAGTCTCTGCCAGGATTGCAGATATACAGCTCCACTGGAGTGGTTTGAAGTGGCTGAAGTAGCAATCCAGGGCTGTTGGCTGGAACAGAGTAAAGGCTGTGGATTGTCTGGGATGTGGTGGGAGACACTTTCTGATAAAGCTGAGCAAAGCATTGGCTTTGGGACTTCACACATGCTTACATCATTAAAAGTACGTGGAGATGAGTGGTTAAATGAAAAAAAAATGAAGGACTAGGCCTGTCTTTTAGTTCCTGATTCCTGAAAAAGAAGCCAGTGGGCCAAACTTTTAATTGCTTGGTTTGAGTACATGACCGAGCACTTCTTGGACTCTTTCAAGAAAACCTCTTGAGATGTTTTCTTTGATATAAGCACAGAATAGTCTATACTGTTGTAAAGTTTCTTCTCTGTGTCTGGCTATCTTGGAAGCTGCTTTGGAAGGGTTTGCAATGGCCATTGGCGCAGACACGAGGAAGAAGCTCAGTGTGACAGTGGGAGTTGCTGGCTCTTTGCCTGTGGAATGGCTCTGGAAGGCCATTTGTCCTCTCACAATCACAGGGATGTTTGGGATTTCCTTCTCATGTCTGTCTGAGAAGGTGCAGAGGGAGGTATGGGCTTACTCTGAACCAGAGGGTCATGGAAGATCCACTGCATGCTTTTATTTATTTCTATGCATCCAGGTGAGGGAACAGGGGCACTCTGCTCTGAATAGCAGCAATGGGTGCTGCATGATCTGCAATATGACCATTCCCAAACTAGAATGGACTCTTTTTTCCCCTGTAGATCATCCCCAGTGAAGGAATGAGATGTGCAAAAAGTGATCAGTTGTGTTTTGTAGCAGCTATTTTATCAGTTAATTCTAGAACAGCTAACTCAAACAGGAAGTATGAACCTTGTCTCTTTAGGATAACCATGTCACATGTCAAAGGCATAAAACTGAAGCAGGACAGAGGTTGTGAAGGTTTCTTATCAGTGAGAAAAGAAAGTTAAAAAAAATACTTGAACAAATGACCCCTGTTTCAATTTGCCCTTCAAACTGGGAGTGATTAATTTAAATAAACTGTAACTATTGTACTTAGGACTTGCATAAAATAAGAGCCAAGAATATGATTATATTCTGGCACACAGTGAATTTGGAAAAGTTTCTTGACACTTTATTAATAACAGAAAAAGGGGAAGACAAGCCCTGTCAAAAGGGCAGAACTTTGGTTTCGGACCACTGGGCAGAGGTTAAAGTAAAATGTTTTATGTCTAATGGATAACTTCTAATAGTATGGTTTATTAATAGGATGGAGGTGGCTCAAAATATGCAGCAAAAATTTTTCTTTTCTTAGAATTTTGTATTCCCACATTTAGGATGGCTACTATTGTAATGCTGATTGATTTAATATTACAAGGGAGGAAGGAGAAACTTCAGAGAATTTGTACTTGCTGTCCATCCTGCTGCACCTGTGTTGTCACATTACAGTTTCCACTGTTGGGGTTTTTTCTCCGCAAAACCTATTACGGGTGCTCTTTGTGTCATTCTGTTTATCTGCTCATTTTCTTTCTCTTCCAACAGTAAAAGAAAGGACAAAATTCAGTTATTCAGGGTTGACAAAGATGAGACACCCATTGGGACGTGTCAGGAACCCAAGATTTTAGTACTAAACACAGTTCTTTCTTTTCTCACTAAGTCTTTCTCTTCTCACTACTAAGTCTGTTTGCCCTTTTGGATGAAGGGTTTTTTAGATTTGCCTCAGTGTGCCATGACTGAAAAATTCAGATGTATGTAATGTATATATGTCCCTCTGACACAATAAATTCAAGGAAACATTGTGACACATGACATTGGACACATGACCAACATTGCTGAAATTATCTTTGATTTTTGCTTCCTGCTTTGGAAAAGAAGTTGCAGAAAGACCAAACTTTCCCCTTGCAACTAACTTATCTGTGTTGTAAAACATTTTGTGTTTATCAATATCTTTCCCTTCTTGCAGGTGGTGGAAAAAGATGTGGATCCAGAAACAACCCTGCTAACTTATCTACGGAGAAAATGTATCCAGTGCCAGAAAAAACTGCAGAAAGCTTTAAATGCCTACAGCATTTCATAATTGTTTACTGTTCTGTCACTTCAGTACTGGGCAGAGCTTTTGCACAGAGTGTAAGAGGGAGTGCTTTGCGTTGTCTGGTATTTCTTGCTAGCAAAGATTACAGCTGCTATTCCAAACTTGAACAATAACAAATTATAAATTATATACTTTAAATTATTTATTAATACTTTAAGGAAAAACCTGTAATTTCACAGAATTATAATATGATGGAAAGGAAGCAATAATGAGATGGCAATAAAAACGAAGGAAATGTAAGTTTGTTCCACACAAAGAATAAAGAATTTTCTGGCCAAAACATCATATTGGCTAGCTAATATCCCATAACTTGATAGCCCTGTACTGTTTATCAGATGGCTCAGAGGCAGGGGTTCCCCCCAGGCACCATGGGCGTGTTTACATGAGCAGATGCAAGCAGTCACGTTTCACCCCTGCTTGAAACTGCTCACCATGTGAGTCAGCAGCTGAGTAGCTATTAGTGTGATGATCAGGCTGCCTGCACCAGGTCTGCTCCCACAGGTAGTGTCATTCCATGTTTTCTGAGTTTTTGTCTGGCCAGCTGGCTGTGTACATCTGCCAAACTGTTCACAGCTGTGTTGGTGTATCCGTACCATGCTGCTGTGTTCCATTTCTCTGGGAGCTGAAGGAAGGAAGTACAGGGACATAAATCACACTCCTCTTGGAGGTTTCCAGCAGAGCTATCTGCAGCTCTCTTTATCTGAGTATACCATAGGTGGATAAAGGTCAGAGGAAATGTAAGTGGTGTTACTCTTGTGCCTAGGTGTGCCTGTCTTACTGCCAGAACTTTTATGTCTGAGTTTGTAGATAACTAATGCAAATAGTTATTATAATTCTCTCTATGTAAAGAGAGAATCTGAGCCCTTCAAAACCTGCTGATTTTCTATGTGAGCATTCTTGTTAAGGTCAGACAAATACTTTGAGAAACATGTTTTATTGAGGCAGGTTAGCACTGTTATCAAGAGAAACATTGGAGATGGCATGGGAAAGCTGTATTTCTGCTCAAGCAGGCACATGATTCTGTGCAAAGCAGTGGTGGCTTTAAGGACATGGTTTAATTGTGGATTTGGCAGCCTTAGGTTTGCATCAAAGATATGGTTTAGTGGTGGACTTGGCAGCATTATGTTTATGGTTGGGCTTCGTGATCTTAAAGATCTTTTCCAACCTAAATGATTCTTTAGTTCTCTAGAAACAGTCAGTGCCACAATGTTTGCAGTGAAGTCAAGATTGAGTTCCCTCTATCACAGTGTCTGTTGCTTTTCCAAAGGCCCTGTGATACCGGGAAAAGCACCTAGTATCTCAACTCAGTGTCCATTGCCAATGAAATCAGCTGATTTTTTTTTACCCCACCAAAAGTCTCTCAACATTGGCCAATTCTCTTTGCAATAAATAATAGTGTCTAATTGCCATCTAATGAGTGAAGGAACACAAGCAGAAGTGACTCAAGGATTTCTCTCCTTGAGAACTCCCTTTGCAGAACATTTGATGTAATTCCTGATTTTAAAGCACAGCCATGATCTCAGCAGTCTGTGGAGGAACCTGCTTAGGCTGGGCCACACACTCTGTGAGCTCCCAGGTGTCTGGGCAGGGGTTCTGTGCATCTCCATGAGTTCTGGCTCTCAGTGTCTCCCTCCTATGATTTTATGGCACCCAGGTTCCTGGGGGGACTGTGCTTGGCTGGTTTTGTCCCTATCAATTGGCAAGCCATCAGGAATGGGGTGGCTGGACCGTGACTTCTGAGATGCAGGTAGTTTGTGAGCAGTTCAAATGCAGCTCCAGCCAGTGCTAAACTGTGTAACTTGTATCCCCGAGTTGCTGCCCTTCCTGGGAGCCTCCTGGGTGGTAGGAGTCACCAGGTGCAGAAGAAGTCAAGCCCCACCACTGAGAGGTGCTGAAGGAGGATGTCACTGTGTGGCTCATGGATGTGGCTGCATGCCTGAACAGCTCCTGCTCAGCAATTACCAGTGCTTTATCTCCCTCGTGTCATTTCCTTTTCTGAGTCATGGAAAGTGGGAACTGTTGCAGTTGAGGATTTTTTTTTTGTTTGTTTCTGAGAGTGTATTGGAGTGTGGGCTGTGTCCTTATGAGGGGTTTGGGTGTTGATCTCAATATTTGCATGCCAGCTTCTGAAACTTTGGTTATGTTAAATTATTTAGCAGAAGAAATGAGTGATTTGCTTCCAGCAGGAACTTGTTGCTCAGCTTTGATTGACAACTTGAGCAAGTTTGTGCCAACGCTTTTCGTGTTTTCCTTAATTCCTGTTCTCTCAGTGGGCCTGTGTGGAACCAAACTAGGCTGTGGAGAAGGTGGATGTGGTGCTTGCACTGTTATGATATCCAAATATGATCCCTTCCGGAAGAAAATCCTGTATCCTTTGCAATCTGAACTCTGCAACAGAGAAATAAAATGAGGACAGATCCAGGTTCCTGACATATCAGATATGGTACTATTTTAAAAAAAAGTTATATAATGAATGTTTCTGCCAAAACATAATTTTTCACTTTCAGAACATAAGCTCAGAAGGCTGAGATAAGAAAGTATTTTTTTAAGCACTGCACAGTGTTTATAAGGAACTATTTCTTTGTGCCCTGCAATATCTGACTCTAATGTAACTTTTTTCTGTGACTAACCATATAATGATTATTGTGATAAAATCTCTATTGTTATTGTATTATGACAATAATCTCATTTCTGTACACCAGCAGATATTAACTTTTTTCTCTACTTGTACTGTAACCTTCAGAATTATTTCCTGAGACAATTTCCTCCTCTTCTCACTTTAATTAATTGAAAGGGGAAATAATGGAATAAAAACAAAAGGGAATGCAAAGAGAGGATGAGACAGAGAGACAGGCCTCAGTTTAGTTTTACTGTGGGGAACAGAAAGCACTGGAATCTTTTAATGAATTTGCAATAATGCTTGGAGATACTATAACTTAGATCCTCTGAGTGGTTCTGCTTAATAGCATGGCCATGAACAAGATATCTTTAGGGTCATTAGTCTGGTCTTGATAGAAATGAGATAAAATAGGTAGTTCTTATACAAGTTTTGGCAACTTTAATCTCTTTCACCTTCAGTCTAGACTTTCCCCCCATATTTATTATCTAGAAACAGCTTTCTAGCTAAAAGACTGAGAACTCTAGGCTCTGGAGTAACTTGGCAAGTGTTCAGCTGCACATCATCTTGGTATTTGTAGTCTGCCTCTATAAATTACTTATGTGGGTTCTGTATCTTAATGTGCAACAGGGATGTTTAAAGTTGCTACATCTAGGTGAAATCCTATGGTGTATGCCTGGATCAAACTGCAAGGGAAATTTATTAGAATTTTGGATGAGTGGGTGCTGTAGGACTTGATTTGTAATTAATTCTTACATCTACCTAAGTGCTCCTGTTGTGTTCACTGCTGTAGTTTCTGAGTACTCTTCCCTGCTTCTGTTCCCTTTTTCCTTTGCTGAGTGGCAGTGTCAAATGAAATGACCTTAATGTAGTGTTTTAGCCACCATACTGCCAATGCTTGTCTCTTCCCTGTCTGTGCCCTGCATCACGTGGCCGTAACTACTGTTGAAGGCATAGGAAACACCAAATCCAGGCTGCACCCAGCCCAGGTAAGCTATTAATACTGGTAACTTGAAAACCCTCTATGCATGTTTTCTTGTGCTAATTAAACCTGTTTCAGGACACTGGGACCTCCACCATAATGCTAAAGCCATGGGGCTGACTCTCCTCTACATGAGCAATCCATACTTGCAGGAATGGCTGAATGACAGAACCAAAGTCCTGAGGCAATGTTAGGCTTCTGTTCTGCCCCTAACGGGTTAACTCATGCTATCCTGGCTGAATTGCCAGTGCTTTTGTCCTTGGGCTGCATTTGCATGGCTGTATTTGGTCCACATCCTGGTCTGGGAAGACTGGTGTTGTGAGGAAAGCCAATCTAATGACCCGGAGCTGGGAAATCTGGGATAGGTTTGGGCTCTCCTATGGCCTTCCACAAATGACTTTGGTTTCTGATCTTGCATAGTTAGGAATCTTCCCGCAGTAATGAAGTAAGTTTTGGTTCAGTGATGTTTCTGGAGTCTCAAAATATTCTTGGTGAGAAGGAGTGACTGGGATGTGCCTCCTTGCTCTTCTAGCAAGGTGTTACAATGCAGCCTTGCCTCTCTTTGTCAGACCTGCTCCCTTAAGGTAAACTGATTCATCTCAGCTTGCACAGGGAGTAGGACTTGTGCCAGTATCTGAGGGAGTGAACAACAAAGTGAAAAATAAGTTCAATGTGCATGAATGATGGCAGCCTTTGTCTTCTTTTCTCTCCTCCCACCTCAAGAGTCTGACAGCTAAGTTTTGAAATTCAAAGTCAGGTCTAGGCAGGTAACCCAAAGTTTGCTAGCATGGTAAATCTGAAGAATTCCTAATCTCCTTGGAATCTTCTAGTGGCCCTCAGTCACATTTTGAGTTCAAAGCCTGTGGCAGTCATAATTTCCGGAAAAATCCCTTTGCCCAGGATTCTTCGCCTGGGAAGCTGAGAAGCCTCACAGAAAAAGGAAAACAATTCTTATCTCATTTGCTTCTCCTGTGTTTCTCTGCTTTGGAATATCTTTGGAGATTGCTTATCCAACAGGTGATTGTTTCATTAGTTTTTGATGTATTTTCACTCACTGGCCAATCACAGCCAAGCTGTGTCAAAACTCTGGAGAGAATCACAAGTTGTCATTATTATCTTTTTACCCTTCTGTAAGTATCCTTTCTGTGTTCTTTAGTATAGTGTAGTATAGCGTTCTTTAATATAATACAGTATCATAAAATAATAAATTAGCCGTCCAAGAATTTGGAGTCAAATTCACCATTCCTTCCTGCCACAGGGCACCCCACAAACACAATAAAACCTAGGTGCAAACTTTTCAAGCTGCTCTCCTCTTTGAAGGCTGTCCCATAGATTAATTGACCAGAGAACATCTGATGATAATCTTAGCTCCTCTGTGATACTGGGTTTTGCTTTTAACACAAGTGTTATAGAAACAAGCACAACAATGAACTCACTTTGACATTATGGCTAATTGTGGTTTTTACTTTATCTCAGGAGAGAATAGCAAAGAGTCATGGGTCCCAATGTGGCTTTTGCACTCCAGGCATTGTCATGTCCATGTATACATTGCTTCGGAACAACCCTGAGCCCCACATGGAGGACATTGAAGATGCTTTCCAAGGTAATATTCACAGCCCTGCAGGGGTGCAACCTGTTCTGCTTTAATTACATCTGCTTCACCCAGTGGGATGGAGGTGCCCCATTATTTAATGTGTTTTGTTAAAAAGAGCTGGTGGTTGTGAGGTTAAGTAGCTTTTTCACTTGGAGGCCAGCCAGGTGCCATGAAGTGAACATCACAGTTCGTAAGCAGAGGCAAGTGGCCTCAGTCTGGGATTAGGAGCCCAAAAGGTGGCCTGTCCTTGAGGGGCATAAAAGTGTCCTTGTTTATACATTGCTGTCACAACAGCCTGCAGAAGTGACAGAGAACATGTCCTCAAGTCAAGGACCAAGACAGCAACATGCAATGATGGAGTGGGGCAGAATCCAACTGTGTAAATCCTGTGAGAGGCTGCTGTTGTTGCTGAAGTTAGTCATCACTGTGCTTCCAGCAGTGATCTGAGAGTAATGATAATGCAGGAGAAAGCAAGCTCTGTGTAATTCAGGAGACAGACTAGTTGGTATACTGATAAGACTCACACAATTGAGATAAATGAATACTGAATAAGACAGATTGAATTTGTTCTAAATGAATTTCAGTTTAAATTTCAACAAAAAGGAATTGTAGGGTTGTTGCACGGTTCCTAATGAAATTTTCCTCCCTGTTAAAAGAAAAGTCACTATTTAAGGTGAAATCTACTATCTAAGGAAAAACTCTGTTTAAGGAAGGGTCACCATTTGAGGAGGTGAAGGAGAGATGTGCACATCTTTAGGGGTTGATGATCATTAGTCTCTAATTTATTGATCAGGTTACATACTTTTATAATAGTGTTAATAAGCTCATACATATTCTGTAACCTAAACATTTTATTCGTTAAGCTAAACATCAACTCTTCTTCATTTTTTCAGTCTTGTATTCTACTTTCCCACGCTTCTCTGACTCTTTGTTATCACATTTAGAGATGTCTAAGGACACAGTATTTTCGCAGGTGCAAGAACTCAGATCAGAAGGCTAAACACAGTACTTTTCCAGCTTCTAATAACTAACATTCCCACACCTCCCCCCATTTTTTTTTCATTAGCTGTATCAAGATTTGACAAGCTTTTGTGAGAAACAATAGAATGTTTTAAAAGAGGATAAATTTTTAGCCAAATGACACTAAATCCTTATCCTTTTGCTCTGGCAATGCAGGGAACTTGTGTCGGTGTACAGGCTACAGACCCATTCTGGAAGGATACAGGACATTTGCTAAAGTAAGTGGCTTTAGATGATGTTTTAAAGAAACCTGGCTGTCTTTCTCTCTGTTACTGAAACATGCCATGAACTCAAATGGGGAGGAAGGAAATAAATATGCTCCAACAACCCAGCTCCAACTCTTGACCTCTGTTTATGTGATTCACGTGTTAATAATTCAGATAGAGTAAACCCTTTACTCTCTCCACTTGCTGGGGTCACCTAAATAACATCCATCTGTTAGTCCCTTTTTGGATCACAGGTAGTCAGACTCTGTAATTCTTTCCCATAAGTTTCAGAAAAATTCACCCTCTCTGCATAATACAGCTTGCAGCTGATCCTGGTGTGGACAACCTGTGAAGGTATGGTGCACTGGTAGGGACATGCTGTGGAGGAATTTGCATTTTTGAGCAGGAATAGCTCTGGAAAGAAGTTGAAATCACTCTTTTATAGCTCTTGCCCAGAATTCTTCTCTTAGTTTGGGTGCAGTATGAAGCTTTACCATTAATTTTCTCTAGTCCCTTTGTACCTGGATGAATGCTGGAGGCTGTGAAGAGGAGTAGATCTTTCTGTACTTCAGTGATTGCCAGCCACTCATGGGTCTACACTGGTATTAAATATCGAAAGGAAAAAAATTTACAGTGGTGCCCATTAATTTCATTATCCAGAACTGCAGTTAACAAATGACAATACAAGCAGGAGTGAGATCCATTGCAAATGGTTGATAAACCCAGTTGATAAAAGCCTACTTGGATTTCCAACAGGCTCGCCCCAGTATCTCACCAAAGGATTATAAAGACAATAGGGGTTAAGAGGGAAGATCTCTGTAGGTATGAAAGATTGGTTAAAAGGCAGTAGAAGAAAAATGGCATATTTTTGCAGTGGAGGGAGGTCACTGTTGTGGAGTTGTGTTGGGACTTGTGGCGAGAAGCAAGGCTGTTGCACCTATCCCTAAATGTGGTTTAAAACAGATATGAAGTTTGGGCAGTGAAAGCAGGAACTGGCTTTGAGGAATTTCTGAAGGATTTTATGAACCTGAGAGACTGGAGAATAGAATGGGATGCAAAACAGAAAACATTGCCATGGCTCTTCCTACACTTGAGTTCTCTGTGCAGTTCTGCTCCTCTCATCTCTAACAGGGTATTGCAGAACAGAAGAGGATTCAGAGAACTGGAACAAGGATCACATCTGTGGCAATCTGATTTCCATACTGAGAAGCACTGAGTGCACCTCAATGTGAAAAGGAGATGCCAGGGAGAGGAAGGGACTCTACATAGCACAAACAGTGGTTTCTCTTGACCTCTGATAGAGAGCAACAGAATTGTGATTAGAGGTGGAACGTGAACAGGCATCTGCTATTTCCTGCCTCTCCCAGTAAAAGATCATTTCAAGAAATGAAACTAATAGGAATCAGATCAAAAACAAAGGCAGATGGTCTCTGTGGTAGAGTATTGGCATTGTATTGTTTGTGCTTTTAGCCTTCTCTGGGCGTCTCCTCACAGCTCCAGAGCTAACTGTTGAATGGTCAGAGTAGTCCCAAACCAGAACAAGAGTTTTATCAGCACAGTAGGCATGCATGACACTGCAGGATTGGCAAGAGAAACGCCTATGTGGTTGGCACCTTCCTTCTGCTTTGGGTATTTCTCTCAAAAGGCGATCAAACCTACTTAATTTCCTTGGAATCTGCACATTTTTTCTCAGAACAGTTTTTGTTCCCACAGGACATGAATTGCTGTGGCAAAGTTGTCAATGGCACTGGATGCTGTCGTAGTGGGAAGGAAAATACCATGGTAAGCTCAATGTTAAGACCCACAACCTCAACTTTCAATGTAGCACTGGAGCTTTGATGTGTTAGTCACCTCTCTGGCTCTGCTGTGGTGCAGATACTCAGAAGTTCTCTGAGTTTTTGTCATCTCTCTCTTGGAAAATGCTGGGAATGTATGTCCCAATGAGCATGAATGGCCATCATGGGGTGGGTTTTAAAACAGTGATGTTCCTTCTGAGTCTGCAAGGAGCAACCCTTGTGTCAAATAGCATGGTGACAACTGTAAGCAATATGTTACCAGCTTCTGATGCGCTGAAGTGATGCATCTTTGGGTGAAAACAGGTCTAAATTCCCCACTCTGATCTTTCCCACCCTTTGCCACCCAGTGATGAATGAAGCAATTTCCTCTCTGTTCCAAAACTGCACGATTGGAATCTTTTGGAATATCTGGAGGGGAAAAAAGTTAATCGCATTGTATGTATCAGTCTAGGTAGAAAACAAATGAAGGAATGGAAAGAAGAAATTGGTGCTTAAGGTAGTGTGAGTATAAAATAAATTTAGGAAGCAGAGAATATACTGAAATTCATTACCAGAAATTTCCAGGGAATTTATGTGGATTAGTTTTTGGGAAGCATCCAGTGTTGCATGGAATACTCCAACAATTAAGACTGCTTGGAGTCCTTTCTTTCAAGCTGTTTATTAATGAAAAATTGACCGCAAATTTCTGAAATCTGAGGATTGACAAAAGAGGAGGACCATATTCTGTAAAAGTCACAAAGTTCTGACTACGTTTAAAATAGCTGGAGTGTGCTTTTTTCTTCTTCAGAATGCGGGCTGCTGTGGAGGAAAAGCCAATGGTCCAGGCTGCTGCATGAATGGAAAAGAAGACAGTGTGGTAAGGTGCCTCTCAACTAGTACTTTTAGTACTTTTTCCTTTATTTCTGATGTTTTAAAGTCTTAGATCTGGCTCATTGTATGCCCAAGCCCAGTGCTTTTATTTTAGCAATATCTACACAAAGCAATTTAGACTAATTTATATTTTATGGTCAGAAGAGTATACCTCAGAAAAGGTATATTTGACATGATTCCACATGCCAGTGTGAAAGGGATGTCACTTTTGATTGACTAAAACATATTAGTGTGTTCAGGGTTGAGGGTTCTGACAAGACATGCAGGGGCATCAGAAAAATAAAACTGGAGGACCTTAAATGCTGAATCAGGTGGCATCATTTTGCTGTGTTTGCCATGTTTTGCTCTATGAAATAGTAACAGGGATTTGAGTTGAAAGAGGAATGAGTTATGGTTGTATGTGGAGAGCTTTCTCCTCAGTCATTAGCCATTTGCATTTTCTCTGTCACAGACAATGACCTCCTCCAGCCTGTTCAATTCTTCTGAGTTCCAGCCACTGGATCCCACACAGGAGCCAATCTTCCCACCAGAATTAATGGTAAGTTCATTCAGAAAGAAATAGCAGTGATTTGTTGGCTTAGTTGTGCTGCACAAGGTTTGAGTGACTCTGTCCTGAGGAAATGGCAGGGCAAAAATGGCTTCTAATGAATGAAAATGCACGGACATGAATCCTTCCCTGTTTTATAAAACAGAAGGTGTTTGAGCCAGAGTGGCTTAGAAGAAATATCCAGGCCAGGTGCCTGCTCCAGCAGTCTGGCTTTCGTTCTGGTTCTTGCCATATGTCTCTCTGCTCTTGGGTTGCCTTCCTTCCCAGTCACTGCCTGTCCGGGGGTGGAACAGTAGCTAAAATCCAAATGTCAATTTACTAGGTCAGATGTAAACTTCTGCATCAAATACTGATATATCTGAGCTTGTTTCCCTGTGTTCCCTTTATAGTGCAGGAAGAGAAGTAGCAACTTCTGGTGGTTTTGTATGGGAGACATTCATGGAAGTGATGTAAAGTTTATAGCTACTGGAAAGTTTATATGTTTAACACATGTTAAAGATAAAAGAAACTCAGGATTTTTTTTCTTTTCTGGTTGATAGAGGTAAAGGGTTGGGTGTTTTTTGCTGTGGGCATGGACCCTTTTCCTAGAGTGTCTTTCCCCAGTTGGTTTTTGGGTAGGGCAGGAGAGGCCACAGGGCCAATGTTGGGCCTGGCTGCTATTTCTGACATCCTGCTGCTACTGAGCAGGGCTGAGCCTGACCCACCAGCCCCTAGAGCTTCCCTGGGCCAGGCTGGCTAGGCCAAGATTCCACCACCATTAAATATTCACCCACAACCACCAGGCAGGGCAGAGGAGAGGCCATCAGCCTCCCTGGCTGCAGTTCCCACCACAAAACTACCAAGCCCAGCCTTGGTCGGGTAATCTGCAAGCCCCAAACAAAATACTACATCTTTCAATGCTTCAGTCCTCCCCTGAGTGAGATAAGGAACAAAAATGCAGACAATGTAAAGGAATTCACAGAATGACCAGGTTGCAAGAGACCTTAAAGATGGTGGAGTCCAACCAACAGCCTGAAGATGCCAAAGTCAATGAAGAAGCCATCCTGGATAGGAGGAATGAGGAGATACCTTTGGTTTTAGGCTGAAATCATCTTGTAAAGATATGAAAAAAGACTCTTTTTCCCTAAAATACATAAAGGTATAGAGATGAAAGTATTTAAATTGTAGATATCAAGCAAAGACCTTCATACTAAAGTAAGCAAATGGTAAAGTGACTGTAATCCTATGAAAAGTTTAAACAGAGAAAGAGAAAAAAAATAATAAAGATCTTGTGCCCTTAAGAAGAAAATAATTTCAGAAGTAAATAATGAGAACTTTTGCCTTTAAACAACTCATCTTTGAAACAGTACCCCATAAGTTGATGTGGCCCATAAACACAACTGTGAGAAAAACTTCTAGAAAATGAGAGGAATTTCACAATTGCAGATTTCTCCAGACAGTTGCTATTCATAGAGAGAACCACATGAAAACTGTTTTCTTGTAGAGAGGTCTCCATACATTAACAAAAAAGACTATTTTAGAAGTAGTAAACTGACTGAAATTTTAGGTTTTGTTTCTTTACACTGTCATTGGGAAAATGATTGTGGGGGGAAGAGAAGTGTCCTAAAGGTTTTATTCTAATTCTTATTACTCTTTCTTTTAGTTACTATTAATAAACTTTTCTTTATGCCCTTTTAGTGTTTTACACCTACTTTACCTTTCTCCTAATCCTATCTCACGACAAAAAATTAATGAGTACACTAATAATTAGCAACACTAAACCCACCACACTCATTAATACATTAACCATAAAATCTCAAATTAACAAAGCAAAGCCACTACAGAACCACAGGGTGTTGCTCAATATGTATCTCAAATAGTTGTCTTTTCTAAAAACTCCCCTCACCACAGCAGGAGTAAAAGTTGGTTGGCTCACAATGACATTAAAAGTTAGGTGAGATGAGTTCCTCTCCATGTTTCATTCCTGTCTTTTTCAGGGATCCTCCCCCCTAAGCAATGTGTCCCAGCCAGGAATCTAATCCAGCACATGACACATTTGCAGCTTCCTTCACATTTAACAACTGAAATTCAATCATTAATTCTGCTACTGTACCCAGCTTAAATGTGTCATGAGCTACAGCAGGAGTTGGTTCTCTTAGACCATAGCATGAGAGAGATTCAGTTTGAGATAGGGCTCCTCTGTTTCTTCTCCAAGATGTTCTCCTGCCCAAGGAGATTTCATGTTGATTTCATGTTTTCTTTAGTCACTGGGTGAAGTAGTTAAAAGGGGAATCAGAACCTGGCCTAGCAGGTTAATTACAATTCATCTGTGCTAAAGACTGGCATTTTTGGATTGAGATGAGAATGGAAAACCCAATGAAGCAACTGGAGCCACGGGCATGTGCCAGAGCCTTGGAGCTTGCTGGCACAGATCTTGCTAGGGAGGTGTAGCTGCAGGATGCACCTGGCAGTACCAGGAAGGGAGAACTTTTGTCAGGATGAGAAAGACTTCCATCACTGCTAGCAGAAGGATGGGGAATGGCAAACTGCCAGCCACAGGGTGGATATCCCAGCCCCCTGTCAGTAACTTGGCTGAGATGGAGCCCAGTGTGGCACAGGCATGGGCAGCATGTGAGCAGGGATTCTTGGCTTGATGGAGGGGCTGAGCTCTGTCTGAATTCCCTTCTGCAGACTCAGAGTAACAAACAGCAGAAGCAGATGTGTTTCAAAGGCGAGCGTGTGATGTGGATCCAGCCCACAACTCTCAATGAACTGGTGGCTCTCAAATCCCAGTACCCCAATGCCAAACTCGTTGTGGGGAACACAGAAGTGGGTAAGAGAAAGAGCTGATGCTTATTATGAACAGTTGGAAAACCTTCCATTAAGTATTTTGTGAGAACAATGCAAATGGAAACCTCTTTCGTGTCATTGCTTTTAAAAAGCTATTTATTTTCAGGATGTATGTAGGAACAGTTTTTCTTCTCAGGTAGATTAATCTCACTGTGAATGGTTTTTCTCCATTCTTTGCTGTGTCAGATGAAAAAAAATGCTATTCCAGATCTCTGAGCCTTTGTGCTATTTTGTGGAATTTTGAGAAGAGGGAAGTTACACAGCATGAAATGTCCCCATAATCAAATTAATTCAGTTGTGAAAGCTGCATTTTTTAAGGACTTTTCAGTGAGAAAATTCTCAAGACTTGAAATCTTACTGCCTTCTCACACCAAATAGATACTTTTGCAAACGTAAGTGCTGAGGAGGATAGTTCAGACATATTTAGTATTTCTGTTGTCTTGAGCAATTGGTTCGTGAAATAATTACTAAATGTTGTAGGGTTTATTGTATTAATTTTCCTTTCTTGAAGGATGATGTGCAACAGTAGCCATGTCACAGGTACCAAACACTGTCTTTTCCTTAAGGTATTGAGATGAGGTTAAAGAACCTCCTGTATCCAGTGATAATAGCACCAGCCTGGATCCCTGAAATGAATGCTGTTCAGCACACTGAAACAGGTGAGCAAAAAAGAGGCAGAACACCTGTGAGGTGAGTGGGGACTCCATGGAATAATAAGGAGGGTGTGAAGGAAAATCCCCAGATTAAAGATTGTTTTCTGTATATGTTATACCTTTCCCATTTTCCCACAGGAAATCAAGTGAGTGATATGTAAAAAACTGAGCTGGGGATGTTTAGCCCAGAGAAAAGGAGGTTCAGGCGTGACCTTATCAATTTCTAGAACTCCCTGAAAGGAGGGTGTAGCAAGGTGGGGGTCAGTCTCTTCTCCCAGGTAACAAGTGACAGGACAAGAGGAAACTGCCTCAGACTCTGCCAGGAGATATCCAGATTGGCATCAGGAAGATTTTCTTCACCTGAAAGCATGGTCTAGCACTGGGCTGGGCTGCCCATGGAGGTAGTGGAGTCACCACCCCTAGAAGTGTTCAAGAAATGACTGGATGTGACTTTTGCTGCTGTGGTTTAGCTGATGTGGTGGTGTTCAGGCAGAGGCTAGACTCAGTGATCTCTGGAGGTCTTTTCCAATCTTAACAATTCTATAATTCCCTTGCCTTTAGCTTTGTGATGGAAACGGGTCAACCTTGCGAATAGAAGCACCTAGGACAATTTAGTGCCGGTGGCCCCGTGTCTGGTAGGATATTTAAAGTGTAGAAACTGGAAAGGACTTGGAGTTCACTTCTCAAAGGACAGACTAATCCCTAAAGGAGGCCAATATTGTTAATAATACACTGATGCAAAAGGGTGGTGTGTTACTGTCATGTGGGAGACAGCACCAGCACGAGCTGTGGTTTAAAGGTGGATTTTATTCTGAGAGGAGGAAAAGAGAGAGAGATGCATTCTAAATAGCCTGGTGTAACTGAAGGTCTAATTGACTTCAGGGGCTATCTGAGCTTGGCAGACACAGTACCTCAAAATTTTTGGAAAACAACATTTCTTACATTTCTTTTCCTTTGTTTGTTTACAGGGGTCACCATCGGCGCTGCCTGTACCCTGAAGTCAGTAGAGGAGGTGATGAGGAAGGCAGTGGCAGACCTTCCTCCATACAAAACAGAGATTTTCCAGGCTGTCCTGGAGCAGCTGCGCTGGTTTGCGGGCCCTCAGATCAGGAATGTTGCTGTAAGTGACTCAGGAGCACCAGGGGCTGGAGTTGAAAGCTCCGTCTGAGGAGCTGCCCTGCCTCAAGCAGTGTTGGTGTGCCCTGTGCATCTCACAGGAGAACGTTTGCAAACCTTGGGAAAGAAACCAGCACACAAAAATCAACCCCAGGAGGTGCTGGGGTCTCAGCTGGTGTCTGTGCTGCACTGATGTCACACAGGGAAACATGGCAGTTCTCCTGGTCTTCCACTGCTGTTATCACCAAGTGGGGAGAACTGTAGTAAGATTTGACTAATTGAACAAAAAACTGTTTAGAGTGCTGGAAAAACTTCAAAGAAGCAGGTGTGTATATATTGGTGTGACAACTAGGGCAGTCATAGAGTTAATGTATCAGAGCTGGTAAATTTTCCTCTAGTTTTAAAGGGGAAGGTGTGCCCAAACTCTGTGTGATCTAAGAAAAAAATATCAAGCAAGCAGTTAAACCAACCTACCAAACAAGAACTTTTGTTCCACGAGACACTGTGCCATGCATTTGTTTTGCAGCCAAAACCCTTGGGTCCTGACTGTTTCTGAAAATACCCTTTTTAGTTTCATGGATCCTCCCTTAATAGCAGGTACAGTGATTGCACAACCATGCCAAAATTCATATGAGGTTTGAGCATAAGGTAGTCTTGATGCATTACCAGAACACTGTTCTAAATCTGTTTCAGGCAAATGTTAATATTGTCTGAGACAGCATCTGATTTCGTGGGGCTTACGTTTTCCCAATTAATTAAAGGCCAAAAATTACTTCAATTTTTAATAATTATTTGATGCATTATTTTCACTGTAGGCTATTGGCGGGAACATAATGACAGCAAGCCCAATTTCTGACTTAAATCCTGTGTTAATGGCAAGTGGAAGCAAACTGACTTTGGTATCAAAAGGTAAGTTACTTACATTTCCCTGTGGCACTGAGGGGAGTGGGATAGTCAGCAGCCCTCTGCCATGGGTCGATAGCTCAGGCCAGAACTTGAGAGTGGAAATTAACATTATTGGTCTGAGTCCTCTGTGTTTTCACATTTTTTGAGGCTAAGGTCCTAAAGCTAGACCTAAGGTTGGCTTCCTAAGGAATTTGGAACTTCTTTGCCAGATGGAATCTCTGGTACTGTGTATATACTTAGAGACACATCCTTGTGAAGAGCTGGTTGAAGATGTGTACTGAGGAAAAATAATAGGCATTAAATAGTTTCTATTACTATCATACTTTAATCCTTCTGGTGTATTCAGATAAAGACTGAAACTTGGGTTGTTTGTTTTTTTTTGTTTTTTTTTCCTAAGAAGAAAGCCAAGTATTTCAGTTTTTATTTGTTCTTATGAAATTTTTTTTTTAAATTGTACCCTTGAAGTAAGTGGACTGTCCAGTCATTGAACTGGGTTTGTGTTCAGGCTAGGGAAATGAAAAAGAGGGGGATTTAATTAGTGTAGGAAACTGGCTCACCTGGAGGGTAAACTTTAATTAGAGAAAGAAGGAGATCTCTTATCAGTTCATGTACAAGGAAAATTTAATATGTAGGCAGAAGCTGTTATAGATTCCATAAATACCAAACTAAATCTGAGAAAGATTTTCCTGATTTGGTGAAAGAGAGTGGAAAAATGAAATCAGATATCAAGAGTGATTTGTGTGGTTTGAAGGCTTTTCCACACATACTATTGCCATTTTTCATTTATTCACCATTGATCTCCCTTTGCTCTACAGAGGGCAAAAGGACTGTCACCATGGATGAGAAGTTTTTCACTGGCTACAGAAAGACAATAGTTAAGCCTGAAGAAATACTTCTCTCTGTTGAAATACCCTACAGCAAAAAGGTAAGTTTGTAAGAAAAAACTTCACTGTCTGTGGAGCTAAAATGCTGTTATTTAAGTGCTGTTTTCAAAGTTGGGCACCTTTTCCCACTCCCAAATGCTTATGTAGTCCCTAGTGGAGCAGGAAGCAAGTGAATTATTTGAAGAAAATTCAGCAGCACACAATTCTTCACAAGCAAGGGGAGCAGGGCTCTGTGATTAAGTATGGTAAGCTCAAGAATTTTTCTAGTGAAAGGAAAAGAAATTTCACTATTATCTCAAGCTTTTTGAGTGCATTTGGTAATGATGAGAAGTGTCAAAATGATGTTCCCAGAGGCAGAAGTTCTGCTTGAAAAGCAGAACAGAAAAGGTTTTAGCAATTTCTGATGCAGACTGAAGTTAATGTGCCAAAGATTCCTGCTTAATTTCTGTGAGCTCATATGAGAAATGAATGGGGAAGTGTCGCTGTGGATAAAAGGGAAGTTCAGTTTCTGCATTCTTGCAAGATGTAAACCACAAGGACTGGCTATTAGGGCATTTTGGCTATGTGGGCTTCCAATGAGGCTGTAGCAGCACAAACCACAACTGATTCAGTGTCTAAGAAGTAAAACTCTGCTTTTTCCTTCAGGGCTGAGAACATCAGACTGTAATTCTATGCTTCTGAAGGTGTTTACCTTCTTAGGGCTTGTGGCTCCTAGTCATAAGATGCAAGGATTTGCAGTATGGTGATGCATTTTCTTTATAAATGGAAAACACTGATTTACTTGAAGTGCCATTGTATTATGGGAGAGAACAAGTAAATCCCTTGTCTATCCTCACAATTTTTTCAATTTAACTACTAACGGAACAAAATTATTTTATTTATGGTGGTTTTTCCATCTATTTCTGGGCAATCCTTCCTTGGTCTTGTGATAAAAGCATCACTTTTTGCCAAAATGAGAAACATGGTTGAGGTTGCCAATGGAAAGCACTGTGTTCCTCCATCCATATGGCAGTCTCATGGCAATTTCACAAAACAAACAAATGTTTACAAGCACAGGCAGTGGCTTCAGCCCTATGTAGCAGGGAAAATTTTCTGCAACTGTGGTTTTCTCATGAATGAAAGCAGGGCTGTTTCAGCACACAGCTAGATAGTTTGGGGATTTTTTGGGTTTTTTTTTTTTGGCTTGGTGTTTGGGTTTTTTTGGTTTTGGTTTTGTTTGTGGGTTTTTTTTTGTTTGTTTTTGTTTTTTTGTTGTTTGTTTGTTTGAAACTGATGTTATGCCTTGCATTCAGGTAACTTGTCACACCAAGGGTAAGACTGGCCAAAGAACAGAAAGAATTAACATGCTCTTGTTGTTTGCCAAGAGACCCAGGCAGACGTGTGATGTGATGGTTCACTTACCTACCCTCCAAGTGAGGAAAGGTCATGAGTGCCTTTCTTCCCCCAGGACTCTGAATGAAGGAAATTAAGGTGTCCTGTGAGGAGGGAAGGCAATATTGCCCTGTTGTTGCAATCCTGCTATTGGAAATCTCTTGATTATACAGTAAGAGAGGAGGTTGCTTTTTCTCCTCTTTGAAAGCTAATTGTTTTAACAAGCAGAGTGGCAGAATGTCCTCACTGGAAAGAGGAGCTATTGATGCTCCTCTGCTATTATCTGCTGGCTGCTGAGTAATTATTTGGATTCAGGAAATGAAGCACACCCTTCAGTTATATCTCCAGTAACAAGTGCTTGACGCACAAAAGGGGCCTCTTGTGAAACTGTTGTCATTGTCAAGAGGAGAGAAATTGTTCTGTCTGATAATGAAAGAATTGCTGTCCACTTCAGATTAGAGGTAATTAATGAAGCAGACTGCTGTGCTGTGTGGAGTCACTTGGAGAGAAGAAACTTGTCAGAAAGCTCTCCAGAAGGGCAGTGCAAAGACATCAGATCTGATTCCTCTCTTAGTCTGCAGGGTTCCTGAACAGCAATTTGTCTCTCCTGCAGTACAGGCAGGTACTGAGAGGACTGACCACGCTGTGGCTCCAGGGTGTCACCATTACATGGTGCATCCTGGTAAAGTGTTAATCTCATATTTACAGCCACTCTTTATAAGGGAGCTGCTGAGTTTTGTGCACTGCAGTTGCTGGTGCATTTACAAGAATTTCCTCGCTCTGTGGAGACCAGGATGGTAACTGAGAATTCTATTTCCTGTAGCAGATTAAATTTTCTTTTATTAATTAGCCTGGTCTACTGAATAGACTGAATTACTAATACTGAATTATGCTGGTCTACTCTAGAACTGAGAGACATTTGTGATTACTGATTTCAGCACTTGCAGATTTCAAAGACTTCTGAAGGGGTTTAGGATATGGGTTTTACTGATTAGACTTCCAGCTTAGCAGCCTGGGAGGAAGAAAAGCTTGTTGAGAAACTGTAATTTTGTTTATGCACAAACAATCTGTCTTAGTTCTTCCTCTTGAAATATGGAAAAATGTGACAGGCATGAGCAGATCTCTGTCAAAGCTTGTTTCCCCCACAGTCCTAGGCTTGGTAACAACCACTGAACTGATACATTAGAATTAATCACTGAATTATGTGAAAATAAACAGTGCTGGCTGAACAAACATGTCCTGCTTGGCCCTGCACAATGAATCAACCAGATACTGTTGCCTGGAATAGCTCATGCACTTAGAGATAGGTAAACGGCTTGTCCACACTTACTATCCAAAGCATGCCAAGGTAGAGGATAAAGAAATATATTCCTGTTTTTCAGGGTGAATACTTCTCAGCTTTCAAGCAGGCTTCCCGTCGTGAGGATGACATTGCTATTGTGACCTGTGGGTTGAGAGTCCTGTTCCAAGATGGCACAAGCAGAGTGCAGGAGATAAAACTAAGCTATGGAGGAATGGCTCCTACCACTGTCCTGGCACTAAAAACTTGCAAGGAGCTCACTGGCAGGTAGGAATTTTTCCTCTGATAAAGATTGTCTCATGGAACAGTGCGGATTTTTACAGGAGCAGTTTAAATATCTAAAACGTCCTTAGTGCTCTCTGAAAGTACATCAAAAGAGAAAGGGGATGAAGTATAATAATGCTTCTGCAGCAGTGTGTTTTGTGTAATGCCTTGCTTCCTTCAGTCTGCCTTACCCTCAAAGATCCATGTCATTCTCTCATTCAGAGAGGCATTTTCTTTCCAAATTCACTCATCAGTTGAAGTGGACAGCACCTAGATGTGTTCATGACCTATAAAACTGGGCTCATTTCAAATTGGATGGAAAAAATCAGGGTTTTTATCATGCAATAGCTTTGCCATATCTTTAGGGGAGATAACATGAGCCCAAGATGACAGCAAAGCACACACAGGTGCTATGAACAGGTAGAACTGATGGCTGTTGCTTGACAACAGAATGAAGCTGTGTCAGGGCATGTTTAGTTTGGATATCAGGGGAAAAGTTTCTTCACCCAGAGGGTGGTTGGGCACTGGAGCAGGCTCCCCAGGGCAGTGGTCACAGCACCAAGCCTGACAGAGTTGAAGAAGCATTTGGACAATGCTCTCAGGCACACGATGTGACCCTTGGGCTGTTCTGTGCAAGGCCAGGAGCTGGACTGGATGATCCTCATGGGCGCCTTCCAGTTCAATATATTCAGAAGAGTTAATCTGCCCTGGTGAATTTAGGTCTGAGCAAGGTCCCTGTGTCCCCTCTGTTCCCTTGCAGAGACTGGAATGAGAAGCTGCTGCAGGATGCCTGTCGCCTGCTGTCGGCTGAGATGGATCTGTCTCCTTCAGCTCCTGGGGGCATGGTGGATTTCCGACGCACGCTCACCCTCAGCTTCTTCTTCAAGTTCTACCTGACAGTCCTTCAGAAGCTGAGCAAGAGTGGCACTGTGAGTGCTCCTTGGGAAGGCAGGTTTGGGGAAGGAGAACCTCTTTGTACTGCCTTGGGGAAGGCACGGGGAGAGTTCAGATTTGAGCAGAGTCCCACCTGATAACAAAATCCACGCTGCAATCGCTGCCAGAGCTGCCCTACTGCTTGCATAACAGTGACTTGTGTATCTTCCCACTTGCTTCCTTGTGGCACTCTCCCCTTGAGGTGGAAGGGTGTAGCTCTGTGGTTCACAGGATGATTCCTGGGCTTCTCCCATTTGATGCATTACAAGTGGTCTTGTGGCTCTGTGGTTGCTCTTGGCACACAGCCTGAGCCTCATTTTCCTTTAACTCAGTGGGTTATGGATTACCTTAAGTGGGAGATGGAGAATGGAAAGTATCCTGAGCTACCAGGGAATGTGAGAAAGGAGTTGGAAAGGAAGGTGATTTTCTTTAATATGTCTCTGGCAGAAAACTGTGTGTGAGCCTGTCCCTTCAAACTACATCAGTGCTACAGAGCTGTTTCACAAAGATCCCATTGCAAATGCCCAGCTCTTCCAAGTAAGTAGTGGTGTCAGCATGATGACATAAATGCAGGCTTTTCTGTAGCTCAGACTGTGCTTCTTATCTTCTTGTCTCCCTAAGTATGGTCATCACAGAAACTTTGATAATGCCATGCATGTAGCTTGTATTTGGGTCTCAATCCTTTACTCATTTTTGGATACTATTCTTTCCTATTATTGCCCAAGAGAGCCCAAGCTTTCTCTGTTGCTGAGGGATAAAAATTGCTTTTCTTCCTGTACCCAGCTCTATATCCAAACTGAAATTCCCCTTCTGTTTTCCCCAGTTATAGCCTGCCTTTCTTGGCATCTCTCAGGCTTCACATTCATGTATCTTCTTTCTTATTTCTCTGTTAGTGACCCATTCTCTTCAGCTTTGAGAGTAGAATCCAGTTTCAGAACTTGAGCCTTCTTATGCAAGATGTGAAATCAAACCCTTCCCTTCCACAGCAATTTCAAAACTCAAACTACTTTCACTCCATTCCCTACAGCTCCCCTCTGTGTAGCCACACCTTGTGGCACCTTGTTTACCTTCCTTTCACACAGGACTGAGCCCCCATCCCACTCCCCATTCACCAGAATGTCCCACACAGTGCTCTTTGCTCTCCCATCAATGCTTCCATCCCCTTCCACCCAAGCCAGCCGTAGCCAGCCATGTGTTTTACTCCAGGAAGTGCCCAAGGGGCAGGCAGTGGAAGATATGGTGGGCAGGCCCCTGGTGCACGTTTCAGCAGCCAAACAAGCCAGTGGAGAGGCTGTGTACTGCGATGACATCCCTCACCTCGAGAACGAGCTGTACCTGACGCTGGTGACCAGCACCAAGGCCCACGCGAAGATCCTGTAAGTGCTGCTTCTCCCTTCCAAATGTTGGAAGCATCCTGTTCCTGGTGGCTTGGAAAACATCAATCTGTCGGGGTGTGGGTGAGGGAAAGGTTTTGCTTAGGTGGGAACTCCAGTTCTTTGCACATTGTTACATGGAGGCGAGCTCTGTGTGTGTGTGACAGCTGCCTTGCAAGTTGTCAGTGGGAATGTGAGGGAACCAGCGCCAAACTTTGGGCTTTGCTGAAGCACAAAAGCCCTCAGCCTAAGCCAAACTTTTTGCATTTCCCATCTCTTATACTCAGGCATGCAGGATTAAAAAGGAGAGGGTAGGAGAGCACCACAGAGGTTGGGATGTCATTTTAATCACTAACTGGAGCATGCAGCTTGAAGATTCTTCTCCTTCTATCTGCCTGAAAAATTAGGCTGTAAGATGCAATTCTATCAGCTCTCCTGCTGGTGAGTCAGCAGTGGGCTGGGTTTTGCCTTGCACAGTGCTTGCCTGCACTGGCTCTGATCAAGCCCTCTGCACAAAAGTCATTTGTGAATTGGCTTCAGCTGTGAGGTGTAGCCCTGTTTGTGCTTGGCTATAGCAAGGTGAACAGGCCAGAATTTGGAAGTGCAGCTGTCTCAGAAAACATCTTGTCCATCCAGGGCGTGACTGGTACCTAATTTATAACAATAGTGAATAGCCAACTCCTAAAGGCCAATCCTGGCAGGTAATGCCATCCACATTCTCATATGGATTTTAATGCTGTCACATTGCAGGACTGGCTGCCCCCACAAACCCTAATTCTGTTTATGTGGTGGGGGTTCTGCAGCCTCTCATCTGCCCTCAGCTGCTTTGGTGTGGGGCACTTTGTGTTCCACTGCCTTGTGTCATCCTCAACAGCCTTTCCATGTGCTGTTCATTCCTTAGGCAACACTTCCTGCCTAGTTAGGCTTCCTGTGCAGAGCTTTCCCATTGTGGCATGGGCAGCATGGTGGTCAGGGATGCACAGATGTAGTAATTGGCTCCCAGGTTATGAAAGAAACTGCTCTGCTCATCACAGGTAATTTTTAGGCGTTGCCGCGTGCAATGCAGACACTTAAGTGGTGTTACTGCCACCAGGGCAGATGGGGAGATAGAGAAGGCATCCCATCCATGCTTGTGACCAAACAGGCAGTGTTTTCTAGAAGCTGCTGTACACATTCTCTTGCATTTATGTTGTGTACACATATTTCAGGCTGGGAGCTTGTAGCGTTCTGCAGAGGAAGTAGGAGAATATTTAGTCAGGGGACAAAAGTATCAATCCATGGTTTTGGCAGTCAAAATACTGACTCTGAAAACTTCCACTTCATCCTAGTCAGATTCTGAGCACCAAGTGTAAATCAGACTCCAGCTGCCTCTGCGTTTGTAACTAAGGGAGGATTAGGGGGTTCTTTGTGAGCTACTGCTGCAGAAACACAGGAAAGAGAACTTTCCAAAGAAAAATAGCATTTTGAGTTCCTGCTGTCTAGGGGTTCATGTGGGAAAGTTCATTCATACATTTAATGTCTTTTTAAAAAACTCTGTGGCTCACTGGGATGTATTAACAGCTGCTTTCAGGCACAGTTTATATCAAAGTTTTAGGAATTTAAACAAGTTGCTGAAAAAATTGCAGTAATTTACAGAAGGCAATAAATCATTCAGTCAGCAAAATCAAAGCCACAGCACTTCCATTGACAACTGTTTCTCTGTAAAACCAATGTACAGAATATTGCAAAAGGATCCTGAAAGTCTTTTGTAGTATATTTTTACAAAGTTCTCCATGTAAAAATTAAATTATATTGTCCTTTTTTAGTTATTTTATCACTGAGTTTTAAATCTATATATGATTGAAGCAGACAAGCATTTTGGTTAGATACTTGTTTTGCTGATTACCAAAGAAAGCCTTTCCTGAAGGTTTTTGTCTTTTTGAGCATCACTTCTTTTGCATCCTCTTAAAAACCCTGAAGCTTCCTTATGATTGATCCTCAACAATTTCTCCCAACTCACCCATGGTAGATGATACATGTCTGCACTAAAATTTCATATTTATCCATATTCCTGCCTTCATGGCAAGAGTCATGGCAGCTAAGAAGACAGTGGGGGCACAGCATCACTAACACCAGCTTGTTATCCAAGAATCTTTAGTACATGTGGCAGCTGGATCAAGTTAAGATATATCTTTGGGAAAAGATGGATGACATAGTCCCAAGAAGCAGGGTGGTGATCAGTTTCACAGTCAGGATTAACATTTTCACATAGATCCCAAATTATTTTAGTCTCATAAATTGTGCTGTCACAGTCTCACATGATATTCACATGGCATAGCCAACTCAAGGAAATCAGGCCTGAATTTGTATTGGAATCTCATAATCCCTTACGCGAAGAAAAAAATGAGAAATAACACTATCTCTCCTTCTTTCCTTAGTTCTGTAGATGTATCTGAAGCTCAGAGTGTTCCTGGGTTTGTGTGTTTTGTCTCTGCCAAGGATGTTCCTGGCAGTAATGTCACTGGCATCGCTAATGATGAGACTGTCTTTGCTAAGGATGTGGTATGTAGCTGAAAACAGCCTTTTTTAATCATGCTGCTCAGAATATAACATTTCTCATACTGTCCTCTCAAGTCTTCTACCTTATACAGAGTTAATTCTAACTGCACTGGGGTCAATAGAAATCTTAGTGCCAAATTCAATAAGGCCCAAGTCCCTTTGCCCTGTGCCCCTCTCCTCTGTTATCTTCACAATTCTTCTCTAAGCTGCAGCCCCCTGGGACAGGCTCGCTCCAAATTTGCTTATGATTATTTTCCATGGGTGCTGATTTTTAATAGACTGGTCTGAACAAACTGCATAAAAGGAATAGATAAAGAGAATTATCATGAGTCTCTTTTCACTGCAAACACACACCCCAAGTGATGGTGGATCCCAATGTTGCCTGTAGGTCACCTGTGTGGGTCATATCATCGGTGCAGTCCTGGCAGACACACAGGAACATTCCAGGAGAGCAGCTAAAGCTGTGAAGATCAAGTATGAAGAACTTGAACCTATTGTCACAATTCAGGTAAGATGGCTCAGTTCTGCATCTGCAGTTGGCTTGGGACCTCCTGCTGTCCAGTTCTGTTCTCACACATTTGGTTACTGACCCCACATTTTGTTTGTGTTTGTGGGTGCAACAGGACACTGATAGAAGGAATAATTTGTGTATTTAAATATAAAGAAGGTAGATCTTTGGTGTCCTGCTGATTTAGAGTACATTAACTTTTTCTGTGCTAGTTAAAGCTGAAACAAATAAATCAAGCTCGGGGAGATAATATTGTGCTCAACAGAAAATTGTTTAAATAAACAAGGTTACTGTGAGTTACATTCTTACCCACAGAAGCTTGGTTTTAATATTCTCTGGTCTGACCCTGCTGGCTTCATTGATATCCATTCCCTCTTCATTCTCTCATTTATAACAAGCAATAATAAGGTGTGAAAATGTCTTTTCTAGCTCTGTCACTGCACTGCTTCTCTGAGATTTCTGCAGACCACTTGTCTAGTTTCTAAGCTAATGAAATTAATTTTTGGGAGCTCACTCCCTGGTGTGAACTGTATGGCCACCGTCTAAGTGGCTTTTTTCAAAGCTGAAGAAATTAATATCAACAATACGTGATCATTTCAAGCTTTTTAACTAGAAAATTTGTTGACAAGATCTCCTTATGAGACAGTAAAAGCAAATAATAATACCTACGCAGCATTCATTTCTAGAAATGAGAAAGAAAAATGTATGAAGCCATTTTTAGTGGAGAAATTAGAAACACAGGATTCTAATGAAATGTTTTGAATAGTCAGTATTTCATACCATGTATTTTGTAATGAATTTTACATGAAATTGTATTCATGTAAATAGAAAGAGTCTGTGTACTGTCTCGTGCAGACATTGGTACTGTCATCTGAGGACAGAGATTTTGGGTTGTTTGGGTGATTTGTGGATTAACAAACAATGTGTGAGACCTTTGCCTTTTCTGTGGCTTCTAGTTGTTCATTCACCCAGGGAACATGAGAGTGGAGCCAAAAAACGTGCTGGTGGTTTTTTTGGGTTTTGTTACTCGATATTTGGTGGGGGCTGTTTTCATTATGGAAAGCTTCAGTTTCAGTAAAAGGAAAATGCCTTTGTTAAACTTCCCTTATATACTTCCCTCTGTATTAGCTCAGAAGTGAGCTACTTCTGCACTTCTTATCTGAGAGGTTTCATTTTCTCTTTCTCTTCTTATTTCTTTTTTTTTTTTTTTTTTTTTCCCTTTATCCCACCCTATGGGCTACAGACAAGAGTTACTGTAAGTTATAAAGTTATGGCTCTGGTGGTTACAGGCCTTGAGGTTCTGGATCCACAATGTAAAACAAGTCACAAGGAGTACCTTAAGATTGTCCAAATATGGTGGTGTTGGTTGTGAAATTGTTTTGTTGCCAGAAGTTATTTTCTATTGCTTTTAGTCAAGTCTCCTGGCTACTACCATAGAAAGTGTCTAATAAGTTCTTGTGCTTTTTATCTTGGATATTTCTTCTTCAGTTAAAAGGTTTGCTTTCATTTCCACTTAGACAAAAATGTCATTGTGTCTTTCTGTTTCCTAGGAAGCAATTGAGAAAAAATCTTTCTTTAAGGATATAAAGAGGATTAATAAGGGAGATGTGAAGAAAGGATTTGAAGAATCTGATCACATTTTGGAGGGTGAGAATAAGCATTAATAATTCTTTTAAAATAGTATAGCTTGTGACAAAAGAAGTCAAGCTGTCAGCCTCCTTTTTTTTTTTTCATATGATACTAGAGTAAGGCTTGCAGGACTAATTTCATATAAAGTTTCAGACTGATATACAATTTTTTTTGTTTCAAGCAGACCTGGATGCTGCCAGCTGTGCCCCCAGAAAACACTCTTTTTTTCAATGAAAGCACACATTTTTCTTGGGCAAATATTCTACAAACTGTTTTTTTCTTTTTCTGAAAATTTTCCCTGTCCAGACATATTTTGGTCTAAATCTTAGAGACAGCCAATTTCCTTTAATCTGGTGTATGGCTGATGGCTGTATCTTAGGCAAAGGGGCCACAATGAACAGATCAGGGCCATGACTGAGAAAGGAGCTTGTTTCTGACATTTAATTGTGTGTAGCATGAGTGGAAATTGTACCCTCAGCACTGCCAGGTAAAATGCCCTGCAAAAGAGCCACATGCAGTGACAGAGAACTGATTCCCAGTTAGATCATCTTGAGGCATTTTGGGTTTCTATTTTTGTTCTCCTGTTTCAAAGTCTGTAACCTTGTATTTTATCTACTAAGCTAGACTACACTTGATTTATTTTTATTCTTATCTCAGTGGTGTTATTGAGGCAGCCTTGAGAGGCACCAAATACTGCATCTCCAGAGATGCTGGATCAATGGCATGGTGTGCAGACTTTTATTTTTGAAATGCCAGCTACTTGTGTTTTATCATTAAGATTTATAGAAAGTGGAAAGGAAGCATGTATTGAATTTTTATCGTGTTTTGTTGTTTTGTTTTGAGTTTATTTTTGTTGTTTCTCAAACATTGAACCAGAAGTGTCAATTTTAGAGCTAGCGATATCCAGTGCTGGGCAAAGCAAAGGGTTGTCACTTAACACCTGTACAGGAGGCAGTGGATTGAAGACAACACGTGATGGGTGACATCTTATAACACCAGGGGTGCCCTTTCTGTGGGGCATTTATTTCAATTTTCTAGGAGAGATGTACCTTGGTGGTCAGGAGCATTTCTACCTGGAAACTCACTGTACTTTGGCTGTGCCAAAGGGAGAAGATGGTGAGATGGAACTCTTTGTGTCAACCCAAAACCCAATGAAGACACAGGTACTTCTCATTAACCTGGTGCCTAAAAGGCATTTGTTTCTCAGTTTCACACTAAATGAATGGTTGTTTTATAGTTGCTCTTGCTTTATTCTTCAATTAAAAACCATACAGGTTTAGAGTTGGGTATGGGATCTAAAGCCTTTATCTGTCCTGCTGGAATCCTGAATCTCCTTCCAGGTGACAGGGATATTTCTGTTGGCAGCACATCTTTGTTAGGAGGGATTACATGCTTAGCCCTTTCTGGGGAGGGTCCCAGCTGCTCAGGAGGCACCATGCTTGAATGACACATCAGAAAGAGAGGTGGTGAAACCACTGGCTGTGCACCAGCTCTCCCATTCCATGGGATTGGCTACTGGCACCATGGGGTGTCCTTGTTCTGTTTACTGGCTCACCAAGACTGTCCAAAGGTCTCTCTATGCAGTGAGGGTGGTATGGATGTCAAAGCCTGTGCTAAATGAGACCTGTGTCTGGGTTACTTCATCTTGTGTCAGTCTTTTCCTGAATCTGACCCTGTGTGCTGCAGCACTGTGCCTTTTCCCCTCAGAGATCAAATGCTGTTCTTATTGGCTCCAATTCCATCAAATCCAATATTTGCACTGTTGAAACGGTTTCAGGAAGGCAGTGTGTTGGCATTTAGTTCTTAACACCAGCTGAGCTCTCTGCATGTCCTGCTGTTTTGTTTTTCTTTAGGAGTTTGCTGCCAATGCACTGGGAGTGCCTTCAAATCGGGTTGTGGTTCGAGTGAAAAGAATGGGAGGAGGATTTGGAGGAAAAGAGACTAGGAGTACTATTTTGACATCAGTAGTGGCTGTTGCAGCCTTCAAGTAAGTTTAAGTGTGGGGGAAGAGGGATTTTTTTCTTCCTTCAGACTGTCCCAGGCTGCCTCTTTCTGGAGCACCATTTCTGCTGGAGCACTTCTCAATACTCTGAATGTTTCTTACTGTACAGCTTATAGCAAGCTTGGGATTTCCCAAAGGAGGTATCTAATGGGTTCCTAGCTGGTAGGAGGGATTGAACCTGCCCAGAGGGGCTAAGTTTATGTAGCAATGTCAGCTTTTAATAGGAAAAGGGGAAAAAATCTCCTTATTCTTTTACTCTCTGAAAACTCTTGGATCTCAAATTATTTGCCTTTCCCCCTCACTTCACCCCAGACCATTTCAAAATCCAGCACCAGCCATATGTTTTTTTGTTTAATAGAGGTATGAAAATATCTTTGTTCAAAACTCTACTAAACCAGTCTTGCATCATTATATGTCTGCTTTTCTGCAAACTCCCTCTTGGGATTTTCCCCTAGGAATGGTGGCAGGCCTTGGAACCCACACTTTTCAAAACCCTAAAAGCTCAGGGAATTAACATAGGTTGCAACCATTTGTAAAGAGTAGATTGGAAGTGTGCTCCTGGTTTCTGGAGTTTTGCTGTGGGCTCATGTTAAACTGTGCAGGTTTTGGGTGGACATGGCCTCTGAGGTCACATTTCTGCCCTGCCCTTGCTGGCAGAGCTGGAGAGATCCTGCAACACAGCAGCAGTTTGATACGATACCTTTGGATGAGGACAGACAAAATGAAACCCTGTTTGTAAATTGACTTTATTTTTTTCTGTTCTGAGCAAGCAATCTGCTTTCTCTAATTAATCAGTAATACATTTGCATCCTTTTCTTCTCTTTATCTCTGCCAGCCAAACCACTGTTTAACATCCTGGAGGCTACAAAACAACATATATGACATTTGCTAGGTACTGGTACAACCTGAAGACAGGCACTTGGAAGGCAAAATTGTTAGAAAATTAAGAATCACTCCTACTCTCCCCCTTGTTTTCCTCCTTGATAATAAATAAGCAAATATAAACAAGGTCAAATTGAAGGCTAGTTAGTACTTTGCATTATTACATAATTCCTGTGGCATTGTCTTTTTCAAAGCCAAAAGAGTGCCTCGAGAAATAGTCTGGAAAACAGTGATTGCTCAGTCATTAGCATCTATCTCTAAAAGAAATTACCCATTTTTTAATACAAGAGTCTTTGCAAGAGTTTTCACAAACAAGTCCCACCTTTGGAGATTTTTTTTTTTTTACTCAGTCTTGCCATTTTCTTAAGAATAAGATATATGAACCAAGCAGTTTACCCTTAACTGTCCATTGCCATCTGGAAAGACAAAGAGAAGAGCCTTGTTCTGCAGGAGCTGCATTGTGCATCTCAGGCTTTGCCTAAAAACCTGTGTTCTTTCCCAGAACTGGCCGTGCAGTGCGCTGCATGCTGGATCGAGATGAGGACATGCTGGTCAGCGGTGGGAGGCACCCCTTCCTGGGCAGGTACAAGGTATGCACACACATGAGCAGAGCCCATGTGCTCTCAGTGCTGTCCCCTGAGACATCAGAGAGCAGTAAGATATTGTGAAAAAAACGCCGCTGTGGTTGTTTCGCTGCTGATCTCCCCCCCTGCAAATGAGCTGTAGCATTTTTCCTGATAAAGTGCTGCAGAAGTTATTTTGGCTTGGATGGTTCCCTTCTTGTGACCTCAGCATAAATAACTCTGCCTTCCTTGCAGCCAAGACTTTGACCCTGCTGACAATCACATTCCCTTTAGAGGTTTGCCCATTCCTGTAAAGCATCCTTTACACAGCAATGTGCTTGGTTAACTTTCTTTCTGCTTCAATCCCCCTCCAACTGCTGCTGCTTTTGAAAGCAAAACCTGTTGAAGAAATTGTGGCTGTGGTAAGCAGCCAGCACTTAATTTAAAAGAGTTCTGTGGAGCAAGATTGACACATATATGAGCCCTCTACTGGGGGACTCCCTCAGCTGCTGGCTGTGCCTGCCCTGTGCAGCGCTGGGGACAGCCAGCCCTCTCTGCCTGTGTGAGATTCATTCAGTTTTTGGAGGCAAGCACAAACCAGAGCATTTTGTTGAAAACTCATTACTGAGGAGACACTCTCTTGGCAGGTTGGCTTCATGAAGAATGGGAAAGTCAAGAGTCTGGAGGTGTCATACTACAGCAATGGGGGCAACTCTGTAGACCTCTCTCATGGTGTAAGTAAAACTTTCTGATGGTTAATTAAGCAGAAGGTGTGTTTCTGTGCAACCTTCTGCTCTGCCTTCAGAGAGCTGTTGCCTACAGCACTGCTTGAACGTGCAGCTCTTTGACATGACTGAAAACAGATTTTGAAGGGCTTTTGGAGCTTCTACAAATGCTCTGTGAGCCAACTGACCTGTCTTGGCACGTACCACGTAATTCTTATGGATGCTGTAATAACTCATAATGAGCAAAGGGGTCAAGAATGTTTGCTTTGCATTACAGAGGGCTGTGATGGAAAAGTTGTTGCACAATGCAAGATGGCTGATAGGTCCCCAGTTCTGGGGAAAGATGGTTCCCTGGAGAAAGAAGCATCCCAGTCAATAGGTTGATCCAGGGCAAGCTTGTAAAGGACTGGCTAAAGCCAACACTGTCTTCACAAGCAGTAAGAACAAAAAATGAGCCCAAGTTCCGAGTTTGTCCCCAAGAAGTTTTGCACTGATGAGTAAAAAAACTCTCAGTTTCTGTCATGTGAGTGACCAACTCAATAGCCTAGTGTCACTCAGGTTTATTCTAGCTCGCTTCCTCCAGTCCACCAAGTCTTTGATAATTTTCTGCAAATACAAGCTTCATAGGAAAGAACTGCAGGACCTCTCTACCAGCACCACATTTGATGCTGGCCATGTGGCTGGTGCTGGGCAGAGCAGAATGACAGGCAAATGTCTTTGCATAAGCTGAGAGCCTGGTTGAGAGCACATCTATGTAATTGCCTTTTTGACTGTGTCTGAATCAGGAGACTGGAAAGTGCTCCATTTAGAGATAAGGTTTGGTTGTGTGTAATGTCCTCTCTGAGCTGCTTCTGGAAGTGAAGTCTGGAAAAACAAGCCAGAAAGAAGTTCTGGCCCTTTCCAAATGTAGACAATAAGTGGACAAAGATCTCAAATCTTGCAGTTCAGTAGTTACTGAAAATGTTTATTTCATATGTTTGCCCTTCCTGCCATAGCCCAGTGCTGAGTCACTTTTCCAGTATCAGATTACTCAAAATGTGAGAAGTGAAAAGAAAGCTCTGTTTCTTCCCGACAGACAATGGTATTTACTAACAGTTTGACTCAGCATGAGCCCAGGGCCAAAAAGGGACTTTCAAGCTCAATCTGTCCCAGAGCCATAGGAGTCAACAGGGAAGTGTGCTTATTGTCCTGTTATTCAGGAGTATGGCATTCACATTCTCTGAAAAGAGAGAGACACAACTTTCTCTCTCAGGATTTTTCCTGGAGAAGCCCGAAGAGAAGAAGAGAAAAATAATTCTTATCTCTACTTGCTGCTCCTGTTGTTTTTGCACATGTGGAATGTGTTAGGAAGATTGTTTACCTGAAGTGATTTGTCAATTGGATTCTGCTGAGGATTGTTTTGTTTCCTTGGCCAATTGGCTCAAAGCTGTGTCCTGACTGTCTAAGACAGTCAAGGGTTTTTCTTTAGTATTCTTTAGTATCTTTTGTATAGTATAGTATCTCTTTAGTATAGTTATAATATAGTATTAATGTAATACAGTATATTTTAATAAAGCAATTGTTCAGCCTTCTGAATCAATGGATTCAGATGCCAATCATTCCCAGACATTGGGGTCACCCTGCACTTGATACAGGAGGACAGCACCTGACATTCCATTGCACATGGGAGGCAGTTCTGGCTGCCCCTCAGTGCTCATCCAGCTGTGATGACTGCACCACTGCAGGGTGCTAGAGAAAGTGCTGATTGTTGTAAACTACCTTCAGAGCTTCCAGTCTGGTTTTGGCACTGGTAAGAAGTCTGACATCCAGTTAATGTAAGATGTGTCCACTTCCATTCCTTTTCTTCACCAGGTAATGGACAGAGCCCTGTTACACTTGGATAACTCCTACAACATCCCCAATGTCAGCAGCGTGGGCATCGTTTGCAAGACCAACTTGCCTTCCAACACAGCCTTCCGTGGCTTTGGAGGGCCCCAGGGAATGATGATTGCTGAGTGCTGGATGAGTGATGTGGCTCGGAAGTGTGGCCTGCCACCTGAGGAGGTACAGACACACTGACATCTTCTGGGGGTGCTGCCTTTGAACAAGCTCTGAGAACTGCATCAGCCACACAACATTTTTAAGCATAAGAACTTTTGCTTCACTTTTGCCAAGTTCCCAGCAGGATCTCAAACTTGTGTGACAGATACATTCTAGCATGGATTGTCTTCTGTTTAATTAAATTCCTTGGTGCCCTCAATTTTGTAACATCTGCTTTAAGGATAGATATTAAAGAGAAGAAAGTCCAAAGGCACCAGGCACCTTAATCTTACCAACAATGTGCTTTAAGTCCCAATCTCTGAAAATTTTCAGCCTTAATGTCTTAGTTCATGTTTTCCCATGAGCAGATATATGTTTGTTAATTATTTTGCTCCTTGGTTCTTTAGAGAAACAGAAAAGGAGTAAAACCAGGAACCAACACACTTTAGATCTCATCCCTCCTTGTCTGAAGCATTAAACTTGGCCTATCCTTTCTGTGTCTCTTTGGGAAGGTGAGGAAGCTCAATCTGTACCACGAAGGAGACACAACTCACTTTAACCAAAAGCTGGAGGGATTTACTCTACGAAGATGCTGGGATGAATGTTTGTCCAGCTCTGGCTATCACGCCAGAAAGAAACTGATTGAAGAATTCAACAAGTAGGTGCCCTGGAGCTGTCTTGTCACTGGGTGCACCTGTTGCCTACTAACTTCTGAAGTTCTCTTAGCAACTTGAGTGATGGGAAGTCATACTTCATATTTACAGACTGTCTTCTAAATATTTGTCCTTTTGAAATCCCTTTATGCTCACTGTCAGAGGAAAAGTCTATCAGTGAGCTGGTAGCGTAAATAGGGCCAGAATCAGACCCAGCATGATGTGATTTTGTAAGTGAACTGTAGCAAAGAGGAGGGGGTCTGTTAAGTCCAGCTGGGATTTTCACATGCCTGTCAAGGCAATCTGTTTATGCTTTTCTCTGCCTTATAGACTTTTTTAGTTGCTTGTATGTACAACTGAACAGTTAATAGTATGGGCAACTGTTTCTCTAATGCTTGCAGAAAGCATCTTCTGTTGCAATTTCCTCTTGTTGGAACACACAAAGAAAGCCTTTAATGCAAAGTAGTGATGAACTCAGTCTTTATCACAGTCAGGGGTTTAATTTCCATTTGATGCACAGTCAGGTGGAAGCACAGTATTGATTTATGATAAAAAGCTCATGGGTATATGAATAATGTTCTTTCCTTGCAGGCAGAACCGCTGGAAAAAGAGAGGGATGAGCATCATTCCTACCAAATTTGGCATCAGTTTCACTGTCCCATTTCTGAACCAGGTCTGTAAATGTCATTTGCCCTTTCACTAGAGAAGCTGCATTTATGCTGCCTCCCCCAGGCCCTCCTCCGTTTGTACCAAACTGGAGCTTCTTGAAGAAGTAGCAAACTAGTTAAGAAAAAGCACACATTTTTCAAGCCCAAATGAGCATCACAACACTTTCCAGTTTATACTGTCCAAAAAACACCACAATATAGCTGCATTTCCATGGTATTGTGTTAGGTTGATTTTTCTACCTTTCTCAATAGCAGAAATATTGCTCCTGTGTTTGAGCTGATTTGATGGACTGTCAGTGGTGTTGGAAAGTTGAGGTGAAGGGTGCATCTGTGTTTCACAGAGGCAGGATTGGATCACTTCCCCTGCTTTCTGAGCTGAAAATACTGACTGGGGTTTGTTATGTCACTGGAGCATCTAGTGTGTTGGTGAGACTAAAGCAAACTCACCTCAAGTGTAAACAAGTGGCTTTAGTTGCACCAAAGAACAATCTTAGTCTAGTTCTGAATGAATTCTCTCTGTAGCCTGCTAAGTACTGCACTAGTTAATTTATGATGATTAATGTTCCCTGTTGTAGGCTGGAGCCCTGCTCCATGTGTATACAGATGGCTCTGTGTTACTTACACATGGTGGGACTGAGATGGGTCAAGGACTTCACACCAAAATGATTCAGGTAATAATGAGTTTGGGCTTAACTGAATAAGATGTCTTTTCAGGACAATTACACTCTCTTTACAACATTGCCTCAGGCACCTTGACACTTCCTCCGTGTGCATGCAGAGAGTTACAAATCAGGCCTGATTCCTCTTCGTTGTTTGAGCAGCAGTGCTAGATTTCCAGAGTATTATCACAATTGAGTATTAGAATTAGATTCTTCATCATCTTAAGTCTCATTATGTAAATAATGCAGGTCATGCTTACAGTTTAACTACTCTGGAAATTTCAGTTCACCTCATAGAGGTACGGTTTCTATCCATTTCATATAAAAATTAGTTGTATAGAAAACATATATATCTGCATATGCTAGTGCTTTTGTAGTCAAAAAGGCTTAAGGGAGCAAAATTCCTTTGGCAGGAAAATCTCATGGGGCTTTTGATCTTCTGATTTTTTTTTAACTGCTGAGAGAAGAATTTGGTCTCATAATAGTGAAGTGAATGTCATTGTGCAAAAGTGTGTGTGCTCACACACAATCAGTCTGTGAAATTCAAATATAACAATGTATTGGCCAGATCTCAGTCACTGGAACAACTCAGTCTGCAGGAAAAATGAAATTTATGGTGGGAGAGGGTACAGGTTGCAGTGTTGATCCCGGGAGTGTGAGCAATGACTGACAATGCTCACGGATAAGAAGTGCTGCTTACCAATTTGTTTACCTTTGCTTCACAGGTTGCTAGCAGGGCCCTGGGAGTCCCCACATCCAAAATTTACATCAGTGAGACCAGCACAAACACCGTCCCAAACACCTCCCCGACAGCCGCTTCCGTCAGCGCCGACATCAATGGAATGGCCGTCTATGTACGGGAGCTGAGTTACTTACAGCACTGGGTTACAAGGGAGGGCTCCAGGGCATGAAAAGCTGCCCTGTATTTATGTCTTGTTGCTTAAGGAAACCATCAAAAGGCAATTTCCAGTGTAAAGATGCCTCATAACATTACCTGGTATAGCAGTGGCATTAGATTGTGAATTACTATATTTTTTCGAGTTATTAGAAACTCTCTTTCAGTCCTTTGGTAGTTCTAAAAATAGAGTATTTGGGATTGCTCAGAAGGAGCAGAACAAAGCATACATTTAAATACCCAGCTTCAAAGTAATTAATACAGCCTTATCTATAACGAATGTATTTTGCTGCATGCATTAATAGCAAATTGTTTGAGAGCTGTTCTCCACAAGCTCTAAGTGTCAATCAGCTCAGAGCAAATGTTCTGCTGTAGTAATGGCATGGTCATGGCTTTCTGCCATGGTGGAGTTACCAATGCGTATATTTGCTGGGTATGTGATTTTTCCATTTTAAAATAAGAATTTAGTACCGGTCATTCTCAGTTTAAAAGACAAGGGGGAGTGAAACCTGCAAAGTAAAATAATCAGGCTGGTTTTATTCTCTGCACGGCTTATCTGTGTAGGTTGAATTTTGGGAAGAAATTTTTTGTTCTTTCAGTGTTAAAGGATCATCTTCTAAGCTATGCTGAGCTGTCCAGTACAGATGGGGTACAGATAAAGTTAATGTATAAATTAGCAGACTTCTTATATTTTGTGTCATGGTCCAGAAAGTTATGTGCTGGATTTGGGATTCCTTTCTGCTATCAGCACAGCCAATCTCCTTTAAAATCCTTTTCAGGCAACATTTCTTCCTATGTAGCAAGACATCCATTAGTGAACTTTGTTTCTTTTTATGATTTGCCAAAGTCCAGAAAGCAATATTGATTTAAATACTAGGCTCTTTAAAACTCTTAGAGGGCTCTTAATACCGTAAGCTGGCTATTCAAATCTTAAAGTATTTCTTCTTGCTCTCTTTGTTTCTAGAATGCATGTCAGACTATCCTAAAAAGACTTGAGCCAATCAAACAGTCTAATCCCAAAGGATCCTGGGAAGACTGGGTAAGCTGTTTGTGTCTGTTATGAGACAAGTGGACATTATCAGAGATTGTTTTAATTGGCAAACCATGTGTGCAGGTGTGTCCTCCAGCCCTTCTGCACCTTGCTAGCATAGATTTGAGCAAAAACAGTGAAACACAAACCTGGCACAGATTTCCAAGTAATTAAAACTTACAAGAGGTCATCCCCAAGACATCAGTTATTACTTTAATCCTGAGATTTCTCCAAATTTTGGGGCCTGCCTATGACAAACTTCATCAGACAAAAGTCTCGAGGGGTTATGTTTATCTTTGTAGTCAGGCTACAGTCTTGGATAGGAAAGGACCTTCCCTTTTCCCAAGGAAACCTGACTTTTAATGAAGGGATTCTGTAGCATAGACAGCCCTTGTTGAGCTGCCATTCAGCCCCTATAGTGCTCCATGTCTGCAATATCTCTGTCCCCTCAATGAGAAGAGATGGATGGGCTGTAAGGCTCTGCTCTTCATCCGAGGAGTTTTGACTTTGAGATTTGGAAGTCAGGGTAGAATTTCCCTCACTAAAGTCAAGATGACCTGTCAATTTAACCTTTGTCCCTGAGACTAAAAGTCTAACCTGTAGCTGAGAGACAAACACAAGCAGCTCTCATCCTCTGCCAATGATTTCTGAGTTCTGCCCTTGAGTAGCTACTGATGGGGCTGTTTGAAGAAGCAGGTGCTATCATGATGTTTGGCAGTGCTGGAGTTGGGTAGTATGACAGCTGTCTGTCACTGGACATTTGCTGCTTGAGGCCTCCTGGAAATGTTTTTGTGCAATCATTTTCAATGACCTCGTTGTACATTTCACTGTTTTCAAACTCTTGTTCACGTTGCCAGATTAAAACCGCCTATGAGAGCTGTGTCAGCCTGTCAGCCACGGGGTTTTATAGGTGAGTGAAAATTCACACTGCAGAGGCACTGCCTCAAGTGCATGGATTGCATCCAGGGAGATTCTGGGAAGATTTACAGCCCCCAGCCCCCTGTAACTGCTCTAAATTAAAGCTGCATTACCTTTCCTACCTACAAGTGATAAGCTGAGGTTAACAGTCTCTTGGCTGGGGAGAATTGATTCCAAGTAAATCTGGAGTAGATCTGACTTCATTCCAGCTGACCTTGGGCTGAAGAGGCATAAATGAAAGCAGAGCTTTGCCTGGGGCTCTGCTCTGTGTCAGCCTTGTGGCCTAGTTTTGCACTAGAACTGCCATGCAGGGTAAGAGGGGACAAGGGTTGTCCTTGAGGAAAATCCTGTCTCTTGTGGCAGGAGCAGATACCAGTGTTTCCAGCAGTGTTCTCCCACTTCAGACCCTGTGTAGTTCTGAAATGAAGCACTTCTCTTAGTCAGCTTTACTGCTGGAGGAAAGCAGAGATCCATCATCTTTAAGGCAGAGGGGTTGACATTAATAAATAAGCATAGTGTTAAGAAGAACCTATTTAGGGGTAAAATACACTATGTTTTAGTTTCTTTTGCATCCCTGAAACGTATTTTTCCTCTTAACCAAGTGACTTGTCAGCATTTTAATAAACCAGTTTTCAGATAAAGTATAAGTAGTCAAATTTGCCATTGACAGTGCTTAAAATCAGTTCTAAGCTTAATAGAGTTTCTCCTTCAGCTTCACTATGTTCTGAAGTTTAATGGCCTTAAAGAAACATTCAACTGCACTCTAAAAGCAAATGATTTTCCACTGGATTGGTAGATAATAGTCCTCACAAACCCTGAGATTTATGGGCAAATAAAGATGGCTAAAACAGTTTGAGAGTTTCAATCAGGTTTTAGAATACAGAGTAGATTAAGCAGATTTCTCTTTATAGTTGTTTACACTTTTAATTTCTGCATGGGTTTGACAGAAGGAATGAAACAAAAGTGAATAAGGATTTTGATAAGTAGCACAGTAGTTGTATTTGGGTTTTTTTTTTTCATGAAATTAAATGTGGTTTTATTTATCTTTGTATCAAGAATTCCTGAAGTTGGCTACAACTTTGAAAAGAACGAAGGGAAACCATTCTCCTACTTCAGCTACGGAGTTGCCTGCTCTGAGGTTGAGATAGATTGCCTGACAGGTGACCACAAGGTGAGGGGTCAGCAGTGAAACAGTGAAACAGAACAAATACTGGGTGTCAGCCCATTCCTGGCTCTGTCATTGGTCTGGTGTGACCTTCAGCAAATTTCTTAACTCCCCTGTTCCACAGTGCAGCAATCCGTAAAGTGTAATAAAACAATAATTATCTACCCTGTGGGGATTTGGGGCTTAATGAATGATTGCAAAAGTTATTGGATTTGCTTGAGTAAGAGATAGCAGCACTGTGTTGGCACAAAAGTACAGAAACATCCCGGAATCGAGTTAATCATTAAAAATAACACTGAAGACTTCTGGAAAGAAAGACAGAAAAAAAATTAAATCAGGATCTGACCTAGTTGGTTATGCTGAGCTACAGGCCACTGATAACAGCATCTTGGAATTAATGTAAACTGGGTCCACTGGACCTCTGGGGAAAACTGCAGTGAGTTCCTTTGAATCACTTTTGGGGTAAACTCAGATTAAAAGTCAGGATGAGAAATTCAGCTGAGATAAGATTATGTGGGATAGTGTTTGGATATTCTTCCTCACATGAGAGCACGGTGGGCCAGTTCCAGAGATCTGTGCTGATTTACCCTTTATTGCTGTTTTTTAGAACATTCGCACAGACATTGTTATGGATGTTGGTACCAGTCTGAACCCAGCCATAGATATAGGACAGGTAAGTGAAAAGTATTGCTATTTCCATCATGTTAAAGCAATCACACTGCTCTCAGGCTTTTCTGTTTATTATCCCTCTCCAGGTTGGGCCTTTGCAAACACACCCTTTTTAACTTGGCACAGAATTACATGGGGAAATATTCTCTTAGGGTTTGGGGATTTTTGCCTTGGATAATAAGAATACAGGATATTGTTCAGTTACCACCCCACTGATGTTTTTCAGGCTAAATCCCACACCTGATATTTATATTCCTATCTGTCAATACTAAGTTTATTTAATTTAGTGAAAATTCTCCTGACTAAAGAGTTAGGGTGGCAGATTCTGTCCTCCAGCTGCTGCTGTGTAGAATTCTCAATAGGAAGTTGGACCAGTCACTTATCTTGCAAAGTCCTTGGGCAGGCACAAGATTACTTCAAAATTTTGTGCAGTAATAACCACACTATCTCTTAGCAGATAAAGGTAATAAAACCAGGGTTGTTTGACAGGCCAAGAGATGAATTGTTAGATGTGTACTTATCTAGGTATCTTAGCTCGCTGGCTAACTCTAGATGTTGATATGGTGTAACTCAAATGAAACTGCTGCAGGATTTGGGATTACAGGAGAGCATGAATTGCAAAGCTCTGCCACAGCTAAAATGAAATTTCTTTGAAAGTGACATTTTTTCTGAAAGATATTTTTTTGGAAGTGTCCAAGAGGAGAGAGGTATTTTCTGTCTTTGAGGCCTGTCGTTTAGGTTTGGGAATTGAGAGATGGGCTAAATGGAGCCTGTCAAAGGGGTCCTCAATTCCTGTGTCCTTCCATGGACTGCTGCAGAGGATCTGGGGGCACAGGAGAGAAAGGATGTGGCATGAGTGCAGGAATACAAGTACACAGAGATGGGTCAGTGAATGCTTGTGACTGCTCTGGCTGTCAGATACCTGAGTGGGCACAGAGAGCAGAGCTGCTTTGTGCAGGGTTGTTCACGCACATCCTCTTCTCATAATCTTTTTTCTCCTAATATTTACAGTAGAAAAAATATGCTAAGTTTTTCAGTACTTAAATGGATATGGGAGTGTTTTTGCAGGTGTCTGTGCTGCTGACCTGATAATACACAGCACTTAGGAAAGCATTTATACTGAAATAGAAAGCATAAAATAGTTTGTCTTTAGATGTTTCATCTTCAGTCCTTTTAGTCTACTTGTTCTTTGATATATCAGCAAGTTCAACTCATTCAATGTTCACCTGCCTGGGAAGAAATCAATATTTTATAATTGATTTTATTTTTTTTTCTGTTGCTTCATCAGAAAATTCCTGTCTTGTGTTTAAAGAAAATCTGTTTGCGTGTATTTGTAAATTGCTTCACCTGCCAGGGAAATGCAGCCACATTTATGTGGGAACACAGGAATTGTGCAAAGACTGTACCCAGCAGAAAGGACATGGGTTTAGAGATAAAAAGCGGGATCTGAGTCAGGTGGGAAGGGTTGAAAACCCTGGTGGATGTCATCACTGTTTGTCCTTGTGCAGGGAAGAACAACAACAGAGCCTGTAACCTTGTTTGGATGTGTTTGTAGATAGAAGGAGCCTTTGTCCAGGGCATTGGGCTCTTCACCATGGAGGAGCTGCGTTACTCTCCTGAAGGGAACTTGTACACTCGAGGGCCTGGCATGTACAAAATCCCAGCATTTGGAGACATCCCAACAGAATTCAACGTGTCCCTTCTCCGTGACTGCCCCAACAGCAAGGCAGTTTATTCATCCAAGGTACGCCTGTGAGGTCTGTGGGCCTCTTACTGCCCCATAACACTGTGAAGCTGAGTGGGATAAAGTCATGATCCTGTGTGTCTAAGCAGTTCATCTCATCATGATGTGGTTACTCTGAGGTCAGGATGTTTTTCTGTTTCTTATCAGAAATGTGTGTACTATCCTTTCTAGTTAGGAAGGACTGAAGTAACCTGCACGTTGCTGCCCTGATTGTCCATTAGACAGAGCTGAAGTGGCTTTGCTGTGTGATAAAGCTTGTGTTTTCTTCCTGTTTCTTCTTTAAATGGACTGAGGGTTGATTTAGCTCAGTCTTTCCTCACTGATCACACCTGGCACACTGGAGGCTGTTTTAGCATCATGTTTCCTCACTGAGCACATCTGGTAGACTGAGGTTCCCATCTGGAAGGCAAAGCCTCACTCTTGCTTGTGCTCTGTCTAGGCTGTGGGAGAGCCGCCCCTGTTCCTGTCTGCCTCAGTGTTTTATGCCATTAAAGATGCCATCTACTCAGCAAGGAAGGACTCTGGCCTGACAGAGTCATTCAGGCTGGACAGCCCTGCTACCCCAGAGAGGATCCGCAATGCCTGTGTGGACATCTTCACCAAAATGGTAACAGCCCTGCTCTCCAGTCTGCTCCCTGGCCAGCCTGCCCATGGGCAGTGTGCCTGGAAGTCACAGGGGCCCAGGGCTGGGATTAGGGCAGGACAGGGAGGCTGTGTCCCTGCTCCAGCAGATGGGTTTTGTTTCGTGGGTGTTATCCTTCATTTGCCATGCCATCAGCTGAGAGCCAAATCCCCAGGCCAGCACTGCTAAGGCTCCCACTGCAGGAAGGGCTGTACAGTATCCCTGAAGATCAGTCCATTCCATTCTCCCAGTGTTGTGTATGGAACACTGGCTGCTTGTCCTGATGCTCCTGACTATCATCTCTCAGAGAATCACCACATATGGTGAGGGCCACGGTGTGATTTAGTGGTGTCCCTCAGCAAGGGAGGGGGAGAAAAGTGTTCCTTCAAATACTCCCTTCTTCTGAATGTTACGGCCACAGGAGTCTCCTTGGAGCTGTGGACTTGCTCTGAAGGAGTGCAGGAGTTATCCCTGTCACTGGTTTCTCTTGGGCTGCTCTGTCGTGGTGGTGTCACAGGGTTCAACTATCAGGCCCCTAACAGAAATGCCATGAGAGTGACATTTCTGTGTTTGGAAAAACTGGGATAGCAGCTCCTATCTTCACAAAGTCCCCCACCTGAAATGTGTGGGACATACGGAACACTGGACACGACCCTCATTTGTTGCTAATTCAAATATTTTTTCTCTTTGTAGTGCCCTTCTGCTGAGCCAGGGACCTTTAAGCCATGGTGTGTGCGTGTGTAGGAGGAAAGTTTGAGGAGCAAACTCTGCTGAAACTGAGCTTACATCAGAGGAACCACAAGGCAGTAGGACTATAAAGGAGAAAAAACCAACCTGTGTTCATGTGGCTCAGCCACTGATTCACGGAGCTTTCACATTTAATTGTCCAATCATTATTTTCTCTATGAGAGGAAATTGCTGCCAGATTATAGCTGTGATGTAAATTCAAATGAAGACTAAGTTGGAGGTGATGTTATCCAGGTGTAATTGAAAAATCTTACAGATTTCATATAAAATTGCTGCAAGGATGCTTCTTACCAGCCAGTGTGAAATAGCAGAGTGGTTGTTTCTTCTTTTTCTTGTTATGGGGAAAAGATGTATCACCTTGTGATGCTACACCAAGAAGGACTGAAATGTGTTGATCCCAGACACAGAGTCCTCTAGTTGAGATGGGGGAAGATCTAAGAGGTGCTGAGGGCTGGACCCTGCTGTCTCCCCTTTGCACACAAAGCCAGCTATATCCTAGAGGAAGATGAGCAGGACTTTTGGTGTTGGCTAATGAAGATGGTCTTACCTGTGTAACAAAAGAGTTTCAGAGGAAAAGGCTAAAATGTGACCAACTGATTTACCCCAAGTTCAATGACTGTTGCTTGTTCAATGACTGCACCTGGGCTTTAATGAGATTTTAGTTCAAGTGCTACCTTGTCTTCTCTGATTAAAGATAAAAACTAAATATACCAAGAGTACTTCCAGCAAGATGCTGCTTTGTTTGACCCAGATTTTTCCCATCCCACACCTCCACTTCTCTCCCCATCCTTCAAATAGGAAAGGACATCAGAGACCTTGGAGTAACAGAGGAACTTGCTCATCGATGTTCCCAAGGTAATTTACACCAGCCTAAGCAAGGGGCACGAGGAGGTTGGGCACAGCTGGGGATTAACTGGCTCTGGGTGCCCTCTAGGGTAAATCCCTTGCTGTCATGGCCTTGCCTTCTTTTCAGGAGATTTCTTAGTTTTGCTGAATGTAAGAGAATGGATACATTTTGCTATAGGGAGTGCTTGTCAGAAAAATGTGCTGGCTATGTGATGACCTGATGTCATCTGGATTGAATATATTTTTTATGTTGGATGTAGTGCTGGGCATCCCTCCTTGACAGATTTTGTCACTGTCAGATTCAACACTGGAGCACCATGTTATCTCTAGATGGTGTCAGCCACATACTGTGCTTGCTTATCATTTGCAAACTTCTATCTGTTTTTCTGGCCCACTGCTTTATGAAAAATGTCCTTTTTCTCGTTTTGCACTCCCAGGGCCATCAAAAAAGTATGGTGCAAGAGGATGTAACTCCTTATATAAAATTCTGCTCACATACAAACTTCTTAAAATTGGCCTTCATCTTAGGACTGGAAAATGTATGCTCAGTGTGAAATATTTTTTAAGCACTCCAGGGTATATTGCTTGGAAAGGTGTAGATTTATTTCTCAACTCGAAATATTATGGATCTGCCATCTAGAAGAAGGGAATTTGTATATGTGAGTTGCAGGAAGTATTTTGTGCCTGTTGGGCTTGCTATGTAATTGTTTTATTAATTGAAATATAATTGGAGATTCTTAAGCTCTGAGGTAGTGGGCAAGACGACATTTTTGTTTTCTCCTGAAAGCTGGTAATATGTAAAAAACCTCTTAGAGAAGAGCGTGTGATAATTCATGTGCAAGAACAGCTATTGGAGCCTGTGTGTCCACATTCTTGGGTGTCCAGGGAGGGATGCAGAATACTAAGTCTGTAGATTGGTATCAGCTGTTTCTGTGAATTCCACCTCGTGGGATTGCTGGACAGGCTCCTTTGGACCAGGATGAGAAGAAATACAAAGGTGCTGTGTGCTAAAGCAGAGCATGGAGACACAGACAGAGTGGGATATCAAGGATCCCAGGGGTAAGCTGCCAGTGTTCACAATAGGCCTGCTGCTTGTGATGGTCCTGGGAGATGTTGGGATGTCACTAGCAGGATGAGTAAGTGCTCTTTGTCTCCCTGCTTTTGGAGTTTTCATCATTTCAGGATGGGTTTGTGAGTGTCTCACAGAGTCACAGTGGCTGCCTGGTCAGGTGAACTTTTTAAATTAGATGTATCAAGTCTCTGTTTGCTATTTGCTTTGTGAGTTAATTGGAAGCACATTTGGCAAGTTCTGTGTACATGCAGTGGTCAGAGCAGGCTGTTCAGAGCAGAACTGTGGAGCCAGTTTTGCTGCAGCATCAGTGAGCCACTCTTTGCCAGGCAGCAGCCCTGGTCCTCCTGATACCCTCACCCAGCTGATGGAGAGAGGAAATACTTGCCTTTTGGGTGCACTGGAATTGAATGCAAATGAAATCAAACACCTGAAGAGACAGCAATGGTTTAAAATCAGGGTTGCAAAGTAATGACAGCAACTGCTTTGTGAGGGTGTAGGGAAAAGGGAAACTTGGAGGCTAACAGGAACCTACAGGAAGATCATTGTACTACCTGCCTGTGCTGTGGGACTCTAAGGAACATGAAACTGAGGTTTTCATGTCACTGCTCAATGTCTGAACATTTCATACATTGTTTTCATGGAACTAAGTGCCTGGCACCTTAGGAAAGGACTGGGAACCCACTGGGGAGGGCTGACAGGAAGAGAAGATCCCTGACCTGAGTGTGCTCTGCACTACAAAGCTGTGGGGAGCAGCTCTCCTGCCCTGAGTGCACACCACTGTCCCCTGCCAGGTGCTGTGTCCCATCTCCTCACACTACATCTCACTGTGTGTGGTCTCAGCTCACTGTCACTGGAGGGAAAGCTACTCATGAAGAGAAAAATGTTCCTTTTCTAGTACTTTCCAGTGAAATAAAGCATGGATGCAAGGCTCCAATTTAATGGCATATAATTGGAAATTTGCTGCTTTTCTTCCTCCAGAAGTCTATCTCAGAAGAGGAACTATGCCATCTTGCTAGACTCTAAAGTACTGCGCACAATAACGGCACTTAAATAGTAATTACTGCAGCTGGAGAGTGTGTGGGAGTGTGAAAGGAGCCCAGCTGATCTGATGTTTTAATGCTATTAATTGCATGGCCTACTGTGAGAGAGAGGCCAAGATTTTGGTAATTGTTTTAGGCCAGTTCTAATCAACAGTTTTCACTAACATTCTTTAATGAGCACTGTCAAAACGGTACCATGAATGTACGTGGAATTCTCTGTGAATGTCACAACATCACAAAAATAAAGCTGCTAAATACTCTGGAAAAAAAAATATGCTATGGTCAGAGTCTGGCAGGATTTGAAATCTAGACAACTCATCCTTGGTGTCTGCTTGACAAAGATGGACCTTTCCCAGAGCCTGTGAGTCAGATCAGCTCGGTGACCGAAGCAGGGAGAGGGCGGGTCATTGCTCTGGGCTGCCCAGCTGCATGGAGCTGGGAGCCAGCTGGAGAGACTGGGCCTCTGTCTGGCCACGCTGGCACCGTGTCCAGAAGAAAGCAGAGTCAGTCCTCGTGCTTCTCTGCCAGCAGCAGCCTGTAGTAGCCACATCCTGATTTCCACTGCAGCACAGTGATGCATTCTGATGCTTCTAGCCACCTCCACAGAGCCCACCAGCTGCTGACACAAGGTGGGAGGCAGCTGTGGCTGGTACCTGGTCAACACTGGCACTTCCCTGTCTCAGGGCTAGTGCACCAAGCTGAACACTGGACTTGGCCCATTGGAGTCAGTCCTGGAAGGAGGGGAGCCAAACTCAAAACCTGTGAATGGAGCAAGCATTGGGTCCCAATCCCAAGGCCCATTTGAGCCCACACACATAGAAGAGGAGGCTGTAAAACAGGAACAGTTCACACAGAACAGAACAGACCAAATGATGGGCTGGGCTTGACCTTCCCTGAGCATTAAAAGATTGGGAATATTGCCAGTGGTTCCCCAGCAGGGTATGCCACCCTGTGTTACATGTCAGCCTCCAGGTGACATGCTCCTATGGGAGCTCTTCTTTTATCTGAGTGGGAAGATTTGTCAGGAAGAAGCCATTGCCAAACCTCTTGGAGGCCAGAAAAGGAAATATCAGCACAGGCACAGTATGTGTGATGCTACAGTTGTTTGCAGCAGGTCCAACCCACCCTACCCCAAACTGCTGGGTTTATCCCATCACAGTTCAGTTCATGCAGTTTTCCAAGTCCAGTGCCACAAGTTTCCCTAGTGCCTGCTCTTGTTGAGTTTAAACACAATTCAACCACGTTGATCCCCTGTCCCTGGCAGTGGTGTGTCTCAGCTCTCTGACGAGTCTTTTGGACTGTGACGTGGAAAAACTCACTGCAAGCAGCTGTGAAGCAAAGACCTGTCAGTATCTTGAAGCACTTGCTTTTGGTTTAATGCTCCCTGAAACAGTTCCTCCCTCCGTACAGGCTATTTCTGCCAGGTCTCCGCAGTGCTGGGATGGTCTGACAGGTAACTGCTAGAAAATGGGAAAGCAGCGAGGTCCCAGCGGTAGAAATGAGAGAGCTGCTGCTTCTGTTGGGCAGACAGCTCGCTGAACATCTGCTCTGACAGCCACCTGTAGGTCCACTGCACCTGGCTGTCGGTGAGCTCGGGGAGGAGGCTGCCTGCAGGCAGCCCAGCCCGGCGCAGCAGGTGGCCCAGCTCCTGCCTGAGGAAGCCAAACATCACCACGTAGTCGTACTGCACGAGGCAGGGCTGGCACAGGCTGACCAGCGGTTTCCAAGCTTCGTGCTCCTTTCTGCTGTCTAGGACTTCCTGGACGAAGCTGCTGAAGGATGGGTTGACTCCCATGCCTTGCAGGAAGGTGGCGATCAGCCTGTGGAAAGGGTCCCTGACAAAGAGCACTTTGGTGTAAGACCCCAGCATGGCCTTTCTCTCTGTCTGGTTGAACTCGCTCAGCCGTGTCTCCTTAGCATGCAGCCGGCGGTAGGGGAGCAGCACTGGCAGCGTCACATTTTCCTCCTCAAGCTTCTCCAAAAGCTGATGCCATTCCTCCGCCCCTGCTGATGGCACTTGGCAGTACAGGAGGTCCAGCCTTGTGTTCACCCTCAGGCTTGGGAGCAGGGAGGCTCTCTCGTCCCGGCTGCTCGGCAGCGCGGTGACTTTGCCTTCTCGGCTGCAGAAAGCTCTCAGCCTCCTCTTCCTGAGCTGCTGGACGTGGAGGAAGGTGTCCAGTGTCAAAGTGAAGCCCTCCTCTGCCTTGGGGGCCAGGTCACCTGGGAAACAGCATTTGGAAAGAACACAGTGCCCTGAGTCAGACTCCAAGCACACAGTGCTGTTGCAGGCTCTTCTCCAGTTATTCCAGCATGGAAAGGATTCAGCATGGATGAAGTGGGTAGGAGAGGGGAGACCAGTCCTGTCTGGCAAAGAGCCGGGCTTTGCTGGGAAATGGGTTTGTGTCCCCATGAACATGTGAGATTATGGACACCCAGACCCCCCTTTCCCCAAATTACCATGCCTGAGGACGGCTCTAAACCACAGATTTATTCTGCAGGTCCAGTTCTCCACTAAATCATAATTTTTGCTTTTAATTCCTTGCTTGCAGCTGAACGTCACAGAGGTGAGTTTACCAAAGAGTCAAAAACATTTTGAGAGACAAGGCAGTAGTAAATTGGTTTGTAGCTACAAGTGCATGATGTCCTGCAAACCCTTTTGCATCTGTTAATAAGTTAAGATCATCTACCAAGTATATGTGAGTAAGGGATTATTCTGAATGGCTCAGGGTGAATTAGGGACCCAAATGACATCATTTCTTGCATCACTCCTATATGTAAAAGTTTTTCTGTTGTAGATAAAAAGGCAAAAGCAAATAAAAGGCAAAAAGCAAAGAGAAGTGAGATGACAACAAAGCAAATATAAAAGGCAAAAGCAAATACAAAGACTCCATGAGAGCAAGTTTAATTTCTCAAATTTCAGCTTTGCTTTTTTGTCTTCTTATTTTTGATGTGAGAAGGCCAGAGTGGGTTTGAATGTGGAAGATTAATGCCTGCCTTGTTAGTTTATTTTCTTTAGCAGCAGCACATCTGCCTCATCTGCTCAGTGCAGGCATCTGGCAGCCCTGGAGAGACAGTTCGATGGTTTGTTCTGGGTCCTTGGAAAGTTAAATATTTGAGGAGTCTCTTGTACAGAGCAGCACAGGTAAAAACAGAGAAACACAGTTACAGTTAGGCACAGGACATCAGGAACACAGTGATGCCTGAAGCTATCCCGAGCTGCTCTTTGACTCACCCAGACCCAGAATGACAAAAAAAAAAAACCACCTTTGCCCTGGAATGATGGGAAGGATGCATTTTTAAGGCAAGAAATGCAATAATCACCAACGCCCCTACTCCCTCCTGCCCTCCCAGCAGCATTTCACAACAAAACAATGAAAGTTTTCATAACAAAAGTTCTGGGAGTTCCCTCCGGGAGCCTGACACCTGTTTTCCCCACCGCACCTGAAATCAATGACCCCACTAAGAACATAAAGCTGCAGTGCCCCACAGCCGCGGGCGGGTCTCAAACACCATGCTAAGGGTGTTTTCTGTCCTGTGCGCGTTTGCCTACCTGGACCCTCTGGAATAAGCTCCAGGGCATTTCCCCCACGGCACAGAAAGGCTGCAGAACCCGGCTGGCCGGGCCTTACCTGCGTGCCTGCGGGCCCGGCTCTGGAGCAGCAGCCGCCAGCCGAGGAAGGCGGCGATGGCCAGCGCGGCCGAGAGGCCGAGGCGGGGAAGGAAGCGCATTTCTGGGGTGTGCTGGGTGCCGAGCACTGCTCAGCAGCTCGGGACCCGAGGGAAGGGTGTCGGGGAACCTCGTGTGTTTATTTAAACACACCCAGCCGGAGCTGGGTTAAAGTACTGTTTGGGCAGCGGCTCGGCGCGGGGAAATGGCCTGAGGCACAGCAGGTGCCGCCTGCCTGCGCTCGCTGCGTGTGAGATTTTTGAGGTAGAATCTGCCTTGTTACTCAGAGTCTGTGCCATGCCAGGTGGCAGTGGTGTGAGGAACAGGCCCTGCATCCCCGCTCTGTGCAGGCAAAGATGTCCCTGATTCCCCTGACACTCCCAATTCTCGCCGCTTTTGGCACCGAGGGAGGGAGGCACGACTGGGGAACGGTGCTGTGGGGAGCAGCCGGGACTGGGACTGGGGCTGAGCAAGCGAGTGCTGGGCCATGCTCCTGCCTCGGTGCTGCTGGGGCTCTTTTAAGCTAGCAGCTGTGGCAGGGGAGGTGACAGGGCACAGCCAGTGTCATGTGGCAGGTCGACGACGAGCCACGGACTGCAAGTGCTGAACTGTTTGTGTCCTTCTATTTACGGCGGGGGCCCCACGATGCAAAACAAGGGGGTGAGCTCCCATGCCGGCAGCGAGACGCGCTGCTCCCTCCTTTCGTCCAGGAGCCACCCTGTGGGATGGAAACCCTCCTGCCTGCAGTTCCTGAGGGCTGTGCCACGGGAGGATTTGCTCTCCTCCCAGGCTTTCCCAGCAGAGGGTGCTGGGTGTCCGACGAAGCCCTGCCCTGCCCTGCCCGCCGCCGGGTGAGGCGAGGGCCGCGGGCTCTGCGCGCCCGTCCCCGCTGCGGCTTCGCGGATCGACCTCGCAGCTGCCCTGGCCGCATTTGTGCCTTTTAATGCCTTTCTGCAGCGAGGAGGAGATGTTTCCTCCAGGTCTTGTGGCCAGACCCTGCTGCAGGTGTCCCTGCAGCTACATCTGGGCGAATCCCGGTACAGCCAGAGCAGGGGATGTTCGGGGCGAGTGTGAATGGCCGTAATTTGGTTATACATTTCGGCAGGGATTGTCCCAACCACAACCCCAGCGAGCAGCTGCAAAGGGTAGGGAGAAATGCAGCTGATTTCTATTTTACAGTCGTAAAGTGAAAGCAAAGAGATATTCTCTGTCTGGGAGGCAGAAAGAAATAGTGGAAAACCCCTTTTGCTTTGCATTGCAAGGAAACTGGACTTCCCAAGTTACGTCAGGTTAGGGTTTCATCTCCCCTTGCTCTAACTTGTTTCTGCCATTTAAATAGTGATTTTTAATTTTTTTTTTCCCTGGGATTTGTTTGTTTGTTTGTTTTGGTTGTTGTTTTTTGTTATTTTTGGTGCTGAAAAGTTTTCTCAGGTGTCTGTAGACACTGAAACTCACTGCTGGGCTTCCCCTGCGTGCCCTCCATTCACCACTTAGCCACAGCCAGCAAGGCTGAGACTGCAATTCTTGAGCTGAAAGGCTTCCTGCTATATGCTTATAGGGAGCCAGCAGCCTTTTGGGGCACAGAGACTGAGTCAGGTGTGGAAATGCATTCACATCCTACTATTTAATGCAATTGCACAAGGGAATTAGTTAGGGAACTCATATGAAGCTTCCCGTAATTTAGGAAAACCCTCATTGCCATGAATGTGAGACAAAGCAATTTTCTTTTTCTTCACACCAGCAGTAGGATTGCCTGAATAAGGATTTCCAGATTTTTCCCACCAGTATCTTGAACAACATTGCCTTGGGCTCCCTTTTTCTCCTCACAGGACGCATACCCTTCAGAGATATAGGTTAATAAACATCCTCCTCTCCAGCCTTCCCACATTCCTCCCACTTCCAAATTTTGCAAAGTATTGTTTTGTGTGACCATGACCCGTGGGCACTGATGTGAGGGTTCCCCCCCTTGTTCCTCCTCATGCCTGCCTTGTGGGAATGTGAACTTTGCAAAGTGATGGCCTGCCTCGTTTGGCAAGGGATGTTTTTACGCTGCGAGGAAAGGAAGAGCAAGAGTGGAGAGGAAACCTTGTTATCCTTCTTCTTGTTTGGAAACTTGCATCTGTCATCTGTGTTTTGCAAGCACATTCAGGCCAGTCCCTCAGCAGGAATATGGGAGCAGTTGGAGAAGGAGCAAAGTTCCCTGCTCCCAGAGCATCATGTAATGTGAAAAGTCTCTGGTCTTTGGGAAGGGTGGTCTTGAGAGCAGGGCTGCCAGGCTGCTGGCTGGGGATGCATTGCACTGAGTGGACAAGGACTCCTTGAAATCAACCCAAAAAGTCAAGGGTGGGAGTGGGTGTTTGTGAATAAACTGGGGTTTCTGCAGGTGGCCTCTTTTCCATCATGTCTCTGGGTTCCCAGAGCTCCTCTCTGTGCCTGTGGAGAGCCTTGGCTGCCCAGCTTGCTTTGAGGGTGGAGCACACACCCCATCACCCACCCACAGGGCTATCTTACTCTCAGGGATGAGGTTTAGCACTTCGGTGCATGAGCTGGAGCCCATGTGTAAGGATCAGCTCCTTCAGTCTTATGGTCATTTCCAAATTTGGCCAACTCAGCTGCTTTCTGGTGGGATTTGGGGTTTTCTTCACTCTAGCTCCTGCCAGATGTGGGTGAGCCAACCTGCCCAGCACCCTGAGTCCATCTCCATCTCCTCCAGTGCTTGCATTCAGCGCTGCCACTGTTAGCAGTGGATTTGGAAGGTGGGCATTTGTCCTGGTGCATTGGACAGGGAGCACCAGGCTGGCTTTGGGCAGGCAGGGAGAAGCCAAAGGCCACAGGGACTGCCCCACGCAGCAGCATCCTGGGACTGAGCAGCACTGGACCAGAAATAGTTATGCAATGTGGAAAGGAAGGGAAAGCAAGTTCCCATTGCACCCAAGGAGTGGAGCAGGTAGGACAATGTTTGGAGTGGTTGTACAACTCTGGCGCTTCCTGTTTTCCTGCGGGCAGGAGCTGTGATTGTCACTTCTTATTCAGCTCCTCATCCTGGGAGGAAGACAGCATCGGGCTGTCCAGGGGCAGCAGGATGTTTATGTGGCAGGCTGAGTCAAGGTGCTGCTTTTAATACACCCCAGAGCAGAGTCATTGGGGGAAATGTACATTTTAGATTTCTTCTTTTTTTTTTTTTTTTTTTTAAGGCTCATGAACATCCAAAGTGCTTTGCAATTGCCATTGAGCTGTGTGGCTGAATGCCAGCTGAGTGTCATTGTTTTCTAAGGCTATTACACAAGGATTTCACAGGGTGCCATGAACTACTGGTAATTTAGGGAGGATTCGTCTAATTAGTGATGCTGCATTGAGAGGCTTTGCTTAATTACTCCATAAGCTGTTAAAGTTTGCATTGTCTCAGCCAGGCCCCCCTCAACCAGAGCTCCTAGAGGTGGTGGGGAGAGGATGAGGCAGCCATGTGCCCATCCAGAGAAGCCCTCTCTCCCTGCTTTATTAAGGATAAAGGCATTTCCCTGGAAGGGGGGACCAAGGGACTCAATATTTAAAAAAATATGGGGATTGTAGCCATTATCTCTCAGATGGGAATCCCATGGGGAAAAGTAGCTTGTGTCTGGATCTATGTATGCAGGGGAAGAATGCTCATGGGACTAGTAGCCATCCCATTGCCTCCATCCCATCCCCTGCCATGGGACCAGCAGCCATCCATCCCATTGCCTCCGTCCCATCCCCTGCCATGGGACCAGCAGCCATCGCCCCTGTCCCAGCATCTCCTCATGGAGCTTTGTGGTGCCACCTGAGCAGCACAGGATCTTTTACCACTGAGTGTTTCTCCAGCCAGATCTCAGCCTTGCTTTGTGTCCCAGACTCCTCCTGGCCTTCCTCCCTCTTTAGTGCTGCATGGGATAAACCCAAAGTGCTCCCAGACAAACCAGGCAGTGCCTGTGCATGTATGGTATTTTGGAAAATCTAGCCCTTCAGCTTCTCTTTCTCATTTGTTTTTTAATGTGAATTTTGTTTCATGCAGATAGCTCTGATCTTTGGACTCTTCTTCCCTTTGGGACCTGAGTAAGAAAGAGATCCTGAAAAAGCCCTCAGGAGCCACTTATGCACCCCACCAACCTGGGGACAAAGCCTCTGCTCGGTCCCCAACTTCACAGAGGTGGGAGAGTTTTTACTTGGGTGGCCTCAGCCGCATTGCTGGGGGCAGCACAGAGGAGATTGGGGTCTGAAACATCCCAAGATCTCTTGAAAAAGAGCTGGTGGTGGTGAAAAACAAGATGGTGGGAAGAAAACCTCTGTTGTAAAACAACACTTGCTGGAACCAGACTTTGATGTCCTGCTGTGGTCCCTGATGGGAAAGGGAGGTGCGGGCTGGGAGGAGATGGGCAAAGGAAGAGGGGATCTCCTGGGATTTGGGGTTGTGTCTCCCATGTGTCCTCTTTTCCTGAGCCACAACTCTGTCACTGCAAAACGGCTTCCCCAGGCTTCACACCCTGTGCCTGCCCTGTTTTTTGGGGGGAGAGAAGCACTTTTGCTTTGTTTAGAGCAGCATTTTCCCCTTTTTGAGTCATTTTTTGTGCTGCTGCCTGATCAGGTGAGGAAAGCTCTCACCTATGTCTGTTGCTGGGCATGGGGGAATGGATTCTCAAGCGGCTTTTGACCCAGGGACTGGCATTTTGCTGATGCTGCTGAAAGCTGAGTTTGTCTGAGAGTGTACCCAGACATCTGCCCACTGTTCCTGGCCTCTCCCAAGGGAGTGCTGCCCCGTGACACTGCAGGCTATCACGTTTTCTTGGTTGCTGGTTGTTTCCATTATTCATACAGCAACTCTTTAAATATTCAGAGATCTCTTGACTGGTTTTTCAGTGACTTGTGGAGGAGGAGGAGGCGACGTGGCTCGCTGGGGCCACCTCCACACCTGGTTCAGTAGGATGCTATTTCTGATGAGCGATGTTTTCGGGAACTCTGGAGCCCACGGCCCTGACTCCAGACCAGAAGTGGCAGGGGGAAAAGGATTTAAGGTCTGTTTGTTTTACTTTTTTGTCCAGACAATAAGCCAGCAAATACTCCCAGAATGTTTATATTTGGATAAGGCCGCTCGTGTCCTGTGAAAGGAAAATGACACATCTACTACTTCTCCTGGGGAGAAATGGTGTGGGACAAATGGACTCCTGGTGTGGCTGCCAGAAGCCTTTTGATGCCACTTCTGGGATGTGTGGGATGGAATTGGCACTGTGGTCCAGATGGGGAGAGCATGGCAGGGGCACCAATGCCTGTTCTTTCTCTGTTGGTGGCATCAGTTTGGGGCCAGATGCATAGAAGGGCAGAGCTTAGTCCCCTGTGCCAGCCCCACGTTGCTGCCTCCTTCTCTCCCATTGGGATGTGGGACTGGGGACACTGGCAGGTGGCCTCATCAGACTTCCCATCCAACAAGTTGCTTTTGGAGTCTGTGGGATGTGAACCACAAACTGAAATTCTGCTTTCCTGTTTTTCCCAAGAGCTCAGCCCCTCCTGGCATGGCACTGCATGGGGGAAAGACACCGGGCATCCAGGTCTGGCTGCAGGGCTTTGGGCTGGCTCTGCTCAGCTCCCACCACCCCTAACCAGGACATCTGGGGCCTGACCCCCCAGGACACCCAGCTGGTCGTGCCTGTGTTCCCCCATCTGTTCTGGCTCTCTCACAGCTTCCTGCAATGAATGGGGTTTAGCAGCTGCAAACAGGACTGACACAGCCAGTGAGGATCAGTGTGCAGCCCCATCCTGGGACTGGCAGAGCCCCCTGCCTCACCATGAGCCTTGTCTGGGCACAAGTGAGTCCAGGATTCACTTGGGGTACACCACACACCCCTGCCTCACCATGGCCCTTGTTCTGAGCACAGTGAGCACAGGATTCATTTGGGGTACACCACACACAGCGTCCCCTGTGTCCTGAGGTTGGGTCCTATGGATTTTGGAGCCTCTTGTCATTGTCCAGCTGCAAGGAGCTGAGGGATGCTCTGCCCTCATCTCCTCTATTCCAACCCTCTCCTGCAAACCAAACACATACCTGAGGTGTTTTCACAGGAGCTGAGCAGCTTGTCATGGCAAGTCACAACATGAAGGTTCCAAAAACTACCCCATAACAGTTTTCTCTCTCTTTTTTTTTTTTTTTTTTGTTTTGTTTTGTTTTTATTTGTTAAACCACTCCCTTGCAGAAAGCACCACCTGCTTGTCCCATAGGGAGAGGTCAGGCAGGGGGAAGAATAAGTGAACTCGAGGCACTATGGCCCTGCTGCAACAGGTCAGGTCAGGGAAGAGGAATTTTCTTGGCTCACAGAGCCTTGGCAGCTCCTGGGGTGGCTCTGTTGGCTTCACCCTGGGGCAGATGCTGTGAGAAAGTGCCAGGAACTCACAGCTCCGCTGCAGTCTGTAACTCCAGCTGGGTCCAACACCCCCTTTCTTGATGTCAAAATTGGTCAGATTTTTTTTTTTTCATTTCCTCAGTGTTATTTTTTACCTAAAAGTGAAGAAAAGAGAAACTTTTCTTCCTATTTTTTTCCCCCAGAGCTTTTGGAAGAAGTAAGAGGGGAAGGGACTTTTCTCCTTCATTCAAAGTTGGTAAATGCAGCCAAAACTTGCCTTCTCCTCCTCAAATTATTTTACTTCTATTAGTAAATCTTGCCTGCCTGTAAATTGGTCATTTCTGCATTTATTTTAATTCTGTGGAAATAACCAGTCCCCAGCCTCTCCTCTCTGATGTTTGTCTCCCCATACATGCTGAGGTTCATTTGATTTAAATATTTCTAAGCAGGCTGGAGACAAGAGAAGCAGATTTTTGTCACCTGCAGCACCACATTTCTGCAGAACAAAAACATAATGTAATGAATGAAAAGGCCTGGAAACACTGAAAAACCACTGGAGAAGAAAAAAATTGCAAATGAGCAAATCGCCATCATGTCACACACAGGCACACTTAAAGAAACAGCAGATCTGGGAGTTTTGGTCTGAAAAAGCCCAGAGGATTTCAGCTCCTCTTCCTTGTCCAAGGCTTAAAATGCAGCAGCTGTTAAAAGTCATGCTCTGGTGCTCCACCTGCCCTGAGTGCTGAATTCAAAAGCAGGCAATGAAACCCTGAGCTGGAGCTGACAGGCCAGGAAAGCCATGAAATGGAGGAGCAGGGACCTCTGTGCCTGAAGGAAGGACCCAGGAGGGGTGAACACCTCTTTAACCCCAGCAGCCTTCTGACTCTACAAGCCTTCATCTTCCCCTACACCAGTTTCCTGGGAATGCAAGGTGTGGGAACAAATTGCATTTTGGGAGCCCTTTGGAAACAGATTTCAGCTGCACCATTGCTAACTCTTACCTAAGACCTGGCAGCAGGTTTTGCCTTTGGGAGCTTCTGACCCCAGCTGGTTGTTGCACCCTGGTTGAGCATCCTCTGCTCATTCTCCTGATGAAGATGAAGAAGGAGATGAAGATGAATGATGGAGGTGGCTCCCTTGGGTAAAACACCCCTCAGGCAGGCATCCACTGCTTGCTTCAGCCTCTGAGGGAGGGCAATTCAGCAGGGAAGAGGTGGGAAGGTTCTGTAGAATCCATGCTATGTGGATGTGACCCTTAGGGACATGGCTTAGTGGTGGCCTTGGCAGTGGCAGATTAATTGTTGGATTCAATGATCTTAGAGGACTTTTTCAACATAGATGATTCACAATACTTTCCCCAGCTGCTGAGTGCTGGGATCAGTGTGTGTGGGAGTGGTGCTCCAGCCCACGGGGTTTAACTGGAGCAGAACACTGAAATGCCCCTGAGGCCTGGCTCTTGGGTACTCCTGAGGCTTTTTTTGGAGTCTTGGCTGGTGGTTTGGTGTTGCTCCAGCACATTCCCACTCTCTTACTGCATCTCCAGCAGCCCCTTTGCAGAAGACCATGCTGGTGTCCCCAGAGAGCTGCCAGTGCCAGCTGCCTCTATAAATACCCCTGGTATAAATTCAGAGCTCTGTCCCTGGCAGGCTTAGTCCTGCCTCTGATCACAGCATTTTAGCTGGAAACTCACAGGCTGTAGAACCCTGCCACAAGAGAAACAGCTCTTAATGCCTTGTTAGAAAGCTTACATTTCCCTTTTTCCGTTGATTAATAAAAGTGATGCAGTAGTGATTCTCTGCTGCTTCAACATTTCCATTCCCTTGGTCTTATATAAGTCAAATATTTCAACTTTTGTACCAGGACAAATCATTTTTAGAAAGCCAACTAAGGCCTGTGTGCATGCCAGAGTGCTGCAGCTCCATGGCAATGAGCCTGGGAGCTGGGCTGAGATGTCCATGTGTGGGTCAGACCTGTGGTTGCACTTTCCCTGTTTCGTGGAGGAGTCAGCATGAAGCTTCCCATGCTTGCATAGCACATCTCAGACAGCTCTTGCCCCCTGCCCCAGGCAGTGGCAGCAGGGCTATTTCTCAGGCTGACCTAAGGGACATTTCTTTACTGGGCTCTCCTTGCCCAGACTGATTTTCTGAATCTTTTCAGATTTTACATGGTGAAGGTCCCCTGGGAAGATCCCCATTGGATCCAAACCCCTGGGAGCAGGAGGGAAGCCTCTCTGACAGCTCCTGCAATGTTAAAGGGTGCCTTGGGGACGGGCTGCAGCCAGAGCTGCTTTCAGTCCTGACAGCCACATTTTTGACATCCACTGCCCCACTGAGAATCAAGATTTATTCTTAAAGGAAAAAAACCCATGCACTTTACTTCTTTGCAAGGAAAACTCTCACTCCCTTTTGCTCTCTTGCCAGCAGGAACGGCTTGCTGAGGGAAACTTCTGCTCAGCACCAGGCAAATGCATGAATTGCTTTCCATGTTCCTCTTGGCACATCTCCTTATAGCACTTGAGGACTTTTTCCCCTGGTCACAGAGAAAAGCAGGCAAGGAGAAAATAAGAGCCGGTGGGCAGCAGAGCTCTTGCTTTCCTGCTGACCCTGGTGGCTTTGGAAAAGCTTTTGGTGCGTGAGTATCCCCCCAGGGCAGACACAGCTGAGAAGAGCGATGCCTTTGCATTAGAGGAGAATGGCAATTCTTGGCACTGGGGCTCGAAACAGCCTGTCCTGACATGGCCGAGCTCCCGTGTGCTGCAGAGGTGGGGAGCAGCCCCTCCGGGCAGGTCCACGCGTGCTCCTCCTCCCCGCAGCCCCGTGGGTGTGCTGGGGAATGCGGGAGCCGTGGCGTGGGGGAGTGGGAAGGGTGGGAGGAATGACTGTTCCGTGCTTATATTTATCTCCCGGGAGATGACCAGGCTCACAAAGCAGGATACGCCTCCCCGGTGCCCGGCAAACTGACAAAAATCTACCTGGGAAGGATGCAAACCCAAACTCCCCCTCCTACTAAAAATATGCAGGCAAATAGAGATTTTCCAAAACAGGGTTCTGGAATGCTAAACTTGGTGGTGATTCATAGAAGGAGGGGGGCACAGCCGCTTTATTTATTTATTTTTTTAATTTTTTTTTTCCCTGAAGGCGAGCAGGAACAATGTAAATGCCGAATGTTACCCAAGCCACCCCCTCAGCCGGGCTGCTGTGCTTTGAAGCGCCCATCCACAGCCCGGTAGGCACCGGCTTCCCAAGAAGGCAAAATTCCTGCCGCAAAAACAGGAATCCCTTATCGGGCAGCAGGAAATCCTATTTTTACATGAAGTTCAGAATAAAAATAAAAGGGAAATATATGCTCTGTGGGTATGCAGGCTAAAATTAAACCTGGAGCTTCTGCTCTGATGGCTGGCTCCTGCCACTGCCTGGATTGAGAATCTGATGGTGAACAAGAAGGATCCTGCTGTCCCTGGCTGCTCTCAGTGGGATCTGCTCTGGCTTTTCTCCTCTCAGTGAGTTCTATGAGTGTGGCTTAAATGAATCACTCACCTTGGATCAGTGCTGTGGCCAAGGCCTGTGCCATGGGCAAGCGGGAGGAAGTTCCTTTGCCTCTTCTTCATCTGGCTCCTTAACATTTCTGAGCCAAATCCTTCAGTTTCTGACTGCCCTGTCAGCTCCACTGCCCTATGCCCAGCCCAGGCCTTTCTCTGACCAAAATTTCTGCATCCAGCTGGTACCACAAGATGTACTGATGCATCATGAGACTCTGTCTTGCCCAAGTTTCCAGCTTTGGGTCTGGTCCCCCAGAGGGGTCCTAGTTCATCCTGGCACATCTGGTCTGGATTTGAGCATTGCTTTACAAAGTTCTCTGGGATGTGTAGTAATGAAACAAGCCCTAAGCCACAATCCCCAAACCTCTTCCTTTCCTGCAGCCCAACACTGAAGAGTGACTGCCAAAACCAGCACCGTGGCTGTGTGTTTTCACTGCCACTGTGATTTGTACAACAAATGCAGCCCATTTGCAGCCACGCTTTTGTTCTTCGACATCCCAGGCCTTTGCCAGCTGAAGCCACGCTCAGGGCTCTCCTCTGGGCTGCACCAGCTTCACCAGCTCTGTGGCACAGGGTGGCACTGAGACAAATCCCACAGGCACTGTGAAGGTGGCTCTGATGGCACTTGGTCAGCATTTCTGTAAGGCAGCTCATTTCAGAGTTTCTTGTGTTGGACCTCGGACCAAAAGGCTTTTTGCTTGGCTTCCAAAGAGCAATTAAACTGGATCCAGAAAAGTCACTGGGTAAAATGCATCATGAGGTGCAGACTTCTTGGCTGACCACACTGACCTTTTATGTATGTGTGTGTGTATATATGCATATACATATATGTATTTATATATATATATATACATATATTATTTATATGTGTGTGTGTATATATGCATATACATATATATACATATATGTATTTATATATATACATATATTATTTATATGTGTGTGTATATATATATGCATATATACACACACATACATATATATATAAATATATATCTATATTTTTATATATTTATATATATATATATATGTGTGCATGTATATATGCATATATATGTGTGTGTGTGTGTGTGTGTTCAAACCACCTCCTGTCTGCTTTTTTTCCCCGCAGCAAAGGTTCACGTTGAGCCTTTGGCTGCAAAATATATTGTAAAACGTTGTTTGCTTGGAATAAGTATTTGAGGGCATCTTCAATCTCCATCAGGAATGCAAATCCCAGTAAATATTGAGCTGAGCAGCCTGAGTTAGCCAGACAGCTGCAGGTGCTTTAGCAGGGTGTTGGCTTCTCAGGTGCGCAGGAGTTTGAGAGCAGAATTTCTTTCACCTGAGCTGGTCCCCTCCTAATTTGTAAAATTACTGGAAGGTTTGAAAGGGTGGATAGAGAATGGTGGTGCTGGGTTGCTGCTGAGAGCCAAGGAGGAACAGCTCCTGGAGAACAGGTAGGAAAACTGGGGAAGAAGGAGGGTGAATTAAGAGAAAGCATTTGGTGATGGTTTTGAATACTCTGGAGTACCTGGAGCTAGAGGGAGCTGCCTGGGTTGTCTCAGCTGTGGTGTCATTTTTACAGGATGGATTTTTGGTTTTGGGGGAAGCTAGAGTTGCAGCATTCACCGCTGCTCCTGTTTGTGGCCAGCCTGGACAGTTGCATGTCTTGAAATTTAATGTTGCAGCATTGTTTGCTTTTCTTCTCATGTGCTGAAAGGGCTTTATGTGGAGAGCCCTTCTCAGCCTTGCCAGCTAGTGTGGGCAAGCAATTAAATTATTTTGGGCAGCCCTGTGTGTGAATGAATGCATGTGGCTTGCATGCAGTGGGAAGTGAATGTCTGAAAGGCCCCCCAGAAATGCAGGTCTGGGATCTCTGCTTTGTTGTGTAAGTGCTGTTTAACACTTCTGCTCTTTACTGTAAGATGAAGTGGTGAAATTTGCCTTAAAAGAGAAGTGATGTGAAATGGTGCCCAGTCTGATCTGGAAGAAAACAATGGCTTCTGTTCCTACACAGGGTGTAATCTAGTTTGAACTTCACCATGTGAAATTATCTTGCTTATTCTTAGAAGGTTTTGTGCTGTAAAACATCACCTTGCTGGTTTGCCCCTTTGCAAGCACTGTGAAAACTGCCCAGGCTGCTCCTGTTATAGAGAAGGCTGGGGGGGCTCTAGCCTGGCCCTTGTCCTTCCTGGAGTTAGGGGCTACATAGCAGAGGACAAATAGAGCATTTGTAGTTATTTTTATTTCATTTTCTGCAGTGGGCTATATTTTCTGGCTGTTCCCATTTCAGTGAGAGGTGATTTTAGGGGATTAAATGTTAAAATCCTGTGTGGTGCTGTGGTGCTCCTGGGGGATATCTTGTATCCATATTTGATGTTGTATCAAGCCTGTGCAATGCTTTTTCTCTTGTCTCTGAAAAAGAGAGGCGTGTGGAGCCAGTGAAAGTGAAGGTATCTGTGAACACCTTTGGGTTGGGATGGGGAGGGCTCTGTGTGTGCCAAAACCCCTTGGATGAGAGGCTTCCTGAGTAAGGACAGCACCTACCAGGAAGGGGGAAAGGAGAGGTATTCCTTTATTTGATACAGTCTGTTTGTCCCAGATATTGAACACGTGGTCTGACCCCAGAAATTGGGAACAGCAGCTCCAGGGAGGTGCCCTGAGGTGAGGAAAGGAGTGGGATTCCCATGGAGGCCTCCAGGAGCCCTGGGCTGCTGCAGACACAGGCTGCCACCAGCACAAGGTGCCAGGAGAGCTCGCTGGGGACTTTGGGGCTCCAGATGCAGACCTGTGTCCGAGATCCCTGAGGTGACACAGGGACCAGCTGCCCTTCTGGTCACTCTCCTCAGGCATGCTCAGGTGCCCAGAGGTGACAGGGGTCGTGCCACCACAGTAAGAGGGGTAAATGCAGAGCTTGTGTCCCTGAAGATTTTTGGGTTTTTTTTGCCTGTGACAGAAACTGTGAGTGTTGCCAGAGTGCAAAATGCAGAACTTGAGAGGCAAGAGTTCAGGGCAGGACTAAAGGTGGGCTGCAAGGCCAGTCCATCCTCCTGAGGCAGGGAAGGACTCCATGTGCTTCTCTCACCTGCTGTCTCAGCTGGTGCACTTGAGTTTCTTGAACCTGGTCCCCATTTCACATTCAGCAAAAAAGAGCAATTTTTGCAACAGAACACGTTTAAGGGAGGAGGGAGGGGGGGAAAAAACTGTCAGTCCTTCCTTTCTGAGATGTTTTGAGAGTCAAATTTTTATCGGAGGGAAAAAAAACCCAACCCAAAACTCAAAACAGGAAACTCTTATCAGCTTGCCAGGAAGCTCTATTGCTTTGTGGAAGTGTTACCCTACGGTCATTGCTACTTTCAGTAGCTGTTTGTGAGTAATTTATGGCTTTGAGATGGGCGTCAATCTTCCATGCAAGCAGGGGAGAGGCCCTAAAGCTGGAAGGAGTAGTGGTAGGAATAGAGGGTGGAGGGGAAATACCAAGGAACAGGATTTGTATTATCTCACTACATATATTTACAACGATAAGATTTTCATTGTCTTCAATAGTAAATTATGATCCTGTTTTTGTTCTGTATTTGGATCAGGAAAAAGCAAACCCGTGTCTTCAAAAAATGCACAGGCTTAGTGTTCAGTGCCTGTTATTCAGCAGAAGTAATCGAGGGACTTGGGATGATACGTAACTTCTTGGCAGGGGAATTTCTAAATTATTGCCTTATGGAGTTCTGTGTGCTTGAATTCTAAATGTGTGCAGGTGTCTTTGTGTAAATCATATAAAAATTATCTAAAACCTATTAAAACCTGTAAGAGGGGGTCGTTTGGGTATCTTGTGTGTCCCAGTTTTGGTACACCCATCTCCACCACAGAGAACTTGTTCGTGCCCAGAATAATTTCTTTAAAAACAGTATTCCTGCAAAGTGTCTTTGGATTTAAAAATAAGGAAAGCAGTGTTAGGCAATGTATCTGAAAACTCTGTATGTGTGCAGAGAGATCAGGAGCTCCTATTCCAAACCTGCCAGGTAGCAGTATTGAACAGTTCTGGCTCCTGGCCCAGTGTTTATTTTTATTTTGCCTTTTTGTGCCCTGGTGTGTCTATCCTAGTGCGTTATGGATTGCTGTCACTCCTGTAGTCACCCAAAACAATGGGGATCTTTCCAGCAGAGGCATTTTGCATCCCCCAAGCTGTATGGAGCAGGCATGATGTAGAGAAGGAAGTGCAATGCTGTGCCAGGTTATCACGTTTGTCACATTGACTGCTGGCTAAAGTGCTTGTTTATCTCTTAGTTTGTGCTGGCAAATCTCTTTTGCTTAAAAATAAGCACTAAACTTTTGTCTGGAAAGCTGGGCTTCTGGGCCATGAAGAGAAAAGATGATTTCTGAGTGCATAACCCATGACCAAATTCTTAAAGGCATTTTGGCAGCAGGCCTGTGCAGAGGAGCTGGGATATGTCCTGGGTAAGTTCACTGTGCACCACCATGATGCAGAGCTCATTTCCATGGGCCCTAGCCTTGCATTTAGAAACACATCATGGTGTGACCAGGCTTTGGGAGTATGGGGATGATGCTTTTTGGGGGGGATCAATGCATTTCTTGGCATGTCTTGGGCTGCCTTGTGGCTGGAGGAGTCCCTGTGAAACCAACGTCAGGGAGGTGAATCATCTCCGTGCTTCCCTCTCATCACTTTGAAACCTGGGTGTGCCCATTGGCTTTTGGGCTGGCATCCCTCTCTTAAACAGATCTTTTACATACAAAGATTCCTCCTTTTTTTTTCCCCTCCAGTTTTAAAATGATGGCCTTAAACACGGAGCACTCTGTGTCCCGCTCTTCTGGGAAATGGGGTTGTTCCATGATGGCTTGAAGTCTTTGGCCAAGCATTGTTGATACACAAAAGTACAGCATCCTGACTGCAGTGGTGTGTGAACCCATTTTTCTCCTTTAATATGCACTTATCTTTATAATAGGGCTTTGGAAAACATTCCTCTGAAACCCAGTAACCAGTGGCCTTTCTTACTCATTGGATTACATTCAGTGTTTGCACTAGCACTTCATTAGGAAATAGATAGCTATTTGCTGGGGCTGTAAAATAAAATCACTTTATCACTTTTCCTCTCCTTGTACCTTATCTGCTCTTCCTGGACAAAAGTCAAGAGCCTCTTTCCCCTCACCCCTTCCCTCTTGGGTGTACAATTGAATGCAAATGATCCAAGGAGTATGATATGCCAGGTATTTTGCACACTCATCTCTGGGGAGCTGATAACAGCAGCCCATCTCTCTGGAAAGCTCAGCCTCTTGGCTGCTCCCTCCTGCTGGAGTCAGCAGCTTCTTGCAGGGCCAGGAGGTACTCACCTCCCTCATCCTTACAGCAAAGGGCTTTGGAGCAGGCAGTGAGGTTGCAGCTGATGCCTTGAGGTGCCTCAAGAATAATTAATGCTGTAAGAATAATTAATGCTGTAAGCTCACTGATACATTTGGTGGCAGAATTGCAAACCTCCAACCAGCATGGTAAGGTCCTTGAAAGACATTTCCTTAGCTAGAGGGAAGAAAATGAGCTGCTTCTCACCAGCTCTGGAGATGGTGGGAAGCCAGGTAGGAAGATGCTCTGAACTTCCTCTTTCCCAGGGGGTCTCCCAGTGGCTCTGTTGAGCACACCAGCCCTGTATTGTACCAACTTTGGCAGCCTTTCCATGAAAATCACAGTTCTGACATTCCCATGGCAGTGAGAAGCTGGCTGAGTAAATTCCCTTTGGGAACAAGGGAAAGGGCTGGAGCGGCGTGTGCCTCTCAGGCTGTAGCGATGGCCCACGGCTCTCGGCAGCGCTGCACCAGCTTTTGTTCCCCTCTGTCCTCCTGAAAGGAAGTGGTGAAAGGCAGCCAGGCCGCCTTTATTTCTGTGAAATGGAGTGAAATGAGTGAGGCAACCCATCGGAAGCAGATCATTAGGAATATTTGTGACCTTAGGTGATCCCTCCAGGGCTGAGAGAGGAGCAGGCGGGAAGGACATCGTGTCCCTGTTTGTCACGTTAGCAGTCTATCATCCGTGCTCTGCAGGGCTTGTTTGTCTCCCTTGAGAAGGAGACATCCATGTTTCCTGCTGTGGGAGAGCAGCTTCTCCAGAAGGGTTGGACAGGCCCTCCACAGAGGCACAGCCAGATTTCAGCAAGCTCTACTTGCACCAGCCTGCCCTGGCTGCATAGACACGGCACCTTGGCCAGCTTCTGGCAGGTTTCCCGTGTTTTCCAGTCCCACCTCTCAACCCTTGGGACCCTCTTTGCTCCTTTGTCAGCTTCTGTTGAGGGCTGTGCTGGGAAGTCACCTCTTGCTGGGAACTTGCATGGACAGGCTTTTTCCAGAGAACAAGCAACAGCACTCTTTTGGGATGTCATCATAAGCACTTTTCTTTCCCCATCCCACGGTGCGGGCTGGATGAAGATTTGCACTTCCCCAAACCTCATGTGGGAGAGGAAGGACAGAGAGTAGCCTTGAGAACCAGAATGTCTGAGAAAAGCCACAACCAAAGCCCAAAACTGCTCCTTCCAGGTTCTCAAGAGAGATGGGAAACTCTGCCCCTGGGTCTGTACTGAAATACTACCAAGCCTGAGATGATGTTGTGCTTCTGGGGTTTGACTCAGCTGTGTAGAGGATGGAGGGGGAGGAAAAAGCTGTTCAAGCATAAGCTTTGCCACTTCATAGGCTGCATGTGGTCTCTTTTCTGTGCTGTTCTGCTGAAGGGCTGTGCTTGAAGCTTGGCAGAGTCCTCTGTCCTCACAGATATGGGGAACAGAGGCTGGGAAAATACTGCAGGGAAAGGGCTGGAGCAATTCAACCAGCAGAGCTTAAAGGAAAGTATTGCTGCCATACCTCATCCATCTCCATTCCTGTGAAGTGCTTACAGGGGGGAAGACCCCAAACCCCTGCCAAAAGCCCAGCACCATGAAGGTCCCGTGGTTGCACAGACACCTCTGGCACTGTCAGATCCATGGACCTTGGTTTGGTTGCTGTGGGCCTGGGTGTTTGAGTGTTCAGTCCCTTGTGTTGCACAGCATTGCTGTCCCTGATGGCTGCAGCTGGTAAGGCAGAGCACTTGTCAGAGAGCTGATTGCTGAGTATTCCAAGTACTGCCTGCCTTGGGCTGAAGCAGGTCTGAACCAGGCCTTAAAAACCAGGTCCCAGTGTGTCATCATGGCTTTGAACCTCATGGGTTTTTTGATTAATGCTTTTGGATTAAAGCATGTGAGACTTGGGGTTGACATTCACTGCTTGCATGAACTTTTTTTTTTTTTTTTTAAGATCTCTGCTCCTTGCAGAGATGCAAGACTTATCTGGGCAGTAAAATTTCATTCCTGATTGTTCTTCCAGTCACTGGATTTTCTATTGCCCCTGAGCAGCCTATAAAGCTCTAGACTAGCATTAAATGGCAACAGTAGATCACCTCCTTTCCCTTTCCAAGGCTGCCTAATTTCAGGAGGAAGAGTGAAGCCTTGCTGAGCTGAGCAGGAAGAGGAGCTTTAAGTGTGCTTTGCTATCTTGTGTTGGTGGCTGCTGGTGGGACCTGGGAAAAATGCCACCAGTTCTTTTTATAGTTTAGTTTGCAAGCTGTATTTCTTGGCAGAGAAGATGATCATTGGTCTGTTTTTATTCCTTTGGCATGATGAGTCATCAAAGATGATATTAATTAGAGAACTAATCTCCCTTGGTGGCAAATGGTGCAAGTTCTCTGGTTTGCTGAGGGTTTGTTGCATGCTAGAACTGGATTGAGGGGTGCTAGTTAATGGGTATGGAAGCTTAAGCTGCTTATCACTTTTCTGTGCATGCAGAAGAATTGATATTCCCAACTGGGCCGATGAAGGAACTCTTTACTGAGGGACTGGATATTGAAATTCTAACTGGGGAACAATTCTGCATCTGAAAACTTAACTGTGAGCTGCCAGCTTGGACTGCAGCTACACTGCAGTTCTGATACAGCTGGAGTTGCCTGTGCTGTGGGACGTGGAAGCTTTAAAGAGGGTAGGATGCAGGGAATTCCTTCTAGTCTGTTGTGTGTAAGAGCTTAAATGAGGGATCTGGGACTCCAGGGGCTCTCCAAAATGCAGTTTATTCCATCCAAGAGTTACAGCAGCCCAGGGTGTGGGTGACAGAGCCTGTGCCTACAGCTGTCAGCTCCAGCTGCAGGCAGCCCTGGAGACCTGAGTTTAGGTTACAATGCACTCTATACTTTCCTTTGCTGAGCATCTTAGAAGAACCAATCTATGCCTTAACTATTATCTATAGCCTATCATACCTACTGTAATTACCATATTCATGTTACTGTTCTCCAATCACTAAAAGTCAGTGCATTACAGTTTAAGCCAGGAGTTGTTTTTCAGTTTTCTTGAAGTGGAAAATTCTGAGACCTTTTTTCTACTTGCGACATTTGCTGACTTGTTTGCCTGTGCTATCTTTCTGCTTGGTAAAGACATCTTCTTGTTTGAGGTGGGTTTATCCTTTGCTCTAAGCCATAAAAACCCCTTCTAACTAACACTCCCTTTGCCTCCTTGGCTATCCAGTAAGACTGGCTCAGCAATTCTTTTCTTCTATATCAAAACTTGCTTTCATTTCTATTCCTTCTTCAGATTCTACATTCAAAAATCTTTCTGCTAAGCACACGTATCTGTGAGACTTTTTTGTCAAACTTTCATCCTTCCCAACAGTTGTGAATGGCTTAAATGTGGTGGGCAGACAGGCAGCAAACTCATTTTGATACCTTTCTACTGTCTTTAGTGGAAGTGGAAACTCTGCCTTGAAAACTGATGGTTGAAGAAGGTCAGAAAATGGCTGGAGAGCTTTCCCTGAGAGCTGTGCTTCCTACTGATCTCTGTGCTGCCATCACCTTATAAGGAGCTCCTGGGAGCCTCATCTTGCTGATAAATGTGTGGGGTGCTGGGTGAGAGCTGTTCAGAGAGCAGCGTTTGGCATTTCCCTGCAGGGAACTCGTGCGGGCGTGAGGAGAGGAATTCCTCGCGCACGCCCTTGGTTTGCGCAACAGCCCAGGCGAGGAGGGCGATCCAACCCAACCCAAGGGTTGGATATAAATATCTCCCAGTTCACATCTTGTGCAGGCACTAACGAGGCCTCGCTGATGGCTGTTTACAGCACACGTCAGCAGCTGGAGGGGAGCCCATTTCAAACCTAGCAACTCGTGCGGTGTTTGACAGGGAAGGGCTCCGCGGAGCGGGCACGCCGTGGAGAACGTGTGCTGCACTCAGCAGGGATTTCTCTCCCTTCAGGCACCCAGGGATTGTTTCCAAAGCCTGCTTTGAATACTGGATTTGTTACTCTATCAGCAGTGCCTAGAGGAGCTGGAAAGCTAGGCAGGGATTGACTTGCCTGCACTAGCCTTGAACTTCTTCACATGTTGAGATTCCTAAGCCTTGCTTTTCCCCTGCCCTTGGACAGACTAGGAAGAGGAGGGAAAGGCTCATAAGCACAAGGAAGGAAAGGGAAAGAGCAGAAAATAATAGATGCTATGCTATGTAATGAAAACCCCACAGAAATAACTTGGATGTTACCAGTCAAGCGGCTCCTCTGGAGTAATTCAGTGCTGTTCTCCGTGAGTGTTCCTACCCACGTGTCAGGCTTTGAGACTTGAGGAATTCTGCATCTAGGAAGGGCTTAAATAGTCAATTGTGTCCCCTGATTTACCAAAGTCTGAATGTGGAGCCACCGCTTCTCTCTATAATAAACTCTATAATAAAAGAAATATGAGATAAGCAGTATCAGAGGTGGAAACTATCAATGATGTAAGAAGTGTAGTGTGATCTGAGGTGATCTTCTAGAGGAGCTTCCGTGGTTCCAGCTGTGCTTGTAGGAACACTGTCCCTCTCTGTAAGGTCAAACAACCCATAACTTTTGACCATATGACAGGAGCCTTTGGTCAGTGAGCAAAGGATTAAGGAGAGCAACTTAAAAGAACAGTTTCCAGATCTGAATTTCATTGTTGCATGAAGTTTGTGTTGGAACTTAAGGTGATGGAAAAACTGATTCTGACCTTTTCTGTTTGATTAAAAGTCTCTCTGAACTTCAGCGTGCTCTCTAAATTCCAGCTCCCAGAAGTAATTGCCTTTTGCCAAGCTACTCACCTCCTGTGAAACCTTATTCAGGGAACTTAGCGTAATTATTATCCTTCCCTTCAAATAAATGGTTGTATAGCACTGTTGATCTAATCTGCCTGTCGTGTTCCACTGTAGAGAGAATTCTATTTTCAAAAAACTCATATGTTAGCCCATAAAGCATAAGGTACAGATGTTTCTGCTCTAGATCCTTCCCAGAGAGAAGACCAAATGCAGTTCCTACTTAGAGTAAAAAAAAAAAAAAAAGGCCTTTTTCCTTTTTGTTTCCTCTTCTGACCTTGTGAAAGCTCTTCTGTGTGAGGATGGGTAGAGAAGGACAGGAGAGGATCAGAGAAGTGAGTGGTAGTGGTATGTTCACATGATAAATCCCCTACCCACAGACAGCAAATGAATCGGTTCCTCTGTGTAACCTCCTGGGGAAATCTTGTTAGGTAATTGAGAAGTGCTCTGGGAAAAAGGAAGCACTGTTGGACACAGATAACTGCCTTGGAGTGTGGCTCTGTGAGCTGGCAGGAACATGCACTGCCTGGAGTGCAGTGCCTGCAGTCCTGGTGGGCTTGGGAAATCACATCCTTCCACAGATGTGGGAAACAATGCAGGTGGCTGGGATTGCCCAGGGAGTCCTAACTCGGAAGGGAAAAGGAAAAAAAAAAAGGGGTGTCTTCATTTGCAGCTGCTATATGGGAAGGGGATGGAGAAATACATGCACCTTCTCATGGCCATAGTGGAGAGACAGGATTCCATGCATTTCTATATGGAGAACAGGGTGTTTTAAGGTTTGATGTGGGTCTTTGGTGTTTTAGTGGGATTTTGTTTGATTGTTGGTTGTTGTTTTTTTTTTAATTTCCTGAAGAGCCTAGCACAAGTGAAATGTGCTGGTCAGATGAAGTTATCTGACTGAAGAGGACTGTTCATAACCTGCCTCTCTGGGCACACACCCCCCCTGCAGCTGTGCCATTCCCTCTGTAGCAAGATCCCTGGTGCAACCCTATGAAGTACCAGTGTGTTTCTGAGTGCAGTGCTGGGTTTTTTCCTCTCTCCCCACCCCGAGTGGGGAAGCTGCACTCTGACAGTGCCAGGTGGTTCCTGAGGAGTGTTGCAATCAAACCCCTCTGCACCTGACCTGTGTGGGCAGAGCTCTGTGCTGCTGCCCTGCTGGCCCCTCTGGGTGAATCCTGCAGGAACATCCTGGAGAGGCTGGCACAGGGATGAGCAGCACAGTGTAGAGCAGGCAGGAGCCTGGAATGTGCTGGCATACCCCAGCTGTGGTGTGGGGGTAGCTGCTGCTGCTGCCAGCAACACAGGGAATGTTTCCTGTGTGACAGTGAGCCCTTCTTTGGGACTGGCCTAGAGCACAGCTGCAGTCAGGCACTGATAACTAACCCAGCACCTACAGCAACAGGCCAGTGGCTTGGCTTGTGAGCTTGTATGCACAAGCAATCAGGCACAAATGCGCCCTGAAAGCTGACTGATTGCTGTCACAATGAATTTTTGCCTACCTGAGCACCTTGCTGGATTGTACAGGGAAGAAAAGACTGCCAAGAGCTCACCTTCTCCCATCCCCATTGAGAGAACCAGTACTGTTCTGATTTTTAAGGAGTTAGATTTCAGCATGACATGACTGGCACAAGCAATGTGCTGTGTGAGTGCCCATCAGACTGTTGTGCACACACAGGGCAGGGCTGATTCCCGGTGCTCTGCTCAGCCTCAGCTGGAGTCTGATGGATGCAAATTCCTCAGGAGACCTGGACAGCCTGAGCAATGTGTCCTGTGATGGCAGTCAGACTGGGGGTTACTGGGTAGCTGAACTGGCATGACACAGTTTGCTGGCTTTTCCTTCAATTTGCATTTATTGCTTTTGCTCTCCACCCTATGATTTCCTCTCACCCCTCTCTCATCCTGTACAGATGCTAAATGGAAACTTTGCCAACTCCTACAGCTCTCTCTCTCCAGATGCTTTCCCAGGACTATCCTAAGTGATCTCCCTGTCTTACTGCCTCTCACTGTCCCACTCTGGGGATAGCTATCACTGTCATGAACATCCACAGAAAATAAAGATAGAAATAGAATTAGTCTGAAAGATTTAGGACCGAGGTTTTTTGCATCCATTCCAGATCTTGATAAATTCATAGCATTCTCATCTGTGACTGGCAGGAAGGAACTCTTTCAATGTATTCTTTTTTCTACTGAAATGTGGGGGTTACCTCTTCCCTATATTGAACAAGGTGGATCACGGGTACAATTCCTCTTGCTTTGGCAAGCATGGAGGTTGTGATTAGACTGCCAAGAGAGAAAGATGTTGCAGATGTCACCCAGTCATTTAGCAGTGCACACCCGAGTCCAGCTGGGCTGATCTGTACATGCACTTTTGGGAATGTGCATAAGCATAATCTCCTCCCTTTGTTGCACTTACAAGTAAGCTTTTTTTTTTCCTTTTCAGCTGCATTACATTTTGCTGTAAAAAGAAGTAGACAGATCTGGCCTTTCTTTTTTAATAATGTCTTAGGACCAGGGTACAAAAAAGGTTAATGCATTAATTTTTAAGACAAGTGATAAATGTACTGCAATAAGCACATCCTACATACACAGAATATATTTCTCTATATAATATGAACACAAGAGATATAAAATAAGTTATACTTATCTTGGTTTTTCATCACAGTAGGAGCTCAGCTTATATAAAGTGACAACAGGATTGGAACAACACGCTGCTCCAAAGCAACAACAAAAACCAGAAGTGCGCGCGCACGCGTGTGTTGAGGCAGTGAAACAGGAAATGGAGGCATTTCTGCCAAAATCAGGTCTTGAAAACAAAAATTTCATAGAGCATGAAAGAAGTGGGGGAAGGTCTCTTGGCTCAGGGTAGAAGTTCTGGAGGGGATCAAGTGTAAGTGTGCGGTGAGGAGAGTGTGAAGGCTGACATCTTGGCTAGGTTTGTGGAGGCACAGGGCAGAGCAAGCTCTGCCCAGCGCCCCTGTGTGTTCTGCCCTTGTGATGGATCCAGTGTGGGGTTTGTGTCTGTACAGTGAGGATGGGGCCTCGTGGCTGTCGCTGTGCACGATGAGAGCAAACACGTATCGCTTCACAGGAATCACAGACACCACCAGTGCTCAAAGAGCAAACAGGACCCGCTGGCTGTGCAGGGCTGGGTGAGCCTGGAAGCGGTGCTCCTCCCTTCCCACCCAACTCATGTCCACCTCTAGGGCCCCCTCCCTCTGCTCCCCTTGGAGTGTGGCTCTCTTGGCTGGGCCTGCAGAACAAATCTCCCCTGGGGACTGAATGGGAGGTGGTGATGATTGGGAACTCTGAGTGCCTGTCCCACAGCAAACAATGAGGAACTCCAGCTGCCCAGTTCAGAGCTCTTTCAGATTTTATTGATGTATTTTTCTATAAGGACAGGGGAACGTTTGTAAAACTTGCATCTTAACGGTTAATCAAGGTTCCTAAAGTTCTTAACTCTGGGGTTTAGTATCTAGTATTTTAGTGTGGGCTTATGTTAATTAGGAAATGCTCTTTATTTTGGCCAATAGCTTGAAGACCTTGTGGCTTCTCCTAGTCTCCTGAATTTTGCAAGACCCATTAAAAGGCAGAAGGTGCAGCCAAAGCTCAGGAGTGATACTGGCAGTTAGCAGATTTCTATTAGTGCCTACTCCACTCTCCAAAAATGCAGCCCTGTTCAGGTTTTCTTCTACTCTCGCTTAACAGAGTCTCCTACTTTGCAACATCCTTCCTTTACCTTCATATTTACAGACTACACATTAGAAAGCAGGGACAGTACACTGGAAGAGTTAATTGCATATCATGAAGGATTGGACTTTTTTGTTCTGCTTTAGATTTTGTTCTTCATACAGCAAAGTAGGTACAAATCCAAACGTGATCTCACATCTAAAGGTATAATTTAAGTAAACATGTTGTTCTAGATCTTTTGTTTTCCCCTTCCCTCTCCCCTCTCCCCTGTAACCTTTCTTTCACTCTGTTATTTTCCTTTTGGACGGAGGGAGGAGATGGGAAGGGAGCTCATTTGGCAGCTCATGACCCTCTAACTTGACTTTAATGAGATGATTCGCCAAGGCAAACTCCTCATCATCCAGCATGCCATCTTTGTCGATGTCAGCCAGTTTCCAGATCTTGCCCAGCACGGTGTTGGGCAGCTTGGACCTTACCATCTCCTTCTTGGCGTTGGCACCAGTTATTTTGCCGTCGACGGGCGAGAGCGTGTAGAAGATCTCGTCGTACATGGGCTTGTCCCTGGCCACCACCCACTCGGCGTCGTCGATGCCCTCGCCGGCGCCCTCGCCGTAGCCGTGGCCGAAGGGGCCGTGCAAGGTGCCCTCGAAGGCTCCTCCCTTCACCATCTGGGTTGGCCGCTGGGACTCCTCCTGCCGGACCAGCACCATCAGCTGGGCGATGTCGTTGGCCAGCATGTCTTCCACCGTCTCCAGCAGCTTGCTCTTCAGAGGCTGGAACTTGCTAAAATCCTGGGCTTGCAGCTGATCCTTAAAAATGGGACAGCACGGCAAGAGGTGAGCGACATGGAGGAGTAATGGTGTACAGGGAAATGCCTGCCTGCTACTGCAGGGGAGTGGGGAGTTTGGCATTCCTTCCTCTGACAGCCCAGCTTTCAGCATGGTATGGGGTCTCCCTGGCCTGCCTTGCTCTTACTTTAATCCTCTCCTAGGAAAATGACCAAATAGCTCAAAGCAAACTGGTTGTGTGCTCTTGCTACGTCCTCCAGCCAGTGCTCTATGTTCCCTCCCCCTTCTGCACTCTGGGAAGGAGATGCCACCTGGCAAAAGACCACTGTACTCATCACCATGCAGTGCATCTTTCAGATGCCATCAAGACAGCAGCACATCTGTAAGAGGTGGTGAGCAGGTCTTTACAGCATGGCTCAAATTCTGTAATTTCACAGCTAAGCAAAAGGGTTTGAGTAGGGCCTGCAGAGAACTCTCTTCTAGCTGCAGAAAGACCTACAGCTTTATCTTTCACCCTCACTAAATCCACACTATTCATTCCAACTGGATTCATACAGGGTTTTTTTTAACACACACTTTAACAAGCAGTGAAGGAGATCTATTGGCCACACCCCATAGATCTCATTCCCAACAATTTAGGGAAAATATATTTTCAAAAATAGGCAAATGCTGTTTTCCATAGGTAACTAGTAGCAACCTCAAGACCTAGAACTCAGAACAGGTTTTTGCTTGGACTGAAGCCACACAGCAATGCAGCAGTGTCCAGCATTGCCTGAATGTACAATACAAGGCTCTGATCCAAGGTCCTTTGAAGTTTCTGACTTCTGTGAACACTGGGCCAGGTCTCTGGTGTGCAGAACAAAAAGCCTGCTTCTCTGCTTAAAATAGAAAAGGGGCTTAAAGTTTTTACACCTTCCTTTCTCTCCTTCTAGAAACAAAGAGTTAAGTAGAAGACAAATATAGCTCTTGAGGAATGTGCCATATGTAGCCCTTTCAGGACACAGCTTTCCTTTTGTTATAAATTGCTTAGGCCTGAAAAATCTGCAAATGGAACCTGGAATTAAAAACAAAGAAAGACAGAAGAAATCATTTGCTGTAAAGTGCTATTCAGGCAAAGATATCAGAAATGAAAGTGAAGCTCTAATGCTTCACATGAGCTCCATGTGTAAGAAGTGCTCATGCCCAAATATAGCCTGTGAATATTTTATGGCACATTTCAACATTACAGCAAGATTTTCCCACAGGTGGCAACAATCAATGTCTGCATGGCTCTGTTGTATTCCCTGCAGTTACTCCAATGCTCTTTCCTTGGATGTTTGCCAGGATGCCACTGCTTACCTGCATCTTTCTCAGGTTAGGGAAGTCTCCTGGTGAGATCTGATGCTCCCGTTCAATGCGGGCATAAATATCCCCCAAGTTGTTAACAAGCTCCTTCTTTTTATTGTCTTTCCCAAACATTGAGGGCATTTCCTTCTTTAAGGAACTGATGATGTAGGCATGGACCTGAGGGGAATTAAATTATATGGAATGAAGGCAAATGTTAAATAGCACATCAGAAAATTCTTCTCAGCAGAGTATCTGTGCCTAGGACTTGCCTCCATCTTGTCCCACCCCGAAGAGCAAGCTCAGCTCCTCAGCTTGCCTGGAGCTATGGATTATTACTCCAGTGCTCAATGCTCAGCTGTGTGCTCTGTCTGTGCTGAGACAAGGCAAAAACAAGTGTAGTCCTGAGCATACAGACAGTGACATTCATATGCACCTTCTGGAGGGAGTGGTGGGGTATTTTTTTCTTCCACTGGACATGGCCTTCAAAGGAACAGTCCCTTCCCAGTCCAAACATACAGGTTCAATGTTTTAGTATGAATACCAGTCCTTAACTTATGCAACATTGTGGCTTTTTTATTTTTAATGGTGAACCAAGCATTTTTTCTTGAAATGAAGACCCTTGCACTGAAAGCTTTTGAGGGATCTTTTGATCTCTTTTCTCAATTGATGTGGGCTTTTTCCTATATTTTTAAGGGCTTCTTTCAGTTCATTTCAAATACCCAGGGATACTACAGGCTTATTTATCATTTGTGTGAGTCTCCACCTCCTGTGCATCCATCTTAGTCAGGTATCTCTCTTGGCTAAGAAAGTTTTAAGCAAATGACTTACAGCTTATCAATTCCTTTGGTGTATGATTCTGACATACTGAATTGGTCCTAATTCTCAAGTTGCTACCACAGAGCAACTGCTTTCCAGATCCCTTCAAGCGCTACCTGCTTTGATCTGTAGTTACCTTCCTCACTCTGGCCCACCATGACTGACACACCAAACATAGAATTGTTTTCTTCCCATATTGGCATAGGGCTCATATGCTGGGCCTGAATTAAATGGGATGGAAAAAAGAGTAGGATCCACCAGCTCTGCAAGCTGAACTGGCCAAAACCACTTCTCCATAGGCTGCCTGCAGCAGACAGCCCACACCGAATGCTCGGGGCTTCTATGCCCACACCTACCTTGGCCAGGCGCGCTCTCTTGATGAGATCATTGAGCTTCCTGAGGGCTGCGTTGCGGGGCAGGCTCTGGATGTCCCTGAACAGGTCCTGCTCCTCTGCCTCGAACAGCTTGCGGTTGTCGGGGATGAGCAGGGGGTGGGACCAGAAGGAGCCGATGTAGACTCGGATGACCTCGGGAGTGTTGACGATCTTCCCCAGGGACCACATGAGGGCACCGTACACCCGCATCAGCTGCTGAGTCTCTATCTGGTCGGCCTTGTTGAGAACAACTCTCATCTTGTCCTCGTGGTTCTTCAGGGCCTTGATGACCTCAGAGAATTCATCAGAGATGTCCAGCTTGTGAGCATCAAAGAGGAGAATGATGCGGTCGACCCGCTCTGCGAACCACTCCAGTACAGCAGCGAAGTCATAACCTGCAAGGGAGGGAGGGAGAGCAGAGATGCAGCAAACGTGGGAGCTGAGAGCCTCCCTGATGTACTCACACTGCATCTGCACCTAACTGAGGGTAAGCTTGCAAGGAAGTGGCTTTCACAGTAGAACAGGTAGTTTGATAAGGAGATGAGGCACTGTCCATATGGTTAAGGACAGGTCTTGTCCTCTCCACATGAAGAGATCACCCAAAGAAGTCTTGAACTTGTGCTCCAGACCTTCATTCAAATGCACATCAAGGAGCAACTGCTGTATTCAAACTTACTGCAGAAGTCTTGTATGTGGCACAAGAGAGGTCTAATTTGTGAATGACTGGCCATCAGCATAGCCCACATAGAAAGCTGGGTCATTGCAATACTTGTAGCCAGACTGGTTGGAGATGTCTATCTCCACTGCTTAATAAACCCCAGGTCTTGTTGTGCAAGACTAACTTTATCCCATCCAATTCAGAACCCAGCATGCAAAATAACCTTCCCTAGCAGAGTAACCATCCTGTCATACCTGCTGCATGTGCACAAAGCCAAATGATTGTGTTCACTTAGCCAGGAGCCTGACACTCAGCAGACAGCATTGCTGTGAGCACCAGAGGCAGGCACAGGCCAGGAACAGTGGGTTCAAATTTCACCTGCCTCAGGACTAAACATAATGGATTCAGTGTCAGACTGGGTCCACCTCTAAGCATGATAAATAGTGTGTGGAGAAGTCCCTAAAACAATAGTAATGACAGCAACAAAATTACCTTTTCCCCTAGCTCTGTGGTGGTTTTTTATCATGCTTTAAAGTCCTGGTGAGAGACTGGTTGGTTCTGTCCCCCTGTCGGTCAGGCTCTCCTATGCTGTGCAATATTTGGGGTTGTCTGAGTCACCAGAGTGCTGCACTTTGTTAAGGGAAATCAGGACAGAGCAAATGCTATTTGCATTCAAATCCTTTAATATACTATTTTAATCTTGGCTTTCATGAATAAATACATGATAATTAGTTTGGTGCTTTTTCCTCCTGCTCCCCTTTCTTTTCTTCCTTTTTTTTCCTTCTGTCCCCTCTAAAACCTAGAGGGCAACCAGTGCATCCCAATCATCAGACTGGAACTACAGAGGGGAGGATAGCTGAGCTCTGATCTTGCTTATTCATGCTGGCCTTTTCTTCCATATGACTAAGCAAGCTGGAGTGAAATCCTGGCTCTCATGTCAGGAGTAAAGCCTGTGTGAACCTTCTCTTCAGCTGGATAACTTGGTATTAACTTTTTGCCACTGAGAACTTGTACACAACTTCAAAGTCTTATTACTGGGCAGAGTTCTGCTTTGGTCAATTACAGTTTGCTCCTTACAGGAAAAGGGGATGGCAGAGTGTGGGCATGTGAGGTGTGGACACTCTGTCCTGCTCTCTTCCATGGGATCTACAGAGATCTCAAATGAAAGGCAGATCTTTGTCCCACCAGTGTCCTTCTGCTCCCTGGGACACGAGTGTCTCCTCTCACCAATGCTGGGCCCTGGCTCTTTGCTTCAGAGAATTCAGAATCAGTATTAGCTTTGACAAAGACCTGCTGAGCATTCAATATATTGCATATATATTATACTGATATATTATACTATAGCTGCCTATCTTGCTCAGTCCGTGTGTCTGACCTCAAACGCAGTCACAAGTCAGTTTTTTAAAACTGAAATAAACGTGATCCTGCTTGCTTTCAGATGTTAACAGCCTTTTTTAACTTTAGGTGCTAACCTCAGCTTTTTAACCTCAGCTGCTCTAATGGTGCAAAGATCAGGGTGCTGACTCCTTCCCAACCTGTGCTGGGGCAGTGGCAGCAGGACAAAGTCGATGCTGATACCTCACTTCACTTGGCCTGGGTTCAGGCTGTCAGCTGTCCCTCTGCAAGCTGATCAAAGGCTGTGCAAACAGGGACCTCCCATGCCCCCTCAAACCTTGCTAAACAGAGGCTATACAGACTTTATGTTCACTTCTTCCAGGGCTGGAAGTCATCTGGCATGGCAGGACAGTTTGTTCTTCATACACAGAGCTACACAGCTTGCTTTTTCATCATGGAAGCAGTGAGTCAGGGTGACTTTATTTGGAGATGTTTGTGCATTTAACCTTGTAAAATCTCATGGACTGGGATGTTTTCTTGTCAAGCTGCCACATGTTTGAATTGTACCATAGCTACTTCGTCCAGTCTTTTTCTTGGGAGAATCAGATGGAAAACAGTCATGGTCTCTAGGCTACCTTGTAATGCTACAGTGATGTCCTGCCACAGATCATGTGGATGGTTTCCCTCTGACAGTAGAGGAGCAGTCACTGTTACACTCTCTGTTGTGTTAACAGGGGCTGGAATGAGTTAGGGAAAGTGTCTGCACCTGACACTCAGTCCACCTTGCAGGGATTTTGTAAAAGTGGGAACTGATTATTTAAAAGGGAGGTATAGAAAAAATGTGTAATTGTAGTTTTGGTACTAACTAAGGACTTGGGAGACTGACTTTAGCCTGGGTCTCAAGGTTTGTCCAAAAGTATCTTTAGGTGCTTAGCTCTCGTGATTTTTATCCTGTATCAAGCCTGCATCCACAGTGGCACTTAGAAGGTATCTATTTATTGAGCCTCTCTTCCCCTATTAACAAAAATAAATGTTGCTCTACTCAGCAAGAAAAGGAAATTAATACATGCTCAGACCCTTTGTGTATTCCCAGCTGCTACAGTAACATACAATGAGTCCTGAATGTCCCTGGGGACTTCATTAAATGTCCAGATTGATTAGCAGACTTTCTTTCCTAGCTTCTTTGCTGGCTCAGAGATATTCTCTGGACAGCTGTCCTGCATATGTCCATTAAAGAGAGAACAAAGCCCTGGAGAGTAACACTTGCTGTTGACTGCTCTGAGACATCACCATGGATGTGGTTTACATCCCATGCTGGGACAAAAGCCCAACCCACACCCTCCTCTTGTGTGTCCCTCTGGCTCTGGGGAACCTCTCCTGTTGAGCAAGAAACAAGTCTGGTGTGTGCAGTGCTACTGATCACAGCTGCATTCCTCTGCATGGGGGTACCTGACAGGGAAAACGAGGTGCAAGTGTAGGTATTCTGTTCTTAGGTGATGGAGGGAAAAAGGGAAAATTATCCTGAGTGCTGTAAAGTTCCTTAACAAACAGCATGACGTGGGACAGAGCTCTGTTTATAACTATCTACTCAGAGTCACTGACTGTGGTGGTGTTTTCATACACAGTGCCTAGAGAATTGCTACAGATGTGATTCATGGGGTTGACTTTGTAGTCTGGCTTTTAGTGTATAACAGATTGTTACTAAAGCATTTGGATAGCAGGATGACAGTGTAAATGGCTAAGGGCAAGCTATTAATAAAGGTGTTTAAAAAGAAGGTCTTAGATTAATATTTTAACATTTAGTTTGGAGCTTTCATTTTTGGAAGGCTTTTCAGTGCCACAGAGAACTCGGGGCATTTTGCCTGGCTCTAGCCAGAGCTGGAGGTGTTCAAAACCTGAAAACATGAGGCTCATTCTGTAACTAAACTTAAGCATTATAGCCTCACTTTGGATTCCTCCCTCCTGCCCCTTTTTCATTCCACAGATGCACTGGGCCTGCCTCTTTCTTCTGGCACTTTATTACTGTGTGAGCTTAGACCAAGAACTGATCTTCATCTGCAGTCAAATTAGGAGATTTCCTGGTGTTCCTTGCTTGTTCCACTGCAAATGCATTATGTCTCCCTGTGCCTCCCTGTGTTGTAGGGTGTTGCTAAGCCCTCTCACAAAGCAGGCAGGCACTATCTCAGCTTTGGCAGTGTTTCAGGGCTGGGTGATGCTGTCCATGGAACTCAGCATGGTTTTATTATGAACTTACAGGGTGGCTGTGAAGCCATCTGCTTGCCAAAGCTGCATTAATGCAAAACCATTATTACAGGGATGTCCAGACAGAACTGTAAAGGGAAGAATTTGCTGTTCAGTAATTCCTGTCTGTTGTGCTTGCATCCCTGTTGAAAAATATACTGCATATTTAAACATTCTCTAACATCACTGCTGTAGCTTCTTTCACAACCTCCAGGTAAGGTGAACGTGAAGAGAAAACGAATCCAAATCACACAGCAGTAAGAGGACAAGATGAACACGATAACAATTTTATTCCATCAGATTTTTTTTTTCATTGGACAGGTTTCCTTCTGACAGCATGAAAAGGACTCAAGAGACTTAACACAAAGCTGACAAGTCAGCAGGACTGTCAGTGGGTTCAGCCTGCAGAGAAAATTACATTCCTGCAGACACCTTGCCACCTAGACTCCATAAGACAGGCTGACCTAATGAATTCCTGTCTGTGCAGCACTGGAATACCTGGCACCATGCATTTCACCAAGAGCTGGCAGGATTATGCAATTACATTCTGTCAAGTCAGATCAGGCGTGATACAGTCTTTATGCTGACTGTGAGAAGATGGATGATACCTGACCCAGCACAAAATCTGCCTGGCTACAAGATTCTAAAGCCAATTTGAACTAGCAAGGAGTGGACATGCAATGGTTCAGCATTTCTCACCATGCAGTTACACTGGTTGTTGGTTTAGGTTTGTTTAGTTTGTGCTATTTTTTTTACTGGTAGCAAGCATACAGGTGATTTCCTGTCTTGTGGAACCAGAGCCACAGGTCCTGTGGTAGTGGAGTTCAGGTGGGGTTGGATGGAAACAGTGAGATCAAGAAGTGCTGAAAACCCCAAAGCTGCTGCTCTGCACCAGATATTTCACAGCTTGCTGTTATTACTGCTGTAAACTGTGCTGCTGCTTTTGGCAATTTACTTCTTTCCTGCTGAATTTTAGTCACTGGGAGCTTCCTTCTCATCTTTCTAAAGCTGGTGTTATCTAGAGATGAAAGATTTACCAGAGAGTTTTATGGCAGTGCCCCTATTTGTCAAGTGGGAGACTGGCTCTGATTGTCTGAGGACAACATCCCAAGGTGACACTCTGAACACTGACTGCCTAGAGAGGGAACAGCTCTGGGGAGATGAAATGAAATGAATGCTGATTCCAGGGAGCTTATGACTTAAATTTTTCTAATTGAGTAATAGAACTTTGAGGCTTAGTCTGACTGGTCACAGAGATGTCCCCCTGAAAGCCCTTCAGAGTCCAGGGAAGACAACTTGTGTCATTGCAAAACAAGCAGGCAGCCCACACTGGAGGGGGACAATGTGCCAGGAGGGGCAGGTGTTACCCAAATGTGACAGATGGCTGTGAGCAAGGAGAAGGAAGGTCACACGATGGTCAGAGGAAGAAAATGAGGGGAGGGAGGGGGAAGTTACACATCCCTCTGAGGGCACACAAAGTGGGAGTGGGAAGCTGGGTTGGGTGGCAATTGTGGTGTCCTAGAGAGAGAAAGGTGCTGGGTAAGAGTACCAGAGAGGAAACAGCTGGGACTGGGTGGAAGAACAGTGATTTGAGCGAGTTTCTCTCCAGGTGAGGAGCTGGGGGTGCCAGCAAGGAGAGGACAGAAGGGATGGGTACTGGATACACCTTACTGCAGCTCATCCTAAAACACCTTTGTAAAAAGCTGCCATGCTCCTCTCTGGAGGTGGCTGCCTCCCAAGGGAATATAAAGAGATTCCTGTAATGCATATCTGTGGGTGTGTTGGGAAGTACACAGAAGGCCTTTGGGATAAAAAGATTTCTTTGAATGTCTCATGCCCTAATTTTTAGACAGGCTCCAGCTTGCCAATCACTTCTGCCTGTGCCTATACTCAAAGAAATAATCTGTCCTGGAGCTGCTGATTCAGAGCACTGGGAGCTACATCCTCCTGCCAATGCTCCACATTTCCTCCTCTTCCTTATGGAAACATTAAATACCTTTTGGAGGCTTTAAGATTTCCAAAGCAAAGGCAAAAGGACTCAAAGCACAGCAGGTCTCTGTTCTCAGCTAGCAACAATGCTAACATTAACATTAACCAGTACCTGGAGTGCCAGACTGTGTGGCTTTTTGCTTTCATGTTGTTTACTCCAAGGGCTTCAGGGTGGAGAAGAGACTGGAAGCCTGATGGGCTCTGGCTTTATGTCACTGGAAAGTCAATGAAACCTCACTAGGCACATTCAAATCAGGTGGAGCAAAGCTGAGGACAGCATTGTCCAGAGCTCCTGTTTAGCTCCTGTGTACACACAGCCAGAACTTGTCCCATCCTCAAGTTTTCATCTTTGCCACTTGTGACAGATGGGCCTGAGCGTTACCTGGTACTTGGGCCAATTCTAAAAACTGAATTCTAAAACAGTTTCTAGACAGGTTTTGAGACCTCAGAAGGCACCTGAATACAGGCCAAGTTTTCCAAAGAAGTCCGTGCATAGCAGCATTGATGTGTAGCTGGGATTCCAAGGAACATTTTTTTACTAAAGCATCCAAACACAAACTGAATTCTCCTGTATTCATACTTTAAATTTCAGGAGAAATCATGCTTGAAAAACTGCCCTGAAATGGGCACCAGTGACTGACAGCTCCCAGGGGATCAGGAAACACATTCCTTCTCCATTGTAACTCAGGATGCTGAAAGAATGCATGATGGGCATAAATAATGCAAATTGATGAGATGCTGATGGCATGACCATCTTCCCTCTATGCAATAGATACTTAAAATATTTCTGGAGTGCACAGTGCACAACAAATGGACAAGCTGCACAGCTGTTCTAAAACTCAGATTTGTTTAGTAACACAAATGAAATGCTTGCTGTATGTTAATAGGAATAGAAAAAAGCACAGCCCTTTCCACATGTGCAGCCATTTAATCTTGTTCTTTGGTGCTGCTTTTCTTTTGCTCTTCCATTCTGGAACTGCAAAATATATCAGTATTTCCAACCCTAATCATGGAGACAGTCCCTCTCCCCACTAGTACCAAACAAAATATTGGTTTGGTTTTCTCAAACCCCAAATATAATCTTGACCTTCTGTTTGCATACTGCTTTCAGGTCAGAAGAGTTAGGCTCATGGCTTCATATATTTCTAGAAATAAAAATGAGAACTGTGCAGATTTTCTGTTCATTTTTGTGTTGTTTTGTAAGAGGAAGTGCAGAACAGTGTGCCTCTAAGAGCTGAGCATTTCAATGGAACAGCATGTGTTAAATGAGACTCTGATAAAATCAGGCAGGTTGGCAGAGCAGCTGTAATGGAGGTGAACTGGAAAGTCAAAACTAAGCAGTGCACTTTCACCCTCCCAGGCAGAGTGAAATACAGAATATAAGCAAACATCACCAGTGGGGAGTATTATAGCAAATATTTGAAATGCCTCCCCTTTTGGAGGCTTTCAGGGTGGATGCCTTTAGTTTGTATCATGCTGTTGCTAGCACACGTGACAAAGCTCCTCAGAAAAAATATTTTTTTGTTGCCACTGTACCCTAAACAGCATTGCATGAAGTGAGAGAACATCAATTCCCTTGGTGTTTGCCTTTCCCTTCCAAGCATGGCTATTTGAGACACAGCCAGGCTGAGAGCTCTGCACTGCCCAAGACTGTTGCTATTGGCATTTTTCTTCTTGCTGTCAGGCTGGTGAGTGATTAAGTGTCCCTGGTGCTGAAGCTGCTGGCCATTTGGGAATTTTGCTTTCCCAGGAGAAGGGTGAGGCTGGTGGCTGGGGTTTTTTCCCTTGGTTATGAAGCCAGCAGGATGGAACTGAGTGGAAGGCTGGGAAAATACTGGAATAGTGTATACTGGAAAGCAAGCCAATGAGGAATGACACTGCCAGTCCCTACCTCCTGGCTAGGACCTTGTGGTCACTGCTAACACAGGAAAGGGAGAAGGCAGCATACAGAGAGTGAGCATGAAGTAAGAGTTCAGGATATATCCAGGAAATGCTACCCCAAAAGAGGGATCAAACACAGCTTGGCCAATGTGTCACTGAACTTGGCAGACATCTGCTCAGCTCAGGGCAGAGGTGGGCTGAGACAGATGGGCAGCAGAGCGTGCAAGGCTCAGCCCCCAGGGATGGCACTGCCACTGAAGCACATGAGTTCTTGTTGCCAGGTGGCTCCATTAGCAGGGCAGACTCACAGGGTGATGAATTATGAGGAAGTCCTCACTCCTGTCCTGGCTCTGCATGACCTATCTGTGGTCCTCTCCTCCGTCCTCATTTATTTCAGTCATCCCCTCCTCATTTTCCCTCCCAGCAGGCTGGCCTGAGCTCATTATGTGACACCAGAACACTGCTTTGCAAGTGGATGGCATTTGTATCATTATCAAATTGTCAAAGCAGACAAGACTGTGCTGCTTTGGCCCAAACACCTCCCCCATGGGCATCTCTGCAGCCTCATGCTCCCCTAGAAACAATAAATAACAAAAAGGACAAAGCAAGGGGCAAGGCAGTGCAATCATTAGTTCTTTAAATGTGGACACAGATTCATGCCTCAGACTGTAAAAAAGATCAGAAGAGAAATGGCTGCCTTCCAGGCAGGGATGATACAGAAGCAGTGAAGGACAGGATGCTTTGGGCCAGGACATCCTGGAAACACTTCCCACAAAGCCTGTAAATGACACCTGTGCATCCTAGGGAGTCTGGCTACCCCACCTGTGACACTGGGGGTGCCCACCACATGAGTCAGGAGCTCAGGAGGTCAAATCAGTGCAGCAGCTCCTTGGCTACACTTTTCATGAGGGTCTGAGAGCAGCAGCAGCTGCTGTGTCAGTTCTGGTGATATCACTGCATGTCAAAGGGATGTGCATTCCAGCTGTGACAGCCTGCATCACCCTCAATTGCTTGCTAGGCCTAAACCTGCAGCTCTGCTACTGGGAAACTTCCTGGGCTGCTCTGTGGGGGAAGGGGGCTCTTTATGCTCATGCAGTCCTGGGAGAGAGCCAGTGCAGAGCTTTGCTTCCTGGGATTATACAGCATTCCTTGCAGCAAAGCTTGGTGGCCATCTGCAAAGCCCTGCTGCTGGCACTAACACCAGCACACACTGCCTGATCTGTCACCTTTTACAGCTACAAGGCAGTGAATTTAATTCAGAGTTGATTTTAGACAAGTGAAATGCTTCCAAACCTGGACTTGGCCCCCGAATCAATCCTTTAAACCCTGTTCCCTTGCTCCTGCTCTTTGAAACATGGATGCAGTAACAGGAACAGCTACTGCTTTGAAATTCAGGGGTATAAGGTGGCTCTCGTGGATTGCTAAAGTCTGACAGTGTGGTATTCTGCTAAGCTGACACTGTATAGATTAACTAATGCTCCTGACGTCTAACAGGGAGGGAGATGGACTTGTCATGTTCCCACTGAGAGGAATTTCCTATTTTTAGAAATGTTGCTGGTTCTCATGGGATGGACAGGCTGGGAAAGCCTGCCACATCTTTTACATCTTTACTTTCCCCCTCAAATTTATGACAGGATGCTGCTTCACTATCTACTCTCTTCCCTGACACTGCATCCCAGGTACCCCAGTCTGAGGGTCTCAGAACCTACTACTAGCAGTGGGGGTAAGAAAAGCATTCCTGTTCCAAGCAGCTAGGAAACTTCCAAGTCTCTTGGAAAACCTCTGTAAGACTCCATCAGGTATTGCTTCATTCTCAAGTAAAATCTGAGCAGGTTGGGAAGGTATAGAAGGAGCAGAAGAATTTTGTTGTGTCAGCATTTTTAACCCTGTCTTGTTTTCTGCCTATACCATGTTACTGCTCTATCTGCCTCCAAAACCAGCTTGCTCATGAGGTCAGCTTGGCTTGTAAGCTTGGTGGCAAAGGTGTCAGCCTCATCACTTTTTCCTATTCCCCTGCCATGGGAGCTGGGAGGAGGCTACTCCCTTTCAAACACCTCAAGATAAGCTCAAGCCAATGCCTGGCAGCAGCCCTTCCTAAATACAGGCACCTCAGCACTCTTTTGACTCTTCCTGCTCCTTGGAGATAGAAATTGCTGGAGTTGTCCCAGCCTCAACAATGCCATATTGACCTAAACCAGGTGAAGATCTTGTCCTGTATGTGCTGCAAGGTCATCTGACCTGGCCCACATGAGCACTTCCAGCCTGTCCCAGATGTAAATGGTGACAAAGCAAGATCCCACCTACACTGTACTTTTAACTGTTGTGATTAGATCAGTGACAGCCCCCTTGTCTGGCTGGAGATACAGCAGAGCAAATTCCTGGGATGGCAGGATGATCAGGAGATGGCTGATCCATCTGGAATTGCCTCCTGGCTAAAGGGCTGAATGACCACAGACTGTAGTCACAGGGCCAATGTGCCAATTTTCTGCCCTAAGTGCACTAAATTGCACTGGGGGCAGAGAAGCTGTCCAGGAAGAACCTGCTCCACATGCTGAGACAGGCCTCCAGTTCTGCAAACATGTACAGCATGCAGAAATGTACAGAACTGGGACTCCCCTTTAGCCTCCTCAGCTGTTTCCAAATGTTTGCAGAGGCATTTTTGGCTTAGGTTAAAGTACACCAGTGACTTTTGTAACAGTGCACAGCTGTGTTATAAGCATGTTCTGGCATTGCTGCCATTTATTACAGTAGCTGCAAAGTATAGAATTGTTTAGCTTAGAAAAGATCTTTAAGATCATTGAATCCAACTGTAAACCTAGCACTCAGCCCATAGATCTGTCCCATGCATTCAGATCCCTCTACAGATTCATGACAGGGAAATTTTTGCAGAAGGAGCAGCAAGAAGTGCCAGTGTATTCTGCAGGAGGGTATTTTTAGTTCTGTAAACAGCTGAAAAGTAGGAAAATCTTGCAATACCTGTTGACATTTGAACTAATGAGGAGATTTGGAAAAGGGGCTTGAAATGGGTCCTTTTTGACTCACCTATACCTTCTTTTTAGGTTGTTTGTTTTTTTTTTTAATAACAAAAATACTTCTTCCTAAGCAAGTTTCTTTCACTGTGATAGTTCCAGGAGAATTGGTTGCTTTCAGTGGCATTTTTTGACTGGAAAATGTCTACACCACATAATACAATTTTTTTTTTCATCTCCATAACACTTTTTGCTGAGGGGAGGAATGCTTGCACAGCATATTTTTCAACTTTCTCATGAAGGCTGGCACACCTTGGAATTTCTGATCCCCTAGCAGTGCAGAGGCCCACACTGAAAAAGGTTAATGTGAGGGTTTTTTTGTGAACTGTGGCTGTGCTTTATTGACACTTCTTTGCTAGCTAAGGTTCCTGTGGTGGAAAATCCCAGCAAAACAAACAAGACCTGGCTCTGTGCAAAGTGGCTGCTCAATTAAAAGAAAAAAGGAAGTTTCCAAGGAAAAGTTTCAATGCAAAAGTGTAATAGAACTTGGAAAGTCATGAGTCATCTGAAATCTTATGGGGCAGAACATGGAAATATGGGAAAGGCCTCAGCACTTTGGGGTGGAGCCTGTGCTGCTGAAACTCAACTGTGCACTGCTAATAGGCAGTGTGCATGAGAACTGAACTCAAACCTGAATGCTGAGATTACTGCTCTTGGCTTTCTGCCAGTGAAATGGTGCATAGCTCCCAGCTTTATCTAAGGAACCTTCCAGAAATGCAAGCTAGGCCACCATCACCTCACACAGCAAGAAGGTGAGCAGAGAGGTCGGGTTTAAAGTATAAAGCTGTTGCCATGGGTGAGTCTGAGGGTGAGCTCAGAAGTTCACTAAGAGACTCTGTGCTATTCATCAGCTCCAGTTACAAGGGTCTCTAGTGACAGGACAAGGGGCAATGGCTTCAAACTGAAACAGGGTAGGCTTATATTGGATATTGAGGAGAAATCCTTTACTGTGAGGATGGTGAGGCACTGGCAGAGCTTGTCCCAAGAAGCTGTGGATGCCCCATCCCTGGAAGTGTTCAAGGCCAGGTTGGACAAGGCTTTGAGCAACCTGGTCTAGTGGAAGGTGTGCCTATCTATGGCAGGGGTTGGAACTAGAGGATCTTTAATGTCCCTTCAAACCCAAATAACTCTAAGATTTTTTTTAGTGTCCACAGGCTTTCCAGATTCCCTACTGCAATGAAGAACTTGAGTGCCAATGGTTCTTTAAACCCAATCCAGTCCTGCACTAGATTTAGGGAGCCTGTCCAGTGCAGGAAACCAGGTAGATTACAACAGGGGCCTTGGCTATGGATCATCAGTGAGCCACAGAAAGCAAGTGGTTCTGCAAAGCAGATAGGCACCACTTGACTCTGATAGAAATCTCTTCTGTGGGGTAATACTGGACTGTGACACAGGTACTGCTGAGCTTGTCAGCAGCATTCCTTGAAAACATCTAAATTCTCTGCAGGAGATTAACCATGGCCCTTTGGTCTCCATTTGCAAAGAAATGCTGTGGCTCTGAGAGGCTCCCACCACTGCTTTTATCAACAGCTTTCCAGTTTGAACTGAAAATCATATAGAGTTCCTTTGGTTTTCACTACTGTCATTTAGAAGAGAACTGAACTTGGGACTTACCTCTGCTAATTCTCTGCTTTTCTCCAGAAAGGATTCCTGGAGTATCAATGACGCTGATGCTCTCTAATACAGGGTTAGGTAGCTGGGCACAGACAAACCTGTGTGGAAAATAAATGTGTTTAAAAAAATAAAAAAAATGCAAAACACAGTCATGATGTGCTGCACGTCACAGGCAGTATGGGACAAGTCAGACTCTGATCTCTCAAATCTTTGGCTGGAGCTTGGAGCTACTGTTACTTAAGGAAATGAGAAAGAAACTAGAACTAAACACTTTTCTCTGTTTTGCTGCCTCTGGAACATGGGTCTCAGTCAAGACCTATGACAGGTTGTTTTATATAGGCCCCCAAGTTGTGAATTATGAAAATATTTGGGTTTTGGTTTATGTGCTGTTTAGATTTTAACAAGAAGTGGTATTTGTTTTTCTTTGGTTAAGCATTCCCCTGAAGACTTCTGGACTCAAGTGAACTGAAATAACTTGCTTTAAAAAAAAATTAGCAATTCTGTAGGACTTCTGTTCTCTTTCAAATCTGTCTTAAAAAGACAAAGTGTGCTATTATTGCAGCATGGAAGTAGTAAAGCACAGGCAGCATGAGATCTCAAGAGGTTGCTCAGTCTAACCTCTTGCCTCAAGGCAGGATCAGTCAGGTTATTTGTCTAAAGTGTTCTTCAAATCCATAACAATGCAGACTCACCAACATTTGCTGTGAGTCTACTCCATTACTTAATAACCTTTACAGTAAATCCTCTTTTTTAATGTCTAATCTGAATTTCATATGCTATAATGCTCCTCAGTCGAAAACACAATTGATGTGGAAAATGACTTATTTTTTTCCTCTTGACTATTGCTACCCCGCTCCCCTCAGTCTTTCCTCTCTAGAAATCAATTTGGTGGTTATTTATTTCTTTTTCCTGTCTCTTCCAGTTCTCTCTAGCTGCCTTTCTAGCTCATTTCTAAATCCCTGAAGACCCTTGCAGCCTTCCTTTGGGTCCTCCCAAACTGCTCCACATATTTCTTCTTCAGGCAGGATGCCACAAGCTGACATACTCCAGCCATGGCTCACCCTGCTAGTGGTGAGCACAGTGGATGGATTGCTCCTTATCTCTTAGACTTGACAGTCTGTTTATACATCTCACTGACATGTTTGCTTTTTTAACAGCAGTATGACACTGTTAGCTCACATTCACTTTGTAATCCACTGCTCCCCCCTCTGCAGCTCCATTTCTGTGTAACTGCTCTTTAGCTGGTTGTTCCCCATCCTGTATCTATGCAAATCACTGCCTGAGAAGAGTCACTCGTGCTTTGTGGGCTGCAGCTCATCTATTTCAGTTGCTAGTAACAGCAAAGGACACTAAAAGCCTATCTGCTTCCTGCTAGCATTTCATGGATAGCCTTTTTGGGATGGCATTCCAGGCAGCCCTGAGTGTGAGTGTGTGTGTGTGTGTGTGTGTGTACATATGCATATTAATAGGGTGGTGTGACATCCAGGCACAAAAACCATGTGGGAGGAGACAGAACCACAGAGGATGGGGGTGGTACAAGGACCACTCAGTGCAGTCAGGGCAGATGCAGCTCTGCAGTGCTCTCATGAGTGTCTGGCTCTGCAGAAGCCCCTGCACCTCTCAATTCCTCCAGGCTATGCCACAACCCAATTGTTCCACTTGTATGACCCCAAGAAGATTCTGATGAGAGTGAATCCTCATGGGTTAAACAGTGTCTCTTCTCCCAAGCTGTCAGCTATTTCAGACCACATATTACAGCTTCCCACATCCCCAGCTTGGCAGGTGGCAACAGGGAGCATTTCTGAATGTGTAATAACTCATATCAAAGAGGGGGGACTGGCTTGATTATCCTGTTGAGTGCCAGGCACAGCAGCAGAGAACAAAAGGCTCAGGAGGTCATGTTATTCCCTTGTCCTGCCAACACAGGTTTGCTCTTCATTGTTACAGCCCTGACTCCTCCTTGTGCTGTAACGTGAAATGGGGCAGGGGGATTTTCCACCAGTTTTTCTAGGAAAAGTACTCCACAGGAGATTTCAGATACAAGGTCAGAGGCCAGCATGAGTGAGTGCATTCTGGCTCTTTTGGCAGAGTTAAGGCTGCTGCCCTCCTGTTGTCCCAGCAGAACTGCAGGACCTCAGGGAGCTCGACCTAATTCTGTTTGGGGCCATATGAAGGGAAGAATGCTGTGCCAGAGTTTCACCACCTCTACAGGCAGAGCAGAGCATAGGGCTAAAGGAACAACATGTTATCTACCTCTGCAGCTGTTCACAACACAAAATCAGGACTGACTCCACCTTAGCTTCTCAAAACAGACTTTGGGGATGGGGGAATTCTTGCAACCTAGTCAATGTGATACAAAAGTAATGGGCGAGATTCCTGAGTTTGCTCCAGGCCCTTGGTGCCAAACAAGTGTTCCTGATAACAAGGTGCAACTTCTCATCTCTCTGGAATCTTCCCAGAGGTGGGGGTTGGCCAGCAGAGCTGGAGAAAGGAAAACAAACCCTTCTCTCAATGCCCAGGAACAACCTGGGGCAAGAAGAGCAGACAAGAGACAGGATTCTGCAGACCTGCTATCCTCATGTCAGCCCTGGGCAGCTTATGTCCCAGGTATGGGCAGGTGCTCCATCTCCTGGGAATGAAGGGAGGGAGGGAGGATACAGGCTCTGAGCAGCACAATTTGCTTGTCTCCCAGCCAAATCCTGACTGTACCAGTCTTCCCTTGCTTCCTGGAAAGCAGCAGATCCCAGTCTCTGCTGGGGAGGGAGCCCCAGCTGAGGGTGGATGCTCACTCCTGGAGCAGCAGGCTCTGTACCCCACAGGACACAGTGCTGTGGGCTGTCACCTCCCAGCAAGGCCAGCTCGGCCTGTGTGAGTGCTACTGCCTCATGCTGCTCTGCTCCCTTCCACTGATGCTCACAGTCAAGTGTTACCTTTAACATCCCTGGGCAAAGCAGACTTCCCCATGGCCAATTTTATCTCAGTTTAGAGGTGTGGCCTCTGCAGGTTAGCTCCCTTCTGCAAATTTCTTGCTCACAGCCTCCTAGCTGAGGTCAGGGCCTAGGCATATATACAGCAGCAGTGAGGTATGTGCAAGGCAGAGACAGCTCTGCTTGTTCCTAGCACAGAAGCCAGGCCCACTGGAGAAGTGTGGGTGGCTTGATCTGGTCCAGTGGGTGCACCAGGACTTACATCTGCTAAATTTCTGAGTCAACTCTTGCATGTGTTTCATTTCCTAATTAGCTGGGCATTGGCATCTGCATTTTCAGCATGTGATGCTCAGACAGCTGAGCCAGTCCCCCTTAGCATGTCTCCTCTGTCAGTTTAGAAATCATTACCCCCTCTTTTTTCATGTCAGCAACAGAAAGATGTCATTACCTGCTGTGGCTACTCCCTGCATTGCTAGAAGGACTGCACTTATGCTGCTGCTGAGCCACTGCTGTGTCCCTCTGCCCTGCTGCCTGCACAGGCAAAGGCTTGACTCCTTCCTCAGGAGAAGGAGGAGTAAAGAAGCATAACAAGAGCACAGCATGATACAGTGAACTGGGTTAATGCATGCAGAGATCCCTTGCTGTACCAGGAGCAAATTGCATTCAGGACACATCCATCAGGCTAGTTCAGAAGTGTTGGCTTTTTTGCCCCCCATGCCTGGCCTAATGTTCCTTCTCTGCAGTGAACTGTCTGCCAGCTGTGGCTGTTCTTGGCTATCAGCTGAGTTGCTCTGAATTATGTCCTCTTTATCCAGGATCTCTGCACTCCAGGCAAGAGGCCTGTTATTCTCTTAGGGGCAAATGACTGTTCTGCCCTGATGTAAGGAGTGGGAAATCACCTGACCTAACTGTTGGTCAGGTGCAAGATGTTCTGGGCCCTACAAAACAACAAAACCTTCTCAAAGTCTCTCTGGTGCAGGACCATGTTGGTGTATTTGAATGATGCTCCTGTGCAGTGATCAGATACTGCTTCCTGTCACCCTGAGGTTTCCCACACAGCAGTGACTCCAGCTAGGTCCCTCCCATACCAGCAAGTTACTCCCCATGCTTCTCTGCAGGCCCTTTCCCTGCCTTTTCTGCAGCCTACACCAGCACTCCTGTGGTCAGAGCTGGTAGGAGATGCTGCACCCTCTGGACAGTCATTCTCCAAGCTTGGGAGACTGAACAGGAGCCAGAGCCTAGCCCAGCTTTCCTGGCTGCTTGGCTGAGCAGCTGCCATGTTTCCAGTGTCTCCCACAGTGTCAAGGGAAGGCGTCGATGATGGGTGTAGTCAGTTTGTTGCCTTCTGCAGCACAGTTTGTGCTCATCTAGGATATGGGTGTGTGCTGCTGGCTTCCTGTGAGGCCTAGATCCAAAACCTCCCTATGCTTGGGCTGGGTCTAGGGGATGGAAAGGTTAAATTCCTCATGTCACAGAGCTGCTGTCCAAACACTCTGCTACTCTTTTTTACAGGAAACACATTAGAGTGGTCATCAATTTGCACCTGAGGTTGTATGTATAAGGCACGGGAATGGAAAGAGCCTGGTTTTGATTACAAATGGAAAAAGCTAGAAATACTGAAGCAGGGGACAACAAATGTAATGAAGATATTTACCTCTAGTCTCCTGTAGGATAAGCTTAGGCTGTGATGTCATTTTTGTTTTGTTTGTTCAAGTAAAATGAAGGTTTGTCACACCTGAATTTATCAGCCCTTCAGCAACTGACTTATGTGCATCTGGTAGGACTGGACTGGCCTTGCATCAGCCATGTGGATGGGAGGAAAAGAAGTGCCTTATCCCTTTACATTACTTGCTATGCTGCTCATTAGGTTCTAACTTTACTCTGCAGAACAAGAGAGTTCCTGAGTACTGACCTGTTCAAAAAGGCATTGCCAAAGGCGTTGAGTTTCCTGAAGGGTTTTTTGGGATCCACCACCAACGCGTTCCCAGGAACAATTCCTTCCACATCTCCTTGCATAACTGCTATAAAGGAGTCAGTTGTAGGCTCTGGTCCAATCCTCATCCCTGGGAAATCCTGCTCCAGCAGGTACCTGTAAGTGAAAAAACAGGGTGTGGGCATGAGCCATGAGCTGCTAAGTCCTAAATGAGTTGTACTGAAGATTGCAGAGCAATTATGAAGCTCGAGAGTATGGATCCTTCCGAGACTATTTTTAGCATTGTCACTCAATTGTTTGATAAATGTCTTGGTAGCTTTTCTACTTAGGATCTCAACACTGAAAGCTCATTTAAGGTGGATTAAGAAATTAAGATGATTATAGCTGCTGGGAAGAGATTCTCATCGTGTTGCATCATTTTGTGTACTTCAATCCTCAAGCCATTTGGAGCAGACTTAGCACAGCAAAGTAAAAACAGCAGTTCACTGCAATCACAGAGTTAATCCTACTACACACTACTGTTAAACCACTACACTCCTGAAACCCTGCTGGCTCTTGGTGCCAATATCAATTACTTGGCTGCTGCTCGTTTCAGCAGACTCAAACACCTGATGTGATTAGCCACCAGTCCAAATCAGTTTCTTAAATGCCAACTTCCCCTGCACTTGACTGAAGTCTCAGTCTCTGTCCTTGTGTGCTTCTGAAATGCAGCCACAGGCCTGCACCACAAACTGCTCAAGCATATTGTGCACCACACACCTGGGTGGGGGAGTAAATTCCAAGCTGTATATCAAGCTAGATAGCACACTTAAGTACAGCATCCCTTATTAATTCCTGAAGGTAGTTTGGCAAATTTCAGGAAAAGATAGTCACCCCTGGGGTTGCAGGGCTTTGAATAGGACCCTGGCAGCACATCCCAACTGAGCCTGCCAAATTCAGGGTGGGTCAATGGTGTGTGCATGGGACAGCTCCCTTTGGCTCACCAAGGTGCCAAATGCCATCATGGGGCCAGGCCTGTGTTTGTGTGTGTAGAAAACCACCTGCTGAGGCTGTGCTGAAAACTAAGACCATTATGTGCAAGTGGCTTGCAGAAGGAAGATAGAACTGGTCTAGCCCTCAGTATGGGATGGTGTCAGAAGTGAGAAGGAATAAGCTCTGGCTAGTTACATGAATAAAATGACTACCAGACTATGGAAGTTAGTATAACAATGTGTTGCTTGTTGCCAGAGGGTAGCTGGCACTCCCTCTTCCATTGCTTTGACCTAATCCTCAGTAGGTAGGTAGATTATTTCAGGATTGCCATGATGTTAAAAGTAGATTATGAGGATGGGAAAAAGGAAGAAGGAGAAGGACTGGAGATTTTTTTTCATGATTGAGACTGATATGTCTAAGCACCAGAATTGGTTCACTCAGGTGAGTCTTTGTGAGGGAAGTCCCTGTGTGAGGGATTATAGGACCATTGGCATGAAGGCTTGTAATAACTTTTTAGGGGTTCCTGCTTTCACTGTCATTTTAACATAGGTAATCATATCCAGTGTTTAAGGAGCAACAAAAAAAAAAAAAATTGTCCAGGCTATTTATTGATACTGTGTCAGCAAGTGTGTCTTCAGTTCCAAACAGGCAAGGCCAAATCAACTGGATCTAGAGGTAAAACAACCAAATGTATACTCAGGACAAATCACTGATACTTGTCTGGCTTGGTACACACTCATACTGCAACAAGAATACCTCCACAAATTATATCTATAATTCACTTAGGAGATGACCCCACCTTCTTTACTGGTGTATTATTGTGTATTTTCTTGTATCTTTTGTCCAAAGTGATTTCCAAGCCCTAGGGTCACCAGAAGGTCACCAGAAATGGCTCTTCTTAACTGCAGAACTCTGAGATGCAACAGCAGCTGTTGAGCAGCTCTTAAAAAGACCTGAAATAATCCAGGAAGAGAGCATCCCTCTGACATCCTATCCTAGAGTGGATATATCCTATTCACCTAAACCTTATGAAGGGCTTTCTCAAACTTTCCTGTAGCAGTGGAAAGAAAAGAAAAGCAGGCTGCAGCTAGTCCTGGTGTGTGCCACCTCTCTGGCTGGTGATCACAATACCCCTTCCTGGCAGCCACAGCAACTCCTCTCTAGCTTGAAGCACCTGAGAACAAGGAGGGGTTACTTCTCACCCACCAAGGGCTCTGTAGGCTGTCATCTGAATGTTCTTGGTTCAATTCCCTGGGAAGCTCTATATGCTATTTGCTAGGTTAGAAGCCACTTGGTCAGACTTTGGCAACTAAGCTTGTGCCTCCTTGATGGCAATTCATTAGTCCCTGATGGACACTGCTGTCAAGCCAGTGGATTTACACAGATGGAAATTCACTAAATCCATAGAAATAAATCTTTGCATTCTCCCCATGCAAATACTAGAGAGAAAAGAAATAGGCAGCATTAACAGCAGCCAAATATAACAAGTGAAGGGCTTTTGAGAAAGGCCCCTTACTCCTGATGTCAGGTTGCAGCCTTGCTGTAACAACCACCTTTTTTCTTTTTCAGAGGCTTGAAATGCATGTGTAACATGACAGCTTTTGAGCTGAAGTAAAATTTAGTTGAGGGGGGGAGTTGTTTGTTATTTATAGACAAAGCTTCCCAGAAAAACTAACCAAAAGTCCTGTGTGGAATAGCAACTCCTCCAGACAGACTGTTTGAAAGAATTTGATCACAGCTCCACTCAGCTAACGTTTCAAAGCACTTCTGTGTTTATTTCTTGTGTAAGGCGTAAAAAAACACAAAACAAAAAAATCCCAACAAAAGCACAAAAGAAGTAGCTAGACACCAATGTTACTGACTTATGTGCAACAAGTGGTAGGAAACCAGAGAGATGAAGATTTGTACTGCCCACTATCACAGCATCTATTTTAAGTGAGGCCTCTCTGGGAGATTTGGGTACATTGTGCAGCAGGGTGTCAGCAGCATAAGAATCTCATTGTGCAAAGGACAAACACAAGGGGTTGTATTGACACTGCCTGATGGGGGGAAGGCCCTTCTGCTCAGCAGTGACACAGCCTGCCCTGGCTACCAGAGGCAAGACAGAGAACACATGCAGTTGTCACATTTGTGGGGATTTCTGGGAGAGAAGAGCAAACAGCAGCTGTGGAAAACACCAACCACCAGCAAGCAATCTCCTCTGCCAGTGCTGCATGCCTTAAGCTGAGCTGCTGAACACCTTCAAAGGCCTGGGGGAGTGACTCCCAGCCAGGTTAGGGAAGTCTGTGCAGTAGGGGAATAGGTTCTTTATGACCAATCTGCTTTTTAGAGCAGTGTCTGGAGTCGGTGTGTGGCTGCAAGCATCATGCTGCTGCCTGTTTCAGGCCTGTTCCTGGGAAGGGCCAGGGCAGGAAAGCCCAGCTGGGGGACGCCTTTCCCAGGTGGATTTGGGGATGGGTGAGGAAGGAGAGGCCGGGTTCCCCGGGCAGGAGTGCCGCAGGATGTGGGGGAAGGGGCTGCCTGCCCGTGATGAGTCATGCAGGAGCCCTGCAGGATGCCGTGAGTGTGGCAGCAGAGGTGATGCTGAGCAGCGGAACGGGAAGGAGGGCAGAGCAGGAGGAAATGGTGACAAAAAACTGCCCCGTGCAGGCACAGATGAAAGGCTCAGGGCTGCACGGGGAGGTCACACCAGAGCTCTCTGTGGAGCCTGTGACAAACGGCGTGGAGGGGCCTGGACGTGTAAATGATTAGCGGTAGGAGGAAGGGGTGGCTACACCAGAAAAGCAAGCTGTGTTGACAGTTAGTAGGGCTCTAGCAGGCTTGTTTATTTTATTAGCAGGATGGCTGGACTTGAGCCAGGATTATTTTTAGAAATGACCAAGGAATCTAAGTTAATTAGGAGAGTAATGTTCTGTCCTGTACTCCCACTCTCTTACAGGAAACATAAAAAGCAATAACGTTATAAAGGCAGGCTCCAGCGAGATCCTGCAGTGGCTGTCACATATTCCCAGGTAGAGGTGTGGCCTTGCCCTAACCAGCAGCGACTTTCAGCCCCCAGCCCTGTGGAAAAGCATCAGCCAAATGTAAGCTGAGGAGAGAAATGGGAGTGAGCACCAAGAGATGATACAGCAGGAAGCAGGAATGGAAAAGCTGCATTGCAAAGCAATGCAACACCTTTCACATAGCACGGACAGGCTCAGCTCTGTGTCCCTGCAAGGAGAAGAGGGAACAGCCTGGCTCCACTGGAAATAAGCCATGCTCTGGTCTTGCTTCACTGGCTTTGACCCACACAACTCACCTCCCTCTTCCCTGGCTCAGCCTCTAGGAATGTTTCTCACTGCTGACCTTGACTGCCTTTTTTCTGCCATCAGCTCCTGACAAGAGAGCAGCCTCACTGCAAGATGCTGCAGCTTAGGTGCTTCAGAGCCTTGCATTTCTTCCTTGTTTGACCTCAGATTCCTCAAAACAAGGAAAGAGGTTTGGAAGACAGACATTCCTTAGGTAGGTGACTAAAGGTCCTTTTTTTTGTTTGTTTTTGGTTAAGTGTCCTGGGATCCAGGTAAAGTGGGACTGGGTTCATTCCCCATGATTGTTTACTAGCATTAACTCATCTCCCTAAATTGCACGGCAGTACAAGCAGGATGCAATTTAGGAGTGGAATTGATACATAAGGATAACCCTAATTATCCTGACAAGATTGTGGACGGAATGTCCAGAGGCTGTTTCTTGCTTCACTCCATTGCTAAGCCATAATGGTTGTCAACCCTCCCACTTCCTCCCCCCAGCCCCCTTTAACTCCTCCCTGCTCTCAGCTTTAGCTCCCACTTGCCTTCCCACAATAACTCTGGATGCTAATCTGGTGCTTATCCCAGCTCTCTAATGAGCAGTGCCTGCAAGCTCCCGCTGCAAGCCTGTCACGAGCAACACGAGGTTTTCTGGCCTTTGTCTGGGAACACACTGGAGTAACAGACTCTCACACTACTCTTAGAGACCCTGAGGTTCTACCAAAGAACTTTCACCTTCTTGGGCACTGCTTTAAACAGAAGACTCTGCCTTTTCTGGAAGGCCCATTTGGCACCCCAGTGAAGCAGAAGCTGCCAAGGCTCCTGGTCACTTCTGCTTGACCATCATCCCTGTAGGCTCATCCCAGCCCTGTGCCTGGAGAAAAGCAGGAGAAGAGGACACAAGCATGAGTGAAAAGCAGCTGTCAGAAGCTCAGATCCACTTGCTGGAAGGAAAAAGGTTGTTGCTGCCATGCCACATGAGCAAAGACTCAAATGATCTTTTACCTGGAACATGCTCTAGGCACCCAAAGTTCCTGCAAAAGGAGCTGAGGCTTACAGAAAGACTTCACTGAGCAGAGATGGGCAAAGGCAGGAAGTCTCTGCTAACAGCATGCTGGTGAGACTGCAGGAAAACACTGATGCTGACAACCCAGAGAAAAGAATTAGGAAGAGATGCTTTAGTTAGACAGCCTTATCAGGAATTCAGCAATTCCTCCTGTTCAGGCTCTGAGTGTCTGTAACCCAGAGGACAGAAAAAGCTTTCCAAACAGGTTTGGTATCAAGTCACAGAACAAGGATCTGGGGTGGAACCAGGCATTTGTGCTATCCTCTCCATTTTTCAGAAGAGTAACTCCCTTTGCAAACATGTGCAAAATGCTTCTTTGGGTCTTTTGCACCCTTCACCATCCACCTGACCTGCCCATACGAGAAAAGCCTTTTAACTCTTAAACTTTGTTTGCCAGGTACATGCCAAGGTAGCAGAAATGCATTCTGTTCTTGGCTCCTGACCAGGAAATTTAGCAGCAGGAATATTACAGCACATTGAAAAAAAAAAGCCCCTGCATTTCTCAAGGTCATTCCTTTAGAGGTACAGTCAATTTGATTCACCTCTCTCTACTCTCTGCAGTTCCCTCCTTCACCAAGAAATACTGGTAGAACAAAGGGCTGGCTGCCTGTGGCTAGCGTCCAGATCTACACTGGGGTAATTCCACAGATTTCAACACAGCCACACCAGAAAAAGGCTGGAATTTAACGCTTAGCTTATGAATCACATAGGAAACATGGACAGCGCAGCTTCAGCTATGATCCCAAGGGAAAGGCTGCTGCAAGTTGAACTAGCAGCATGGCTGAACACAGATCCCTGCAACCAAGTCCAGCCGGAAAAGTTTAACCCTTTCTCTGCGACAGTTTCGCATCATCGAAATGAAAGAGCTGCTGGCAGCTGCTCTTTCTTTACAGTTCGAAAGGAACTCGCTGCTCCCAGCATCTCGGCCGAGCAGGACACAGTTAAAACAGGGCTCTCCTCCTGGAGCCCTGAGGAGGGGCAGGTCTCTCTGCGCACAGGCACACACACGCTTCTCTCAGTGGGATCTGAGCGCTGTCTCTGGGACAGTGCAGAGCAAGACAGACACACGCAAGCGTGTAACAGCAACAGCAACGCCTGCAAACCGAAGCACCCCCTTTCGAGCTGCCTCGCCCCTCAAAAGCTGCCGCAAATTGAAAAGAATCGCTATCTCAAGGGTCAAGCCGGGCAGCGTGTGTGTGTGGAATGCCCCGCAGAGGCTTCCCAAAGCCTTTGCACTTTGAGCGGCCAGGAGGGCCCCGGTGACTCACACACAGCTCCGCACTCCTGCCCTGCCTGCGCTCCTCAGCCCTGCCCTGGGCTACTTTTTGCCACGTCGGTGTTTCATGGGACATCTTACACCACCCTGTGCTCGCCAAGGGATGCTCTGCTTTTGAGCGGAGTGAAAATGAAAACGAAAATCTTCAATGAAAAGCTGTTGAGGGGACGCGAAGGGAGTGACAGAAGGGGGATCGAGCCATAGCACGGGCAGCAGCTCTGCCCCACCCCGGTGCCCGGGCACCGAGGGCGCAGGCATGGCTGGGCGGGGGCAGCAGGCAGCGGGGTTTTACCTGATGAAGGTGGTCTTCCCGGTGGAGTACTGCCCCACGAGCAGCACCATGGGCTTGTTGTCGAAGTCGGCATCCTCCAGGGCGGGCGAGTGGAACTCGTGGAACTTGTAGTGCTCTTCCAGCGGCAGCAGCTTGGTCTTGTAGAGCTTCTTGAGGCCGTCGCTGACCGTTTGGAACACCTCCGGGTCCTTCCGCCGACGGTCGTCGGTGCCCAGCCAGCTGAACATCTTGTGGCCTCCCGACGCCAGCTCCGCGACGACCACCGGGGCTGGGCTGGGCTGGCTGCGAGCGCGGGCTAGCCGCGCATCCCCCTCAGGCCGGGCGGGCCTCACTCCGCTCCGGCGCCCACCAGCAAGGGCCGTCCGCCCTCACGCCACCTGCGCCGGCGATTTCAGCCAGAAAGCGCTCCCCGCGGGAGGCTGAAGGAGCGGCTCGTCCGCGCAGCCCCGGCCCAGCGGCACCGGCGGGCGCCGCCTCCCTTCACGCCGCCGGCTCCCGGCGTGGGCATGGCGCGGAGGCCCGGCCCTCCAGGAAGGGGGCGGGCGCCGGAAGCTGGCCGTTCCTGGCGGGCGCCGCCCGTTCTCCCCGGCGGGTGAAGCCGCGCCGGGCGCCGCCATGTTGGGCAGCGGGAGGGGCCGGTCCCGCCGCGCCCCCTGGGGGCCGTTGGAGGGAGTTTCAGCCCGGCCGCCATTTTATTTCCTTGCTCGCCTCGCTGCGAGATAGACCTTAAAACATCTGCCGAAATGAACCGTGCGAGTGCAAATCTGAGAGGGAGCCGGCTGTTCTTGAGCACTGCCAGCCTCATCGAGGTCTCCAACCTATCACAGAACATGTCTCTTGGAAGAGACCACAGTGGTGGCCCAACCTCCCTCCTCAAGCAGGGCCATCCCAGAGCACGTGGCCCAAGATTGCCATGAGGTGGTTGTGGGAATACTCCAGTGAGGGAAACTCTGCAGCCGTTTTGGGCAGTATGTTTCATGTGTGGTCATCAGCACAATAAAGTTCTTCCTTATACTTCCTTATATATACACAGGTAGAATTTCCTGTGTGTCAGTTTCTGCCCATTGCCTCTTGTCCTATTACTGGCACTGCTATGAAGAGCCTAGTTCCATCCCCTTGAGATATCTAAAGGGGGTATCTTGATATCTAAATAGATATCAAGAATATCTTGGTATCTAAAGCCCCACTTTAGGTATTTACACATTTACACGCGTTCATGAGATGCTCTCAGTTCCCTTGGACTGTTCTTTCCCCAGCCCAGCGATTGGGCTGCACTGCTGCCCCTCACTTTGTAGGGCTCGCAGCTCTGACAGTGCTTGGAAAAGTTCTCCATCTAAGTAGGTGAGACAGGCAAATTACCTACTGTCCCAAATTCTTTATTCCTCCAGCAGTGAGAGATGACAGGACATCTGCATAGGTTTTCCAGAAGTAGCCTGAGGATCAGAAGTCCTTGGGGCTGGCCATCGGCTCCGCTGCCAGGCTCTCCTCATCTCCACTGCACAGCTGGGATAAAGCACGATTTTTTTTTTCCCCCCTAAAATATCTCCTAAAGGCTTTTTCACTTTAGTCCATCCCATGGGTCCGAAGAATGTGGCAAGAGGCAGTTTTGGAAGCAGTCCTGCCGTGTGGCAGTTCCTGCCCTTTCCCAGCCATTTCAGCCGGGAGGAGCCCAGACCTTGCATAAGCAGAGGCAGTTCTGCATTAAAACCTTTTTTTTTTTCCTACAGAAGGGGGGGACACATGGAGACTTTGTGGTCCTGTGTGCCTGAACAATGCTCCAGGTCCATTTTTATACCTTGTACTGCAGGAGAAGGCACTTTCCTTGTTCTCATTGTGTGATCCTAGGCACTGGTATGCTGACCCTGGAGGTGCAAGCAATGACTCCAGGGATCAGTTTTCTTTTTCTGGAAGAACACAGCAAGCTGACTGTATTTTCTGAAGATCAGACTTTTCTGCTTTCCTGCCAATGCCTAGAGCTGAAAGTGGAACTGATGTTTTGAAAGCTCCTTAAGACAAATTTCCCTCATTTCTTTAGTTTTATAAATAGAGGCTTTTGGCTTTAAGAATTTGATGATTCCTTTCCAGTGAAAACTCACGAAAATGAAAGGCCCCATAGAATTCAACATGTTTTGGCAAGAATTACTCATTTTGTAGGAAAAGACTCGCTTTCATCTTCTAGATAGTTCTGCCATTTAAGGGCTGCGCTCCTCTGATGGTGCTCTGGCATTTCTACAGCTATATATGGAGTCTCTTTGGTGCTTGCTTGTGTTATCCTTAGAGCTGAGCAAAGGCCAGGCCAGGAAGCCTTTGATTGTAAATCTCCCCAGGCCACCTTGGTGCCCTTCCTGAATGCAGCAAATGGGGAGAAAAGCAAGGTTTCTGTTGTGCAAGCTGCGGGAGCTGACTGCCACAGGTAGGGCAGAAGCCCAGTTGTTCCCCATTTACAAGGTGAGGATATTAATCATTAAACTTCGTAAGTCATAAATATGCATATCTGATGGCTAAATGGCCAAAAAAATGCCTTGGCTGAAGAGAATCCCTTTCCTGTGGATTCATTATCTCTGGGGCAGATCACAACGAAACTTGACAGTCTTTATAGACTTTCTGTAGGTATCTCACAAACATGGTGCAGTTTTGTTTATTTTTCAGTCTGTTTTCTTAGCCATTTGAGACTGACTTCCTCAACAACTGTCTTTACCTTGAGGTACAGAGCTTGCCAAAAACAAAGGCAAGTAAAATTAGGAAAAGAAATTTACAGTGTAATTAGGTTTTTCTTTCTGCCAGAATCAAACTGAAAATTTTAATCTGTTTCTATTTTTTATTCCTTTTCATTTCTTAAACAGAGGTGTTTTGATGGATGGTTTTCTGTTGGACAGATTGGCCTTAATGGTGCAACCTTCAATAAGTTGGGTTTTTTTTTTTAGTAATTTACATTTTTAAAATGTAGAAACTCTCCCTTGACAGCCCTGCACAGAAGCCACTCCACTGCAGTGCTCAGAACATATTGGTGGGAGTCTGCTACAGTCCTCTACTACAGAATTTGTCTTTATCTTTAAAGATATGATGGAGTTAACTTTTAGTTCTGTAATTTCTCAGTTGTGTCTGGGCTTTTGGTAAGGGCTTGCAGTCACTTAGCTGGATGCTTGCCTTGACCAGAGAGAGGGGCTTGCTGGAAAAGCTTCACTTCCACTTTGATCAAAGTCAGTGGGGCTGAAGCAAGTCATGTAGTATTTGCACACAAAATGAAACCTGGGGTTTTGGGGGAAAAACACAATGTTGTAAAACGGAAACTTGTGAAATGGTGACAAATATGTTTGCTTATCTGCAGCCTTAGGTTGGACAGGTTTACTTCCTACGAAAGATCATCTGAGGATGGGGACGTTGAAGTCACAGAATCTGAAAAGATGTGGTGACTCAGACAGTTTCAAGAAGCTTGTGGGAGCAGTGTAGCTCAGTAAAATTAACTTCCTGCCAGCACAGTTACTGCCACTGTTTGTCCATTACCAAGTGTGAAACCTGAGGAGACAGTGTCAAAAGTTCAGGTGCTGAGGGGTTCAACAGAGAATAACCAGGGTTGTGGGAAAGGAAAGAAGGGAGAGGAAGGCACAGCAGGCCCCTAGTATTAAACCAAATATACTAATTTGATAAGTAAGGGAGGGAGAGTTTCCTCTGGTTCAGCTGGATCAAAATTCTCAGCTGCCTGCTGGTGCCATATTGCCTGTGTGGAGACATAAAATTGTCTCCAGCATAGTCTGTTCCTTTCCTCACTCATTGCTTTGCCTTTGCAACTCAGAAAACTGCTGCCTTCCTCTCCTGGCCGCACTGCTCCTTCATTTTCCTCTGACATATTTCTCATTACCTTTCTCCTACCATTTTTCAGATCTCTTGCTACACACTCACAGAGTCCTTTTGTCTACCCTCCCTATACTGTTTTTAGCCTCTCGTTGCCTGAGGTGGAACAAGGTGCTGGTATCCAGAACTGCCACCAAAAATGGGGAGTGTGGGGCCAGATAATGTACATCCAGTGAGTGGGAATCATTCTTGCTTCAGAGAGCTCCCTCCTTAGATCTGTTTGGCAAAGAAAGCTGCTTGTATTGCACACAGGGGACCTGACTGATGGGATGTCTGTAACAGTGCTGGAAAGAAAAATCCTCTGAGCCCTCTGCCATCCTTGCAGTGCAGAAGCTTGGTCTATAACTCTTGAATGATTTTGTCTGTCTCTATCATAGGACATACACCTCCATCAAACTTACATAAATGTTCTTTGTAGAAATTTATATGATTAACTGATTGACAAAGTGTCATGTCCCCGTCTGTTCTGAGAAAATACAGGGACTTTGAGATTATTTCCTCTCTGAACTTTTTCTTACCTGAAAGCAGAAATCCTGTTAAAATGTATTAAGACACAGTTGGACGCATCTTCCTGTTCTACCTTGCCAGTGATTTATGCAGAGACGCGGAGTTCTGTGCTTTGAATAATCGAGTGACAAACTAAACAAGGAAACTGCTGTCCACTGAAGCAATGGGTGAGTCAAAAGGTAGCCTGCATGATGGGCTGACCTGTTCTTTCATGTTTTCCGTGGAATATTTTGCATTGAGATCTCCAGAATTTTCTGTCATTGCTCAATATGTTTATTTTCCCCACCTCCTGCCTCTACCACGGTGTTTTGATAGGTTGGGACAGGCTCTTGGGGTTACGTATGCAAGGCATATATATATACATGCACATAAATACACACACAGGGAGAGATAACAAAGATACTATTTACGAGCAGCAGGCATCACTGCCAGTGATCCTGTGCTGTGAGAACACACCTGGAGAAGGTAGGACATCAAATGCCAAGTGCTATGTAGAGAGATTTGGTGCTGGCATTTAGCAGTTATCTCTGGCTAGCACAGAATTAGGATTTTCCATGGGTTTGAAGGGAGGGTAACCATGTTAAGATGGAGCTGTCCTCTGGGATCAGATGGGGGTATTAGTTACACAATGCAGCAGCTGCTGCTGTACTGTTCTCTGGAGGTGTTGAAGGGAAAGGCAAAAGTTTGTATCAGCAAACGTGGGAAGGGTGGGTGTGATGTAAAGCAGCCACATCAGCTGCCCTGCATGTCACAGCTCCAACTCTTCTGCCTGCCAAGTGGTTGGCAACACAGGCTGGTGTTTTAGCTAACCCAGTTTTTGTGCACCCTTGTTCTCTCACTTTTGCTGTTTAGAGTTGCTTTGGCTCATACTTGATCACTAAGTATTCTGCAGAGATCAGAATTTTCATCTGTCATTAGAGGGAGTTCTGGGTAATCTGAATATCTAATGATTTGGATGCTTATGAATAGAATGTTGTAACCTTAAGTGCTAAAGCCACAAATCTTGAGTAAATGGCATTTTCATATTTCCACTGAATTTGATGTAGCTAGGAAAAATTCCACAGCAAAAGGATAGGTATTTTAAAATCTTCATCCAGAGTCTTTAAAAGCGAATCTTTGGGTCAGAGAGGTATTACTTGAAGTTCTGAAAGCCATCCAGGCATTTTTGATACAGACCTTTTTGTTAAGATCAGTGGCTGCAGGTTCACTGCTTGACCTTGAAAATCTCAGCACCAGAAGGTGCTCATCAACTTTTGGGCCAATAATCTAAGCACAGGAAATGCAGGGAAAGGTCATCCACCTGTCTGTATATTTCAATTCATTTAGTGAGAAAAACAAGTTCAGTGCTTCTTTTCAGGATATTTCTGTTTGCTCTAAAAGCCCACTGGAAGAGCAGGAGTCAGCCTTGAGGTTTTTTTTCTGAAATACAGAACTTGATTCTGTTTTAATCAAAGAGTAGAGGGTTGTACCTGCAAAGTGATGTTTTTATACTGTTTGTTTAGAGACTAATTAAAGATTAACAAAGCCTAATAGACTCACACTATCATTTTGACTTAATGACTACTAATTTCTATAGCTAACATTCTGCTGTATTACATGAGTGGTTGTAAAAAATGGCCCTGCCTCGTTTGTTCTGCTCACCCTAAAAATTTATTATTTTGCATGCAAACATTTACTACTCTGTTCTACACAATCAGGGAGCAGCTCCTCAGCCCAGATTTGGATTGTCTTTGTTAAATCAGAAGAGCTGACCTCTGTCCATCCCCAGGTTTAGTCCTCAAATTGCCCACTGTCCAAGTGTTGCCTGAGGTAAATCCTCTCATAGAATAAGAGGCTCTCAGAGAAATTAATTCATGGTCCAGTTACTTTTAACAAAAAGTGAAGGATTTTCCATGGATTCTTCAGCTTCTCATTTCAAGACTTAGGGATGAGGCATTAAGATCTTGAGAAAAGCTCGGGGGAGATCACAGGATGCTAATGCAGTGAAAGGACTTAGATCAGATGGTAAATATGCTAACTAGGGGAATGTGCAAAGAATAGAGAATCAAATCCATTTAACCTACTGGCTCTGGCTTCCCTCTAAAGCTTTTTAACCTCTGTCTGCCACACCTTGGCTGCTCTCCCTTAGAAATTTTTAATTGCTGGAAGAGACATGCACACACTCTGCTCCACCTGTGGCAGGAGGATTGATTCAGTCTGGCTCAGTACCATGGCTGAGTGGAGTACAGGAATATACAGCTGGTGCCTGCTCATAAACAGGGCTGTGGCCAGGCAGAAGGTTAAACACAAGGGTGGAACACTTTCTGTCTGAGAAGTGACTGTTCATGACACATAAAAATGCTTCATTGCATCTTTTGTTTGAAGATTTCCAGGTAATTTGGAAAAGAGTTTAAAACAACACACAGTCAGGTTCAGCTGGGGAGGTTTTCAAAACATACAAATTAGCATCATTGACTCAACACAACTCTGTTACAGTCAGGGGTGCTGGTGAATTTCTTGAAAATATTTTATTGATTTAAACCTTCATTTTTGAAGCATTGTTTTTTTTCATACTATCTTTGGGTTTCAAGACCTGTATTTGGACATTCAATTATTTTTCTAATAAGTGCTAGAGTGAAGTGAGAACTGGGTGAAAAGTTAAAAAGTTAAAAGTGAAAAATAGGTTTTATCAGGCACTGTGAGTACTCTGCACACCCAAAAACCAAGTCTCAAATATTTGTTCTTCATCTGTAGCTCAAAGTGTGCCAATTGCTCTCCACTTCTTTTCCTGGGGAGCAGCAGAATGAGAAATTTTTCTTCATACATGTTTTGTCTCCCTAATGTAAAGTACAGTGGTCTCCAGGCTGTTTTTCTTCCTTTGTTTTTCTCTTAAATTTTATCTCTGTCTGTTGCTCATGTTTATTGCAGCCGTGAAGGCCAGTGGCTGTAAAAAAGGGAGGGTTTTGGAGGGAGAGACAGCATTTTTCATCTGGAGAAAAAGTAAGCAAGTTGTTAGGCACTTAAATTCTTTTTTCAGCTCTGAAAATGTCTACAGTACAACAGAAAATTGAATTTTCATTTCCAGCGTTATCTTCTGAAGATTTTTCTCTTGGTTGCCCTTGAGGGTCAAGCTTAGTGGATTCAGTTGAAAGAGTGGGTTTATAACAAATGAGGGCTCTGTGTGGTTGAACAGTACAATGTGTGGTTGTTTTCTCACAGGGACTGCTGCTGACCTTCAGCTTTGATGGGAGTAACAATCAACTGGTGCCTAACTGAGACCAGCATCCTCGGGTGGCCTGGGGCAGGGGGATTTTGAGTCCCAAAGAGCTTCCGGTGTGGGGAGCCTTCCAAATACTGTATCATTATGGCATGTGAACCATTTCTTTAACTTTGCATCCTGGTTAGTGTTTTTTCACTGTACTAACTGACTGTGGTCACCTTGCTAGCACTGATGGAAGCGATTTGCCGACTGAGATTTTAGTCCATTATTTCTCCAGCAAGGGGTGGTGCAAATCTTTAACATAGCTGCTAATATTAAAAAAAGACCTAGGACATCACTCTCTGGTGTTTTTTAGTGGGGGGGGGTGAGAAACCATCTGTCTTGAATGTTACAAGAAAAAAAATACCTCAGCATGCAATTTCATGTGTGAATCTGTGGTGTTCAGCAAGATGGAATGTGAACTCTTGGGGAAGATCATATCATTCTCCAAAATGAGGCAAAAAGGGCAAAATAACTATCATAGGAGTGTGAGTCGTGGCTTTCTAGAACATAATGTATTCCATTTTTCTGTTAGCCTTTGTTTTATCTTGCTTCTTTTTTTTTTTTTTTTGGGGGGGGGGGTTAGGGGGAGGGGAAGTAACTTCATGCCAGAAAAGTGATTGAATTAAGACTGTCATTCATGTTGCAACACGTTATGAAAATATCCTAGAGAGCCTAAAACAGTCCAGAGAGAGACACAGAACAGCCACATGTATGGGCTTCAAAGCTCTGGTAAAAGTTCATTGGGGTCCACTTGTTTTGATTCATTCACGGAGATCTACATTGATGTTAAAGCCTTGAAAATGCAGTGGATAAGTGCTCAGTGAGAATTGGGTGAGCCCCCCACTTCTCCTGGGAAAGCCACTGTTCCTACCCACCCCTGCTGACTAAGAAGAAAAATTTTAAAAAGTCAGGATTAAATTTACTTTTTATACTTACTTTAACTGTCAGGAATTCCTTCTGAAAAGGGACACGGCCTCATCCGAGAAAACCAAGAGTTTCCAGCAGATCCCTCCAGAATCCCTCAGTGGAAAAAAAATTATCCTGGAGACATCAGCATGCCTTTTCTGCTGTGCTTGAAAAAAAAGAAGTCACCTGTGCCTTTAGGCAGGAGTATCTTTCAAAAACACACCCCTCCCATCCAGCAGAACTACCAGGCTTTGCTGGAGTCGTGCTTGAAGAACAAATGCTTGTTCACAGATGACACCCTTCCCTGCTCACATCAGCTCCATTGGAACAGGAGCACTGCTGAAGAAACTGCCCCGAAATTTACACTGGAAGAGGCCACACGTGAGTGACTTTCAGTGAGCACTGTGTGTAAGAGGATGATTACAGATGATAGCCAGCAAATAGTTTTACCATTGAACAGGCTACTCTTAGACTTTAATTTATGTGTACTTTAATGTCTCTGGGGATTACATTTATCGCATCAGGTGTCATTTTGGAAGCTGAGGTACATGGAGTCTCATAATTGCCTTTGAAGCATTTGTTGCCCAAAATCATGACCAGCTTTGTTCAGTTTATATCCAGTAACACTTGGAGCAGGCAGGGAGAGGAGGCAAAGGGAGCAGAGAGAGATGGTTTCCTTGGAGTTCATAGCTACAGGGATCTCACTGTGATTCTGTGGTGACAGATGAGATCCTTCTCCCCACAGTTCAAGATCATGACCTTTTAGAAGATTTCTGAGTTTCTAGACAGTTCTTAGCCATGACCCCTCTCTCCCATGGACCTCTGTTATGATGCTGGAGGCTGCTGCTTTCCCAGACAGGGCAAGTGCCTTATCCTCTTGTTGGGCTAGTTTTTTTCCCCTACTTAACTGTTTAGTCTACTGTACTTGGAGTAATCTTTCCTCAGCTCTCAAGGCTGAGTTTCTATCACAACCAGTGACTGAGCATCAGTCTGTGAGTTGGTTTTAGTTTTGAGGCCTTTGTTTTCTACTTGTGCTCACATTTCCAAGGCCTTTGCTGGCATTCCAGGCTGAAACTGAGCATCACAACAAGACACACCAGGTGCAAGGGCTGGTCACAGAGCACCTTCTCATAACAAAAGGGTAGATAATGAGTGTGGGAGGCCAGGGCAGGGGCCTGGTACAGTTAGATAAGGCCTGTTATTAGCAATGCTAGTTCTGCTCTTACTGAGCCACTGAGCAAAGTATTGACAATGAGATCCCCCTGAAAGCAATGTACAGAATTATGTGAGAATTTCAGAATTCTGTTGTCTGTAGGGAATTCTGCCAGGTAATACCAGATAGCATCTCCCAGCTCAGTTATTTTCTAGCTGTCATATTTTGTGAGATTTAAACAATTTCCCAGAAGGATTGAGTTTATGGAAAAAAAAAATAATCAGCATGGATCCTGGCCTCTACAAAGCCCTTCAAGTGTCTCCTCATCCCTCAGATATTGGAATGGACTTGAAACTTCCTCTGTCTCTTAGTGGACTATTCTTCTGCTCTGCTATGATTGTTGGGGTGTCCTGTGTAGGTCCAGGAGTTGGACTTGATGATCCTGATGGGTCCCTTCCAACTCAGCATATTCTGTGATTCTGTGAATCTAAAACTGCCTTGTGAGGAAGGCTGCTGTTTGCTCTGGATGCCAAACTTTCTGAGCAAAGACTCTCTGAGAATGGATGCTGTGCATCCTTCAGTCCCTGTGCTGCAGAGGAGATGCTGAGATTCTGCCATTCAGCCTGCAGGCTTGTAGCTTACTGCATCTATGAGTGATGGCCTGCAAACTGAACACCCAAACTCACCAAGGGCAGGGCTTGGTGTCTAATTACTGTGACTGCCTTCTGAGGGAAGCTGTTTCTTTGCTGCTGCCTCCAGGGGAAGCCAACAGTGTGAAACTTAGCTTGAGCAATTTCTGGATCATTCGAGTAAAATATAATTTTGACACTTAGGTTATTAATTTAACCCCAGAGGCACTTGTGAAGGGAAAAAAATCACCACACCATTATCTCTCTCTGTACAATTATTCACAGACCTATTCTTGTCACAGCAACAGTAATTCTGCAGCAGCCTCAGTCTGTAGCTCAGTTGTCAGTCAGGCTGTGGAGATGTCAGCCAGCTTGGGTGAAACTTTGATGCTCTGCCCTCATAACCTCTTTTGGCTGGCACTTGTGTGGAGGAGCAGGACTGGCAGCTCTGAAGGGTTGTCTTCTCAGCATGGTGACCATGGAAAGTCATGGTGATGCATCTGAGCACCAGTGACTTTGGCTGGAGACCAAATTCAAGGTAGACCAAGCACAAATGTGTGCCCAGGCTGGTGTCAGGTTAGCCAGGGCACATAACAATAGATTTATACCTGAGCCAGAGCAATGTCTGCTGGGACAAAGGACTCTCAGTATTTTAAAAGCTTTAACTTTCAAGCTAAACCAGCTCATGTTACTGGCTTAACTCTCTCCTTTTTTTTTGTTTCTTTCCTTTTCATTTTTTGCTTCCCAGGCTTTGCACAAAAGTCCCGTATTTTATGCTGCACACAGAAAGCAGCTTGATCTCTGCCAAGGATTGGTGGGTAAGGAAACTCCTTTGTATAAATATCTAAGTATTCTTACACAAGATAACATTTTGCATGGAAGTTTGAATGTACAAATCTTGGCATGGAAATAGAAGGTATCCATCTCCTCTCTGCACTTGGCATAGTGTGGATGAAGCAATCATTTACTGGCATAGGCTCAGTAAATAAGCTGGCAAGCTTTGAGGTGGGATTTGAGGCATGAGAGGTATCTCCACAAGCTGAAATCACCACTGTGTGTTGCTTCTGCCCCTGCTAAGAGGAAGTGTTCCTGTGCTCTTACTGGTGTGTGGTTGCTGCTTGACAATTGAACAGAAAACACAGAAGGGCTTTACATTTGTAAATAATGCTCAGTGTGAGTGTGTTCTCTTCTCTGCCTTGCTGTTAGAAAAATAATATTATGCCTGTGTTGTCTAAAATAAAATAATATATTGCCATCTGAAAAAAAGGGAGAGGTGGGACTAAATTAGTTTTAAAGTCCTTTATGTCCTTAAAACCAAAGTTTGCTAAGTACATTCTTGCATGTGAGATCCACTGGAAATTATTTTCCTTTCTGAAAAAGCTAATTTTTTCAAAGAAAAATGGAAAAGGTTTTTTTTTTAATAGTGTGCCTTTATAGAGAACAGAAAAAAAAACCCCATGCAATGTCAGTAAAACACAGAATGCTTCCATTGACAGTTATTGCTTGCTAAATTTCTTATTTACCCAAACAGTACCCAAATGAAAAGATCATGAGAGAGCAATTATAAACCAATCACGGTTTGGTTAAGTAAAGAACATGTCTGGATCATCTAATTTTGTGTGTATGATTTGTTATAACTGCAAAGACATCAGCACAACAGCTCTTGTGCTGGGATCTTGGTGGTGTTGCTGAACTTGGCTGAGAGCTCTCACTTTTCAGCCAAGCGCATGTGTCCGTTTGTCTTGGCGCAGAGAACTGCTGGTTCCTGGCGGCCCTGGAAGCCCTGACATTCCACCAGGACATCTTGGCTGCAGTTGTGCCACAGAACCAGAGCTTTGAGAGGAAATACGCGGGCATTTTCCACTTCCGGGTACAGCCGCTCCCCAGATTGCAGGAGCTCCTCAGATATCCTCTGCTGTGTTTTGGATAATTTGTAGGTGGTTCCCTTTGGCCAGGGGCAAGTGGCCAGAGGGTATCCCAGGCTGGAGAGGAGCCCATCACCCCTCCCACAAAGTAGCACAGGCAGTGAATCAACTGCAAGCCACTGAGGAAGCACCTCTGCTTGGCTGCTCTCACCAGCTGTGTCCTACCCATATTTTAATGCAAACAAAACCCATTTTCAAGAGTGGCAACGGTCAGCAGGACCTGAGCACATCAACTCCAATCTTCTTTTCCCACCTCTTGGTACAACTCTGCTACCTTGCAGTTAGGAATTCCTTCCCCAGAAATCCACCTGTGGCTTATTTCCCTGCTGCCTCGTTTTACACCTGATAGATGCTTTGTTTACTCCTCTGGCTGGGTGGGGCTGACGAACTGGCTCTGTGGGTGAGTCAGCACGTCCCACTGACCCACAGCAGCTTGTTCTGTACCCACAGCTAGGCTATCTTGCCTTTCCTGTTGTTTCAAGGGGAGGTCCCTTCCAAGGGAAACATCAGCTCATTCCTTTCCCCTGACAGTTCTGGCACTTCGGGGAATGGATTGACGTGGTGGTTGATGACCTCCTGCCGGTGAATGAGGCCGGGGAGCTGCTCTTTGTTTCCTCAGTCTATAAGAATGTGTTTTGGGGAGCCCTTCTGGAGAAGGCATATGCTAAGTAAGTGACTCATTTCAAGTTATGCAAATAGTCTCTCTAAAATATGTTGGTTGGTGCCTACGCAGTTTGTTCTTGTTTATAAATGCATCTCCTGGGCCTTGCTACATTTGGAGTGTAGTAGATGGCTCTCATCTATCTATTATTACACATAAAATCTGCCATTGCAGTAGCTGTTATCAAATCAGGCCCTTGAGTTTAAATCCAGGGGTTTAGGTGAGAAAACAGCCCTATTGTGGGGGATTGTCCTCTGAGCGTTATCATTGTTTGCAGTGTATTGGCTGATGCCTTCCTTGTAAATACCACAGAGGAGGGGAACACCATACCTAGATAGACATTTTCGAATGTGGATGATTCCCAAAGCCTCCTTTAATGTATTATCAGTGTGAGAAACCTCCAAGGATTTTCATTTTGGAGGTCTGCTGATGCACTGCACTTTGTTTTGGCAGATATTTTTGCTCTCAGGTCCTCGAAGCTGAGGCATGTCACAAGTCATATGGCATGGTGAGAGCAGTGGCTTCCCTCCAGGGTGTTTTGCCTACAGTGGTAGTATCAGCACAAAGAAGAAAGCAGCAAGGCCTAACTGATGGAGTTTGTTAATATTTGGCTGAAATAATCTTTGCAGAGCAGGGAAAAATGCTCTAGTTAACATTGAGAGAAAGATCGCCCAAAGGTGAGAATGTCCAGTTATTTTCATTTGGTGTTAGTGTTAGAATGAAAAGAGTGGGCCAATTGCACTGGAGTGATAAAGAAAATCTGATTAGAGACTGAGCTCTCAGGACAGTGTCTCTCAAGGCACTATATCTTAGATACAGCTCAGAGCCTGGTGATAAATTCAGGCAACATTCTCTGAGGCAGAGTTATCAAAGAATCGTGATGGGTATGTTCTCATTACAGTGCAGTCAGGGATGACAGCTAGTGAAGAGTCCCTTTCAGACTATGGCCAATCTTGGAGGCAATTTTGTAGATTCTCCTCTTCCCAAATGCCAAAAATTCCCTTAAAATGAAACATGAGTTACAGCCTTCCTTTTGCTTTTTGCACACTTTTTAAAAAAATATTTTTGTTGGCAACCTTTCTCAACCTGTCATCTGTGATGATAACCCAAAGAATATATTGATGTCTTTTTTTGCTAGACTCTATGGCTCCTATGAAGATCTGCAGATTGGGCAAGTTTCAGAAGCCTTGGTGGATTTCACAGGGGGAGTCAATACAAGGATCAAGCTTGCAGAAGCTCCTCCTGATCTGTGGGATATACTGACAAGAGCCACCTACAGCAGATCTCTCATGGGCTGTCAGACACACTTAGGGGTGAGGCTTGGAGTGACATCAAATGTCTTTACAGCTAAAAACATTTCCAGACCCCTTTCCCTCTGCTCAGCTGGTCATTGTGACTCAAAATGTATCAAAGCTGCCCTATGTGGCTTTCTGTAGAAGTCACAATCTTCATGTTAAACTTTGCTCATGGATGGATTCCATTATGCTCTCAGCTCCCTGTTGTTATGTTTAGGAACTGGTTTATCTATCAAAGAAATGCTATTAAATAGAGACCTACTGCATTTTCCCATTTTTGTTAAATAAATTTTCCATTTTTACAGGTGGTGCAGTGAGACATATATGGAATAAAGTTATAGCTAAGGTAGAGACATGGGTCATTCAGAACGTGAATTAAAGTCTTGGCTTCCAAGCTTTATGCTACCACCTCAGCTGTTGGGAAACTCTACTTTTCTGAATATCAAAACCTAGCCTCCTGGAGTTCCTTAAAATGACATGGTCTCTAGCTGAAGACCCACAATTTAGGAAGGGTCATTAACAATCAACTTCCCAATTCCAAGCATACTGAAAAATGTGGCTCTTAGGAGGTTCCATTTATTTATTTATTTTCAGTTCTCCTGTTACTTTGAAAGTCATTGCTTACAGGTCTCTGGTATTGGTGTAAGTATGCTGTATGAGTAGGGATAAAATAAAATGTTTCTCTTCCTTCTGTTTCTTGTATACAGACAACAAAGGTCCTGAAGAATGGGCTTGTTGCTGGCCATGCCTACACAGTAACTGGTATTAGAAAGGTAAGACCAACCCAAATGTCCTGGGCCCAGGTTCATTTGGATATTAGCAATTTTTACTGCATTCAAGCATTGATCAGAGCAATTATAATATCTCCTCTCCAATACTCTTTTCTTAGTCTAAGGCTACAAGAGACTGTGGGCTTTGTTAAGATTCACATTTTAAGTGTGTCCATTTTAATTTGGGGGCCTTGATGTAAAGGACAGTTGTTATGGATCAGTGTATCTCTAAGGGTGGGAATGATTCATAGGGCTCTGGTGACACCATCACCTAGAAATGCATCTCAGCTGTTAAGAATGAAAGGACTTGCCTTTGGGGCTGCTGGGAGGATGTGCTGAAACTTGGGGATGTGCTTTTTACTTGGGGTAAAAAGCCTTCCTCTGAAGCCAGTGGAGAGGCCATAGAGAAGTAAGGATGTAAAGACCAAAATATGAAAAACTGCAGATAGAAATCTGAGTCAGGGGTGTGGAGTAAGGAAACTGACCTGTGCTCCTGTGCAGACAGTGCAGGGGGACCCCACTAATCTGCAGAAGTACTGTTGGAGTGCCCTTAGGATATTTGTCTAGAGGCAAGGGACTTGAAATAATACATCCCAAAGAGTAGGAGCTTCTTCCTCCTGAATTGGTGGATGACTGTCTTGTCCAGCCTCAAGAGGAGGTTGACAAGGATGGCAAAGACTGGGTGGGCTTTGGACATTTTGGTGAAAGCGTGTTCAGTGCCTGTAGCAAGAGATACTAGGAAGGGAAGAAGAGATCAGCCGGATGAGGCACAGCTGTATCTCCCATAGGAGGAGTTTATGTTGGAGTTTTTCAACAACTTGTCTGTCAGTCTGGCTCCTCTGATGAGATGAAAAGCCTTGCAACCTTAAGGGACCGACCAAGCATGTGGAAACAGTGTGAAGTCAGCTGTTCTGGAGTGTGCTGTCAGCAAAGCCCCTAACTGGTCTCTCCTCCCACCACTTCAGGAGGTGTTAATCTGTGTGGTCACACACGGGGGCTGCATTGTGTTGTGCCATTGCACTGGGGTAGGACTTGGTTCTCACACGAGTACAAAATGAGCAGATGTTGGAAAGGAAGAAGAATTTACAGTCAAGCCTTTAGATTAGGAATCTGTCATGTCTCTGGTTTCAGTTTAGAATGTAAGATGAAGCACCTTAATCTCTTTGTTGCTGGCATTTAGAGTTGCACGTTCAAAGATTTTTATCATCATACTTGCCGGCATCTATGAGAACAAACAAAATTGTTGTTAATATCTGACATAGTGCAATGATATAAACCAGATGAGAACTACTGAGACCTTGGTAAGCACAATGTTACTTTTTTCTGCAGGTGACCTGTCAATATGGACCAGAAAACCTAGTGAGACTGAGAAATCCATGGGGAAAAATTGAGTGGAAAGGAGACTGGAGTGACAGGTGAGTTTACAAAAGGAAAGGTGTGACACTCAGCAAAGGAAAGGTTTCTTGGAGGAAAGATGCTGCCATCTTCAGGCATGAATTAATGTTGAGGGCAGCAGTAAGATAACACTTGCACAGACCTTCTGGTGTCAAAGCAATGACTCCATGGATTTATATGTCTCCAACAGACAGTGCTGCTGCAGCTGGCCTCACTTCACACAGGCAGCCTCAATCAGATCAGTTCTACTTCTCCTTTCACTGGTGCCAGAGGAAACATAATATGAGCATGAGATGCTGACCACCTTGCTGTGATGTGGAGAGCATGCAAAGGGACACATAGCTGTGCAGGAGGCTCTAAAAAGCCCCCATGTTTCAGGACACAGTTGTTTATCATGGGAGGGCCCTGGAAAAATCTTCCACAGGCTGCAAGGTGTTAGAATTGGATAACTAGGAAGGAGTTCTCTGTCCTGGCTGCTCGGATAAATACAGTTGGGCATGAGATCAGAGGAGGTAGTGAGGTAAATGGGCTCCATATTTGCACCTACCCAATTTTTATTTTTATTTTTAATTGGGACCCATGAAAGACAGTGGTTTGCATTCTAGACCATGGGCAACTGTAAACTTGTGTCCTGTTCCTCTTTGAAGTGGAACATGTTTCTTGCTTCCAACCTTCATTTCATTCCCTGCACAGGCTGTTTGCTGAGGCTCAGGGCATAGAAAGGAGGGAAGAGTAGAGAGGTCATTGGGAATGTGAATGGCTTTCACCTTGTCTGCAGAGCAGTAACTTCTCTGATGCATGTCTGTCACATAATGACAACACACCAGCTGTTCTGTTGAAGAGCATAATGAGCAACATACTGCAGGCCTGCCTTTGAAATGACTCCCAGCTGCCTCTTGTGCTGTCCTAGTCATTCATTCATTATGCCAAACACTCTTCCTATTATGTCTCCTTTAACAGAAAATTACCAACAAAGCAGGTCTAGATTTTTATATTTTAAGTACTTGGAGCTGTGTGTTCAAGTGAAGGGAGTGGCTGATGGAAATAGAACATTTTTGGCCTCTACTACAGAAAACTGGACCCATTTAGCTACATCTCATGGGACCCAGGGTGGTTGTGGAGTCTCGCGTGGCTGAAGGCATAGTGGGGATAAGCATGGAGATATGTAAAAACAGGGATTTGGCCTCTTTTTATAGAGGAAGGTCATGTCCTCTGCCTTGAATTTGTGGCCACATTTGGTTAGTCACCTTGTGTTTTTTCCCTTAGCTCTTACAAGTGGGAGCTGCTGAGCCCGAAGGAGAAGATTTTACTGAGGAAAAAGAAGGATGATGGAGAGTTCTGGTAATGGCACAGTCTTGTTTCTCCCCTCTCTGCCAGCAGCCCTGGGGCTGCACCTGGAGCTGCACATTGCCACTTGGGCCAAGGCATAGGTGATGAGGTTTCGCCTGTGCTCCTCTCCTCTGCTTGATGCTGCGAGAAGCGGTGGCTGTGCTGGCATGGAATGCACTGCTCTTCATGCAGGAGTGAGGGAGAGGCAGGGCATTGCTCGGTCACCTGGGGCTGCTGGAGATAAAGGGCAGCCCCAGGAGCTTTTGTCCTGCCTCTTTCTTTTTTCTTTTCTTTTTTTTTTTTTTTTCTTTCTTTAGCCATTGCTTCGGGAATCTCCCGTTTGCCGGTTTCTCTGCGGTTTCTCCCCAGCTTTTGCCACGAGGTGGCAATGTTGCCGCCCCTGCAATTTCATTGCACTGCCTTTGCTGGCGAAATGATTTCATTCTCTGTTTCTCCTATCATTTGCTGAAGTTTTAGTCGTGCATTAGCCACTCCTAGAGGCTGCTGTGGAAGCAGACGCTCTCTTCTTTACTGCCTAATAAAATATGAGCATTACCATATGTAACACAGAATGGTGTGGCTCTGAAGTTCCCCGTTCCCTTTTCTTTCCATTTTATGAGCCATATGGACTAAACTAAACTGCTGACAAGATGTCTCTTGGCACTCTTTTCCCAGGATGTCTCTGCGAGATTTTAAGATTCATTTTGTAGATCTGGTGATCTGTAAATTAACTCCAGACCTGATGAGCCGGGAAGATGGGAAAAAGTGGATGTACTCCTTGAAGAGTGGGAGATGGGTTAAAGGAAGTACAGCAGGAGGAAGTCTGGGATTCTATAACGGTGAGGGGTGCTCTTTTGGATGATCTGCTGACTCAATTAACAGCTTCTTATAACCTCTTAACATAAAATTGATGACAGAAACATGCACTTCCTGTTTATGCCTCCACACAAACATCAGAAATTAGCAGCTGAAGGACTTTGACTGGCTTCTGCTATCACAGAAGATGCACTGCTTGCAAACATAGGGCAGTGGGCTGATTATAGCATGAAATAAGCTTTAGGATCCCAGGATCCATTGCCAGCACTGATCTGCTCTAGGGCATTAAACTTGTCTGTTAAAATTTGCATCCTCAGCACCTCCAGAAAGTGTGTTTTAAGTAAAGTGAATAAAACAGTCAGAGGCTCAGCTCTTCTGGAAGCAGAGCAGGTGGAGTCTAAAGTCAGCTAGCCTATACACCAGGGGTGAGAGAGGAATGGTGATACATTTATAAACAAAATGAGCTCTTAGTTGGATGTAAGCAGAAGTGTAGTTCCTTGTTCATGGGTCTTTCTCCTGTCTTATATAGTAGTTGCACTGCTAAACTTGTAAACTGCACCTTAAAATCAAATTCCTGTGGGGTCTGGAGATCCAGACAACCTGTGAACCTATTCAGTCCAGTGCCAGGCATCATGTGGGAGGCTGGCAATCAATTTTGTGATGGAAAATGACATCAAAATGTTTTTCTTGTTTTACTTAGGCAGCTTTTGGATGAACCCTCAGTACTGGCTGAATGTGTTGCCAGTTGAAGACAGCAAGAAAAGCCCAAGCACGTGCAGTGTGGTTATATCCCTCATGCAGAAACACAGCACCAAACACCGCAACCGAGCCCCTCACCTTTTCATTGGATTCTTACTCTATAAGGTGCGAAGAATTCCTTTGCTTTTCTTGCTCTCACCAAACAGGAGAATTTTTCCAGCCCCTGTAGATTGTAGTGTTCTGCAGGCCACAAGTTTTTGTGGTGTGCAGGGTGATCTCTGCTTTTTCCTCCTGCCTGCGCCCAGTCTCCTCACTCATCAGGGCTAGGCTCCCTGAGGCTCTGTGCCCTGCTTGCTGCCTCTCCAGCAGGCTGTGTGCCACCCTGCAGAGCAGTGAGAAGTGTCTTTTGCTTCAAAGCACATTGGGATTTATTTGCCTGCCTCTGAGGGTACGTGCAATAGCTGGAAGAGGGTGCCAGGCGTCCCCTTACTTTGGGGTAGGAAGAGCTCTGCCCTCAGGTTATTTCCAACCATGGTAAAATTGTGCTTAAAAAGGGTTCCTAGTATGATGTGGCAGCTGCTCATGTGTGCATACTGAACTCCCCATGTACCCAGAGATGAGTGGATATCACTAGGAGTGAGAGTTTCCTACCTTCAATTCCCTGCTTATCTGAGTACCTTGAGGGCCACTCTTCTCCCTTGAGCAGAGCCACAGGTCTTGTTGCTGCTGTAAGCTTGCATAGTTATGGAGAGGTGGCTGTGGGGAAGGGTTTTTGGGTGGAGGGGCTGAGGTTTCTGAAGGCAAAGACCCCATATAGATGTTTGTAGCTGCTCTGCTTCCCAGGAATGACTTGGCTGTGTTTGGTGAGGCACAGAGGTCCTGACTGACAGATGCTGTTTCTTTTCTTCCTGCAGGTGGGCCTACAGGTGAGTCCCTTGTCACCACTGCTGCCTGTTTTGTCTGAGGGACCTGGGCTGGCACAGCTGTTAAGACAATGCTGAATGTGGTGTGTTTGCCTTTGTTCCTTGGCTGACAGCAAGTGCCAGTATTGGAATTCAGTGAGGCACAGCAAGGCAGAACCATCCTCTGACTCTACTGAAAAGCAGCCATATCAGGAGAGCTCATTAGCCTTGAGAGTGGGCATCAGCTGCTCAGCTTCTGTCCTGGGTCTTCAAAGGTATTAGAGGCAGCATCAGCCTTTTCCTGATGAGCACTGCAGCCCTGCTGCGGTTGTGGGATGGTGCCCCAATTCTTGGCTGTGTTTTGGGAGTCAGAGCTGCCTTTCTGCTGCCTTCCAGTCTTGGCATGAGGTGGGAAAAGAGCCTGTGCCCCATGGGAGTCAAAGATCTCCTGGGGAGCTCGGGTTCCTGGCTGGCTGATGGTACAGGTGTTTTCAGCTTCTTCAGGTCAGCTGCATTTTCTTTATCCAAGAGCCTTTGGGACCTGAGAACTTAAATCCTGATTGAGTCCTGATTTTGGCCCTGACCTCAGAGTATTTAAAACACAGAAAGATTTAGCTCATATTGTCTTTAAAGGGCATATCTTCCACTCTGTTACTACTCAAATGAGAGTACACCTCTTAAATGAGAACTTGGGCTGGCAAAGAACTAGTTTGGGTACATGATATGGGCAGCACGATTGTGCTCCTAGTTATTGTAGACCCAGCATGGTAACCATGAGGTAAGATGCCACTCCTTCCTGACTTAAGTATCTTGGGCACTATCAGGGTTACCTTCAAGGTAAACTTTCTGGCAGAGAGTGTGGCCCCAGGACAGTGCTCTGCCACACCTGAGTGGGAATGGTGGCAGCCAGGACTTCAATTTCAGGTTTGTAGTGGTTGCCAAGATCAATACAGAGAGATGGCAAGCTGAGAGCATCTGAGGTATTGGAACTGCTGTCAACAGAGTATTGACTGGAATATAAAAACTTTGAATTTAACATAAGGGGCATGAGGAGGAGTAACCCTGAACCCTTCATAAGAAAGATTGCCCTATTAGTAAGAAAAATACTGGCAAAGGAAGAGGAATAGCATCTCCCCATGAGGCTGCAGAGTAAAATGGCTAAATGTTTTGAGGAACAGCCAAGATCAGAAGGTGACAGTAGTTTTAGCTAGCAGGATTATTTATTGGGCATGTGTACTGGGCACTCAGTGGCATTAAAATTAGTTTCATGTTGTTGCCTGGATCAACACTTTATCCATCATCCTGTGGCAGAAAAGGGCCTGCAGAGCAAAGAGTGCCAGACAGATCAAGGACACTTGCATGAAGTCAGGACATGGGCTTAGGTTGCTCATGCAGTATGCTCAGATCACAGGTGTTCTGAAAAATCCTCTGCTACCAGATCCCTTGTGCAAAGGACAAGCTGGGGACAAAGTACATGGTCCCTGTAGGAGAAGAGGTGTTCTGGCTAGTGAAGGGCAGTTGCTAGAGCAGATCCTCTCTGCAGTCATTTTAGCCCATACGGCAAAGACTTTTGCAGAAGCCACGTTGACAGGAACAGCTTCTCGTCCCCAGTTCTTGCTGCTGATCCTTACAAGTAGTGTAAGGTTTTTTTATAAGTTGCAGGAAGCCCAGTCTTTTGCCATATTAGTATTGGGCAAGTGTGGCATTCACATTCTCTGAAAAAAATCCCTTCACCCAGGATTTTCTCCTGGGAAGCCGAGAGGCCTCAGAGAAAAAGGAAAACAGTTCGTACCTCATTTGCTTCTCCTGTGTTGTGCTCATGTGGAATGTGTTTGGAGATTGTTTACCCACAGGTGATTGTTTCATTGGATTCTGATGTGAATTGTTTTAACTCTCTGGCCAGTTAGGGCCAAGCTGTGTTGAGACTCTGGAAAGAGTCATGAGTTTTTATTATTATTTTTTTAACATTGAGTAAGTATCCTTTCTGTATTCTTTAGTATAGTATAGTATTCTTTAATATAATATAGTATTAAAAAGTAATAAATTAGCCTTCTGAGAACATGGAGTCAGATGCATCATTCCTGCCTTCGTCAGGCCTTCCCTGCAAATACAATAGGCAAGGGTGCTGCATAGTGAGAACCACTGTGTCCTGAGAAGAGACTGAGTCCTCTGGGCTCTGTTACCTGCTTGTGCTGCAAAACAGGCTGAGATGTGAAGGCAGGCTGGCTGTGCCCTGCCCATGAATCCTCCATGCCTTTTCTCCATGTGTTCAGCTGCAGCAGAACACAAATCTCTTACCTTTCTTACCTCTCTTCCCTGAGCAGTACCAGGAGAGTAACAGAAAGCTGCCCCCAGGTTTCTTCACCCGACACCAGCCTGTGAACAAGCACCAGGTTTTCCTTGATGAGCGGGAAGTGACTCATGACTTCCATCTGGAGCCTTGTGTCTACGTCATTGTCCCATCCACCCTGGAGCCTCAGCAAGAGTCTGAGTTCATCCTGCGGGTCTTCTCCAGGAAGCACGTCCTTCGGTGAGATGCTTCTGCACCTCATTCCCTGGGGAAGTCTGGTCTTTCTACTCTAATGGGGCCAGCAAAACTTAACTCTGCAAAAAGCAGCATACTCTCTTTCAGAGAAGCTGGCTCTCCTGCCGTAGGATTCTCGGTGGTTGAAGCACTGGGTTTGGCCTTGTCCTTTCAAAAAAGGCTGAGATGGGCCCACACAATCCTTGCAGCATGCACATGTTTGAGACTGTGAGAAGGATAAGAGCTCTTTAGCTTTTTAGCTCCATTAGTTTGCCAGGAACTCCCTGCTGGCAATGCTAGGATGGTTCTTGTACAGAAATGGGTGCTTTGGATACTTTGGATGCCAGCAGTTTTTGGGGTCCTGTGTGGAGATGAGGCTTTGCCTTAGTGCAGCTGTAACACCAGAGAATAAAACACATGGCAAGAGCAGGTTGGGGCCCCATCCAGTGAGGAGGAATGACACCTGTGGTGAGACAAACACACAACTCTGAGATCTGTCCTTAATGTGTTTTTTACATCTCCAGGGAAATGGGCGGGAACACGAGCTTTACCCTCTCAAAGGTGAGCTGGTGTGAGGGGAGTGGGGGGTCTGTGGTTCCATCTACAGCTCTGAATGTTGGGATTTTACTGTTGTTCTGCCCTAGAGGAGAGGCAGAATGAGAATGTCAGTGCCTGTGTTGCAGCACTTGAAAGCACAGCTTGGGTTTACAGACAGAATCCTTTGGATCAAGGGGACAGATGCAATCAAATGTGGGGGGTAGGCAAAACTTGAGTCGCCCTTTTTGCAAGCATCTTTTAATGACACCATTTTGCTTGCTCCAAAGTCTTTCCTGCTCATGGCTTTTTGGAGATTCATGGTCCATTCTTGCACTTCTCCCCATCCCTTTCAGGCCTTAAAAATTTTGAAGACGTGATGGAACCTTAGCTCCACTACTCCCATGCAATGGCCTAAAGGTTATTTTCAAAAGAACAGGTCTCAGTGGCAGTGTATGCACATCTGCAGCTTGTGCTAGGAAATTTATGGCATAGTCTGTTCCCCTGGCATAACCAGGGTCTTTCTTGCCTTCATCTCCTCTGTTGGGCTCTATAAAGGAGAACAGAGACTCTTCTCTCACAGAGTGAGCCCCATGCTTTGCACAGCTTGGGGTGGGGTGAGAGGAATGTTTCTCTCCACTAAATATTATCTGAGTATTTCTCTCCAAGAAATAGCAGTTGTGTGATGTAGGGAGGTATCTTGGCAGTGGGCTGTATTAGTGATGTAACACTGATTGCAGAGGTGGGCAGAGGGTGGAAGGGGCAGGGAATGGAATGTCATGTCATGTCATGCTATGCTGGGAAAGCATCTTTAATAATTTGGTTGACAGTGTTTTTCTTCTGCAAGTTAATGATTTTTTTTTTACCTTAAAGGAAATTGTTGATAGGTATGAAGGCAAGATTTGGGAGGATTTCTTCACAAAGCATTTTGAACAGGTAAGTGCTTGCTTGAGTAAACTCCTCCAGAGCTATTATGTAGCTCTGTGAAGTAAAAGCATGTGGATGTGTGGGGAGCAGAGAGGGGCCATGGAGAGGAGGTTGGACTCTGTGTACAGTGATGACCCCACACAGCAAATTTGCCTGTGAAGCTTAGCAATGTGATGGCATTGAGACAGGCACACTTCTCTGCACAACAGGGTGTCAGTGCCTGGAACTTAATGTGAGTATGACAGTAGCAGGAGGCTCAAAAGGCATTAGGAAACTGATGGGCAGAAAGTCCATAAACAAATGCTAAAGGACTGAGCAGGAATGTACTGCTCAGAGATCACTTTTCCAACAGGGAAACAGCAGAATGGACTACAGAAGCTACCCAGGCTCACATGCTCTCCTTAAACAGTAATTCCTGTTGCCTGTATTGGGAACAAAGTGATGGGCTGTGTGCATCCATCCTACCCTTTGGGGCATTCATTGGGGAAAGCTGTCTATTAGAGAACACCCCTGAAATATTGAACCTTGCCTCACACATACTTCATAGTTGGATGGCAACTAACCTGCTTTGAGATGTGAAATAGATATTGGGTGTCCCATCATCTTTTCCCCCTAGTTTTCCTAGTGAAATATGATCCTTGCTGTGAAAGATTCTTTTTAGTGATTTCTCTGGCCTGATTTGGGATGGAGCTGACCATCAGGGATCCCACTGACTGTGGTGAGGGATGCAAGTATTTCACCTTTCAGAAAAGGTCACTGTGTTTATTTAGCATCATACCCTGCATTTGGCAAACACAATTTCACAAAAACAGATTTGCACTTTTAATAGGAATATCTTGAAGGAAGCTGTTACAACAAAAATTCCTTGTTAAAAACAAGGAATGCTTTCACTTTTTGCCCCTTGTTTGAGATTTTGATTTTGAGAATGGTGTGGCTTTGATGTGCTAGAAATTGCCACATACTCTGAGGTGCTGGTCCTTTGCTCTCAGGATGTCCAAGTACACACAGAGCACCTACTGCCATTTCTGAAGGCTTTACCCTGGAATCTCTCAATGATCTGAAACCAGGCTTTTATTTTTGAAGAGTGACATTTGAAAAACCCTCCAAACAAACGATTGTCACAGCTTCTAAAGGATTTATGAACTTTAGTATGACAAGGGGGAGGGGGAGTCTCTGCTTTGAAAAGTTTGGGGAGAAGTATTCCAAAGTTTCAGGTTGGGTTTTTTGTTTGTTTGTAAATGACAAAAAGGAAATGTTTGAAGCAGATCTCTTGACAGTGTGCTTGATGGGACAGATGGCACCAGGGCTGAAAGGCCTGCATCCTCACTCAGTGGAAATCTGCACTGATCTGTGTGGAGCCCTGAGAATTTAGCCCAGAGCACACTGCAGCTCCTGCAGGCTCAGGATCTTGTCATATTCAAAGGGAGTCTTTTCTATCGATTTTCAGTGGCTGGAGTGGGGCCAGAAAAGCAGAGAATGAAGATGGGGCATGCTGGGAAAACAAAAGAGGGAGAAAAGTGATTTAATACTTAGGAAAAAAAAAAACCAAAAAACTAAAATTCTCTTCCATATCACAGAATCCTGAAATAAATGCTGTTCAGCTCCAGAGGATCTTGAATAATATATCTTGGAGAAGTAAGTGCTGAGAAATAATGTTTCTGTAAAATAAGCCCTCTCAGAGAAAAGCCTCAGCTCCTGTATCTATTGCTTGAATTCTGGGAAGAGAAACTGGCTTCAATCTGACTGAACTGACTCTTCTGATGCCATGTTAGATTTCCAGAGCAAAAGGATTTGCTGGGGTGTGAATCAATGTGGCAGAAGTGTTATAAGCAGAGCAAATCTAGTTTGAATTTCAAAAACTGAAATAATGAGGGAGGAGAGCAAGCATGGATGCAGATTCTTAATTTGGCCTCCAAACCCAGCTTGACCTCAGCTTTGATTCTGAAACTGTCTCATTTCAGCCTGTAACACTGCCTCAGCCTCAGCAGCACCAAAGTAGAAGATGTGGAAATCCTGGTCTGTAGGAATGGGTGTGGTGGAGGAGGGTCTTGCCTTTACTTTCATGTGCTTGCTCCATGCTGCTATTCCTGTTTACTCTTCCCTGCTGTGCATGCATAGGGCTGCCCCTTGCTCTGTGTTTGGGGACAGGATGAGGTGCAGGTGGCCTCTGGAACCCATGTCTGTGAGAGCCAGGTGAGCCCTGAGCTGGTCCCTCTCACGTGTGGCATCACTCTGCTGGGGCAGCCCAAAGCACTCCACAGGTTTGTAATTTGGACCTTGGGAACAAATAACACTACCTGGGCAGCAGTGAGGCATTGCAGTGGCTGTTCTCTCTGGACAATGACAATGAAATTACTGATATAATGATGAATCCAGATTTTTTTTCCTGGTTTCTTCACTGGTAACAATCAATATGCAACATAGAAAATGCTCCGTCCAGCCATTACAGGCTTCAAAGAAGATGATCAAAAGAGTGATGTGATGCCTTTTTCACTTAAACTGAATTTGATGTTACTCTCTTTTTTGCAAAAGTGGGCAAGGATAGTTCTTTTGTCTTTGTAAACTGACCAACCAGGCACTGTCTTATCTGAGAGAAAACAATATTGAACAGGGCCCAATATTGAACAGGGAGTCTTTACTTTTAATAAATTACTGATTTTAAGAATTATTTTCAAATCTTTACAGTACTTGGTTCATATTTACTAAACAGGGCTATTGCAATATTAAAATTATTAAAGCATCATGATTTCCTGCAGAGAAGGGATTGGTGAGTTATGATTCTGTCCCTTACTCAGTGGAAGGTGCAGACTAACTGTAATCATGATTTGCAGTGAGATTAGAGCCTATTTCTGTTATTCTTCATGTAAGTTATATATGAACCAGGAATGCTAAGCTTTGAGGCAGCATCATGTTTTCAGCAGTGCCTGTACTTTTAATTATATTAACAGAGCTGGCAGCGTGTCTGTGAAAGAGAGGGAGAGAGAGATGCTTAGCACAAGGGTTTCAATTAATCTGCAGTGCTGTTCCCCAAAGCTCTTCAGGTCAAGTGACTTTGCTCAAGGTCATGCAGTAAATTCTGTTTGGGATTAGAGCTTTGGATGTCCTTTTCCTTCCATTTTCTCTAATAGCTGGAGATAGTGTACCATATTTCATTCTATATTACATGCCTGCAGGGAGCTCATATTGGATTTTCTGAGACTAGTAGAATCCATCCTGTTGCCTCATATTTTTATCATCATAAATGATACATCTTTTCAAGTGGATGTAAAGTTTCACAAAGGCTTTGGGGCCTGAGCCCTCTCAAGTAAGGGGGGGATTTTGTGAGTCCATTTTTCTCAGAGATGTCCAATGACTCCCCAAACCAATTTTTTTTCTCTCCAGGTTTCCAGAGTTTTCACCTGAATTTCAGTCTGGATTCCTGCCAGGGTATCTTGGCACTCCTGGATGTATCCTTGTCATGGGTGATACTTCTGACTCATATAATACTTCACCAGAGCATTATTTCTTAGGCCAGACTGGGTGTTACCGTGATTTCTTTACCACCAGGACATGGCCCTGCTTATTGAACTTCTCACCCTCCATAATAACAGTTCAGCTGTGACAGAATGGAGCTGCTTTGGGAGAGGGTTGATTCCTGCTGCTTCTAAAATCAGCAGCCAGGTTTCCTTTGACTTTAGTGGGATGAGGATCAAGGCTATAAATAGGTACATAGGCTAAGAAATCATTATTCTCATATTATAATTGCATGGGTGTTAGAGTGGCTGCAGATTTTTGGGTTGTTCAGATTTTTTGTTGGGCTTTTTTTTTCTTTTTTCATTTTTTTAATATATGTAATGGGTGCTTTCTAATGTTTGAGATGTTTTGACCTTAATGCCCCCACTAAGCTGAATGCCACTGGCACACTGAGTATCCAGGAATTCAGAGTCCTGTGGAAGAGGCTGCTTTTCTATTTGGTATGGCAGTAATTTCTATGCTCCCTTTCAATATCTCCCTGCTCACAATCCCTTTGGTGTCACCTGCTGGATTTTGGGTGGTTTGGTTTGTTTAAAGGTCCTCCCTCACCCCACAGGAAGTTTTCCAGAAGAGAGACACCAAGAGATCAGGAAAGCTTGACCTTGTGGAACTGCACGCAGCTGTACAGGAGACAGGTGAGACAGCATGTTTTGGCAAGTCTCATCTTCTTGCTCATGAAAACTGAAGAAAAAGCACAGGGCTGGGAAACCTCTTGATAACTGTGTGTAGAGCTCAGGAGGAGTGGAAAACATTATACTTTGCATGGCCTTGGCTGTGTCATCTTCCTTCTTTAGCTGGGTCAACACGGCTAAAAATTATTTTGCCATGTGATGGGCTGCCCACTCTTTTCTCAGTATGGTCTCACACTGAGAGTTGTCTGAAGCAGAAGTGTCTGCCTATTTCAGATCCAATTTTTAAATCCCTTCCTGTGTGTTGCTAATTGAATTTTAAAAGATTTTGTGGGGTTGTGGGGATGCAGGAGGCCAGATCTAGCTCCTATTAAATTGCTGCTTCTGCTGAAAACGACAGCTCAGGGACCAAAACTGGAAGTGTGAGACTTGATTGTTGCTAGACTTCACTAATGCAGCATCTGAGGCTTGATCCAGAAATGGAAGATGATCCATATGGGTCCAAATACTGGACTGAGCTCTGCTGTTATTACTGGGCGTTGTGTGGGGGCTGGAGCTCAGTCTTGTAGCTTCCTTTGCATGTTTACACCTTAAATATCATTCCTCTTTTTGGTGCATGTTCATCCAGTTCATCTGAGTCAGTGAAAGCACAGTGAGAAACCTGGGCAGACCTCTGCTAAAGCAAACTAAAATCCCAGGCCATGAATAGAGAATGCTTTTGTTCCTTGCAAATGCTGCTGCTGCTTGACATTGGGACTGATGCTTTCTGTATGAGCTTCCTCTGGATTTTCTTTTTCATCTCCTTTCCTACCCTCTTGGGAATATTGCTCTTAAACCTAGCTGCTGCTATTACCCTCATATCCCATGAGCAAAAGAGGCCTATTTGTATTTTATTTCAACTCTGGAAGGACTGTAAGTATAGGGGAGCAGACCCGAACCCTTTTAAATTTGGAGAAGATATCTTCATGTAGAGATCTCATTTGGGCTGGCTTATATTTGATTATCTTAGGCCGGGCTTGAAAAACAAAGCTGTTGGAGAAGGGGTGAAGACCGTTCAGTTGTGCCATCTCATTCTGTGTTCCTTTTTTTCCCCCCCATTTTATGTAGGCATTTCACTCAGCAATGAAGTCTGTAATTTGATGGCAATCAGATATGGTGACCCTGACTTACAGATCAGTTTTGAGAGCTTTGTTTGCTTCATGCTTCGAGTGGAGATCATGGGAGGTGAGGCTGGTGCTCCGTGTCTGGCCAGGCAAGCTGGGCTCCCAGCTGAGCCATGGCCCCTCAGATGCTGTTCCCACTGGCAGTGGCAAGTGGGAAAATTGCAGGACTGGATTTCTGAATAAAGCAAGAGTAATCAGTTTAAAGCAAGGGACAGATACAGAGGAAGCCAAGCACTCTCTTTACCTCCCCAGCAGTCCCTTCCTACAGACATCCAAGCTGTACATATCAAAGTGATTCAGCTCTCTGCACATTTGCACTGGCCTTCTGTAGGAAGAGGAAATTACAGACAAAAATTACTTGTTTTCCATGAAGACAACCTTGAGATACACCTTTTCCAGGAAGAAGAAAGCTTTGAAATATGTCTTTGGTGGACTGCAGTTTGATGATGAGAGAGCTGATAGTCAGACCATGCTGCAGACACTTAGCACATGTCTCATAATTGCAGTGGGTAAGGTTGGGACCACCAGAATTTTGGGGTTTTACAGATGGATGAGCAGACATAACACGCCTGACTTTATTCAGCTGCTCCCAGTGTTCCAGCCTTCAGGGATCTGCCAGGGACAGAACAGAGAAGCTCTGCTCTTGAGAATAGCCTACAAAACTCTGCCTTTGGGGTTTTTCCTGAGGCAGTGCCTTGGCTGTGGTGGTGTCTTGGCTGTCAAGGTAACTCTCCTCATTTGCTTCTTTTGCAGAGGCCTTTCGCAACCTAACCCAAGATGGCAAAGGGATTTACCTCCGGGAATCTGAGGTAAAGCCCACCCCCTGACTGGCAGGTCCCTTTGTTGCATGTGGCACTGCATGGTTTATTCTGTAGCCTTAGAAAAAGTATCTTTAACTGACCAGGGCAGGTTACAAACAAGGAGGTTCGGGCTTCTAAGTCTCCTGCTTTATTATAGCTTCTGTTTCTTCTGGAGGCAGAATATCTTCAATGCCCCATAGTCCAGTCTCAGTGTGAATATGGCAGGGCTTTCACAAGGATGGATTATTTCAACCCCCTTTCCATATTATTTTCAGTGGATGATGATGACACTTTATTCCTGAAGCAATGCTGTAGAGGAGGAGACAACCAGATCTGTCCCAGGATGAGGAAGGCTGCCTTGTTTCAACTTTTTACTTCATATGAAAAGTCTTCCTCAAGCAGACTTAATATGATAACCACAGACTTGGTGAAGTTTTACTGATTAATGTATTTATTTTGAGTCCTATTTCACTTCAGACAACCCTACTGAGGAGAGACCATTGGATGCCAGTTACCACAAGTGCACAGTGTGATACCCTGGAGCGCGGTGGCTGAGTTTTTGGGGTCACCTACTTCATGCTGATGTAATGCTGCTGTTGTAGGCACACAGTGTGGGAGTGCCCAAAGGCTGTGCTTGGTGGTGGGGCTCTTAAATCTGGGAGGGAAAAGAGTCCTGAGTAACTTGTCATCTGATAGAGGGATCTCAGTTCTGTAGCTGCTAGGCCCATGATAGAGAGCTGGAATCTGTGAGCTTCTGAGAAAGAAGGGGTGAAGACTCACACTCTTCCCTAGCCCTGACTTGGAAAGGTGATTTGCAAGCATTCAAACCATCTCTTTTGCTTTTATAAATTGACATAGCCCTATTGAAGTGGCCCTAATTTGATTTGACCAAGTGATGAGTTGACCCTCCACCTGTTTGTTGTACCTTGGTTGTGTATTTATTTCAGAAGGGCAGTGAGTTTTCTCTGCAGATTGAAAAGTACAGCACAGTGAAAAGTAAACTGATCCCATATTAAGAGACTGGCAGGGAGTGAATGTTCTCAGTAGGGTGATACAGGAGCTGTCTGATAAAAGAGTTGGATATTTATTTTCTATAGGATGTGTGTGTGTGTACTTCTAAAGGAAGCAGGTAAATATAGGCTGTAATTAATTAAATAGTACAACCCAGGTGTGTGGCTGGGAGCAGCATTAGAGAGCATGGTATAAGTGGGACTATTCACATCAAAATCCATGAGAGAGTTACTTGATGCATCTGTCTGTAGGATCCTTTTCCACTTTCTTACCATTGATTTATTTGGGCTGTAAATTTCCACGCTAAGTGGCTGTTACAGGTTGCTGCTTTGATTTTTTTCCTTTTTTCCCCCTTTTTTGCATTCCTGCAGACAGCTCAATTGAGGCTCTTTTACAGTGCACAGCCTAGTCTGAGTCTGGGTGCTAAATGAAACAGAGCTCCAATGGGAATGAACATATAGTGAAAGATCACACTCTAATACCTTTGTAGGAAGGAGTTATATTAAGCTTGCATAGGCAGCCTTCCCTCTGGCTTTTGGTGACTTTTTAGGTGCTTAATCTCATCAATATTTTTTCAGAGTGCATGTGATATTCAGGAGTGAGGTAGACTGTGGGTAAGAAAGTAAACTTGGGCATGACTGAGCTCAGGGATGTGCTTACCACGGCACTGAGGCCTGAGCAATGGCATAAGCATATTTATAGAGGAACTCCTTTGCATATAAGTGTTCCCAGTCAGGAGGCATTAAGCAGTAAAAACAACAGCATGCACTTTATTCCCCAGAACAGTCTGTTTCTAAGCAATATCATTTTCATCCTGTTTTTATGAGAAAACTGTTAGAACCAGATAAATAGATGGCTGTGTTGGTACTTGTTTATTACAGATGATATATTTATCATCTATTGGGAAGGACCTGCTGTGGAGTCACAGGGTTCAGTCTGTGGAGTGGAGCAGAGCAGGTTGGAGGGAGCAGGGACACCCAGGGCCCCTGGAGCAGCCAAGGGCTCCGTGTCCCACTGGGCTCCCAAAGAGGCTCCGTGTCCCGAGGAGGCTCCATCAGCAGCTCCCCTCTCAATGCACGTCTCTGTTTCCTTTTGTGACTAGCAGCTGAACATGATGGTGCAAACTAAATTAGCCTGATTTAATTTGCACTCAACTCAGCAGGGGATGTTATAAACACTGATTTACTGTGTGCAGGAGCAGCGCTGGAAGAACCAAAAGCGTCGATTGAGGGAGCGTAGGTCCCGCTTTTCTCAGCATGTTTTGGAAAGGATGGTCCCTGTCACCCGTGGGAGTGTCCAAGGGGATCTGTGTGAGTGCAGGGTGTTCACAGCAGGCTCTGTTGGACATGATGGGAGGGAAATCTCTCAGTCCCAGCTGGGTTTGTTGCACATTTAGGGCTGGGAGTGTGCTGGACATTGCTCCACCGCAGGCTGTTTGCAAAACTGGTGCAGGACACCCAGTTTCAAGTTGCAGTTCATTTTAATGTTGTACACATTGTTTTTTCTATCAGATTTTGTACTTATTTACTTCACACCTCTTTAATGCAGAGTGATGTAATTGCAGGGAGATTATTTTGCTATTGATTACTTGAAAGAAACAGAATTCATCCATGCCATGAATCACTAAACATTTGCAGCAATAAACTTTATTGAGCCATGTGACTTGCTGTTACAGAATTGTAAAGAATACTTTACTGGAATGATTATACCAAACCATGTACAATTCAAACTGAATTATCTGGCTCACAATAAAATGTTTTTGGCAAGGGCACCTACTCGGACATTGTGGAGCTTTTATATTGCTAACAGAATAATGTTTTCTGGGCAATTCTGAAGATATATTACTCCTCATTTACAATGTGCATTGTGAAAAAATGGTCTGAAATGCTTCTGAAGGATGCATTCGTTTGTAACCACAGCATTTACAGGGATGCTGAGCTGTGCAGTGGGTGGTATTGCTCTAGCAGAAATGAAAGAAAAGTGGGACTATGGCTTGAGACTAGTATTGCTAATAAAAGTCCTTTTTGAAAAAGGCAGGTGCAAGAATAGCAAATAATGTCTGGAGTGGGAAGAGGAGATGGATGGTGAGGTATATCGTAACAATAAGGCTGAGATGAAATTGAAAGGAACTAATCAACCCTTTGCAAACAAAGTCTTCAGCTAGAGCTTACTGCTGCAAATACACACACCTGAAGTATTTCATGTTTCCTGGATGTGGCTGGTGTGCACGTTGAGGGTGCAGTTGGGGTACAGCAGGTACCAGTCAGCCTCACTGCTCACGTGCATTCTGCATGTCAGGGCTTCTGTCTAGATGGCAATAGGACAGGCTCTACTCTCAAGCCTAACAGGACTCCAAAACATCTGAGACTTACAGGAATGACAAGCGAAGCTGGAGAGGTCATGGCTGCAGTGAAGAGCTGTGGCAGTTTTAGGCAAAAAGGGGAAGAGCTGTCCTCTGGGGACAAGTAACCACAAGGCAAATCACCCCAAGGTCATGGGCTCTTGTCCTTAGGCAGCTAGGGATGACCACCCTAGAGATACCAAGCTGGCCCAGGTTTGTGATAGGCAGAAATACTCAATTTGTGTGTTTCTTTCTGGGTAATCCATGAAATGCTGTTGGGACACTCTAGTGTAATTCTCTGTCTGAGGTCACACCTTGCCTTTTACCTGTTTTACAGTGGGGCCACCAGGACTTCTGCCTTACCTAAAAGCACATTGCAATCCTTTGCTAAGAGGCATTCTATTCATGCAATGAATACTACTACTGCACTATCAAAGCTGTCCAAGCTGTGTCAGCAGGCTTTGATCACACCACAAGATTCTCTGTGTAGAATGAATAATGTTGCTTTGGTTTTGATTATTAAGCAGTACATGTAATCCTAACTCCATGACCCGCAAATGGACCTCTAAAGGGCAAGTCGTCATTGGACTGGTGCCATAAAAATGAGAACTTTTAAAGTTTTTGGAAGGAAAAGCCTGTTTCCAGGGGCAGATGGTGCCTGAAAACTGTCCACTGAGCAGAGTGGGTGCAAAGTGTCCCACTAGTGCAAACCTTTGTATGGGGCAGTGATGGGAATGAAGAGGCAACATGGAAACATGGAGTCAAAGCCACTGCTAAATCCAAGTGTCCACCAGTCCTCAGTCACCCACTCTCCAGTTCTACAGCCCCACCAGGAGACTCAATTCTGACAATGGGATTTCAAAATTTGCAAACCTAAAGTCTTCTTTTATTTCCTCTGTGAGCTGTTCAGGTCAATGTTTCATGGAAGGCTGGGGAGACTTTTCTCCTAAAGTTAGTCCTGCTAAACTCTGGTTGAATGCAAACCTGTGATCCAGTGTGGAAGAGGGTGAAAAGCAGGAGTGTGATACAGAGGAACGATGTTTTCATCATTATTCAGAAAACTGAAGGGCAAAAATCCCCTTTGTTAATATTTGCAGTGCCAGGGGGAGAAAGATCAGGTCCCCAGGGTGATGGCTGCTATGTGACACAAGAGCAGGGCTTGCTATTTACTTAGAAAATAAGTACTTCTGCAGTTCCCAGTGGGAGTGATCTGTATTCAGCCTGGGGCTCTGTTAAGAGATAAGATTTGACTCGACCTGAGCCTCCTGAGGTCCTCCTGCCTTTGCATATCCCAGCATGGCTGCTCTGTAATCCTCCTCCTGCTGGGAACTGGATTTTTCCCATAGGCAACACTTCATTCTTTTTGGCATCCAGGAGCTCAAATGATGACCCCATCCCCAAGGTTTGGGCCTTGGCAAGAAGCCAGTGATCTCTGAGTAGTTCTTTTGCACCTCTCTCTGCACATACACCCCCACATATTCCTGTGAACCTCATGCCACCTTCCTTAAAAACTCTTGCAATGCTGTGGTGAAAACGAAGACGAAAAAAATTATTTTTTTCCCTCCCCTGCTCAGGGAGAAGCTCCTAGCAGAATGAAATGCTAACGAGTGCCTTTGCCTTTCCTTCCTGCTGTGTCTTACACTGAATTAGACCTGAAAAGCAGTATCACCAAGCTTGAAGTTCAATTTATCAGTGCAGTCAGGATTGATTTGTTACACTACCTATTCTGGGGAAATGAATGTCTCCATCGCACTCCCTTCCAGTGCAGGCAGACCTTTGTTTTGCTCACATCAGCCATGTAATGTAGGAAGCTGACATTCCACAGATAAAGGAAAAAAACTACAAAATCCTGACTAATTCTACCCAGCCTGGCAGTGCCAGAGAGTGATGCCACTTGTGAAGGACACCTTTGGCATTGTGGTGGCTGCAGATACCAGGCAGAAGTGCTCTCTACCTGGGCTTATCTGCTCCTTTTTTGTTACTGAATAAGTGTTTAATGCCATAAGTGTCCTAGAAAATTATTCTTGGGTGAATTACATGTCCCCATTATCACTATTAATGTTATAGCTGGACCATTGTGTTGATCCTTGGAACTCAAATTCACAGTAAAAGTCAGGTTGAAAACGAACTTGTTTTTTGTACAAATTTTCAGCTGTTGTATGAGACAAGAAAAATGGACTTTGCTGCTGCTGTTGAGGAGGAAAATTTTCACTCATAATCTAGCACAGGGGATCTCCATTAAGAGAGCAGCAATTATAAATCCAGTTTTCTCTTGCAGCACATTTTGATGGAATATTTGCAATGAACCACATACAAATGTGGGAATTGTGTTTTCAGATTCAAAAAACCCAAAATGTGATTGCTATGAAGTGTTACTATTTTAAAAGACCCTTTTTTTCCCCCCTAACTTGTCATGCACACATCAAATGTGGAGGGAATGGTTAAGAGCTAAGCACCCTGCAGAACCATGCAGAGCACTTCATGCTCCTGGAAATGTGGCTACAAGAAGGATGTCTATAGCTGGTGCTCATTAAGCGAGGTGAAATGAAAGAGGTAGTTGCTCTAAAATAGCTTTTTTTCTTCAGGTAAAAGCAGGATCTCTCTCTTATAAATATGCTGCAGCTAGACATAAATGACTTATTGCTTGAAAGCAGCTCTGCACTACTGAAGAGCTGGAGCATAAGAGTGAGAAATTTGGTCTTAAGCTACCCTGAGTGGGTGCTTTCAGCCTGGCTGCTGGCAGCAGCAATGCTGCTTTTGGCCTGGGCTGAGGCTGCTGAGGGCTCCTGCCTGTACAGCTCAATGCTGAGCTTCCAGAGGATGCAGGACTGGGATTATGTCTGTGGCTGGCCCATTACCACAGTCTCTCCCTTTCCATAGCCCTCTTCAAAACCAAAGAGTTAGTTTGGAATACTGCTCCAGAAACTGGGGCCATGCTTGCTCTGTGACACTTTGGGTACAGTTCCCCATTAATGGAGTAGGTGCTTTTTGTGCTCCTTTGGAGCAGCCACCCTTGTTGACCCTTCTCTGCAGCTTGGGTGTTTACTGTAATTTACTGTGCTTCCTTTTAAAATGAAAAAAGAAAACAATATCAACATCACCCACTCTTCCTAGCTGCTCCTTGATCTCAGAGCTCAGCAGAGTCATAACCCTAGTCTTAAAAACTGTCTCCTCCTGAAGTCTCCTACTCCTAGAGCATAGGAATGCATGTAGCAAAAGACTGCCACAGATGGCTGAGGTGTTCCCCTGATCCTCTGGCCAGCATTAACTCCAGCTGTCCATCAGCTCCAGCTCTGCAAACTGATGTCTGAGGTCCTGCAGGAACCAGCTCACGTGGGACCGTGTGTCCCAGACCGGGGTGTGACTGTAGCCAGGAGAGGGGCGTCACAGACCAATGGAGGTCTCATTTTGTCCTGGAGCCATGCTTGTCTCAGAGCCCTTTTCTGAAACCCAGGTAGTGTCCATGCTGGATGCACCCTTGTGCACAACTCCTACCTTTCAGTGAGCTGGGGAAATGTCAGCCTGATGTTAAGATGCTCATCCTCAGGGACTCTGACTGCTGGCCTCCCAACACTCACCAGGCAAATCCAGACAGGAGGAATAACCCTGAGCATCTCTAAAATAGTTTGGTCTGAAGGGCTCATTATTTTTGAACAGCTGAGTTGAACATTACTGAGAACTCAATTTCCATTTCAGCTTGCTTTTCTACTTGTGCAGGGCAGAGCGTGGGAGCAAGGCTCGGGCGCTTCACAGCCTCCCCCATATGGATCAATATTTTCCAATGTGCACAAGTTTCCAAGAGTTTAAACCGCTGAGTTTTGCAGAACTTTAATTGTATCAAATGCAAAAAAGAAAGGGATACTCTATCAAACCAACACATAGCTAAGCACATAAAGAATTTAGGGGATGAATTACCAGAAAATAATTCATATGCTGCAGGAATAAACTGCTGAGTCCAGTACAAGGAACTCCCATTTATTCTTCATTTTTATTTTTATTTTTATGGTTTACAAGTACTTGGAAATACAAAATGGCAGGAGAAGTTTGGTGGTAAGGCCGTGTGGAGGTGCCATTCCTCAACACTACTTTTTAAATTATGAAAAATGTTGCTTTAAATGTGTAGAACATCAAAGAACTTCTGCCACTTCTGACCACCTGATGGAGCTGAAGGAAGCTGAGAAGTCCACAATACTTTGCTGAATTAAGGTGCCAGAACCTGAGCTAGATAGACACAGTTGTCACTAGAGAGCTTACTGTGACAGGAAATAAGCCCTTCCTGATGCAAGGCAGACATTCTTCCTTTCTCAAATTATTTAGAGGCAACAGACCTTCTGGTGGCCCATGCTGCTACATATGCCTGAAAGTAAAGATCAGATGAGAATATTTCTCCTCAATGACCTGGCATATAGAATCATAGAATAATCTGTGTTGGAAAGGACTTTTAAAGGTCATCCAGCCCAACCCTTCTGCAGTAAGCAGGGATATCTTCAACTAGAGCAGATTACTCAGAGCCTCATCCTACCTGGCATTGAATGTTTCCAGGGACAGGTCATCTGCCACTCCTCTGGGCAACATGTTCCACTGATTCACCATCTTCATTGGAAAAAAATGTCTTCCTTAAGGCACTGGAAGGTTTTCTAAGGCCTCCATGGACCAGGCTGAACAACCCCAGCTCTCCCAGCCTGTCTTTGTAGGAGAGGTGCTCCAGCTCTCTGAGCATCTTCATGGCCCCCTCTGGACTCACTCTGTCAGGTCCACACCATCTTTTGTTGGGAGTCCCAGAGCTGGTTCAGTACTCCTGGTGGAGTCTCACAAGTAGAGGGAGAGAATCCCTTCCCTGGATTTGGTGGCTTTGCTTCCTTTGGTGCAGCCCAGGATGTGGTTGGCAATATATGAAGAGCTGCCTTTAGTTAACAAAGCCCAGAGAGGAGGTCTCCTCATTGTTGGTAAAGCTGCTTTCCTCAGAGGCTGTGCTGGGTGTTGTGCCCTTCCCAGGCTGGGTGCAGGAGCTGAGCTGGCTGCTTTGCAGGGCTGAATGGCAGGGTGAAGGTCCTGCAGCATCAGCTGAGGCTGTCTGTCTGCTCTTAGTGTGAAGCCAGTGTATTCCTTTGGTGAACAACCCTGGGGATTGCTGCAGTGAGGGATGAGGCTGCTCTGATGTTAACAGGAGGTGGCTGCAGTGAGATCAACCCCTTCTGCATTGCTTGGGTAGCAGGGGGGAAGAACTCCATGGGTGAGCAGGGTGGGGGGTGGGCACACAGTGTCTCCATCAGTAGCCCAGCTCTTGGGGGCTGCCCAGAATATGCTCACCTGCCCTGTTCCTCCCACACTGAGGCCACTCCTGGCTGCTTCTGGACTGTGAAGGGACAGCCAGCCTGGGACCCAAGGCCCTCCCTGCATTCAGCACATGGAGGAGGGTAATTAAAGGAGTCATCCTTCCAAGTCAGGCTTTTTGTACAGCTCTTCAAACCTAGAAACCACTCCTTTTTCTCCTGGCACTAGGCTCAGCTTGCTGAAACAAAGATTAAAAGCCTGGATTCCGCTAAAAATTCTTCAGTGGCAGCCCAAACAAGCTCCCTAGAGAAGATTAACTATCCCCTGCACTGTTTGAGCTTGAGCTTTAGCAAAATGGACTGATGAGGAAAACATAGGTAGCATTGCAAAGATGAATTTGATAAAGGTGGGCAGAGCACAGTGGAGGCATGAAAGGCTGGTTAAGTGTTTGCTTTTATGTATAGCTGAGTTCTAGGTCTTTAGACAAGACTTAATCTTTTCTATAAACAAATAACACATTCATTTACATGAATAATCCACATTTCTTATGCAAATCATTTGCCTGCTGCTATTTCTACTGAGAATAATATTCAGTATAATTACCACATTTATTTAGTGAATCTATTTACACAGGATAGCTCTCTGTCCATGAACGCTCTTCACCAGAGAAGCCCAAAGAGCAACAGGGGAGGCCAAGCTGCCAGTCATGTGTGCCCTGTGCTTTCTATTTTTGTTCCCATGAAGCATTCTGGGACCGTTTGAGATGTCTGGGAGAGAGCAGAAGGATGCCAGCATCCTGCCTCCATCCCAGGGAGAGCACCTGCTGCTGATGGAAGGCAGCTCTCCCCTGCTCACCAGCCTGCTGTTTGAGCTCCAGCTAACTATAATGAGGCAGGGCACTTTGAATAATAACCTTCCTTTGGGTATAAGGCTATCTTAATTTTTTGTGTGTTTAAGTTGGTAATTGCCACAGAGTTTGAAAATCTTCCAGGTTTTACCACTCCTAATTATGTTCTCATGCATATGCATCCCCTGCTTGTGTGCTCATTACTGTGAGGAGATCAGAACCCCGAACGCTGGAGCAGTTCCCTCCAATTATCTTCCAGATGCAGAAGTTCCTGTGAAATACCTCTCCTGCATGGGATGGCCCAAGATATTTGGAGAACATCTTGCTGTCCAGAACTCATTTTGCTCTGGGTGGTAAAATCAAGATGGGTTTCATCCCTCATGCATCTCACCCAGACTGCTCCTACCTGGGATGTCTCCTTGCTTGTAGCACCAGCCATTGAAATACTTGTTCAGGGGAAGTTATTAAGGTGTCCTAATGGAAAATATTTCAAGTTTCTAGAGCCCTGATTGCCTCTTTACCTGCTCTGTTTGCATCTATTGATCGTTCTGGTTCAACAAGACCCTCTGGGACTAACAAACACTAACAGGTTTGAATGCATTCATGAGGTTCTATGCAGGGAAAGAAAAATAATGCTGTTGGGCTTCTGACTTGTTCTTGCTCCATAACAGCAAAACAAATGTGTGCAATTAAACATTACTTTGTTTTCTAAACAGCAGCCTTGAAATTTTGTCCTCCTAGTGGGGGAATCAAGCTGCTGCTTTGCCGTCTGACCAACAGCAGTGCTTTGGTGATGGGAAAGGAGATGTTGATCCACCTGAACACGTTCAGGGTAGAATAGCATTCCCTTGTAGGTAGGCAGGATTTCTAGCACCCTGCGTGTTTTTGTGTAGGAGATCACAGTGGATCCTATGGAAAGATCTACGTGGAGCAAGCACAGCCATTGACATTACTCAATCTTTTTGTACAGAGTAACTGCTTGTTAACTATTTGTCAGGGAGCTGTGGGGCTAGTAGTTGTCAGCCCCTTGGAACTTTTGGACTGAGAGAGAGGGAGGTTGCCTGATCAAATACAAATCCCTGTCTTTATGCTTAAAGCAAAGGATTGTGTATGAAGAAATGTCTATTCCTAGACACCTCACCTAAATAATGGGATTAAAATCTTAAGAAGTAAGGTGATGTGTGGCTCACTGTCTCCACTTTTTGTATCCCCTGAGAGAAGGGCGAGATAAACAGTCGGGATTTTTTTTCTGTGAAAAATTTTATAGGGGGGAGAGGGTAAAACTTTCCACCCAGCTGTGAAAACCCTCCTTCCCCAGAAGTGCCTGGTGCAATACTGCATATTGCCAGCTGTGTTAATAGATGCCTAGATCCCAGTTGGCATTGGGCCACGCTTACATATCCCAGAAATAGAGATTTAATTCTGAAGTCTGCTTAACACCTGCACACAAAAGGACAGAGGCATTAAAGGTGCTTTAAGGACAAAGCTTTATTTTAGCTAATGTGTTCTCTCACCCATCACATGACTTCTTCTTTATTCTGTTGAGTGTCACCTGTCCAAACCACAATTATGGGCTTCAGTGTGTCTGAGAGACACAGTCCTGCAGCTGGCTAGAAGGGACTGATTTAGCACATTCAGAGCAACAAAAGGGTTTGGTCTGAATTCTGGCAGGGTTCTCTGCTTTTAGAGATGGATGTGGGGAGGGCGGGGGGGTGTGCATGTGTGTGAATGCACACAGGAGCACAGCTCCTTGGGAGCCAGGTGAGCAGCTCTGCTTCCCCTGGAAGTCCCAGCAGCACTGGGAATGTGTTTTACCAGAGCTGTGCTGAGAGCTGCAGGGTGCCCAGGACCTCACAGGTTGCTGCTGGTAAAGGTTCACCTGCCCTGTGCCCCGTTTATTGACTATGTGCTTCAACTTGGTCCATAAAACCCTCTGCTGCCTTTGGTCTCAAATACTCCTTTGTGGCCATTTACAGTGCCTGCCACTGATGGTGGTGCAGTGACCTGGAGCTAGGCAGCTTATCCCACCAAAACAAGGCAAAAACAGGCTGTGGCATCAGCAGCCATCGCTTATCCAGGAGCTTTTTCCAGAAAATAGGAGCATCAGGAGAGACTAACAAGCACCAGAGACATCTGGAGACAGACAGGATCCAGAAAGCTTTACTGTAGCAATAAAACCCAGAGGCAGGGCAGGTCAAGGGAACTGTTCTTTGCTGAAATGTCCCTCAGTCAGACACTGAAGTCAATGTGTCTCTCTTCAAATCTCCAGTTGCTCTTCCCGTTGTTCCCACACCTGCTTGAATTGGCATCACTGGGCACCTGGAAATGCTCTGAGTAAAGGCTGCATCTAGTCCAGAAAAACCTGTGCTCCAGCAAATGGAGACCAGGACTGAGGAACATGGGAATGAAACACAAGTACAAGTGGGTGCCCATTTGATTGCAGTTGCTGGGAATGGAAAACACCTTGAGGTAAGCAAGAATTCCCCCAGCCTTCCTCCAGTTTCACCACAGAGAAGTCTTTGCAGTTGTTCCAATGCTGAGGGAGCTCAGTGCTGCCTCATCCATCAGTGCCACAGACATTAGCCTGGAGGTGGGAGTCTGACTTGTAGGAACTGCAGGCAAATGTCTGGGTGTGTGCTCTTGCCCATCGACTTGGGAAGCAGCCTCTGTTGCTGCAGCTGACTTGATGAGAGTTTCAATTAACAAATGCTATTAAAGTAGGTCTCCTCTTTATTTTATTTTTTTTTTAATGCATAGCATTTCCTGACAGCTTAAACGTTTAATTAACTGGAGATGCCATCGTGGAAAGTTTGCTGGAGAAGAATGCTTGCGGTTTAATTAAAAGGGAAAAAAAATCCTTCAGAGGTACTGGAAGAGATCTGCTTGCAACACTGATAGTGGCAAAAAGCCTGCAGGAACTCCTGCATTTCCCTTTCTGAGTGCAGCAGTAGGTGAAGAGGTGCACAGCAATATCATCACCCAAGACGACAAGGTGAGTGCTTCACAGCTTCACGTTTGACCCTCCCATTTAAGCTGCAGATGTAGGACAAGCTACAGTTCTGTTACCTCAGCAAGGGAGACAGCCAATAAAAAGTTTTGGTTTTGTTTTTTTAATACTTTAACTTACAATTCTCCTGGTAATAGGCCAGAGCTCTCTCTCTAACACTTTTGGTGTTCTCCAAGGGCACACAGAGAGAACATTTTTCATATAAGCACTAGTCTGATTTTTTTTTTTTTTTTGGCTTCTGTTACAGCACAAAAACAAAGGCAGATCTTTCCTGCCACAAAAAATGTGGAATACTGTTCACATTATCTTCAACAGCCATCATGAAAGCTGTTTTTTGAGATGGCAGGGTACTGCCTGAGGTGGCAGAGAGCCTTGGCTGCCCTCACAACTCTGAGGGCTGTGTGAGATTTAGCTGTGGGTAGGAACCATCAGCTCAGCACACACCTGCACCCCTGCAGCAGCTTTCCACAGGGCCACAGCACGGTGGTGTCAAGTGCTGCAGAGCTGGGGACCCCCATGGCAAAGCAACACCCTCCTTGCTCCTGTGCAAAGAACTTCTGCCCTCCCTCTCCTCACACTGACCAAGCAACCCAGAGGCTTTTTGAACAGCCACAGGTCGTGTGAAATATAAACCTGGAAGTCCCTGACTTGACTGTTCCCATCTGAAGCACAGCTCCAGCCACAGAGGGGTATCAAATGGTTCTGAGTCATCCCGGGGAGCAGGCTGGGGCTCTGGGGTGCTGCTGGGCCAGGGCATGTGCTGGCTTGTTGTCCTGGAGCTTTCTGCACCCAGGCTGGCACCTCTGCTGCTGGTGACGAGGGACAGCTGGGCTCCTGCTGAAACAGGCCCATGCTCAGCGCCTGCCAAAACAGCTATTCTGAATGAGCATCCTCCCTTGAGCCTGGAGGAGCCACAGAGGCACCACTGAATGAAATCCAGCCCCCTGTACTACCACCTGTTACCATGCTGAGCCTTTCAAACGCTGATCTCTTGTTTTTTTGCAGACAAACAGAGTCTTTCTGATATATGTGCTACTGGAGGCAGCACTTCTTCACAGGGATGGTGCACTGCCATGAACAGCACTGAGTGCTGGGCTACACCAAGCTGAACCAGACTCCTGGTTAAAGCTACCCCTGCCTGAACCAGATCCTCCCCTGGCAGTGGAGCTCTGTCCTAGAAGCCCCTTTCAATCCAGAGCTCAGTGGGGCTTCTCCATCTCACAATAACCTGCCATGTTCAGCTGAGACTCCTCAGTATCCCCAAGCTGGGGGTGGATTTTGATCCTTTCCTCTGATCGCTTCTCGGCTGTGTCTGTTTGAGCCCCTTTCAACTTTCTGAGAAAAAAACTGCAAAGTATTTGTGATCCTTTTGGAAAAGAAACATCCTGTGAATGGAATCTCAGATGTGAACTGAACTCAAACCCCAGAGTATTCCTAGTAAAAACTGCACTGAAGCAGTGTCCAGCTGGTTTGTAGACCCACTGAGATTAGATTCCCTTGAAATATGCTTTACAGATGTCCTTGAAACAGCAAGGAAAGCCACTTTCCCCTTCCACCCATTCCTCAAAGGACCTGAAGGGCCATTGTCTGAAGCTGTGATTGTGAAGAGTCCCCCTCCCACTCAGAAATCATGTCCTGTTTTTCCTTTCACAAAACAATCATTTTCATCAGCTTTTCAACGCTGATACCGACAAATGCCAGCCACCCATTTCCTAGATTAGCCACCCATTTCCTAGATTGTTTTTCTGTCTCTGGCTGTACTGCCTGTAAATTTTCTTGTGTTGGAAACAGCTAATATGTTATGGACCTCACCTGTGAAGCAGCTGAGATTGGCAGATAAAAAAAATGAGAAAAATGGGAAAGATATGGGTCAATAGTACAACAGAAGATTTTTTTTTTAATTATTATTTTTATACAAGTCTCTGAAAGTCTATGACTTCAAATAACTCTGAACCTCCAGATTTGTATTCTTGTTTAAATAGCCGTTACCATCATCTGCTTGACATATTACCTGTCCCAGCACACAGGCACACCGTCAGGAGGAAAATACTTCCTTGAGAAGGACGCATTGCCAGAGCTCCTGGGGTCTCCTGCCTGCCCAGGGACAGCTGCACAGAGCTGGGGTTTGCAGAGCGTCCCCCCCTGGCTGGAGTGGTGGCAGTGCCAGCAGGGAATCATCGGCCCTTTGCCGGGATAGCAGCGAGTTATCCATCACGGCACCGAGCCCTGCCAGTGAAGCTTTCCCTCAGCAGAGGGAGTTGTTTCTCAAGGTAATAAGAAAGCATTATCTGATTGCATTTTTGTCAGGTATGTCCTATTTATTACCTTACCTGTAATCTAATTTGTAATGTATTTCCTTGATATTTTCTATACTTCCCCTCTGTATTTTGTAATAGCTTCCCCTGAAAGCCTGACCTACAAAAAAAGACAAGGTTTTTAATCCAGCTTTGAATGATAACACCCTCCAGGTGCCTTTATCTGGAAAAACTCTGCTTGCACAGAGGGAGGTCTGGTAGGAAAAAACTCAGCACCCTCTGAAAATGTGTTGGGGGAACACTGTTTACCAGCAGCCAAGGTCACTTTGTCCCAGGCAGGAAAATACTTGTGGCTATTTTCTACCTGTGGCAAGGTGATCTTTTTGATCAGAAAGCCATTCCTGATCCAAAGGAGCTATATGAGAGGTAGCAACCAGTCTGTCCCAACAGCAAGAAGGCAAGAAAACATCTATAAGCCACCTAAAAACTATCACTGATGTGCCTGAGCTGCTGAAGGCTGCTCAGGTGTTTTACCTTGGCTGTCAGGAAAAAGCACAAGGCAGCAGTTTGGGGAGAGAGGTCCCAGCTAGGTTGGGCAGAGATGTCTCCTGGTGGCAAGGGTGAAGTGTGATGGTCCAGCTACCCTGAACGTGGGGCTGAGGAAGGTTAATTGGCATGAGAAATGATGCACACCATGGGAACAGGTTGCATTTTCAAGTTGGTGGCTCACCAGGGCATGAGAGCTTTCTGCCCTCTTCCCACCTGGTTAGTTCTTCTCTTGCTTGGCTGTAAAGCAAAGTTCAAATTCACTGCCTGATGGACCTGGATTTCCTCCTTCTGGTAAAGGTGTTTCAAAGTCACACAGCTTTAAAACAAAGAAAGAGAAATGTCCCTTTTTGTGGATGCTAATGAAATTTTTATCTGGGCATCTTTCTGTGAATGTTGGGCCTGAGAGGCATGGATTATGTTAGGGAGAAGGGCTTATTGAGCCCTGGAAATAAATCAGAGGAGGACAGAGGATGAAGATCGCAAATGATAAATTAGCAAGTGACAGAAAACAACTGCAGGAAATAATAAAGCCAGGAGAAGTGTGTGGGGAAATGCATAGGAGAGGTTGTTTACAACATGTGCATTGGACTTTCCAGCATTTGACATCTTATCTCTATTTCATTCCATATGTTACTTTATGCATGGATTCCTGTTTTTATGGGGTTTGTTCTATAGTTTTTGTACTAACATGAATGACTCACATCTGCTCCAATACTTAATTTATTCTCTAATGTCTTCTGCAAAGGTTTGCTCAGCTCATGTAATACTTGTCAGCGGCAAGATCGGAAGAGCAGCTTCAGGCAGGTGAGCAGGGATAGTTGGGTGAGACAGCTCTTTTCTGGAGTCCTACTCTGTAGTTGTCTTAGGTGTTTTTAACCTGTAATTCCCACTTTGGCTGCCCTGTGTGGGCAGGCCTGCTGTGCTGGGGCTGTGCATGGAGCCAGCAAGGAACACCCCATGGCACTGGGATGACAGCTGAGGGCAGTCCTTGCAGGACCACGGCCCGGCGCTAAGCTGCTGCCGGAATACCAACAGCTGATGATTATGATTTTATTTTTTAAGTGTTCTTGACAGCTCTGGAGACACACATCTTCTCTTCCAAATCCAGTAATTAAATTCCACCTACCTGAATTCCCCCTGCTGTTTCAATTGGTTAAATTAATCTTCCCATCATGTCTGAGCCTCCTCTGTGTGTTGTTGAACGGTGGCCTCCTCTCGCACCGGAGTCGGACGGGGACCCGGACCGGGACCGACCCGGGCCAAACTCGCCCAGCCCCGCGCATCCCTTGGCGTGCAAGCGGCCCGGACTCACTCCGGGAGGCAGGGCAGAGGGATGGGCGTCCCCGGTTACACACGGACACCCCCGCACCCCTCGCTGTGCCCGGGGCTGCCTCCCCGCCGGCGCGGAGCGAGCAGAGCAGCAGCTCCCCGGGGCCCAGCCCGGCTGCCTGCGCGCTGCTGCACCTTTCCCGGCGAGCGGCTCCGGCTCCAGCCCCCCTCCTCCCGGCGCCTCCTCCTCCCGTTCCTCCTCCCCTCCCCTCCCCTCCCCTGCAGAGCATGCACAGCCCGGGACTCGCATCGCCGGCTCCGAGGCGGGCGGGCGAGTCCGTGCTGCCCGCCAGCCCCGCGGCCGCTGCCCCCCGAGCCGCCCGCGGCTCCCCCTCAGCGCCTCCCGCTGCCCCCGCCGGACTTTTCGCTCCTGCCGAGGATGAGGCGGCCGACGCGGCGGCTGGCGCTGTCTCTGCTGGGGGTGCTCTGGCTCGCCGCCCTCCTCCTCTTCTTCTTCGGGGCGCGGAGGAAGTTGGAGGTGCCGGAGCCCGAGGGACACACGCCGGAGGTGAGGAAGGGGCGGCGGGGCCGCGGCTGCTCCGGCGGGACTTGGGCGCGATGCCGCCGCCGCCGCAGCCTGGGGAAGAAGTTCCCGGCGGTTTTCGGGACCCCCAGCCCATCGCGTTCCCCTTCAAGTTTGGTACAGGACCTGTGCCTTTGCCGGGGGGACACTGGGGCCCTTTCCGTACCCCCCGGGCATGGTTTTCCCCCTCCCCTCCCTCCGCTCGCTCTCGGACAGCGGCAGCCCCAGCCGCGCCCCCCCTGCCCCGCTTCACCGGGGGTGCCCCGGCGGTGCCGGCCCTTTGTCCCGCCGCCGACTCGGAGCATCCCACGGGGAGCGGGGGCAGCGGTGCTCCCCAAGGGAGCCAAACGCGTGGTTCGTGTCACGGGTGGGGGACCGGCGGCTCCTTTTCCCCTGGCTCACGCCGTGCTCCCGGGCTCTGCCCTGAAGGAGACAGGGCTCGGTCCTGTCGGGGCTGACCGGACCGGAGGGGAGCACGCTTGCATGGTCCGTGTTTGGCGTACGCGGGCCGGGCGAGCCCGGTTAAAGCGCGGAAGAGCAGGATTGGGCAGCGCTGCTGCCCTGGGAGCCCCGGCCGGGCTGGGACCAGGGTGTCCGTGCAGTCAATCGCGACTTTCCGTGTCGTGTCGGAGTCCCCGGAGCGACAGCGCGGCAGAGATGCGAGGAGCATCTCGCTGCACACGGGGAGTGAACCGGAGGAGTTTCACTGCCCAAAGGAAAAGCAGGGGAGCTGCGAGCAGCTTGGGCTGGACGAGGTCCCGGGTCCTCTGCGGCTCCCGTGTCCTCTCCTCCTCGCTGAGAGCGGCTGGGGCTTAGCTGCGAGTTAACTTTCCAAAGGACGTGGATTAGATGCTGCTTAGTTGTACTGTTGTAAATCTTGAATTAATTAATCCGGGTTAGAAGCCCAGCTCCTGAAAATACACCGAGATTGGGGTTATTTTGGCAGTGGAAGGGTATGAGCCCTCACCCCCTTTTTTTGGCACCAGTGACGCCCAGCAGTGTTTGGCCGACAATATATGACAGCTTTACGTGTTTGCTACATCTTTGGAGAGTCTCATATATGTGTCGGTCACCTCAGCAACTGAATTAACGACCTGATTGGGAAAAAAAAAAAAAAAAGTCAGAACTCATAAAGCTTACTTTGATTTTTTCATCCTGAGGAATTATTGGTTTTCCATGTTTTTTTAAATAAAAATGATTGAGGAGGTTTCTTCGGGCTTTTGTAAGTCTTTCAATCCTAGAAGAAGGGAATGAATCTATATGACTTCAGGCTCCAAAAAGACATAATTATCTATACGTTTATTTATTTATTTAAGCTGGGGAAGGCAATAAATAAGTCACTGAAAGCAGAGTTAGGAGACAAGGGCTTTCTTAACTAGAGCTGTGCTTTGGTGTCCGAACTGTATTCGTAAAGATTGCGAAAAAAGACCTCCCCTGTTTGACAGGGGCTACTATAATCTCCTTGAAATGAACCTTGCTTCTCGCTTAGCACCAGCTGCCGCAGAATCACTGCCATTTTGCAGCCCATTTTGACTTTCTGCTCCCATTCAAGGCTCCCCCAGCTCGGGGTGTAGGTTGCTGATGCTGTTACAGGCTGGTCTTGGCTCCCGCAGCAGGTGAAGGGAACTTCTGCCACACAGGATCTGTCCCCACATTTTGAAGCTGCCGCTGCCAAGTTGCCATAACTCCAGCAATTTGACTGCTTAAATTGCCTCTCCTTCATTTCTTCTGAATTTTCCATCCAAACAGTTGCATCCCCTTGAGATTCATAAAGTGCAGATTTGGTTTTGTTTTTTATTTTTTTAATGCATTGAATTTTTTTGGCTTTGCAAACTCCTTTGGAGCAGTATGATTTATAAGCCGCTTATGAGCGTGGGGATGTGGTGTCCCTTCAGTTAACACTTGTGAACGGCTGCAGAGCTGACTGGGCTACCAGAGGCAGGAATGCTGTGCTCCAGAGAGGAGCCTGGTGCTGTGTCCTCTTGCCCTGGCCGGTGGGACTGGCTGCTACTGATGAAAACTTGGAGCAGTTAAGGGTTGTCCTCCCAAATTCCTCGGGAAACCAGAGGAGGTGATGGATTGCTAACAGCAGCTCAAACATTGTAAGCTACAGAGGGGAAATGGAGCAAATCCACATAAACTTTCCTGGCAGCATTTTCCAAGCTGTTCCCTCCCCCCGTTCTCTCCCAGTTGAGCTGTGTTTCTGTGGACATGGGCACACCATGTATCATGCCTTGTTCAGGTTTAACCTTTAGACCTTTCCAGTTAGGCTCCAGCTGGTATTGCTGCCTCCTGCCCGTGCCTGTCCCCAGCAGGGCTCCCGGCACACATCCATGCTGCATGGCCACAGTCCCCGCTCCCTGGCTGGCTGTGGCACTTTGGTGCCTTGCTGAGAGCTCATGGAGCGGCTGCCCTTGGCTCCAGGGTGCCCATCCATCACTGTTACTATGGTCTGCACGCTGCCCTCTGCTTTACCCCAAATCCTGAGCCAGGTCCAGGCTGCAGCTTCCCAAAGGAAGGCTTGTGATATTTTTCTGTGCTGGGGTGGGCAAAGTCTCCAAGGGGCAGTACCTTGATGTGAGGGGTGCAGTGCGGGGTTTGAGTCCTCGCTTTGCCCAAAACATGCTGCTGGCTTGGCATCTTAAGGGCCTGGTTCAGGGAAGGTCTTGCAGCAGTAGCTGAGCTTTCCTGAGCTGGGTGCAGCAGTCTGTTGTAATTAACTTGGCCTCACCTTGCCCTGTAATTTTTTCCCTTGTATTCCCCTGCATCTTTATGGATCTCTTGCTGCTGCCCAGTGGCAGGTAGGCAGGCAGAGGGCCCCCCTTCTTGCCAGCCCTTGCTTCCCTCAATCCCTGGCACCTCCTTTCCCTCCTCCTCCTCCCCGCTGCCTGCAGCTGCTGGTGGTGCATGCCAGGGCAGCAGCAGCAGGTTGAGGCTGGATTTCAGGGTGTGGGACTCCCTCCTGGCCGTGAGGTGTAGCAACCTTGCAGGGCTGGTAGGGTACGGAAGAACAAAACTGGCTGTGTTTAGGACCATGAAGTTATTCCTGGGATAACTTCACCAGTCCCTCCAGTGCTGTTTTTACTGCTGTTACTTGGGGTTTGGGGGTTGTTTTTTCTCTCTTTTCCAAGGGGCAGGTCAAGCCCTGTTAGAACACTCGCCCTTTTGCTGCCCTTTGTGCAGTCCTGTGACTTGGCTGGGAAGAGGAGCTGTGGCAGGGTGCCTGCCCCTGCCAGGCAGCTTTAGCCAGCCCAGCCATGGGCTCAGCCTGCAGGGAACCCAGCCTGATGGATGGGGCCGTGAGGACACGGGGCTGCCCGGGGTCATGGATCAGCTGGGACTCGTGGAGCCTCCCTCCTTCCCTGGGTTTCCAAGCACTTCGCAAGCTTTAATTAGTTCCAGCCTGTCTCCTTGTCCCGGCAGTTTTCCAGCTGGATAAACCAGGACCCAGAGAGGCTAATTGAACTTTGTATCCTTCTGTCTCTGGTGGACTCCAGGGGAATTGGGATAATTTTATCCTCTTGGAAAATCAGGCTGCCAGTGACCCACCTGAAGTCCCCCAGGGAGGCAGTGGTGGGGCTTGGCATGTGCTCCAGTAATCCCCATGTGCTGCCTGGCATCTCCCCTGCCTCCCTCTGATCCATCCCCCTGCTCTGCTTTTGGGGGGGGGACATACAAACTAATAACTTAATTACATTAAGGAATAATGAGGGGAACTGATACGGGGGATTAATTACAAGCAAAATCCCAAATTAATTGTGAGGAGTGCTTGTAGCTGGCTCTGCAGCAACGCTTTGCTGGTGTGCCGGCTCCTGTGTCCTGTGCCAGGCTCTGGCTGGGGATGCTTGTGAGGGAGCAGGAGATGAGTAGGTGAGTGATAAACCCTTGGTCATCTCTTTTTCTGCACCTGTATCGGACCACAGTGGCTGTGTGGCAGAACCCTGCAGCAGGGAGGGGTTTTTGGGGATCTGGGCTCCCACACTCAGGGTCAGCAATGTGTGCAGGAGGGGCAGGACTAAAAAAAAAAAATCTAGTTTTTGTTTGGTTTGGGATTTTATTTCCCTTCATTCCTTCCTGCATGCTAGCTTGCTCCCTCTGATGAATGGCTGAAGCACAGCTGACAGCCTCCGGAGGGAAAGCAGGTCTGTGACGGGCTTGACTGCAGGAGAAAAGCTACAGAGGAAAAGTTTCCTTTATTAAAAAGAATGACCTGTTCTACTTGACTTGCACTAGTGTTTGCAATGCAACATCTCCTTTCTGAGTGTGCTCAAATGCAGCTGGGGAATGGCTCCTGGGAGATGTGGAGAAGCTCAGCAGCCTCACTGCCTGCCCCACTGCTCAGCACTCTGCAGGGTCAGAGCTCAGTGCAAAGGAACTGTTGCCAGCTTTGTGCTTATGTGCCTCGCACCAGCCTGTGCTTCCTTCTGCATCATCGCCATCTAGAAAGCCTCAGCACCTGGAGCTCAGCTGACAGTCTCCAGATATTAAATTCCTGTCAGTTTTATAGCAGCAGAGCCACTTAACAGATTAAAATAACTGTGTATCCTGCAAAAATTCAGATCTTGACAATTAAGGGATTGAAGTGGCAAGGCTGTTGGGAACAAAAAAAAAAAAAAAAACCCAAAAAAACAGGCAGAGTGTTTAATAGCCAGGAAGCTTGTATTGACTGGGACTTGGCTGGGGACGTGGATAGATCCAGGATGTGTGAGAAGGGGAAACTTATTTCCTGCTTTGTCGGTGAAATCCCACTCTGAAATCTCTAGGAGCAAAACCAGGCTTTCTAGGATGTGCAGAGCTTTGCTTTTGAAGGAGATGTGATGGAATCCAGTTGCTCTCTCTCCTGCTTGTGTGTTTAGTGCTGGATAAAACAGAAAGCCAAGCCCAAGCAGCCCTCATCTGTGGGATCAGGCAGGACTGGTCTGGTGGAGGTGAGGAAGTCTCCTCAGTGGCTAAACCAGCTGTGGACAAATGGTGAGCAGCCTGCCTGGTGCACCTCGATTCATTAACCTGCCTGCTGTGCATTACAGCGCTCCCTGGGATACCTGTGGAACAAAAACCAGTCAATGAAAACCCTCCTAATTTTTCACTGGTAATTGCAATGAATGAATTTTGCCTCCATTACATTGTGGTGGAGCTCTGTGTTGCAGCTGTGACTGATGGGGGCATAAATATTGATTGAACAAGACCTGTTTGCTTTGCAAAACAGTGAGCATTTGAATGTACAGGTGCCTTTCTTAGCTTGGTGCTTTTAAAAGAAGTATCAGGGAGGGAAGGAAAGGAGGCAAGGATTCTGCTTCTCTTCTGGTAAGAGTATAAATAAATTTCTGTGCAGGTGGTGTGTGTTTTGTTGACAAGAACTGTTGAGCACCAGAAGAAGAAAAATACTTTTTATTGTGCTCTGAAAGGATAGAAAGAGTTGGAAGAGTCCTGCTGCTTCACTCTGAAGGGGTGTTGGAGGTGGTGATGCTCTGAGGGTGGGTTGGGCTCAGGAGTGTCATGGTTTCTCTTGTAAATTGCTTCTCCTGCCAAGGTCCCTGCAGAGCACCCTGCACGTGGAATTGCTGCAGGCTGCAGCATCCCTCTGCAGCTGGTGTGACATGGCGTGGCATCATCCTTTCCTAGTTAACAGAGAAGGGCTCAAGCCCTTGCTGATGGGTTTTTAGGAGGACTCAACTGTGTCTCACAGCCTGGAATCCTTGGTGACCTTTAGGGCTAGGCTTGACAAAAGCCTTACTTTTGAGCAGGGGCATCTCCAAAATCAGTTCTGGGTCTGGATGCCAAGGCTTCAGAGACACAGCACATATATTGAAGTGTCTCTGTGCTTGAGAAAGATGTTGACTATCAGGGAAGATGTTTTGTCCTATTTATCCTTTCACCACCTCAGATATGTACAGAGTTGGACTGTTTACTCAAAAACTCACTGTTTTCTCCCTGTTCTTCCTTTCCTTGATAAGAAAGCATCATCCTGATTTATTTTGATGGGCTTATGGCCCAGGGCCTGTCTTGGCTGGGTTTACTGCTTGCTCTGCTGAGACATCTCTTGTCCTTGGCTCTGCAATGTGACCTGTGCCTCCCCACAGGCTGGGGACTCTGCACATAGGATGGCTTCAGGATGAGAGCTATAAATGGGAATGCTGTGCCTGGGGAAGGCAGGTCCAGGGAGCATTTTATGGTACTGTGACTAGAGATTTTTTGTGCCTCCTGAAGCTGAGAAGTTGGTTGTATGTGTAGAGACCAGGGCTCAGTGTGGAGGGCATGCTCTGCTGAGCTGCTGTGGCTCCTCACGTGTGAGCTGGGCGAGCTCCAGCATGGGAAGGGCACTGCCAGGAGATTCAGCCTTGCAGATAAAACTGTCTTGTGATCCTTCATGAATGCAGGTGCACCGTTGTTGTCCCAAGCCGACAAATCCCTGGGAAGCTGAATATTGGGGTTTGTGTCCCTGCTGTTTTTTCTTGGGTCCAGGGATGTGTGTGTTCTGTATGCACAGCTCACGGGGATGTGTTGAAGATTGCAGTGCAAGTTGTTTTCCATTACCATCTGTAGGGCAGATTCCCTTTGTCAAGGTGGGCAGTTTGCTTTATCTCTCTGAGTGACCACATCCACTCCTCCCCCGGGAGGGGACATTGCTGATAACAGACTGTTGAGTGTCACTGCATGGCTGATAAGAACTGTAACATCCCATTGTGAGATGTGAGCCCAGAGGGAGGAGCCAAGCATTGCTACCCAGATATAATCCAGAGCTTTGTTTGATACACCAGTACAGCTTTCTCCACTGGATTTCCCAGAGGAACAGCAGCTGTCCCTTCTTCCACTGGATCTTCAGAGGAAGAACACATCCTTCTCTACAGATCCCCCTTGCTCCAACAGAACCACCCCTGACACTGCAGGAGGGCTGCAGCCACATTTCCAATGGGACTGCCACCAACACCCTGACCCACAGGGTGTCAGGTTGGGTTCTGACTCTGTCAGTTTTGTTTTGATTTACTGCATTGTTTATTTTATCCTTTGTTTTTCTTTTCCCTATTAAAGAACTGTTATTTCCTGCTCCCATATTTTTGCCTGAGAGCCCCCTTAATTTAAAATTTATAGCAATTCAGAGGGGTGGGGAGGGTTTACATTCTCCATTTCAGGGAAGGCTCCTGCCCTCCTTAGCAGACTCCTGTCTTTCCAAACCGAGACGGGATGCCACTTTGGTACCTCTGGCTGTGCTTCTCTGTGCTGTCATCTCTTTGCCAGTGGGAAAAGCGAGCCTGGGAGAAGTTGTGGAGATGCAAAAGCAGCGTACTGCGCCTGGGAGAGTCTCATCTGTGAGGGCAGGCCAGCATTTGGTGCAATAAAACCAATTAAGGGGAATGTATCTGCGAGAAAGCAGAAGTAGGATCTGTTTAAGGAAGACGTTTGCGTGAAGGAGTAATTACGTGCAGCCTAACGACAAAGGGTGCAGCGGATTGACTATTAATTGGAGTAGCAGGAGCGGGAGATTGCTGGCATTAGCTCTGTGTTTCTTGCTGGCTTCCTCCTGTTTAAAGAAGGAAGGGGTGAGGAGCAGATGATGGGGGGGAGTTTGCTCTCAATCCACTTTCCCGTGCAATGAAAAAGCCATTTCTCCCCCTTTCTCTCACAGCAAAATGTTCAGATTTTGCCAGCGACGCTTAGTGCAGTTGCTTACTAAGCTGCAATTAAATTGATTTCCCACCCTCTTTACCCTTTTTGGTTCCAGAATCTCAGCAGGAAATCAGTGTTACAGGAAAAGTAAGCCAAGAAGGGTATCTTGTGCCCCATCTTCTGCTCATCCAAGTCAGTATTACTCCACTCTTCCTCTATATTTCCAGAGGAGCTGGGAAAGTGAGGCTGCCTAGGTATAGGGTTTCCCATATAGCTGCTGCTGGGCTGGGAAGGGCAGCTCTAGGTCAGGCTGGATCAGTCTGTAGGGCACCTGAAAGGCCTCCTGCTGTGGGATAGGCGCTGGGTGTCCTGGCAGTGCCTGGGGCTCTGGGTGCCAGTGGCACAGAGTTGCTGGGAGGAGCGGAGGAGGATTTCTTGTCGTTAACATGTGCCTTTGGTGAAAACGATCAGTGGTGAGAGGTTGAGCGGGAGTTTCACCCCTTTGTTCATGGAGGTAGCATTAGTTGTACTAACAGTTTGCCTCAGTCCTGCTGTTTGGAAACCCCTTAAGCACCTTGGTTAACCCTTCGTGCAGCCCGGGGGAGTGAGAGGTGTGGTGGTCCTTTGTGGGTCATTGGGAGAGGTGTCTGAATAAGGGATGATGTGCCAGTGTCACTTCTCCACGAGGGGACAAGGTGACTTGCTGGATGCTGCACTGTCCCCAGAGAGCAGGTGCGCAGATGGGTGGTGGCACTGGGAGGGTGTGGCAGGGCTTGTGTCCCTGGCCAAAACCTGCCTTGCCACACACAGGAAGAAATTAGTGATGATTTACTGCACAGCAGCTCGAGCTCCAGCTTTGTGATATTATTTGGAGGAGCAAGTGAGCTAATGATTGCATCTCATCTCGGAAAGTACTGCGGGAAGTGCAGTGCCAGGAGAGAATTGATTCAGAAGCAAAACAGGTTCATTTTCAGATCAGGCTGAAAGACAAGGAAAAGAGAGATTCTCCTTTATTTTTTTTCCTTTTTTTTTTTAACTTTTGTTTTTTCCCCTCAATCTCTACTGAGACTGAGGGTCTTAGCCTTTCCCTCTTTGGTTTTCTTGTGGAAACATCAGCAATAAACCTGATTGGAAAGTGATACGAGGAGAGCAGGGTTCATGCGGTGCAAAAACAAATGAGCTATGAAATCACCCTCTATTCTCCAAACATTATTCACAGAGCCAGGAAAATTGAGACGGATGATTCTTTTTCTTCTGAAGCCACTGAAGGAGCAAGTCCAAAGGATGTGATTTGGCCCATGCCAGGAGAGAAAGGCTGCTTTGTCCTGGCTTTCCAAATAGCTTTGCCTGCATTTAGACACACACCATTTCCTCCTCAAGGACCACCGTCGGCATCCGCCAGTTACAACCACACCTCATAACCCATTATGGAGACACACGGCTCGCAAATAAGACATGAATATGTTCAGTGGTGCCTTGGCTGCAGCCCCCCCCGGGCTGGATGGAGTTCCTGCCCATCTTTTCTTGCTCGTGCATTGAATTTTTAGTTGCTTGTTGTTAGGTGAGATGGAGAAAAGATGAGAGGGAGGAGTTACAGGTGTGAGCAGACTCGCTCTCAACGGCTGGCTTAGTTCTTCTTACAAAACGGTGATTTTAAAAGAATATATTTTTATTAAAATGAAGTTTTTTTCATCTGGGTCTGGGTAATCTGCTTTACCCAGCGGGTTGATTCAGGATCATTCAGGATGGAATCATATCCTCTGATATCCTTTGGGATCTGCCTTGGGGGATGTTTGGCATGCAGCCCTTTGCACTCTGACCTCGCCTAGAGGAAATGTGAAACTCAGGGTCTGGTTGGGGTGGTAGGCACATTTTCTGGTGAGGTGGACAGTGGGAAGGCACTGGGAGCTGCTGGAGCTCTGGCACTGTGGGAGCCAAGCTGGGAAGGAGACCTGTGTAGCATGGTCCTGCCTTCCACAGGAATGGAGCAGGGAGGAATCGTGGCATTCATAATGCCCGTTGCATTTTCCTGGTGCCACAATACGGTGTAATTTGCAGAGAGGCAGACTCAAACATGCATTACCCAGCCATCTGCTGCTGCCACTGGGATCCAAATGGATGAATATACACATAGTGCTCGGATTAAACCGTGTACGATGTGTAGGCTGCATATGGTTTGCTCTCGGTGGTACAGCAAAACACTTTGTGAAGAAGAACCTCCTGTCCTGCCCTCCCATCCTGCAGGAAGATCTCTGCTTTAAGTCCCTTCAGAGAAAAAATAACCAACCCCTGTGCAGCCCTTGGGGATGTTCCCTGAGCCCAGCAGTGTGCTGGCAGCCATGTCTGCTGGCCATGGCATGGGAGGAGCTGATTTTGGGGTGCAGACCCCTTGCAGAGGTGATGTGTGAAGGGTTTGGTCAGGAGCATTAGGAATGGTGAGAAAGTGAAAGATCTGAACATTGAAATTAGATTTGCAAGTGGTGAGAAAGGGAATGGAATGATGAGAACAGTGTTACGTTGCCTGGTGACATGGCCTTTGTTACTGCACCTGGGCAGGGATGGGTCTCTTCAGCAGGGACCTCCTGGATGCACCTGTGCACTCAGGAAACAAAAATCAGGCATAAAATATAAACACAATCTGCCTTGAGAGGTGAGAGTGAGCTCCAGCAGGCAGCTGAATGCTGGGGAAGGTCATTGAGATGCTGTTCTTCAGCAAGGTGAGGACACCTTCCCTCCTGAAGGCAGTGTCAGCAAAGGAAAGGTTTCAGTTTGGCTTTTGCAGGCAGAAGCTCTGCTCTCATGGGGGGAACAGTAGGAAATGGTGTTGTTGCTTTAGGGCACCAGCTGCTGGGAGCTGGAGGGCGATCAGCCTTCCCCAACAGGCACAAGGGGTGTTCTGGAAAGTGGCATTTCCTTGCTCTTGGTGCCTTTCTGCATCCTTGGGACCCCAGCTCCTGCTGCCATCATCGTGGCCAGATCCTGGCCCTGTGAATGAAAGAGAAGTTTCATTCACAGGAGTGAAGCACATCTCTGCTGTGTAACCAAACCTTTGCACATGTTCTGTATGCCCAGAGCATCGTGCTGGGACAGCAGCCGTGGCGCTGGGGCAGAGCTGGTGCAGCAGCAGGTACAGGCCCAGCCACGGGGATTTGCCCATGTGATAGCTGGAAATTAACTCATTAAATAAAGTAATTTGCACCTTTTAATCTCAGTGATTCCTGTGTGTGGGCACCTGTATTTAGGAGAAGAGCTTATTCTGCTTCAATTAATTTTATATCAATATAAGCTGAATAATTAAAGGTGTGAATGGAAGGCCAGGTAGCTAATTCCCTTCCCTCTGGTGCACAGGCTGCGCTGAGATAACCTGGAAGAGGGAGCTCCTGGCAATGCAGATGTTAGTCCAGCCAAAAGAGCCAAACAGTCCTGAGTTTCTATATGTAAATATCAACGGGGATCAACTATTTTTTGCTGCTGATCTCCTCGTATTGATCTTGGTTTGTGCATTGGCACCAGCTGTGTGTGTGTGGCTTTGGGCAACGCAGCGTTTCTCTGTCTGAATGCAGGCTTGGCTCTCAGGTTGTTATCTCCATCTTCAGGCAGAACCAGCAGCCATTACTGCATCTGAGAGATAAAGCAGATAAATTTGCACTTTTTTCCCCTTGTTTCCAGAAGCTGTGTTTCAAGTCTGTAGGCCAGGACTGGCTGTGTTTCACAGGTGTTTCATTACAGTAGGATGCCATTGATAACTGGCTATTTTTGCCTCAAAATCACAGGGAACTTTTCAGAATTGTATTAATCCAATGAAAGAGTAAAAAATTTCAAAGTGTAAAAGCTGGGGACATTTCTTCTTTGAGAGCAGCTTAATGCTTGACCTAAAAAGTATGATATATCCCAAGTCCTGAGGCACTGCTAAACTCATGCCATGCTCAGGATTTCTTCTCCTCCCCCAGTAATCCTTTCCCAGTGTATCAGACAGGTACAGGAGATTAATTTGCTCAAGCTCTTAATGTTTGCTCCATGTTGCAAGGACCCAAATTCCACAAGAGGCTGGCTTTCACTGAGGGAGGCTCTCCAGCCACCCGGTTCATCCCAGTGTGTGCTTAGGGGCTTTTGCCCCGTGGGATTTGGTTTGGAGAGAACGTTCAGGGAAGGCAGCGCTCGCTTTTCTGTAAGCAGGGCTGATTTCAGTCCCGTAAGGAGCACGGGGAAGTTTGATAACCCAGCAGCATGGTTCAGTGCCTTCCCTTGTGCTGCCTGGCTGTGTTCTTGCAAGGAGCCACAGTGTGATTACAAGGGCTGTTAAACACCCTTAATATTCACGCTGCTGGAGGGAGCATTACTCCTGCCAGCTCTGCTGTCTGCTGCTGTTTGCAGTAGCGTTGCCTTGATGATTAAATCACCAATGCCACAGTGAGTAGTGTGTGAAGCCCCTCCAGCCAGGAGATGCAAAGGCAGAGTTAAATCCCTCCTATTTGTCCACTTCTTCTTCTTTTTTGCTGTCTCTTAACAACATTTTTTTTAAGCAAGCAAAGCACAGCGGAACAGTTTGGAGCCATGAAACAAGATGGAAAATGAGCCCCTTGCAGAGAGGTTAAGAGAACTGGGCACGGGAACTGTGGAGGGAAGGAGCTGGAGGGCTCAGGGCAGCCCATGCTTGATGCAGCAGTGCTTTGCATGCTTCTTCTCCTCATCCTCTTTTCAGGCATAGACGGCAGAAGCAGCAAATTGAGTAATACATATTTGTGTGCGTACAATGGTACGTACTTGGGGCGTAGCAGAGCAGGGGGTGCTATGACTGTGGTGTGAGGAGGCTTTTGGAACTGAAGCTAGGGGCTGTTTTTTGTGAGAGAGCCCTGTTGCATCCTAACCTCTTCTGGGTGGGGAGCTGCTCTCACTTGGTGTTGGGTTTGGAGAGTGTTTGTAGCCCCATTGTGCTGGAGCCACTGCCACAGCTCCCGTGCTTCCTTGTCTGGCACTGGGATGCAGCTGTTACTCCAGCAAAGCCGTGCAGGGGGACACAGTGTGGGTAAATGAAGGTAATGTAGAATGTAATCTTATCCCCCAATGAGTTGCAGCTGGACCCTATTACTAACGATTAGGAGCAGGCCGGATGATAACAGGCAACACCTGTAGCAAATAAGAGCTAGTGGTACAAAAGAGTGGATTGGGGGAACTAGAGTCAGAGAAGTCAGATTACTGCAAGGACCACGAACAGTCAGTACTTAAAGGAGTTGCCTACGAGAAACATTGAGGAGGCACGAAACTCTGGTGGTGTGGAATCCTTGCACCATAATGATGATAGAACTCTTGTGCAACATAAGACAACAAAGCCATGTCTCTCGTGTGCAGCCTCAGCTGCCTCAGACCATCTTCAGTATGCCAGGTATTTGAGGGGAAAGAGCCAAAAGGAGATTCTTGGCACCCTGTTCTGCTCGTTGGTCTCTTCTGCACCCCTCTCTGTCCCCCAGGGCTGTGGTCACACTTCCTTGTGTGCCCTCCTGCTCAGCCGCAGGTCCCTCCAGCAGCTGGCTTGTCCTGGAGGTGTCCCCACACTTCCTATTTGGCCCAAAATGTGCAGTGTCCATCCAGCCATAAAGACTTGGATTTTGCTGATGGGGCCAGGGGCCTAGAACCAGCTTCAGTGGTTGTTAGGGAGAGAAGTACCGAGCCGAGCATCCTCAGCTGCAGGGAAGTGCTGGGGACTCCCCCGAGGCCAGCTCCTGGGGGCACTGCAGCATCCCCCCTTTTCTGCACAGCTATTGCTGGGGAGGAGGCTGGCACCTCCACAAATGCCTCGTTTTCCTGGCCTGCCCTGCCGGGTGTGGGTGAGGAGGCCTGACAGGGTGGCCATTAGCGGAGCTGTCGGGCGATCGCTGCCGTCGGTTCGAGTTAGGGAGAGCAGGGGCTGGGGACGCCTGGCTGGGCGCCGGCAGGAGCTGCGCTCAGAGCCTCCATTGATTTCTCAGCTTGTCACGCTGTTCATTAGGAGAGGGAGAGCAAACGAGGTGCTTAGCACAAGTGCTCCAAGTCGATCCTGATGGAGTATGTTTCTCTGCTGCCTGGTTAGGGGCAAAAAAAAAAAAAAAAAAATTCTTGCCCAGGTCTCTTCTGCTCGTAGAGTGTTCAGCCCCAAACCTCCTGTCCTCCAGTAGTGTCTGGCAGGATCTCCCCTGGCACTGCCCTGTCCTTGCAGACTTTCGGTACACTCCCTCTCGGTACACTCCCTCTCGGTACAGCAAGTTGTGCTGCTGGTGCTTTTGCTTGTGGGATGATTTTGTTCCCTGTCCCTCCCTCTTGTCCTTCCAGGTTCCCACAGCTGGGTCCCTGTTGCGTGCTGAGCTTGCTGTGTCTCTTTTTCATGCTGGAGCTGCATTGATCGAGGCGGTAAATCAGCTGGCTGGTGCTGTGGATATAAATGATGGATGTAGTGAACCAAGGGGGGAGAAAAGGGGAAAAAAAAAAGGAGCGGGAAACAGAAGGAAAAATTGGGAAGAAAACAGTATGCTCAACAGTATGGATGGGCTATGAGATGAAATATCTACCTCAGCACAGCAGTGTCTGGAGGTGCTGCAAGAGGACCTGCTGGGGGAGGAAAAGGGGGTTCCCGTGCATGCAGAGGTGTGCTGGCACCCCACCTTGCCCCCACACTTGCTGACAGCAGCTAATGGATGGTGGAGATGAGGATGGAAGCTGGTGTCTGCCACGTGGGCTGCGCCACAGGGCTGGATAGAGGGCACCAAATGGAGCTAAATCAGAGGCCAATTTATAGTCCTGCTGGCTACAGCTGCAGGGAAGGTTTGAGATACTATTGTTTGAATGTCTCTGCAGCTCTTAAGGTTGCAACCCCTTCATTTGCTTTCTGCCTTAGCTGGGTTTCTTTTTTTTTTTTTTTCTTTTTTTTTTTAGTTTTAAAGCACTTTTCTGCTGGTGAAAGGCTGAAAGCCCCCAAGACTTAAGCCTTCTACTGATTTCAGCAGTTTCTAGGTCTTGGAGCTGGCTGTGCTGCGTCCCTGAGTTTTGGGGATGTAGAAGGAGGTTTGGAGCTCAGTCAGTGGCATCTCCACCTGTGGGTTGTTATCCAGCTGAACAGAGCCTGGCAGCTCCCTGTGGGCCACAAACCAGATGTTGTGTGGCAGTGATTTAAAGTCTCCGTCATTTAGAGACAAATCAGTGATAATGAGTCTCTTTTTATAGAGAGGGACTTTGAGGCACGGGAAGATTTAACGGCAGACGCTCTGTAAAATTAGCTACTTAGCTAACTTTAGCAAAATCTTAGCCATATTAACTAAAAATGAGCTAAATTCAGCGAAAATCATTGGAGAATTGTCAGTCTGGATGGAGGGAAAGCAGAAATTGAAGGGGAAAGTGAGCCCTTAGTAGCACTGATGAAGTTTTAACACCAGTTTCTGTTTCAGGAAGATGCCCCTGCCTTGGGTATGCTGCTGAGTTTTGGGTGTCTCATCAGGATGGATTATGGGTTGGAAAAAATCAAGGTGGATGATGGGAAGTTATTTGCAGGGATATGAGAGTAATTGTCTTGTGGACCTCACTGCTGCCAGGCTTTTGTGGCTTGAAGCACTTGATGGCTGGCAGCAGGAGGGTTTGATACCTTCATGGTCACCCTCAGCCACAGCTTTTGTAACAGGAAAAAGAGATGGGGGAAAAAAGTGTCTCATGACTCGGGATGGTATCTTGAGGGCAGAAAAATGGGGCAAAGCATCACTCCTAGGGGAGCTGTCAGTGCAGAGAGGTCTGCACCTTCCTGTCCTGTGTTGGAGGCAAGGTGCCTGGTTGGATGGGTCAGGAATGATTCATTTTCTGAGGTTGGCTGTGGAGAAAAAACAGGGCTGTTGTAGTCTTGTGCCCTTGGAAGTGAAATACGAGGAAGGAGAGCTGAAGAAAAGCCTCTGAAGTGGCTGAAGGAGGAGGTGAAAGAGAGTAAGATGAAATCCAATTCTGTGAGCCTGGCTGTTGGCCAGGAGGATGTGGTGAACTTCTGCTGTGTGCCTCAGGATCTGTCACGACCAGGAGCACTTAGGAGCTATTTTTCCTCCAGCAGAGCTACATCTTTCTGCAGATGTTAAGTTGACAGAAACAAGATGGATTGTTGCAGAAGTACAAAGGGCTTGGATGTACATTTTTCCCTTTATCCCAATTTATGTTTGAGATAGTTGTAAGCCCCGTGGAAAATTATCCTTGGCTTTTCCCAGAGACAATTCCAGTGGACCAGCCAAGGGTGTCAGTGTTCCTGGCCAGCACTGGTGAAGCCAGTCCATGGGGTCCCCATCTCCTCCTCCATTAGCTAGAAAGCTGATGGATCAGGAGGGGCGGGAGTTGTGGTTTTGTGGACTGTGCTTGAGCTGGCTCTTCTCTGCCCAGTTTTTTTCAGCCCTCAGAGCTGGCAGAGTTGTTTTATCCCAGTCATTTTTTGAGTGGTGCAGAGTCAGGAGGGCACGTGTGGAAGCATCTCTGCCTGCAGCAGTGGGGCTGGGGACCACAAAGTGGGGCCTAAGGCAAAGCCCAGAGCCTGCACTCCTGGGAGGGGTGAGAAGGGAATGCAGAGTTGTGCAGGGGTTTGCTCAGCATTCCCAGTTGGCTTCTGGGACAGGAATTACTGTGAGGTTTTCAGGAAATATGTAGAGGCAGAAATGTAAGTAATCTCTCCGTTTGCAGACTGTTCTGATAAACAGATGTCTTCAGGAGTGACAAACAGGTCATGCAATTTTTGGGCTTCCTCCAGAAAAAAACAACCTCTAAATCCCCAAAACCAGCACCCTGCCATTTAACGTGGTGGGTAGTGCAAGGAAGAAATACATCTCTCTGTTTCATGCACTTCCATCAGGAAGCATTGTTTAGTTTAGGAATTTATTTCTCCTCTCTGGAAGCCTATGCTGGCGGGGCAGACCCTAGCAGAGGGTTTGGCAGTTTTCAGCATGTGGGTGAATGTGACACACAGTCTCAGTTCAGTATCACTGTGCTGGGCAGGGTGGGCTTGTGTCCCATCCTAACCTTGATCTCAGTTTTCCTCCTGCCGCTCCGGTGTGCCCAGCAGGAATGTGGGGCAGCTGGGACAGCTCTCACAAGCCAGTGTAGCTTTTTTGGGTTTGTGGGTAATAATGAGCTGCCATGGGAAATAGCAGTTTCTTTTAAAGCAATCTTCTCTACCAAAGTCCCCTTGAATTTAATGAAGACTTAGAAAGTTGTTCCTGCAATTTTTACGCTGGCATATAGATATCCATAAAAGAGCCCTCCCGTAAATGGAACAGAGAGGAAACCATTCATTTTAGCGTCTGTGCATTTATGGATTGATTTTTACAGAATCCTATTAGTTTCACTGCCAGTAAATGGCATGAGGACTCTATTTCCAACCAGACAATGTCAAGATATAGAGGTGGGCATTAAATATCATCCCACCTGTTGCTGTTCAGCTATGCTGCTTGTGTGTGAGCAGAATGTAATGGCAGAGGCCAGGAATGCCAAGTCGATCTCTTCCAGCTCTTTGCTTTGTAAAATCATTAGGAGCCCGGATAAGGTAAGAGGCTGGCATTAATGGTTCAACAGCCCATTAAATAGATCTGATCATTTTTTGTGCAAGGCTTTCTTAAAAGCAAAGGAATAAATACTCTCCTGTAGCTGTTCGTGGTGCTGCTTTTGAGAAAAGAATGATTTGTAATACTCCTCTTAAATAAACAAGTTAGATACAATGAAAAAGACACCCCCAAAGACCCCCATCAGCCACAGATTGCTACTCTGCCACAAAATGCAGACAATTTCTAGATTTTTTTTTTCCTCCCCCTCTGTCAGGTAGAGGACAGAACATTCTCTCCCAACCCAGAGGGCTGCTGACAGCCCAGCTCTACCTGCCCATTTTGCACTCTTCCTTCACGTGATGTTTGAGCTGCTGACAGCCAGATGGTTTCATAAACAGCCACCTCTCTTTGGGCCAAGGGTAGCTCACCTTCCAGTGTCATTCCCCAGCTCTCAGATTATTACAAATGAAAACATGCTATTAGTGTAATTTCCATTTCCCCCCTCCCTCTTTAAGCTCTCTGCTTTGTGCATCCCACTTGATTTTTGGCAGTGTGATGCTTTGATTTTTGTTGGTGGGTGGTTTTACTCTTTGATTTCAATTCCAGCTGCATTTAGTTTGCAGAATGTGGGGACTTTGCAATTAAAACCAAAACTGAGCCACACACATTGAAGCAAGGCAGGAAGAGCAAGAGGCTGGCGCTTTGAGTGTGGCACAGCGAGTGGAGGATGTTGCTTAGCCATGGCCATGCCAGTCTCCTGCTTGGGCAAAGCATATCTGTGATGCCTTACTGGACTGCTTGGAAAAGGCAAAGTAATGTGGAAGTCATACATGTATTATATCCATATGTGTATTTTCCTATATATAGGTTTTCTGTAGCTGAGAGGGAAGGGGTTGTTGCCAAGATCAGTGGTGTAGCCTCAGATGCCATGTGCTATTTAGGGAGCTGATGCTGCTGGTTCTCAGCCATCTGATCAGAGATGCAAAAATGTGCTTTGGAGTTGTTCCTCCTGTTTTACCTCTGTGGGCTGACCAGGTCACCCCTGTGCTGGTGCTGCTGTTGTTGCAGTGGAGACTCGGAGGATGTCACTTCAGGAAGAGAAAAGGACCTTTTTGAGGGTCAGAAAAAAGAGAAAGGATGTTAATAAAAGAGCCTTGACCCTGAGCTTATCCTCTCCCTGGCTGTTAGGCTGCTGCTCACATCCTTTGTCCATTGTATCTTGCAGGCTGTGGAAGTAGAGAGCTGTCAGGATGGACACTGGAGCCCCAAATCCCTGCTGTTCCCCTGCCCATGGCAGGCACCTGCCAGCACAGGCTTGCCAGGAGTGTTTTCCTGCCTCAGTGTTGGGAAATGGTTTCTAGGGTTGGAAGAGCACGTGGCTCTTTCCTCCCTGGGCAGCCTTGGGCTTCCCCAGTGGAGCTCGGCTGCTCTGCCCAGGGGCTGCTGAGACTTGTGGGGAGCCAGCTCAGCTCTGAGCTCCCAAAAGTGCTGCAGATGCTTCAAAAGTGATGCAAAAGCTTGCCCTTTTTGAGATGTGTAATTTCTGAGTGCAGCAGATGCTGGGAGCCGTGTTTGGTGTGGGTTTGTGCCAGGGCACCTTTAAATTGCAGGGCTGAGTTCCTGGCAATAATAGGATTTGGCTGTAACATCTGTAGCCTAAATTTCATCCTGTCCCAAGGCTTCTGAGACTAGCTGGAGCTGGATTTTTAAAATTTAATTTAATTTTGTTCTTTTATGCTTGAATTGGACTGAACCCAAAGAGCTGCCACATACACCTGCAGCTCTGGGATAGCCCAGCACCTGGGCTAACAGCTTACAGCATATTCCCAGTGGGTTTACATCCCATGGGGAATTTCAGGGTCTCTGTGGGCCAGGCAGTCCCCATTGCACACTTCATCTGTCTCATCAGGACATGGAGAAGGGATGGGGAGGCCTGGGTGAGGCTGTGCTGTGCTCTGGGGGCACAGAGCAGGACGCCCTGCACTCAGGTCACTGCTCAGTGCTTCCCTTCCTCACTGGGAAGCCTGGGAATGTGGCCTAGAAGCATGGCAAAAAGCTCAACTTTGCCTCACCCAGTCTGATGGTGAAAAGCAGCTCCCTGGGTAAGGCTGTAATGAAAGTTATGCTCAAAGCAGGGCTAAAATGCCGTTTCTCTTGCCCGTTAATTATTTAATTTATTTTCTATATTTAACGTGCTTGCTCTTTGTGAGTCAACTGAATTTTCATGGGTTTTTTTTTCCTCAAATATTTATCTGTGTTGGCGGAGGGAACATTTTAAAATGAGCTTCTCACAACTTGCCCTAGATGCCCTAGTGTCTCTTCTGGCTGCTTCTGCTATGGAGTGGTTACTTGCTCCACATTTCCCACATTTTCCCTGCTGCTTCCAGCGCAGATAAAATGTTAAATCAAAACACAACGAAAAATTTTAATTTTATTCCTCATCTTCACCACTTGGGAAATAAAAGGCTGGTGGGCTTAGCCTGGTGCTGGCAGCTGAGCCCTGCTCCAGTAGTGCTGGCTGCCCATTCCTGTTTGGCATTGCTGGAGCTGGGCAGGAGTGAGGGATAAGCCACAGTGAGCCTGCTGGAGCTCAGCTGTGACATGTGAAATAGCACAGCCCCTGCCAAATGCCCTGTGGAGGGGAAAACCATCTTGTCCTGCTGTACCAGGATCCTGGTGCCTTTTTAGCAGCCTGGATTCTTATTTTAGAATGAGGAGGCTTTTGCTGCTTTTCTTTTTGTAGTCCCATTTAAGTAGGGAGGCCAAGGACAGGACTGCTGAACAGCCTTTCCTGGGTAACTTGTGAGGACAAGCAGGGTGCTGCCATGTGAATTGACAGCAAATCCTGCCTGCTTTTGCTCCCTGCCATCTTGGAGAGCTGGAAATGGTGCAGGGAAGGACATAAGGTGATGGCTTCTCTGTAAAAAGTAGCCTCAGGATGCTCAGTCTGGGATGGAGGACAGGGGTTGTGCTGGAGGTCTGTAAAGTCATTAATGGCAGAAAAATGGTGGATAGGAAATAGCTCCCATCTCTTCCTGGACAAAATCTGGGCTTGTCAAAGAAAGCTGGCAGGGGCAGGTTCAGTGTGCTGGGACACAAGCTGCTTTTGGCTGGGTTCAGCAGTGGCTGGACAAGATGCATGGGGAAGAGGTCTGGACAAGTGTTAAATGAGATCTTCTTTTTCTCCTGCTCCTCTGAACACCACCTTCCTCAGCTCAGCAGTTTTAGAGCTGGGTGGTCCAGCTGGATCCAGGTGAGCCCCTGCCAGTGCAGGCAGCTGGGCAGATGTTCCTGTGCCTATCTAGGACAGGGAGGAGGCTGCATCCCTGCTGGGGCTGCTCGGCATCCTGCTCAGGAGCTTAAAGCACTGCTTCCCAGGGCCAGAGCACAGCACAGACCATTAGTCTTGCTGAGTACAGCTATGATTGTGCTTAGCACTGCCTTCCTATCTCTCCTGGCTGAACCATAGAGCACTTTGCAATGATTAATTCAGCATGAAACTCTTAAGTGAGCATTATTGCCCCGTGTTAAAGCAGACATAAAGGTTGCTGGCAGAGCAGGAGCAGAAAGTCTCTGCCATACAGATGTTCACCAGCCTGGCTGTCTGCAGCCACCAGTACATCCCACTGGCCTTCTTTTGTCCCAGCACTTTTTTAGGTCCATTTTCTTGCCCTTGAGATATTGTTCATTTTGCTGCAAAAAAAAAAGGGGGGGGGATGAATTCAGATGCTGAGCTGTACCCAGTAGTTTGGGATTAAAACTCTCTTTGACTGCATAGATGAAAAGTCTTGGCTTGTGTAACCAGTTATTTCTGGTGCATCTCTCCAGGCATCTGCCTCGATGTGGGCAGCAGCAGCATATGCTGCTGGCTGCACAGGGACCAGTGCTGTCACCATCTGTGTGCAGGCTTGCTGGGGCAGTGGCAGGCATTGCTGCTGGGGCTCTGTGCCCCTGCCTTTCCTTCCCAGGGCTGTGCATGAGCCAGGGGCAGGTCATCCAGCTCAGAGCTGGGAGCCTGTGGTGCTGTGTCCAGAGCTCTTCACATTTCATGAGTTTTTTCTTCTTCAGGCTCTAGCGAGGGCATAAAGATTATGAGAGCTCTCAGCTGGGGCTCTGTGCTCTGAAGGTGCTTTTAGAACAGTAAATCAAATATAAAAGCAGTCAGGTAGGGTTTTTTACAGCCATCAGGACCAGTGCTGGAGGTTCATGCACAGCTGATAGGACCTCTGCACTGGCTGCTGTGTTGTTGGGCAAGATCGTGGAGTGGCATGTCTGCTGCTTGGCACATCTTCTCCATTCACATGGTTTCTGCTCTTCCCTGAGCTGGTGTGGCTTTTACTTGCTCCAGCATGCCTCTCAAAGCCTGAATGTACCCCCAGGCATCTTTTCCCTTGTGTTTGAAGACACACTGTGACTGGTGCCAAGGGTTGGGGTAGTGAGGGGAGATAGAGACAGGCCTGGAGCTGGAAGAGAAGAGCTGCTTGAGTGTGTGGGAGAGGGTAAGGATGGAAAAAGGTCTCTGAGAAAAAACAAGCCCAGTGGATGCCTAACATAAAGAGAAGCAGCATCACCGACTTGGGACTTGCCTTGTGCTTTCAGGACCATCCAGACAACAGAAGGTTGTGTTTCATCTCTGGTTACACAGGCCCAGCAGGAGTGGTGTGAGACACTTCCCTCCAGCAGCACGAACCTCCTTTGCAATTTCTACTCCCCTGGTTTCCACCAGGAAGCTCAGCTAAGGAGGCATGGCTCCTCAGCAAGGAGATTCCCTTCCCATGTAGCTGTGGTCCATCAGGCACCGTATAGCTGAACCTGCATGCATTAACCAGGTCTCAGCCATATCCCTCCTTTCCTTGCCTGCCTGGCCAGAGTTTGCCAGCATCTTGTTTCCCTCTGGCTGGAAAGACTGGCTCCTCATTTCCTTGCAGCTACTGCCAGCAGCAAACACGACCTGATTTGTATTATCCCGTGTCTGATCCCACCTAATCCTTAATGCAGCTCTGCAGGCCAGGGCAGCGTGTTGCTGCTGGAGCAGGAGGGATCAAAGGCATGTGGGTTGGGATGTGGCCCAGATGGGTGATGGGACTGCCTAAATGTGGGTCCAGCCTCTGCTCTCCTCCACTCCTTGTGTCAGACAGGGGACTTCCCTCCCTTCCCACAGCTTTCTGAGGGCAGGGAGCTTTGCCTTCAGCAGAGAGTGAGGAGCTGATGCATCCACCCAGCATGAGATGCTCCCCATGGAAGAGAGCATGGGGCTGTTCCAGAGGTGATTCTTTGGGTTCAGAGGTCCTGGAGGTGTTGCCCATCAGCTTGTTTATGGTGTTTGGGTGGACAAGCCTTGTGCAGTGACCCCTCTGTGCTGCCTAGGCCACTAAGTGGAACGTGTGTTGTGTTGCCACCCAGCTGTGCTGCAAGAAGCTGAGCTGTGCCCATGACCATTGCCACTGTCCAAGCCTGGTGCTGCCAAAGCGTGAAAACCCAAGAGATTGAGGGCGGCTTATTTCTGCCTGGATTTGAGCTTTGCTGCTGGCTTGTGGTGTGATTGCTCTGCTTGCCCATGTGTATCTTGTGACAGAATGTCATCTATAGGACTGCTCTGGTGGCTGCATGGAAGGGAATGAGGTTTGTGACACTGAGATATGTGGCAGGGCTTGCTGCCCCCACGGTGTGTGTAATTGTGGAGCTTGATGTGTCCATGCCATGAGCCATATTGCCTGGGTGGAGGAAATCTCTTCTGTATCAGACAAGGGGACTGGTCCAAGCCCAAGCAGGAGATGCTCACCAACACTTCCATGCTGTGTTTTTGTAACTGAGGACTTCAGAAATGCTCTTTTCCTTATTGTGGTGAAATGTGTGTTTGTATGTGACAGAATCAGTGCCAAATGCAGATTGGGGTTTTTTTATGATAAGAACAGCAAAGCTCAATGCTGGTTCCTGGTTTCCATCCAGATCCCCGTGCTCTTGGATGTTTGGAGTTTGCTGCATCAGGAGCCTTAGCATGGGTTTGGTTTTTGTGATGCCCGTGCTGCAGCTTCCGTGCCCATTCGTGGCTCTGCTCAGGGTTTTCCCATGCAAGCAGCAGGGCTGTGCTGCTGGAGGATGGCCAGAGCCTGGAGATCTGCCTGCCATCTGCCTGGCCAGGCCACACCAGCCATGTCCTGCTTCTGTTTTTCCCCATCCCCAGCCAAGCCTGCATCAATCCCAGGCACAGCACTTGAGGCTCCCGCAGCGCCTGTGCTCGCGGCTGGCCAGGACACACAGTCCTTCCCCAGCAGGCTGGATTATTTTAAAACTTGCCATCCCTTCCTAGGGTGAATTTCTCACTAGCCAGAACTGTTTTTTTTTTATTTCTATTACTGAGCTGAGATAGAGGAAGGCTGGGCTGACACATGTGCCCTGAATTATGCTGCTGTATCTCCGGTGCTGTCAGTCATGGTGTACCCAGGCCGAGGATCTTGCAGACACTCCAGCAGCAGGCACCTGAGGATCAAAGGTTTAGATCCGTCCTTGCTGTCACAAATGTTTTATATCTAGTTTCTCCTTGAGGGGAGTTGGGGGGAGGATGGGCTGGTGCATCTGAGGAGTACACACACCCTGGAGCAGCGTTGCTGTGGCCTGAGCTTCATCTCCCTGCACCTGTGTGTTGAGGACCAGCTCTGGGCTACAGAAAGAACCTTCCTCTGCAAAATGTGTGTTGAGATGAGGACATGGGTCACCAGTGCTTTTTGACAGGGGCAGGTCCTGAGCTCCAGCTGAGCCCTGAGAGTTTGCCCCATAGGTCAGTACCCCACAGCCTCTGCTGCCCCTGCATCATGTGTGTTAGGGCACCTCTCATGTTTCCCAGTGATGCTTTTAAATCTATTGGGGGAGTCGAGCTTTGTCCAGGGGTTTCTGCACTGCTGCCACCGTAGCTGCTTGGTATGGTTTGGACTGGGCTGAGCTGCAGCACATCACTGCACAGGGGGCATATGGCAGGAAGGCTCTCTGCAAGGGCTCAGGGCATTTTGGTTAGCAGCAGGGGTTTTCCTCTGCTCTTCCCACTCTGCTAGAGGTGAGAGGTGGGAAAAGGGGAAAAAAACCCTTGTACTGGAGCTGCTCAGCACAGGCCATGCTCCTGCCTTGTGACTTAACTGTAGGAGCAGGGAAGCTGAGGCATGGCTGGAGGGAGTCCAGGGCTTTTCCACAACCAGAAATCAAGTGCAGAAGTGGGGAGTTTGGTCTGACAGCATTTCTTGTCCTTGCTGAGCTCCTTCCTTGGAGCAGGTTGTGCCTTGGTGCTGTCTTGGTACATCTCTGCTCCCCAAAGCACTTAGCTGTCAGAGGGAAGGGGAAGGCTGAAGCTGGTGGCTTCTTAAAGGCAGCTAAAGCCATGCATGCAACTGTCCTGTGTGCTTGCAATTATTGTATTTTTATTTAATACCTATTTTTATGATATATGTGGTTTTTTTATAACCTTTCCCTCCCTTGGAGACACTTCACATTCATATGCTGCTGTTACCATCACTCTTGTGGCTGCCTGCCTTGGAAGGGTGGCTGCTCAGGGAAGGATACTAGCATTAGTTTCTAAAGCTGTGTAAAGATCCTCATGGAAGCAATTACCAGATGGATTACCCCTGGCTTTGCTGCTGTGAAAAGGCCATGTTGGGTCGAGGATGCTGGCTATATTAACAGCACGATCCCTTCCTTCTTGGGAGGAGTGGTTGGGATTAACCTCCTGATTTTTAAAGGGCTGGGTTCAAAGCAGGACATTCGGAGCAGGGATCTGCCTGGCTGGCTCCTTTATTCTTCCCTCCCTGCTCCCTTTTCCCTTTCCTTTCCCCTGATGTGCCCTGTCCCAGGCTGTCCTCTGGCACGTGGGAGCCACAGCTCCATGGGGAAGGGGAAGACCTTCCCTGACCTCTGAGGTGCTCCAGCTCTGTGGTTTGGTAGGAGTTTTGGCTGTTCTACAGGAGGAGGAGCAAAGCTCAGCTGGAGACTGAGTGCAGCTATGGGCTCCTAAGTACTAAATCATCTGCTGCTCCTGCTGAAGCCTGGGAAGGCTGGTTCGACCTTCATGGCTGGGAAGCAGCTCATGTCTGTCCTGAGAGGCACAGAAGGAAAACAAAACACTGTCTGTCCATGTAGGAACTCCCTTTTGCCACTTCATTTACCCACCATCGCTCTGGGCTCTTCTCAGTACATTTGGCTTCTTGTGATGCTGGGAATGTGCTGAACCTGGGTGATGTGGGGGCACACATGGGATAGTGCCTTAATTTCATTCCCTTTGTAATTGGTGATGACCTTTGGGGAGCAGCTCTTGCACTCATCCACACCCCAGGCATGCAGCAGCAGAGGATGGCACTGAGTGGGTAATAAAGCCTCTTTTATGGCCTTATTATAAAGCAGAGCATATGAGCTCGGGGGCTCAGTCCCCTGGGGGACAGTGTACCCAAAACCCAGGCTAAGCTCAGGCCGAATAGCCTCGGGGCTACCATCCAGCAAGCATGGTGATATTCAGCTATTATAGTGATTTGCAAGCTCTTAGGATTCAGCTCTTTGCTAGTTAGGGTGCCCCGGGCTTGAGGCTGCAGCGGACAGAGAGAGGAGAAGGAGAAGACACTGGCTGGTTCCACAGAGATGGTTTATTGGGGAGGTCCATGAAGGGTCTCAGCTCTTCTTCTTCTGACTTAGGGATTACAGCATGCTTCTTTTATAGGCTTGGCTAGGATCCAAGCTTAACCAATGGTAAGGGTTTTTAGGAATATCCATAATCGACCAATAGTAAAGGTTTAGGGGTAGCATTGCCATCTAGGGTTACAGAGATAGGTCGGGGGGTCAGAGAGACAGGATATTCTTTGCTGTTTCAGCATTCCTATTGTTCGATCCTCCATGGTGCTTTTCCCAAGTCTGTGGGGTTTACTACAAGTGGGGGCAGTGGGCTGGGGAGGGGCTGCCTGTGGGGCACCAGTCAGTGTGGTACCATGGCCCCAGAGATGCTCTTTGGCATCTCCTGGCACCCTGGTGAGCCCAGAGAGGGTTGCTGAGGGGATCCCCTTTGGCAGGGGGCAAAGGCATTTCTGGGAATTAGCAGGTGGAGAACAGTGAGAGGGCCCAAGGGTGCTGTGGGTATCCCACTGCTGATGGGAGTGGCAGTGGGAGTACTGGTGGGAGGCTGCTCCCATCAGCCTGGAGGACTTGGCTTGGGAATTGATTCTCAACTCATTGTGAGGCTGCTGCCAGTCTAGATGTTTTCCACTTGTTTTGGGTTTTTAAAACCTGAAATCTTAAAAAATGAAACTCTCAGTGAAAGCAGAGACTCTTAAAACATATTTTGTCAGGTTTTCCATCCAGAATTACCATTTGTAAACCCATTAGAGGGGTTCACAGGTGCCAGTGGGCTTGGACTGGCATTGCTCATCCTTTTCTTGGGGCTGTGGGGAAAACCCAGAACACCATTTTTAGATAAAAACTTGAGGAGACTGATGCAGCCCAAGCACAAGCAGCTGAACTGAGAAGTCCTGCAGCATCCCAGGAGAGCTGTGGGCAGGCATAGGAGGAAATGACCAAAAATCCTCTCCATCCTTCTGCTTGACTCTCGGTACAGACAGAGCTGGGTCTTCTCTTTTGTCCAGTCAGCAGCTTGGTTTGTGCTGACCTCCTAAATATTCAGCTCATTATACACTCTAACGTATAAATAAAACAGAAGCAGGCAGCAATATTCTCCAGGAGGATATAATCGGCTTCCTTTCCTTTTTAATTACACAGGATTTGTCTCCATGTGTCAGGCTATCCTATGGGCTAATTTATAATTCTAAAGAGTTAAGATCTGTGTTCTTTATGTAGTGAGACTTTTATGAACACACCTGGTTTTGGGGGTCGAGGATGAAGGAGCATCTTTCTAGGTGGAAATGCAAGGAGTTTTGTTGCTGGATGTTGTTTTTAGAGGTCAGCAGCCTGGATCCTGCATTCATTTCCATTGTCACAGAGTGGTATGAGTTTCTTCACTATGCAGGAGATGGTGAGGGTCACCATGGGAATTCCTGGGGTCTCTCTGGGGTGTGTGATGCTGGCTGCTAGCATGCTTTGTCCCTCTGTAGATGCAGGATAGTGGCCTGGTGCTGCAGCCAGCAGGTAGGAGCATTGTCCACGTATGGAGCTCTGGCTCTGGCTGCATGTGGGAGATGTGGATATATTTTAACCTGGCACCACTGCCAGTGCAGCAGTTGCTTGCTGATAAGTGTGCTGTGAACTCTGAGCTGACTTGTTTTCTCCTAAGGGAAGCCCTTGGAACAAAATTTGGCTTTTCATCAAAGCAATGAATCTGTCATCTTTCCCTCTGTGCAGCTTGGAGTCCCCTGCTCCTGATTTGCAAATAAATTCCCCATTTTGGTGGCTGCCCTGGCCATCCATTTTAAAATTAAAGCTTTGGTGCCCTTACTGGAAAAAGCATCAGTAATTCTCCAGTGGCTTTTCATGCTGTTATATTTGGCTGGAGACTTCAACAGATTTAAGCCTCTGGAGGGTGTTTCAGACCATGTATATTGTTTACCACAGATACAGGCAAGAAGATAAACAAATTGCTGGTTCTATCTGTGATTGACTTAGTGGTGGCCCAGATTCCTTAGCCCTGGGTCAGCTGCTTGCCCTGACTCAGTAGCCAACAACCTGAGCTGATGTCTGAGTGTAGAGATAACAGGAGGAAGATGCTGAAGAGCCTTCTCCAAGGTCTTGAGAGGGATGTTTCCATCCAGGCTGAAGTTGCAGTTGTACTTTGTGAGGGTCAAGTTTTCTTCCAGTTCTTGAAGGTCACATCATCTTCCTTGGTCCCTTTCCAGCCTTTATCACTCCTGTTGTCTGTTTCTCTCCCAAATTTGCTCTAAACCTGGACACTGGTGTGGCAGGTGCCTTGGTTGTGTAAATGTATGTGTGCACCACAGGAGAGATCCAGGCTCTGCCCACACAGGGGGTGTGAGCAGCAAGGGCAGAAAAGGTGGGGACAGTGGGCACAGTGTGGTCTTGGTCTCAGGGCCAAGTGAGAAAGTGGGACACTGAAAGGTCCTCAAGGACTCGTGCTCCCTCCTGAGCCAGCCGAGGAGGAGATGCTCCATCCTTTGAAGATGGAGCAGAATGCCTGTGGATGTGCATGAGCAGGAAAGGGTCAGTGGCAATGAGGAGTTTGATGGTGAATGTTCAAAGCTTCTCCAGGGACCCCAGCTGGAGGGCAGGCTTTGCTGGAGAAGTGCTTTGCTTTAATTAGGTATCTGTATTAATATTTTATTTGATTTTTCTTTTGTTTTGTTCTTACTTCCTCCAAAGTGGGGTTGGAACAGGCTCAGATTGGAAGCTTTTCCAATTTGAGAGCTTTTCTGAGACAAAAAAAAAAAAATCACCTCCAAGCAGGAGGAGGTCCTGGTCCTCTTTGGAGCAGGGTGGGATCCTGGATCTGCTGTGTCTCCCCATGGGCTCACAGAGGAGCTGCCACCAAGGTGCTCATGCATGTTGTGTCCAGGGATGCGTGCAGGAGGAAGAGGAGTTTCACAGACCTCAAATAAATGAACTGGAGCTAAAATCTCCATGGGTCAGAAAACTAATTAGGGCAGATCATGGTCGGGGCCCAGAGCTGCCTCCATTCCCAGTGTGTGGTTTGTGTCAGCACAAAGCAGGGCCACTGAGCCAGTGAAGCACTTAAGCAAGTATTTAGCTTCAAGCATTTAAACAGGGGTTTCTCTTGGTTCCTACAAATGCCTGGAGTCACTTAAGTTTGTATTCAAGTGCTCGATTGGCTCAGGAATTGTGCAGTTTGGGGAAGGAGGGTAAGAGGAAAGAGGTGACTTCCAGGGTCGGTGTGAATTTGATGCTGAAGGGTACCTGATGCACTGGAGGATGTGAGGCAGGTTGAGTACAAAGCCTGTTTTCCAAAGACCCAGAGCCTGCTTTTGGCACCACCACATCCTCTTTGGATGGGACAGAGACTGGCTGTGGTGCTGCCTGTCTCCCCCTTGTATCCTGGGGCTGAGGCTGTTGGGATGCACAGCGCTGGGCTCTGGGGTTGAGAAAACTACTCCAAAACTTGAATGAAGGATCTCGTACCTCAGTGCTCCATCTGGGTTATTCAAGGATGAGGACAAAGGCAGTCTGACACTGTCCCACTTCTTTTCCCTCTGATGCTGCTGACCCTCTTAAGTGCACGTGCTGGCACCGGGGGACGAGGAGGGATGAGCCCTATCCTGTTTGAAGTATTATAATCCTTTCAGATGGCATTAGCGCCTGGGCCAGCAGCAGCTCTATAATTGAACCTCCTGTTTGCAGGGGCCCTGCGCTTCAGTGAGACTTCTAAATCTCATTTGTATAATGCCTGGTTGCAGTTCCTGCTGAAAGATTGCCCTCTGCCTCCAGTGCCCCCGAGCCTGCTGAGCACAAGGATGTCCTCGCTGGCAGAGGAGTGACAGAGCGTGACTGGGCAGCCGCAGAGTGCTGCATGGCATCTGAGCTCCCAGAGCTTTCACCTGTTTATTGGACCTTGTGATAGGCTGATGCAATTTTTAATTCCCCCCCCCCCCCCCGTTTTTTTAATGCCTGAGTCCCAGGGAATGGGCTCAGTGGCAAGTGCTCAGTCAGGTATTTTTTAGGGATGAGATTTTCCAGGGAAAGCTGGGTTTGAGGGGAATCGAGGTAGAGGCACATTTGGCTGCTACCAGACTCCTTTGGGGTCGTCTTTACACCTGCACAAGCAAAACCCTTCTTGTGGCCCAATGGGTTCCCGGGAAAACCCTGTCAGCTCTGCCAACCCCCTGGGTTTGCTGCCTCCTGAAATGCCATGTGTGGCATTCTGAAAAAATGCCTTCGCCCAGGGTTTTTCTCCTGGGAAGCAGAAAGGCAGAGAGAGGAAAAGAAAAGAGAACAGAAAAACAATTCTTATCTCATTTGCTTCTCCTGTGTTGTGCTCATGTGGAATGTGTTTGGAGAATGTTTACCACAGGTGATTGCTTGATTGGACTTGGGTGTGAAGTTTTCACTCACTGGCCAACTGGGGCCAAGCTGTGTCAGGACTCTGGAAAGAGTCATGAGTTTTCATTATTACCTTTCTAGCATTCAGCAAGTATCTTTTCTGTATTATTTAGTATAGTATAGTATTCTTTACTATAACTTAGTATCATAAAATAATAAATTAGCCTTCTGATAAGATGGAATCAGATGCATCATTCTCTCCCCTCATCAGTGGCCCTGCATTTGCAATAACCATGCTCATGGCACTGGTCTGATTCACTCTGGTCTGAAGGCAGAACACAGCAGCCCCAAAAGGAAAACAGCTTTTATTTTAGCAAAGGCTTAAGTTCTCTATGTTAAAACAGTGCCACAAAAGAAGAAAGTGAGTCAGAATCTCCCTTTGGCTCACACTGCCCACTCCTTGTCTTGCTGGGCAGCTGGAGGCTGCCCCTGGGGACCGGTGTGACCTGCCCGTCCCTGTCCCTGCTGGCTCCTCTTGGGAGGCTTTTCACCTGACATGCCCTTGCAGTGCTGGGCTGCCTCTGGGTGGCCAAAGTGCTGCCACAGCCGCCCTTTCCCTGCCCAGAGTCCGGCCTGGCCTGGCCTCCCGTGCCCTGCCGGGGCTGCCGCGGCCCCACAGCAGCAGCTGCCGCCGCTTGTTCCTCCTTCCCGCTCCAGCAGTCCCTGCTGTACTGTAATCACACAATTATTATGCCGTTAAAATGTCATATTCGCAGAAATCCACATAAACAAGGCATTAGCAGTTGCCAGGAAATTGTAGTTTTACTGCTAATGACCCATTTTCCCCCTGCAGCACCACTTGTTTTTTTTTTTCTTAAATATTATTTTTTCCCTTCTTTGTTTCTTTGGTATTTTTGTTTTGTTTTGTTTCTGAGCTGTGATTTAAGAGGCAGATGACGAATTACATCTTTGCACTGAGAGGCTTTTAATCTTTAATGTACAGTTACAGTGGAAAGCTGCCTCTGTGCCTGCTCTGGGCTGTGTGCCCTAAGCCACTGAGGGTGATGGGTGGTTTTGGAGGAGGTGCCTTTAGTGGGTCATTTTTGAGGGATGCTTTAGTGAAATGGCCCAGAAAGCTCTTGGTGACCCCTGCTCTTGGCTGGGTGCTGGTGTGAGGTGGAAGCTTCTCTCCACAATAAGTTTTGTCAGTGTCTTTTTGTGGGTGTCCCTCTCCTTGACCACCCCTGGGGGACTCCCCAGTGGGGTGTTGGAAGAGGCAACACTTGTTTGCCAAGAGGAGACAGCCTCTCCTTGGATGTATTTTTCTTCTCTTTCCTTCTGCTTGAATTGAGTCTCTCAAACTCTTTTAAGCGTTGACTGTGTTCCCTATAATTAATACCAGTCATTAAACTGCAGTGTTGAAAGAGAAATTACCTAATTCCAAGGAAAAAAAAAATGAAAATTTATTACTAGTACGTGAGAGAAAATGAATAGGAAACTTGGAGAGATGAGCCCTGTAGAAGATAAATAGAAAGGCAAGTGGAGTATTGACTTGATCCTTTTCTAGTGCAGGGTAATTTGGCCTCTAAAGTGAGTTAGATCATAATAAATTAAATTTAGATTTCTGCACATCAGTTAAATAACTCCCAAGACAGAATTCTGGTGTGAGGAAGAGGTGATTATACATTGTGGAAATATTATAATGAAGACCTTATCTTGTAACCTGTAACCAATGTGCTGTCCCTGGGTAAGCAAAGGGGATTTCTCCTGGTGCTTTAGCTCTCATTCCCTGTCTCAGATCAGGTGCAGGTGAGAAACAGGTGAGTCCCTGTGTGCAGGTTGGTGAGGTCTCCTGCCTCCTGCTGCTTGCACAGCTGGGAGCTTTTCATGCTTTCCTCTCCTGCTTTGAGCAGCTGTGTTTTGCAGAGGTCAGTGTGCACCTGTGTCTGAGCTGAGCATTCTGTTCCAATTTCAGTTACCCTTTTAGGGAGGCTTGGGATGGAAAGAACACCCAGAAGATTTGGGCAGGTGATGCAGATCAAAAGCAAATGACCAACCCCCAGTATCTACCTCTGGCTGAGAAAGTGAACCAATCCCTGGTCTTGTTTTGTGGCCAGATAGGGATTAAAATAACTGTTTAATCTCTGGCATCTAGTTACTGTAGCTCTCAGGTGTGTATTTAATTACCCAATATTTAGTACCCATGCCACTGATAGCTTTGCTCAGCCCAAGAAGGAGAACCTGGGTGAATCAAGGTGGGTTCAGGTGGAGATTGCACAGGAGTATTAATTAGTCACTGCAGAGTGAACCAGGAACGCAACCCTGGAATGCAAGGTATATCCAGAGCGGGATGAGAGGTGAATACTGTGGGGTAAGGCACTCGTATTTGTCCATTTCCTGCTGGGACCCCACGCCTGGGAACAGCACATGAGTGGAGTTAGATGGAAAATGCCATCCCAGACCCTGGAGGTCCCTGCCACATGCCAAACCCTGCTTCTGCTGCCTGAGCAGAGCACTGCTGCGCTTGTAGCAGGTGCAGAAGCTCCAGTTTTCTTGAGGGAATCCACCAGCCCTCCCACCTGAGCCATCAGTGAGATTCTTGCCCAGCTGTACCCTTCTAGCTGATCCAAGGCTATTGGGTGTACCTGACATCACAAAAACCAAAACAACCTGCACACACACCTTACAGCCTTAAGTGCTGCATGGCCATTCTCAAAAGCCATTTCTGTTCTTATTAAGTTTGATAAAACCAACTTTTATTTTTCTTCACAGCATTAAAATTTAGGGACTGCAGCTCCGGTGGTTGTTTCAGCAGCGCCAGGCCTCCTGGGGTCATCGTGAAATCTTATAAGCATCAGGCTGTTGCTGGCTCCGCCACGCAATCGCCTCACTCTTCCCTGATCTTTTACTGCCATGCTAAATCATGTTTTGCAAGATGCCTGAGAAAAAAAACCCGACATAAACAGCATTTATCACCCTGTGCACGTCGGCCCTCCCGAAAGTCCGCGGCTGGGTTATGCGCGTCCTCCTCGTAAAACTCCTGCAGGGACCTTACTGGTTTCATAACTTTCTCCCAGCCTTGAATAACTTTATTCCAGTCCTGAATAACTTCCTCTCAGTAGGGCTGGTGACTCAGGGGTTTCTCCTGATCTCCTCACACTGGGATAGGTGCTGGAGGAGGTCCTGAGAAGGCCACGGGGTCACACCAGGGGAGGAGGAATACAACCCTGTATCTGGAAACCCCTGCATCCCTGGAATTTGTTGGCTCCTTGGGAGTGCTCATGTCGCCATAACCCAGGGTGGTGTGGGGTATCCTGTGGCTGCAGGTGCCTGGCTTGCTCCTGTGGTGGTTTACTTGCAGGAGCCTGTGCTCCTTCCTCCCCTTCCTGTGACTGCAAAAAATGCGCTGCCAGATGCGAGTAAAATCAATTATGGGATAAAAATCGCCCTTTTCAAAAGCTTCATTTTGCGCTATTAGCAGGCAAAATCGGCTTTGAGATGGTGTGAACTGAGGAGGGGGAAAAAAAGAAAAGCAGAAGAAAAGATCAATTATTGGATAAGATCACAATTTTCTTTAGGGCTGAGATGTGTGTAAATGTTTGCATCTCTCAGTGTTACAGGTAGGCTGAGATCAAAGAGGTTGTGCTGCTGTAGTGATGAGATCTTATCGGCGCTGTTTTGTGCTGGCTGCCTCAGACGCTGCCAAAGGATGCTTAAACCCCCGACAGCTTCTGCTGCTCAGGGATGCTTCAATCCCAACAGCACCGAGCCACCAAGAAATGCTTAAACCCCCCAAGGTTGTTGAAGCTGCTGGGTAACCCCGAAATGCAGCTCTTCCATCCTTCTGGAGCTGGGGGGATGTTCTTCCCTGCTCTTCTCCCTGCAGTAGGGCTGAAGTCCTCGGTGGGAGATGTGTAGTGGCAGAGATGGACTGAAATTGGGCTGGGAGCATGATGCCCCCCTTCTTCCACGGCCCTGTTGCTGGAGCTGCGGCTAGGATATGTCTGTGGAAATGTGGGATTACTCCTTCCTGCCTGAAAGGTTATGGGGGGTATGGGTCATGTGTTGTAAAATACATTTGTTTTTTTGCAGAGAAATTAAAACCCATACAAGCAGCAGTTTGTGCTGCTTGAGAGGGGCATCCACCAGAGACCTGAATTTGGGTTCAGATTAGTCCTTTTAATTCAAATTGGCAGTCTCTCTTTGACATATTGTTTCAGGAAGTAAGGATGAAAAATAAACCCTGAAGACCTCATGCGACTCTATAGGAGTGTGCCTCGTGTTGATGGAGTGACAAAACTATCCTTTGTCCCTACAAAAAGGAAAGAAGCTCGGAAGTTTCTCTTCTCCATTAGGTGAAAAAGCCACCTCATAGGCCCCGGGAGACTTCACCTCAAACTTAAGGATAGCTAATTGGACAGAAGCCAAAAAGCCACACTTTTAGGGCAATTTACTAGAAAAAGAAGTCAACGAAGAAACTAAATGCTTTTGTAAGGTGTTTTACCAGGAGCAAGAACCTCTAGCACCTGGCTGGGTTTTTCTCTGTTTGTTATTTTGCCTTTTTGCTTCCAGCACTGCAGCAGAAGCCATCCTGCTGATTTTTATGCCTCCAAAGGTTGCTGAGCCATCTTGGGTGTGTTGTAGACCTTGGAGAGCTTATGAGACCTGGCTCGAAGAGGCTGCTCTAACAGGACTCCTCGCTGGCCGCTCTTGCAGCGCTTGAGTCGCAAGAGTTGTGGGGATCATGGAGCTCTGGCGGGGCTTGGGAGGAGCTCTGGAGCGGGGTCAGGCGTGCTCCAGGTCTCTGCTGTGTCTAACGGGGCTGACTTTGTGCGCGCAGGAGCCGGAGGCGGACTGGGACGAGCTGTGGGATCAGTTTGAAGAGCGGCGGTACCTGAGCGCCCGGCGGTGGAAGGGCGGCGAGGACCCGTACCGGCTGCACGCCTTCAACCAGCGGGAGAGCGAGAGGATCCCCAGCGACCGCGCTGTCCGCGACACCCGCCACCACAGGTTCTGCCTCCTCCTCTTCCTCACCAAACTTCGCGGCATGGGGGGGCTGTGAAAAACGCCAGTCGCTCGTTTTTAAAAGTTTTAATAGTAATGAAATGGTTATAAAAAATAGTAATGCAATTAAAGTAATAATAATTTGGACAAATTGAATTAGGACAATATGAGACAATAGAAACAAAGAGTTACAGATGTCCGGGTAATTTTTTCAGGGCAGCACGAGCCCGAAAAAGGACACCCACTAACAAAGGATTAACCCTTAAAAGCAACAGCCTGTTGCATATGCATACACTTCATACATGATGCATAAATTCCATTCAAATACAGGATTCTGTCTGGTCAGTGTCAACTTTTCCCTCCGAATCCTAACAGCACCTTCGAGGCGGGAAGAAGTTCATTTCTTCTGATAAGAGGGCAATAAATTCTTTTTCTCTGAAAGATTTAGGTGTCCTGTGGCCGCTATCTCAGTGCGAGTCCTTTCTTTGAAAAAAGTACCCTACATAGTATAGTTTGTATTTTAGTATTTTTTATAACCTAAAGCTATATTTAACACACTACTTATGAGAATTAATACAGCTTACTTTCTAACACAACACATAAAATATTTGTTTTAATATTTGCAAAAAGCCAATCATCAAATGCATGCATTTTTCACAGGGGCCTAGTCCCATTCCCCTCCAGGGATGTGGTTTCGGGTGCTCTTGGAATTGGGTCTGCCTGGGTTTGAGTGTGGTATTTCTGGGATTGAGTGCTTCCCTTTGCTTGATTTCTTGGCATGTCTGGAAGTTTTAAACCTGTTAATTGAAACTGTATAAATTACTCCAGGACTACAGGGAAAGAAAGGAAATGCATTTACTTTCCCTTCCAAAAAGTAATGGGTTTGCAAGAGCAAGTCTCACTGTTGGGCAAAGTCTTCACGGGTGCTGGGAACCCTTGCTCTGCAGATGCACTGAGGTGATGCAAGTGGGATAAAATAACTGCTGAGTGTTGAAATTGCTCTGCAGAGAGAGAAGTGGGGAATAAGGGGTAATTGCTGAGTGACGAGGAGAGAAGGGTAAGAACTTGTTGGGTTACTAGCTACTCCAGTGCCACTGAGGTCAGAAATATCTTTTGATGCCCAAAGGAGCTCTTGGGAAAGGCAGGGAGGATTGCAGCAACTGTTGCCTTGTAGATGGAGCGGCACTCCCCTGTTAGTGTGAGCAGGGTGGGCTGGGAGTTTTGGTGCGCCCTTGCTTGCTGAGGTCTCAGCTGTAGTCTCTGGCTGTCTTTCCAAACTCGCTGGGGAAGAGCTGCCCTTCCTGCTGAAGGTCAGTGGGGTTAATTGTTAGTTTGCTGGATGGGGTGACGCGAGGATGTCCCAATGGTGAAGGAAAAGCTCCCAGGGTCCCCTCCATGCAGCTTTCCTCCTTGTCACCTGAGGACATGGTGTATGCCTGGCCCCTGCTGTCAGTCACCAGTCCAGAGCCGGTGCAAGCTTTCCATGGAGTGGAAATGGAATAATGGAATGGACATAATGCTGTGCCTAGCATTATGTCCCAACTTGCTGGCAGCAGCTGTCTCTACTGCCTTGTCCTGGGAGCCCTTTTGGGGAAGTCCTGCTCTGGTGGGAGCTCTGTGCTGGACCCAGCTGTAGCACCCTGCTGCCTGTGCTGCGCCTTGCTCCCAGGTCAGAGTGACTCCGCTCCTGGCATCTGACCCAGCTCTGAACTTCCCCCATTCCAGTTCAAATGCAGCACTTGGGCTGAAATGCTGAAACAGCACCAGCTCCCCAGCCCTGTAGCAAGCCATGTGCTTATTTATTTATTTAGCTTCTTTTTGTTGTAAGGACCAGATGCTCCTTTCTCCGGAGAGGAGCTGTCAGCCCTGACGGACGCCTGTTATAGCTGAGCAGAGAGCGAATGTGCTATTCCTGGAGAGAATTAATGCCAGGGATATTAACCATCTGCCCTATTAAAAGGGAAGATTGCCTCGGTTGCCCCTTGCTTACCCTCGCTGTGCAGTGGCAGCCACCTTGTTCCTGGGCGGGCAGATGTGGCACTGAGTGCTCCTGAGAAAGAAAAGTTCTCATTAAGGAGGAAGAGAGGGCACAGCACATGGGAGGGGCTGGGGCTAATTTAATTTGTTTCCAATTTCCTTAACCCGGTAATTGGATTCTGATTTATTGAATATGCCTGAGGAATGCTGCGGATGATGCACCATTAGCCAAGCATTAGAGTAGCCACGGAGGAAATGGAGCTGCCAGCAGGTCTGGGGGAGGCAGGCACTGATGGAGAGGATGGAGGAGGGAGAACGATCAAGGATTGGTGGCTGAGGGAGAGAGGAAAGTGCAGAGCTGAGCCCTCTCTGGAAAAATAATCCTTACTTACAGCACAGGTGTCCCTGGGAGCTGCTGCAGGTGATGGTCAGACCCTGCCGTGCAGCCTGGAAGCTGGTCTTGAACTGTGCAGCAGAAATGTGCGGGAGAGAATGGATAAGCATGGTCTGCTCTCGGAGCGGGGAGAAGTTGCTGGTGGCTGTGCAAGAACATACCAAGGGAATGCACCGTGGGGTTGACCAGATGCTGTCCTGTGAAGGGGTGAGCTGGGTTGTGTGGAGCAGGCTGTTGTGGGAGAAGGGACACCTGCAGTGCTCCTGCTGCATGTCCTACTGGAGGCTGTGTTCAGAGGCTTGGTTTCAATGGAAGACTTGGATTAGGCTTCTCAGAGTGAACCCAGAGAGTCGGGCCTCAATTCTACTCCAGCTGGCTTTGAGGTAATTCAGGACCCCAGACTAAGGGGTGCCACTGTGCCAAGAGGCTCCTGCCTGGCTTGTGCAAGGGTTTAGGAGGCTTTGGAGAGGGTCTCATCCATCAATTCAGCTCCTTGCCATTGATAAGCAACTTCTCTGTCAGCCTCTTGGTGAAATGTTGTGCTCTGCTTTGTGACAAGGTTTCCAGTGTGTTGGCTCTCCATCCTTCTTGCCTCTGCGTGACGTGTGACAGCACTGAGATGGACCTTCAGGCCATGGTAATGCCCAGAGACCCACACATTGGATCCTAATCCTAGGGAATGGGATGTGGGAATGCTGCTCCTTACAGCTTCTCTGTGGGGTGTTTTTCATTAGGATGGTTGCAGAAAGTTTCCTGGTGTTTTCTCTGCTAATCCAGCCCAGCATCTGGACTTGCCAGCAATAGCTGAATATACAGAATCTGGCAAGGGCTGAGCAGTGAGCTCCTTGCCAGGAGGTCATGGAGAGGGCAAATACTTTCAATGGGATGGGATGTGGCACTGACAGCCAGTTGCTTAGCAATGTTTGCTGGATTGATTTTGTTTTTAAATTGCAGCCAGTGGAATAGTTTCAGATGGAGAGGAATTGCAGTGTTCCAAGAAATCAGAGCAGGAGAAACCGTGGTGGCTCTCTTTGTCTGCCTCTGGCTAGTGCAGGGCTATGAACTTCAGCTTGGTTTGCGGGTGATTTCAGCCAGGGAGCTGTCATGCTTTCTGTGGACTACTTTGTGTCACTTGGCCTGGGAGATCTCACAGCTGGAGTGTTGCTTCTGGTGACCTCCTTGTTTCACTGCATTCCTGGCTGCACATTGACTAATCCCTTGGACCACATAAAGGGCTGCTTTTCTCCTAGGAGAAGACCTTGGATGCTCCTGTGGTGGTGCATCCCATCTTCCCCAAAAGTCCAGGTTAAAACATCCCTGTGATTGCATCAGCAGACCGGACCTGGAGCCTGGTGGTTATCCAGACAGTGCACAGCCAGCTCATTCCTCTGGAGTGGGTGGCTAGTCTCCCTCCACCACGGTAGCCACATGCACTGGGAATTACCTCATCCCCACATCGCACCTCCCACAACTCCCACCGGCAAACGGCGGGACCGGAGCGGCAGCGAATGAGTCAGTGCCGGGGGGAGAGGAGCGGAGCTTTCCAGCACTGCTCAGCCGCTCGGAAAGCCGGCAGGAGCCAGGACGTGTCGCCCCCAGCCAGAAGATTTCATCGTGATGGCTCCTGGGCTTTTTCCATCTGTGGCAGACAGCTCCTGGGGAGGCTGGTACTTACCACGCCAGTGCTCCATATGCTGCTTGGGCTGGCCTCCTCCCCGCCGTGCCCCGCTGGCTCTGATGGATGTGCGGATGCTGTTGTGGCTGCCAGGCTCGCCCGGGACGGCCGGAGCGGGGGTTTGTGCTGGCTGAGGGGGCAAATTGGGGATAAGGAGAGGAGATGGGAGGCTGGAGGAGAGGTGAGAGCCCCCAGCAGACTTCTCCAGCTACCAGAAATCACATCAGCCAGCTTCAGGCATCTCCCTGTGTCTGTTTTCCTCTGTTTGTTTTGCTTCTTACTTCAGGCAGTGCTGGTACGTGTTTAGTAGTGCTGTCTCAAGAGCTGATAAGGCAAGAAGGCCAAGGATGGAGCCCTCTCAATTCTAGCATAAGACTGCATTTTTAAAATTCCCTCCTTCCCTGAGTCTCAAGTGCTTTACAAGAGGTCCTACCTACCCATCTGAAGTTTAATTTCACAGCTGCTTAGGGGTGTGTTTGTGTATGTGTGTGTCTGAGATAGAGAAAGCGCCTGCTAAGATCAAGTTGTGATTGAAACACGAGGCTGGCAGGGATGCTACAGGCACGAAGATCAGGTGTTGCGTTGTGTGCTGAAGGTGAGAGCATCCTGACAGCCCAGAAGCCACGTCCTGCCAACTTGTGCCCCCTAGAAAACCTCTGCTAGTCCTATTCTCTTTGAGAGCAACAGCATGCACTCTTAAGATTTCCTCCAGGTTTCTTCTCTTAAATCCCTGTGCTAAGCCAGCTGGAGAGTGTCCCTGGGTAGGAAAGCAGATTGGGACTGGTTGCTCTGCTCGTATGGACTGGTTTTGGAGGGATGGGAAGATGCAGGTGATGCCTGTGAGGTTTCCCTAAGGCAGAGTGCTGCTGTCTTGTATTCTCAAGGTCCAGAAATGCCAGGATTTCAGCCCTCAAGCAGGAGCATTACACACTGCAGTGCTGTTTTGACCCATTAATTTCAGCTTGCATCCCAAGGGTGCAGAGCTTGCACATTTCACGTCACAGTGGAGCAGCTGTGGTTGGGGTAGGCAAAAATACCTGGCTGTGCTGAGTGTGGGGATGACTGGAAAGAGCAGGTGGTCCTGAGGGTCACCTCTGCTGGGTGTGGAACCCGTGGGCACCTGGGGCTGAGCATGGCTCTCTGCCCTTCCTGTGTCCCTCTTGGACACAGCTGGCATGTGGGAGCGCATGTTGGCATCCCTGTGCAGCTGGCAAGAGGGCAGCTGTGGCACGTGCAGGCTTTGGAGTGGCTCTGGTTTTGGGTGAGTTGGTGATTGCCACCCAGGAGTGGCTCTGGTTTTGGGTGAGTTGGTGATTGCCACCCAGGAGTGGCTCTGGTTTTGGGTGAGTTGGTGATTGCCACTAGGAGTGGCTCTGGTTTTGGGTGAGTTGGTGATTGCCACCCAGGAGTGGCAAGCACTGAGAATGTGGTGATGTCTTCTTGGGAATGAGGAGTTGAAGGGGAGAAAAGCTGGCAGCATTGCCTTTGGTTTGGCATGTCTATGATGCCCTTGGACTTCTCACATTGCCTTGTCTTCTTCCAACTTCCTTTCCCGCCAGACCAAAATGACTTTGAGGTTGTTCTTGGTCTCAGCAGCCAGAAATGTGGGTTTTGCCCCACACAGGAATTTAAGCATTTTACCTTTCTTGCCTGGCTTTTTGAGAGTCCCCGAAGGAGGAACTTAATGTCTGGATGCCAATATGTGGGAAAAAGCCCAGGCAGGACAGAGTGGGGGCTCTGCTCTGCTGTCCTGAGTGAACATTAGACCTGCAGAAGCAGGTGAGTCCCTAGGGTCCCTAGCAGGTGACCAAACCCACTTTGAATTTGAGGGAGGGTTTGTAGGGACCCAGATGGACCTTGCACAATTGAGAGCAAAACCAAACCCGTAGATTTTTGAGGTCTCCCGTTATCTTTCACTTTGCTGACTCCATACATTTCTTGCTTTGGCCTCTGGACTGTAGCTGGGCTAATCCACTTTCCTGTGTAATGCAGACTAAGTCCTGAGGGATTATTATTTTTAAAATGTGCTTGTTCAAGCAGTGTCTCATGAGTTGCTGGCTCGGGGGGTGCTGTGTAGCCCAGGGCAGGAGGTGGTGTGGGCAGGGGTGCATGTGCTCGTGGTCTCCCTGTGCCTGGTGCTGCTGGGTGCAAATCCTTGGGGCAGGTCTCAGCAGAGGAGCCTTGAGTGCAGGGCACACGGGTGGACCCCTGCCCATGAGGTTGGATGAAGGAGGGAACCACGTGAGGAGGATTTGGAGAGGGAGTGCTCAGATGCTGGCACACCTCTGGACGTGGCAGTGGTGAGGGCTGGAGGAGGTGTCCTGGTGTGGCCAGGGATCTGTGCTGCTGGCTCTGCTCTGTCCTGCACCCTCTTGTGTGCACGTTCCCCCATGAAAAGTGCATGAGGGGAGAAGGGTGGCAGCACCCTGTGTGAGCTTGGGGTGGCTGGGTGTGAGAGGTTTCTTCTTGCCTTTGGGGCTCTTCATTAGCTGCTGGGTGGCTGTCAGCAATATCCTGAGGAGTTTTTCTGTCGCTTGATTTATTATTCCAGCTGTTACTCGGTTTTCTGGGCAGAGCCAGGATATTTGTCATTTCATTGCAAAATAAGATTTATCACATTTCAGGAAAATCCTGTATGTGTGAGGGCTGTCCAGATCTTTTGCCTGCAAAGCATTTTGGGGCTGAGACAGCTGGGTAAGAGGAGATCTGGGATACCCCTGCCTTTGGTCTTGGTCTCCTTACTTCCAGTGACAGCAAGAGCAGAGCACGACTGTTGCAGGCATCTTTTATGAAAAATCCTTTCCTTAGGATTTTTCCTCCTGAGAAGCTGAGAGGCCTCAGGAACAAAATGTAAACAATGGTTATCTGCTGCTGTGGAATGCAACAGGTGCATCTGTGATTGGTCTCATGTGGTTGTTTCTAATTAAGGGCCAATCACAGTCCATCTGGCTCAGACAGAGAGTCCGAGACAGAGCTTTTGTTATCATTCCTTCCTATTCTGTTCTTAGCTGCCTTCTAGCTAAGAATAGAATAGGAAGGAATGGAAAGGATGAAATCCTTTCTTCTATTCTTCTAGTATATTTTACTATAATATATATCATAAAATAATAAATCGAGCCTTCTGAAACATGGAGTCAAATCCTTGTCTCTTCCCTCATCCCAAGACCCCTGTGAACACAGTCACACATGACCCTGCAGGTGAGCAGGTACACAAATCAGTGGCAGAAAACACATTTTACACAAAAGTATTTCTGTTAGGAAACAACATGATTGCTTTTTTTCCTTGAACTCCAGACCCCAAGAGGTTAGCTCTCAGCACTGTTTTTCCATCATCTCCCCAGGCTGAGATCTCTCAGGATGAATATATGAGAACAATCCTTTAAGTAGAGCAGGGGCTGGCTTTTCCCTTTGGGATAAACTAGAACTGCCTGAATTGGTCAAGGTCTTGGTTGTGCCCTTGATCAGATGGCTTTTGTGGCCTAAATCTGAAACTTTCATGCTTATGTGCTCACCTCACATAGTGGCATTTGCAACTTGTTCTTCTGGGTGAGTTTGGACTCAAAACTGCAAGGGGGTTTGAGGAACCATTGTGCGGTCAAAACACAGAGAGATTGTTTTCAGGTAGCACAGAGAACAAGGAGTATTGAGGTTGGCAATTCTTGGCAGCTAAGCAAGGAAAGCAAGACAGCTATTAATCAGAAACTGGCACTTCATGAAATCATAGAATAATTTGGGCTGGAAGAGACCACAGGAGGTCTCTGATCCAGCCTCCTGCTCCAAGGTGGGTCAGCACTGTAATCAGCCCAGGTTTGTCTCAATGCAGAAAGCAGTGAGCCCACTGGGACTCCTGCCTGTCAGGCTTGCCCCAGCATTTTGTAAAAGCTGATGTAATTTAAAAACCCTGGTTGCAGCACATGGAATTTGTAGTTTTTTCCCCCCAGCTTCCTGTGTTTGTGAAACAACTTTGAAGTTGCTTGAGGTGCTGTCATCTCCTCTTTTGGTGTTCATCACTTTTGGGTTGTTTTAACTACCATGCTCATGTATCTTCTCTGGCTTAACACTGCAAGCCTTTGCCAACAGTGGGGTTGAGACAGGCTTGAGAAAACTTGGTCAAAGACAAAAATCCCATGGAGTCTCCACTCCATTACGTTGCTTGAAAGTAGAAAAAAATATTTACTGGACCGTTTTAGCCCTGCAGAAATCCAGTATTTTGTGTTTTCCTGCTTCTGCTGGAGCTGTTGTCTGGTATGGATGTGGGAATACCTGGACTGAGGTGCCTCTTTATGATTGTTGCACCTTCTGTTCCTGGAGAGCTCATGCAGAAGTGTGATGGGTCTCTCTGGGGACTGCAAGCTGAGCTAGACACACACATTCCTGGGAAATAGCTGGGGAGTGTCCAAGTGCCCATACTGGCAGTACCTGTGGCCACCCCAGTGTCTGTGATGTTTGCTGCCCCACGTTTTGTCTGGTGCAGGTGGAGGGCTCAGCTGACCTGATGGGTTCTGAGGCAGGGACTGGTGGCTTCAGGGGACAAAAACTGATGAATGCAGTGATCATTTTTCAAATATCTTTCTACATGCTGTCCTCTTTTGAAGCCTTCTTGGTTTGGGTTTTTTTTAATGTGGTAGGGGAAGAAAGAGTAGATGAGAAGGCTCTACCTGAAATGGGGTTATTGTGGGTTTGAGCAGTGAGAGAATTTGCATTCCCTGGGGATGGCTGCCCATGTCTGAGCTGGGATCTCTCCTTGGCCAGCACTCCCGGCTAGACCATCATCCCAACATTCTCTTGTCCTGAAGAGCCCATTCTTCCCTCCTCAGATGTGACAGGGCTTCTGCCATTGCCCACATTGGATCTTCCTGTGCCTTTCCAGGGAGCTGGTGTGCCTCCTGGGCATCGTGGACACCCAAACCACCCTGTGGGACTTGCACAAACTTCCGTGGAAAGGAGAGAGGCTTTCAGGCACTGAGATCCCAATCCAAACCCAGATGCCTGAGGTAGCCTATGGTACTGCTCTGTGCCCTCCAAGCCCTGCCTAATCACTCCCTGGAGCTAGAGAGGCTGGGTTGGCTCACTCAGCATTGCCTCCTTGGCGGGGACACAGGGTCATTGTCACCACCAGTCTGACTGCATCCCAGGAAAACGAGCTCCTGCCACCCTCTTGGTTTCAGAGGTGCCATGTCCCCCTCACCCTGGCACTGTGGTGACTCCACTCAGGCTTTTGGAGCGCAGCTCAGCTGATCCCAGGTTGTGAATCATGCCCTGGAGTCTTGGGCTCTGGATATTGGCTGCCACCAAGGGGCAGGAGCTGAGGTGAAGTGAGATGCTGCAGTTTTGTGTCTTGAGGGGCTGCCTAGAGAAAAGGCAGGTTGAGGAGATTTCATTAAAAATGGTTCTGGGAAGGAATGCTGGGCCTGGGGGAGGCTGGTGTTTCTCCAGGAGCAGGGTTGGTTGTGTTTTGGTTGTGTCCGCTGTAGGGAGGTGGCAGATGTGACAGCATTTATTCTGCAGTGGTGGATTTTCAGTGCTATTCATCCCCTCTTCTTTTTCTTGCATGAGCAGGATGAGGGTAACTTGAGAATCAGCTGAGGAGTGAGCTGGGCTCTCTGAAGAGCTGATGGAAGTGTATAGGCAGGTGTTTGGGATGCAGGAGGATGTGCCAGTTAAGTGATTGTGTTACTCATATTTTTTTTTTCTGGAGGACAAAGCTACTTCCATCTGAATGGGCTCTGCAAGGAGTGTGAGTTACGGCACTTGTCTGCACAGGGAGCAGAAACTATTCCTGAGCTGTATTCTTGGCTGAAAGATGTCTGCAGGCCCAAGGGCATTGGCAGGGTGGGTCCTGGGGGAGTCTGTAGGGACTCAGTGTCTTGGGGCCTGGCTGCAGGCAGTGGGGATGACTGGACTGTTCCAGCAAATATCCTGGTATAATATTACATTTCTTACTGCTGAGTTGTGTTTATCCAAGTTGTCCCTCCTCCCAGCCCCTCAGTGCCTTGCTGGGTGGGACAAGCATCTGCATGGGACAGGCATCCTCCCATAGAGAATCTGAGGGGCTCACAGGGGAGCACGCACAGCTTCCATCCCAGCTGTTCCTTCCCTGAAGAATACCTTTATTTTGTGTTCCTTGCCAAGAATTGCGGTTTCAGAGAGGGGAAAAAAAGCTGAGAACTTCCCTCTCCCCTCCCTCCCCCCCACATAGTGATGTATTTCTTTCCCCTAAGTCATTTTGGCTTTGTTTCCCTATGAGACGGTTTTGATTTCATTTTGGAAATTCCCCCCTCACCCGTCCACTGCCAAGAAAAAATGCACACACAAACCAGTTCTGGGTCGATTTGAAATGACCCTTCCCTCGTCCTTTTTCAGTCCCTCCATTTTCCCTGCTTGCATCCCAGCCCTGTGGAGAGATGTGCATTGTACTGAGGAGTTCTGTGCAGGCACTGGGGGAACCTCCTCCTGCACAGTCCCTGTGGGAATTCACTTCAGCCATTGGTTCCCCCATGAGAACAGGCTTGGTTTTGGGATGGAAGAATTAGGAGAGCCCATGGGATTTCCCTTTTGTTCTGCAGAGCAGGGTGCTGGAGCAATAATGGGAGAGAGTGCCTGGGGAGAAGGGATTGGGACTGGTGCTCCAGTGTCAGTGCTCTTGGCTGAGTCACAGTGCCTTGGTTTTTTAAAGCATCCTTGCACCAGAGGGCGTGGGATGGAGCAGAAGAATGTGTACAGCCTTTGAAGAGAGGGGTTTGCCTCTGTTAATATCCTGTGGCAGGTTGGTTTGTGTTGAGGAGTACCTGCTGGTGAGATGCACTGTTAGCCCAGAGTTGAGCTGCTGTCTATCCATCAACACCACGTGTCTCTCTCCAGCCTCTTGCTCAAACCCTTGGGAAATGGCAGAGCTACTGCTGCCAGGGCTAATTATTCCTCAAGACAGACGACATTTGATAAAATATTAACCTTTTTCAAAAACAGAGCCCCAGTTAATTAGCTCCACTTTTGTGACACACTCACCCAGAGATAAAAGCTCGTTCCCCAGATATCTGTCTGTGGAGCAATGATCTTTCTGCATGTCCCTGTCACCATGGGGGATGCAGAGGAGTGGAGGAGTGAGAGCTGGGAATTTAATAAAAGACAGTGACCTGCCAGTCACTGCACCCTGAGGACAAACTGCTCCATTTCAAGGTGAGCAATGCCTGGGGAGAGGCACTGCTGCTTTTGTTCAAAAGCCTGGAGCTGGAAACAGAGACAGAGTGGGTGGTGGGATCCACCTCGCTGCCTACACCTGGGCTGTGTCTGTGTTGTCAGTGCCACATCTCTGGAGCCCGAGTTTGGGGGCTATGTGGGTAGGCAGGGCTCAGTAGAGCTGAGTGAATAACAGTGTTTCAGTTCTTTGGTTATTTAAGAGAAAGAAAAGCCAGGAGATGCCAATTTCAGGATAAACCAAAAGCAAAGCTGTTGGTGAATCTAAAAGTAAAAAGGCAGGAAAACTTAGAGCCAAAGAAATCTGTTTTTCTCATCCTGAAAAGGGAAAAAATTTCATTTAGATCTCAAATGTTTTTGACACTTGAGTCATCTAAAAATGACAAGCTGTATTTAAAAGCAAGTGATTTTGAGTATCAGATGAAAAGTACACGCTGGGCTCCTGAGGAACAAACGATGTGCTGGACTGGAAGTGATGCTGCACCGTGCGTGGGTGGGTGCAGGAACCGCTGGTGGGAGGCAGACACTGCACCAGGGAGAGGCTTCTTCCCAGGGGATGGAGGGAAGGGAGGGATGGGGGTCTCTGACACACCAGCACTGACTGCAGACCCAGCCATGGCCCTCGGCGTGGCTGTGCCAGCATCAGTCTGTGGTATTTTCTGGGTCCCCGTTGTAGGGAAGAAATGATGAATCTGACTCCATGTTCTTAGAAGGCTAATTTATTATTTTATGATCTATATTATATTAAAGAATACTATACTAAAGCTATACTAAGGAATAGAGAAAGGATACAGACAGAAGGCTAAAAGAGAATAATTAAAAACTCGTGACTCTCTCCTCAGAGTCCTGACACAGCCTGACTGTGATTGGTCATTATGTCAAAACAATTCACATGGAACCAATGAAACAATGACCAGTTGGTAGACAATGTCCAAACCACATTCCAAAGCAGCAAAACATAGGAGAAGCGAATCAGATAATTAATGTTTTCGTTTTTTCTCTGAGGCTTCTCAGCTTCCCAGTAGAGGAAATCCTGGCAAAGGGATTTTCAGAAAATATGACAGTGACATCAGTCAGTCCATGGGGGCACAGGATTTCCTTTTTAAACTCTAGGTGCCTCCTTCCCAGCAATGGACTGAAAGGATCCTGGGGTTTTTATAGGAAAGAGGAACCCTTGCCTCTCTCAGGGGGGTGCACCCACCTGAACCACACCAGGGCCCAGTGATGATTTCGTGGTGACCACCCCTTCATCACCAAGTGCTTCAGCATTCCCAGGGTGCCATTGATCACCCTCTGCTAGAACCATCCTCTGCCTTTGACTGCTGTAACATATTGACCACTTGTCTTATGGTTATTATGTGCCATCGATTACTTTGATAACTTGCTCCAAGTAATTCTGACAGAATGAAGTTGTTTGTTTAACTCTCGTGCTTGTCTCACTATTTCTATTGACCTAATATGTTTATGTAGGCTGAAATCAAAGTCAAGTATTAGTAAATAATGGAACCAATTCTCCAAGACTCGCTCCTGATGATAATTTAGGCCATGAGACAATTTCTTCCATCAAGCTCTTGGTTGGTTTTTTCTTCTAGCCAGCACCTTAAATTCCGACTCCATCAGCTGCAGCAAAAGGGCATTTTGTTTTGGGGCCATTTGGGTGGATTTCTGCTTTGAGCACTGCAGATCCCTACATGTTGGAAGTGTTTTTGAGCTGTCAGAGCGTGGAGCTGGGTTTGTGCTTCCCCAGCTGTGACTGTGGAGGTGTTGTGAGGATGGGGACTTTATCAGCTTTGATTTGCCATGTGATGCCAGGAAGCTCTCTGGTCAGAAAGCATCCTCCCTAAGGAATCTTTACATCCAGGGTTCCAACCATCTGAAATGTAATTTCAGGTTTTCCTGGCTTCTAAAGATCTTTAATAATGGATTGGTGGTTGTCCATGAAAAGTGTCATGTGCCAGATTTTGCTTTTACTTCCACCAAGTGAAAAACTCTGCCGTCAGCTCTGGTATTCCAGTAAAACTGGCATCAGTTTAAAATTCTACTGAATTGTACTGGTTTTGCCTTCTTCTTTTCACTTTCGCTGGCTCAGTTTTTCTTTTTGCTTCAGTTCTGAGCAAGGAAGGGTGGAGGGAGTCAAGAAGCAAGACAGACCCTGAGTCTGTGTGGAGGGCCCTAGAAGTCTGAATTATTCATGAGCTGCTTTGAAAATCAAGACACACAATCTGGTTTAACTTGTTTTTAAAGGCAGCCATGCTATTCTTTCCTTCCTTCTTAGTAAATTCTCTTTCTTTTTCCCTCTCCTTTTCTGAAGACAAAAACCCAGCAAATTTTTAATGAATTATAAATGCATCTTCTCATCAGTTTGGAGGTTCACAGGCAGCAGCACGTCATGTGCACAGAAGGGTTATTTTTGCCTTCTTGCATTTCCCCTTTTCTTCAAATTCAGTCGTTTGATTAATTTTTTAGATATCTATCTTGCAGAGAGAAGAAAGAAAGAGACTGAAAGAGGCAGTGAGTTTGAGGAAATATTAATTGCATGCAAGCCAAATCCAGCACTGCTTGAGGCTCCAGAAGCTGTGTAGAAAAATGCATTTCTTGGTCAACCCAAGGAGACTGATCTCAGGTCAGCCAGTGGTTAAGTTGCACCAATTTGCAGGACTCTACTTTTTTGTGCATTTTCTGCTATTTTTGTGGGGAAGGAGCAGACTTGGACAGGTTCCTCTGGACATCTAATCTACAGCCAGAGCTGGTTCACAGCCCCAGCAGATTTTTCCTCAGGGCCTTCTTTGCAATTTTATCAAATTACATCTAGTTCAAACCTGCTGAATAATTCCTTGTGAGGAACCACCAGTGAGTATTTGTTGCAGATGTGCCTTCTTACCCTTGCTGAAGCCCTTGTACACCCTGAAGTCATCTGCTCCACCAGGGATTCCTCTCTTTGGATCACCGCTGTTTCTCCCAGCCCGACAGCGTCTGTTGCACGCCACCCTAGGGATTTTTCAGGCCCTTTTTGGCAATGCAAACCTGAGGCACATGCCAGTCCAGCACAGAGAAATCCTTCTGACCTTTCTCAAGGGTATTTTTTCACTTTGGCAAGCCAAACTTGAGCTGGCATTCCCTGCAATCGTGTGGCACTGCCAGGTGACATCTGACTCCATGTCCTTTCTTCTTTCCTCCTGGCACGGCTGCTTTCCTTCTGCTGAGCCTTCCAGCTGTGTTTCCAGCCTCTCTTTGCTCTAAGCCTTTGCTCTGGTGTTTCGGTAGCACCAACCTGCCACAGCCATGGCCAGCCCAAGGTGGACCTGCAGGACCAGAGGGTCTGGAGCTGGTGGCAATTCCTGCCACCGCCGCTTTCCCTGCTGGGCTGTGACAGTCACACCCGTGCTCTGAGCTGCCACCTCCACGCTCAGATCGTGTCCTGGAGGAGCTTAGAGGCAACACCAGAGGGAATCCCAGAGCTTTCTCAGCAGGTCTTTGTGCCAAAGCTGGCCCCACGTGCAGGATGTGCCAGCAATTGTCTCACTGCTCACATCTGTGCCCTGGAGATGGGCTGTGGTGGTGCTGGGGATGCACAGACCATGGCCAGCCCTCTGTTTGGCAGCTTCTTCCTGACTGAGGAGCGGCAAAGCATGCCCAGAGAAGGAGCAGGAGATGCTGGCATAACTTGGATGGAAAGGAGCATTTTGAAGGTCTCTCAGAGCTGAATGAAAAAATACTTAGAGGCAGCATGCAGGAGGGGTGGCTTGGGGAGAGCCAAGAAGCAAGGGTATTGATGGGAGGTGAATGCCATGGAGATCACTTGACCCCTCTATGTGCTCTGGTCAAGCAAATTCTGAATTGTTGTGCCCCATTTATACTCTTGTATGAGACTGATGCATTGACTGTGTCATGAGCAGAACTTCTTGAATTTGCCATCTCTGGAGGTCATCAAGTAATGATTTTTTGAAAGGTACTCTGCAGTCAGGCACAAGTCACTGGACTTAATGCATGGATAACTGCAAAATGCAGAAATAACTGGGAGAAATGCCAGAGGTTGTGTTGCCCAGAGGTCAGGTGAGGTGGTGCACAGTCCTGTCCAGCAGAGTAAGCTCTGTGAACTTCCTAGATTCCATATGAGTTGGCACATGCATTGTTTTATAGCTCTATATCAAACCATATCCAGGGTTCCAATTTTCAGAGTATTTTCATGGAAGTCTCCTAGGTTAGTTATTGGGAAGAAATTCTTTCCTGTGAGGCACTGGAACAGGTTGCCAAGAGAAGCTGTGGAATGTCACATCCCTGGAGGTGTTCAAGTGTTGCATGGGATTTAGAGGAACGTGTTCTAGTGCAGGGTGTCCCTTCCCAAGGCAGGGAGTTGGAACTAGATGATGTCTAAGGTCCCTTCCAACCCAACATAAAAAACATTCTGTGTTTTTATGATTTATGAGTTTTGTTTCAGCTCAAAGACGGGGCTTAGGCGCAATAGTTTTCCACAGTTGTGTATGCCACCCTGAGAGGTTGTCCTGAGAGGTGTGACCAAGGTGCCTGCGTGTCCTGCCACCCTTCCCTACAGGTGTGCAGAGCCTGTTGAGCAATTTTTCCTTTCCACTGACAACTCTCTCCTTGCCTGTGGTGGGTAGTAGCTTCCTTTCTCACCAGGGCCGTAATTTTCATTTTCTTCCATGGGAGCAATTTTTCAACGTTCCTTGGGGAATGTCATCTGAAATCAGCGTGGTTTGTCCATCAGGGCTGGTGTGAACACCCATCCTGTTGGTGATGTGAGATCCTCTGGGCTGATGTGGCAGCCCTGTGGCAGCAGAGCGCACACAAACCCAAATACCCTTATTTTGGATGTGTGGTGACATGACTGTGTTCTCCCATGTGTTTCCAAGGAGAAGAGAGGAGCCAGCAGGGAGGTGAAAGATGGTGTAGCTCTGCCTGATGCTGCTGCTGTTTGAAATAAATATGCAGAGAGTGCCTTGGAAGTGGTGAGCTGAGTTGAGGGAGAGTTTGGACTTCATGGAAAACGTTAAAAATTCAGAGCAGAGCTGTTGGCAAGTGATGGCTGTTGAAGTAGAGCAGAGGAATGAGCAGAAGCCTGGCAGGGGGAATCTAGGGGAATGGGATGAGGATGATCATTTATGGAGGGAAATTAATGAGGCACAGGAGAGGTGGGTTTTGAGATACAGAGCACTGCACTGTGGACATGTGATGTTGGATGAGCCTGGGGGCACCAGAAGAGGCTGTGGAACAGGGTCTGATGCCTAAAGAGGCTGATCTGGAGCACAGGCTAGACAGAGTTAAAGGAATAAAGTAGATTTTTATTAAAAGGCCTTCAAAGGATACACCTTGGGCAGTACAAGAGCTTGGCTGTGGCTCTACCCAAGATGGATGCAGTATGGATGACCCGTCACACATTTTCACACTTTTATAAGTTTTGGCCCATTTACATATTGGGGTCAATTGTCCAATTACAGCTTCAGGTTATGAAGTCCCATCCTCCCAGACTGCTCTCCTCAATTTGCTGTTGTTTGTACTTCCCTGCAATGGTGTCCTTGGTTCTCAGGCTGGAAAAGGATTTTTTTTTTTTTTGTCTAACTAAACTGTGAAGAAAGCTTGCTAACACTTTATATGAAGTTCAGAGTCACACAGCAAGACAGTACAGAATCTAAAAAATATGAAGGTTAAAACTACTGACATCTGTTCACACTGTTAATCTTTACCATTGTGCGGTGCAGCTGTGGTGGCAAAGTGGGCTTTGGTTTGGTGAGGGGCACTGAGAGTGAAGTTTGCCATTTTTAAATGTAAAATGGGTTCAGATTCCCTGGGAATGGGCATGTGCTGCCCCGTCAGGGGGATCTCTAAGGATGCAGGGACAGCTGTGTGTGGAGGCCACCAGCTTGTGGTACCCCTCTGCTCACCGGCAGCACAAGGGCTGAAGAAGCTCAAGAAAAATACCTTGAGAAAGGGACTTTGGGGGCCATGCTGGAGTGTCCAGAGTTTGGGACTTTGCAGGAGAGTTTTGCAATTCCTGCAGTGAGTGCAGGGCTCTGGCTGTCTGCTCCATGTCCCCACAAACAGGCACTGCATTATTTATTCTGAGCAGTTAACAGCACAGTGGGAACGTGGAGGCAGATGTGCTGCCCTGTCCAACCTAGAGGAGGTATGACAGGCAACCAGTCCAGGCTGGGATTTTCCAAAGCTGGTTCCTTAGGTGTTTGTAGCCAGACTACCCCTTTCAGAACTTTCCTGATTGTGAAATTATTTCCATTTTGAATGGAAAAAAAAAAAAAAAAAGCTTCAATCAAAAAGTGGCTCTTCCCGTCAAATGAAGTTTGACTCCTTGCATGAGGAAATAAGAATTGTTCTCCATCTGGATGCTCTCCCTGGGGTTTTCAGGGCAGGCCAGCCTGGATTCTGTCTTCTTTCACCCCACCCAGGTGCTGGCAACCTGCAGAGCTGCCTGGCAGCTTTCCTGCTTGCACTTGCTGTGCTAGGATTGCTCTCCAGTCCTGCTGCAAGGTCTCAAAGCATCAAACTTTAAATGGTTTTAGCCAGTGAGTTTCAACACACTGCAAATACAGGCAGTGCAGTTACTACTTTTCTTTTGTCTTTTTTTTCTTTCCTTTTTTTTTCTTTTTTAACAATCTGAAAAAACCTTCAAACTTTCATTGGTTTCCTGAAAATGTTGTGGGTGTCGGTTTTGGTTTGGTTTTGTTTTTTTGTTGGCAATTGGGTGACCTATGAAATACCATCAGCAGCACAAAACGTTTATCCAGTGACAGCCTGAGGTAGCACAGGCAGCTTTTAGCAGGTTTATTTTCATTATTACAGCAATTTTAGGGCTGCATGCTGCAATTTTCACTTGCAGTGAGGTATTAAATTGAAATTACCCCAGATGTAATTGTCACACAAAATAATTCTGGACATGCTGGATTTAATGCTTTTCCAAGCTGTGGTTTTTATTACCCAAGTAAGTGCCAAAAAAAGACACTTGTAGTCAACAACTTAAACTGAAATCTGCCTTCTGGGGACCCAGGATGTTTAGCTGCAGTTACACTGGGGGAGGAATGGGGGAAAAAAAAGGGACCAAGTGGAGGAAACTTTGGGAGGGCTCCCGAAAGAAGAACCCAGGGGTAAAATCCTGGGCAAGGAGAGAGTCAGAGCCATAAAGCACCCAGGAGGAGGAGCCCTGGGAGGAAGATCCAGCAGCTCTGCCTCACCCTTTGCAGGCAGGTTTTGGAGAGGCAAGTCCCAGCTGTGGTGTAGTGCTGGTCACAGAGGCGAAGCGGGGCTGCAGCTCCACAGCAGCATCATTCCTGTCCTCAGGATGTGACAAGCCTCACTAGACACGAGCCAGAGGTGAGTTGCAGCTCTGGAGGCGCCCACGTGTGACATTCCAGCTTCTCCCACACGCACATTGCCTGGCTGGGCCGGTCTGGTGTGTCAGCATCTGGAATTGTAGAAGCAGGTTGTTGCTCAGGAGGAGCCTGAGCCAGCCTGCAGCAGCCCCAGCACTCCCACCCGTGGGAGGCACAGACACTCCCAGCTCCTGCTTTCTTTACCAGCTCCTGGGCTGTTGTAACAGCATAAGTAAAGTATTGATGACTTTGTATTTTCCACTCCCGCTTGTTCTTTGCCAGAAATAGCTTCCCTTGTTGGCTCCACAGAGCCCTGCTGGAAGTGGGTGGAAGGACACGCATCTGGGAGCCGTGTATAAATAGCTCAGGCAGAGCAGCTGCCATCGTCTGTCCCTGCAGCTCCACGGAGCAAACAGAAGCTGAGCCTGAGCATGGCCAAACCCAGCAGCAGCTTGGAATGGCTCGGCTGGAGCAGGACACTGGGTGGTGCAAGCGATGCTGCAGTGACCCAGGGGAGCAGCTCAGGGCACGACCCAGTGCTGTTCCATAATTCAGAAAGCCTCTGTGTTCAGCATCCCTGAGAGGCAGTTTTGATGGATGAGGGTGTTGTCGCACGGGGCAGCGCTGCTGAACTTTCTCCTGCATATGGAACAGCTGCGCGGCCCCGGCGTCCTTTGGGGATGGACCCAGAATTAGAATTGGCTCCAAGGTGAATTCCTGGTGTGGATGACTGTGCTGAAAGAACAGGGGAGCAATGAGAAACCTGCTTTTGGTCAAGTGCAAGCAGGATTTGGAAAGGGCTTTGAGCGAAACAATGAGAGAAGGCAGCAACTAATTTAGCGTGAGCTTGCAAATATTTTGTCCCACCCAAGATACCACTTTTTCTTTATCTTCGGAATTGTTTCTCCTGTTGTGCACTCTTGTTCACTTTGTAAATAATCAGAAACAGTTTCAAAATTAAAATACGTAAAACCTCGTTTAAAATAGAGCATTTTGGCATTTGAGAGGTGCAACATGCTGTTCTGAACAGCATAAACCAGCAATATCTGGCTGCTCTTACGTGCTTTCTCCTCTCCATATCCAATTTAATTTTTCCATCTGTTTTTACTTCACCTTGCAGGTTCTGTGGTCCAGAATTTTTGGGGGAGTGAGCTGATGGTTTGTTGGCGGAGTGGTTGCTCAGTGCTCTTTCCTGCTGCGTTTGAGGATGGTGGTGGTAGCACCTGGGCAGTGACACAAGAGCAGACAAGTGGCATGAGGATGGCAAGGGACAGGATGGCTGTGATGGAGGGCTACTGTTGTGTCATCCTGAGACCCTCTTAAGGGACTGATGGGGCCCTGGAAAGAGCAGCATGGATGTAAGGGGTATCTGGATTTTCTGAGCTGGGAATATGTTGGTGTCGGTCTATAAAAGCCACAAATTTAATCAGCTAAAGGTCAAAGTAATTACAGAGTCTATGACATTTCCTCCTGGGAGGGAGGCAACAGGGACCGTGGCTGCAGCTGTGGGTTTTCACCTTCTGAAGGCTGGCTTGGGAAGTTTGAAACCCCAATCTTCCCTGTAGTCTGGTTATGTAATTAAGGCAGAATTAGTAAGGAAACAATCAATTTAGAAACAGGGCTTTGCTCACCTTGCAGCTGGCTGGTGGGAATTGCTTCCTCAGGAGGCTGAGAGTGAGGTGGATGGGAGATGGAACTGCAGGGATGCTCTTACCTCTGGTGGTGCCATGAGCCAGGGGCATCAGAGAAGCCCTGGTGGGTTGTTGGGAAGCACTGGTTAGAGGAAAGGACTACCAGCTGTGTGCCTCCCTTCTCACCCCTTCCCATTAATGACAGTTAAGTTCTTTGCTGCTTTAATCCTCAGTGCTTACTTGGCAGTTCCTGGACTCCTCTAGAAACGATTCACACAGAAAAAGTCTTATTTATTTCTTTGTAGCAACGGCTGGAGACCATTTACTGTTGGACTGTGCTGCCTGTGTTGATGAAGTGAGCTCTGACTTCGAATTCCAGCGCCTGAGCAGCCTTTTCTGCTTTCTCCCTCCCCAGGTGCACGACTTTGCACTACAGCCAGGACCTCCCGCCCACCAGCGTGGTCATCACCTTCCACAACGAGGCCAGGTCCACCCTGCTGAGGACAATCCGGAGGTAAGAGCTCCTGGGAGCCTCTTAAAAGAGGGTCGAGTGGGTCGTCACAAATAAAAGCAGAATCTGTTTGCCCTCACCGCAGCAACAGGAGCAGACCTGCCAGCTGTGGTCTCGAATGGAGACTGAGAGAAATTAGCCTGAAAGTTGCTCTCTGAGAAGCAGGTTTTACAGTGGGATGCTCAGGAAAGTGAGGAGCTGTGCTCCCTTTGCAGGGCCTGGCATGGGAAACTCTTGAGGGCTCATCAGCAGATTAGACAGAGTCTGGGCTAAGAGCTTTTCTATCCAGCTGGGTAGGAGTGCTCAGCTGTGTTTTGGCCCAGCTCTCTAGGGACAGCTATCATTCTACAGATATCTGCTCTCTGAGCTTCTCCAGTGCCCCATCCAGTGCCAGGAAGGCTTGCTAATTGAGAAGCCCTAATGACACACATGCAGACCAGATTTTCAGGGATGGTTTCTGTCCTCCTGCAGCGACGCGGTGCAGCACTCTGGGCATGTGGCCATTCCTTCATTTGTCAGTTTGTTCTTGGCGGTGTTTTGCTGTCGTGGATAGACTGAAGGCTTCATTTTCACTGCAGGCTTTTGAAATCTGTGTTTAATCCCACGGTGTGCCTTGAATCTGCACGTTCTCTTGTGGGAAGGTTGTGTCCAGGTCTGGGCTGGTGGGTTGCTCTGTAGCAAGCCTGGGTGTGCTGTGCTCTGTGCCAGTGGTGCTTTGCAGCTCCATCTATCTCATGTGCACTTAGTGAAGGTCTGTGCCCTGCTGCAAGTCTTGGCTTTTAAATTTAACCCCTGGCATCCCCAGGGACCCCTTGCCATTGCTGGTGCTGGTCAGACTGGGGTTGCTGGTTAGGGGGAGGCTTCAGCTGTGTCCTGTTCAATGTCATGTCTTTGCTGAGCTTTTCTCTCAGCATCCTTCTTCAGGTGAGTGTATCCAGGGCCACAAGTGAGTTTGACAGTCCTGAAATTGAATTCCTGCTCTGCTTTATGTTTTCATGCCCAATCCTGTCTCCCTGCTTCACACTCAGTAATCTGTCACTGCTTTCTCTCTCTGGCGTGTGTGGATTTTGGGTGACACTGATGCTTGGTGCTGTGTACCACCTCCTCAGTCCTGGACCCTCCCTTTCATCTTTTCAGTGCCTTGCATAAGTTTGCCATTCTCCAGAAACAGCTGTATTTGTAGCAGAGGTGGCAAGTGCAGTCCTCTAGCTCCTGAGATATAGGGGGCTTATAACATGTGAAGTGCAGGGATGGATTTTAACCTTATTTCTCCCCATAACTCAGCACCTGACTGTCCTGCCAGGAGTGATGTTGTCACATGAGAAATGTTAGACCCATGGTACAGCTCTTAGGCCTGGATCCCCCATATCTGGCTTTATTAGAGAACTGTTCATGGCACTGATGGCAAGGTTAGAAGTACAGGTACATTGAATTTTTACTTCTTGCTTGAGGTGATTGTCTTCTGAAGTTTCTTATTTCCAGCATAGACTTTCTTCCTTGTTCCTCTTTTTTCAATTTGCTTGACTTGATTAATTGACTTTACTGCCTTCCTTACCTGGTCATGTGTGATTTTCACCACAGCTTTGTCCCTTTGCACTGCTCCTTCTCTCTTATGGGCCCTGGCAATTCCAGTGCTCATGTTTAATCTGTGGGGAGGTTTTCTCCAGCTCTGTGGACCCTTCTGAGCCCTCTTTCTTGTAGGTTCATCCCCCAACAGTTGCAGAGCCCCACAGAGCATCCCACTGAGCTGCACCCCAGAGGCAATCCCAGGCAGTGAGGAACTGAGACAGTCTTGGGTCCCCCATCTCCTTTTGCCTGTCCCAGGGCTGAGATCCTGAACTCTCCTGGGCTGACCCTCTTTTTCCTGGTTCCCATGGCTTGGAGGTGGCCTTTTGGCATCAGGGTTCACCAGTTTCCTCCTGGATGCAGTGCCCACAGGCTTGCTTTGATGCAGCCAAGCTTAGGGATACTAATCCTTGGTGGCAAGCTGGTGATGTGGCTCCTGCTCTGTTCTCTCTACATGTGGTTGTGCACAGATTGCCACCTCCCTGCCTCTTTTTGGACCCCAGCTGAGGGCTCATCTGCCTCTTTAGCCTCTGTGGGTTAATTTGCTGTGTCTTCTGACTGCTTGGGGCTTTTTCCCTCTTGCTTGCCAAATACTCGCTTTAATTAGATCTTCCAGATGACTCCATCCCACAGTGGCTGTAACAACATGGATCATTTTCCTTGGCCATTCAAAACTAACTCTGTCCTCCTGACAGTGCTTTGTGCCTTATGGGGCAGTTTGTGGCCGACTGCTTTTAGCATCGTGGTGGGTAAATTTGGCACCTCTTCTACCTATTCTCCCTAGTACAGTGTATAACCCAGGTGACAGATGGACAGGCTGAGGAACAGAGAGGTGATTTTTCTGTAGCTGGTGGAAGAAATCTGAGTTGCAGACCTGGTTTCCTGAGTTCCAGTATGTTGGATTTTCCAGCCTTGTGGCAGAATCAATGTTCTCATGTTAATTGAGATTCTCAGTGTTAATCACCCTGTCAGGAGCAAGAGATAGGACAAAGGGACATTTCTTGGCTTGTCCAAAGCCATGGGTGATGGGGCACTGTCCCTGCAGAAGGGGCACTCCCTGTGTAAGCACATAGGAGAGCCAGAGGGAAGTGCTGCTGAAGGCAGCAGGGGAGGGGATGCCTCTTGCAGAAGTGACCACAGTACCTGCTGAGCAGGGGGGATTTTGGTATTCCTGCTGTTTTCCAGGATGCTTGAGAGCCTCAGTGCCCCCCAGGTGCTGAGGCTGAGCTGTGCTGCAGGCTCAGTGTGCTTCAGGCTCTTGGTAGGGAGCAGCAACACGTGGCCTCCCTGGCGCCCCTTACTCAGGTCACGCTGGGAGTGCTTGGGACAGTTCATTTATGGACATTTTGCATTGTCAGAGTTATTGAGAGAAGCTGGTGGATTGTGTTGAATAATGAATTCATTTGAAAGTTTCGTGATCTTTTCTCTGACCATTTGGCAGCTGGAAGTAAAGCAAGGGGGAAAAAAACAAAGAAAAAGTAAATTTATTGAAGGCTCACATCTCTGGAAATGGTGAGGTCAGCATTTATAAATGCATGTGCAATGGTGCTTGTGAATATGTGCAGCTGTCCAGGGAACAGGGGATGGGTGTCCTGAGAAGGGGAAATAGAAAATAGGAGAAGAGGACAGAAAGGAGGAGATGGTCAATAGCAAAGTAGCTCTGGAGAGGTTTTTTTTGAGATTTTTTTTACTGTGCACATGGTGAAGAAAGTCTCATTGAGTTGTTTCAACCACTGACTTGTTAAAAGTTCCTTGTCCCTCTGAGGTTCAGTTTCACGTATTTCAGTGCCTAAAAATGGTGAGAATCTCCAACAGTGCATGAGATGGGACCATGTGAGTAAACCCAAGGTGGGAAGGCAGGAGCAAGGGTGAAAATAAGCAATACAGAAGCATTTAAAATAAAAGTAAAACCCCACCAAAGCAACAATTTCTTCATTCCTGTCTTTCCATCCTACACTAGCCTGGATTTAGCAAGGGAATCCTAATCCTGTCATGTGGATGACCTGCTGGGCAGATGGTGAGACAGTCCCGTTTACTCTGCTGAGTGGTTTTTATTTATTTATTCTTCAAACTTGCAGCTGGGGAGCTCAGGGCAGGAATAAGAAAACTTGAATTATTTACCTCTTGCTGACAAACCAAAACACATCCTTTGGCAGGAGTCCTGATGCAAGGGCTGTGAATACCACATCAAATATTTAGATCATTAATTAGCAGAGTGAATATCATGCCTTTCGTTTTCCAGTGCTCATAGGTGAAAATATGGTGTCCTGGGCAGCCAACACCTCTCACCTACCCCTCGTGCCACTGCCTTGTCTGCATCCAGGCACATCTGAGACAGGGAGGTGACAAAGCCTCCTTGCTTAGGCACCATATGGAGTCTGTGCCATAACTGAAATGAGCCTGATTAAAGAAGCAAAAACAAGCCAGGTGTTGCACAGAAACTGTATAATTAGCACTTTGTGCTGACTCTTTTTTCATTTCTTCTTTTCTTTTCTGCTTTTTGCTTAAACCCTGGACTTTTTTTTCTCTCTTAATTTGCTAATCATCTCTGGCGGTGACTGAGTACACAGCCCTCCGTGCGCTCTTACCTTTTGATGTTAACATAAGAGAACTCTTGAATTTCAAAGAGCTTGGTGGGTATTTGAAAGAATAAAATGCAAAAGCTGCAGTGTAATCAAAGCTCATTATGGTTATTCTTGGTGTGATGTCTTTCTTCCTACATAATTAGCCATTTGGGGTTGTTGAAGCAGTTCATTTTGGTGGGTATTTTCTCTCCATACTCAGTCTGATTTCGATAATTGTGACCCTTGGCCCTTTTCATACTTCATTATCCTCCCAAAGGTGGTTTTTTTCCTCTCCCAACAAGTCCTAATATGTTGCCATGGAGAGAATTAACAGGTTCATGAGTTCTCAAGGGTGGGTGTCCACAGTCACCTCGCTATAGCAAGTGGGTGATGACCAAAACCACCCTGACTTGGTCAGAAGGTCAAAATTCCTGCTTGCAAACGTTTTCCGTGTCTTACATGGTCTGGGTGACTTTTGCACTGGTATTTATTTGGAGATGAAATTCCTGAATCCAGTGCTTACCTCTGGGTAGGTGGAAAAGGATCCCAACAAATTCTTGAGGAGGATGGAAGAGGGACTTTGCAATGAAAATTTAAGGTGAAATTCTCCATGGCTGTGTCTGCATAAGGTAAATAAATCAGAACAAAGAAAGTTTCAGCATTGTCAAAAGATAATTCAGCAGCAAACCTGTTCTTATTAGGGTGAGTACGCTTTCTGGACTGCAGGCATGAGCTTTCATTTTGATGGTAACAGGTCTTTTGGCAATTTAAGGGAGAAAATGTTGTGATCTTTGGCGCAGCAGAACTTAAAAACTGTTTTGATTTGTTCAAATATATCCATCACTGCAGTATATATCTACCTATGTTTGATTTCAGGGAAAGAAAATCTATAATAACAGAGGGACTTCAAAGCACTGTAATATTGTCTTCTGATTTTTCCCATATAAAAGGAAAAAAAAGCCATGCCCAGACATAAAGAAAGGAAAGTATTAAAAAAAAAAAAAATCAAAGCTGAGCAGAGGAGCAAGTAATAGAAAAGCCAGCTTTGAATTTTTAAAAGTGCTTTTATGGTCTAGCTGAAAAAAAAAAGCAAACCAAAAACTGTAATGTTGAAAACGTGGAGGATTTGATGCCTCTTTTTCCCATCCTCCCTGAGGAGCACTGCAGGAGGGGTGCTTATATTGTGTGTTCACAGCATCACGTGGTATTACGTGGTTAATAGAGCACCAGGCAGAAAATGCACTGGAGACACAAATTTGGCTTTGCTGGGCATCTCTCTGTGCCTGCATCAAGCGGCCCCTGGCTTAGCAGCAGTTTTGGGGCTTGCTGGGGTCTGTGCTCTGACTTGCAGGAGCAGTAATGAGCTGAAAGTGTGCCGAAACCAAAGGACAGCAGGTCCCATAGAGCCAGCCTCTGCACTGTCCTCACCAGGGCGAGTTGTTCACTGGAATTTGGGAAAAGTGTTGTGTGGTGGGTGAGTCCCACAAGGGGTTTGCTGGGAGAGGGCTCTGGTGGTGCAGGTGAGGGGGTGTGTGCCACCCACAGTGATGTCTGTCACTAACCCCATGGAAGGGTGGCAGTTCGTGGAGGAGACCTTGGAGATGTCCTTCCCTCATGGGTCAGCGTGCTGGCCTTTCCCCCCTTGCTCTGCTCAGTCCCACAGATGGCCACTGTTGGCATTCAGGGGTCATCTTCCCTGATTTAGGGGGTGGCAAGCCCAGGCACAGAGTTGGCAGCAAATGTGGGGACAGCGGGAACCTGCAGCTGAGCTGGGACTGGGCTGCACCTCTCCCCAGCCCAGGGCCTTGGAGGTGGTCCATTGGAATGGAGGTGGTCCATTGGAATGGAGGTGGTCCATTGGAATGGAAATAGTCCATTTTCTTCCAGAAGATGTTCTCTGGCTGGAAATCCTTTAAGGCACCGAGTGCCGCTTAGAGCCCAGGCCTGAGCCAATGCTTTGGTTGAGTTCTAATGGCTGGTACCAGCAAAAGCAGCAGAATCAGCCTCTTTGCAGCCACCTTCCCACAGAGTTAAGCCCTGCACTGCATTTCTGCAGCCAGATCTAGAGGGGAGACCAGGCAGAGGCAGGCCTTGAATGTTCCAAGTTTCCCGCCGCCTCCTCCCCTCCTGCTCTTGGTGGGTTATTTATTTATTTTGCTGGCTTTTTTACAAGCCTGCTTCTTTCCTGCAGGTTGCACAGAGTTAGGTTTCCAGGCAATCAACACTTGTTAAATATTCCACTGAGCATGATATTGCTCTCCTGTCTCTGTCTACTGATGCTCGGCTACGGTAATTTGCTGAACTCAGCTCTGGCGTACGGGGATTTCTAAAAAATAACAAGCCTATTAATAACAATAATTAAAAAAAACACTTGACAGGTGGAAACAGCACATCTAAATTGTTCTGTGTGCCCCAGTGGGAGGAGGGGCGCTGAGCCACTTTTTCCCAGTACTCCATTCAGGCTGTGGGTCTTGGAGAGGGGTTGTGTAATTCTGCTTGGCACAAGCCAAAGTGTCGGGGTGGCCACAGCAGCTCCAGGCTGTTGCTGAGGGGACAGTGGCTTTCTCTTCCTTCAAACCTTTGCATGCAAGGTGTCTGAAATGGGAGGAAAGAATGGCTTTTGCCAAGATCCTGAAACTGGAAGAGGCAGGGATTGTCTTTCCAGAGAAAGTAATTGTTGGAAGTGATTTTTGAGGAGCTCCACGAGGGAGGTGCTAGGCTTCCCTACTCTGGTCTGAGAGGAAGCCTCCTTTTTTTCAGAAGATTTCTTCCCAGGGAAAAAACAAACAACATGGAGTAAAGATTTATTATATATGGAAGAAATGTTTTCCTGTGAGTTGCTCAGAGAAGTTGTACATGCCCATTTACTTGAAGTGTTCAAGACCAGGTGGGACGGGGCGTTGAGCACCCTGGTCTAGTGGAAATTGTCCCTTCCCTGTGGCACTGGGATTGGAACTGTATGATCTTTAAGGTCCCTTCCAATTCAAGCTATTCTATGTCATGCATCTTACTGTGGTCTGGGCCAGGGATGTGTTTTTTCCAGACTTTCGGGTGCTTTTTTTTTTTTTTTTTTTTTTGCAAGAGTTTTGGGAGCTTGAGAGACTGAGAGAACCTGTTAATAAGGAACTGGCAGGGGATCAGGGGCTGCAAGATTGTTAGGTGGTTGAGTGACTGCCCTCCTGTGCCAGTGGGAGGTCTGAAGATCTGAAATTTGGGGGGATTTTAAATGCTTTGTGGAAAAGGAGCCATGCTCAGGATGGAGGCAAAGAAGTTTAAATGCTGTGAAAGCCTGTACCATCTGACTGGCATTATCAAAGCCCAGCTCTAGCACTTAGGAGGCTTTTGGGATGCTCTGGGGCTTCTGCTTCAAGCAGACAGCCTTGACCCTTTGCTGGGGCAGGATTTTAAGCATGTGTAATAGCAACTGCAGCTCCATGTCCTACGTGTCAGGGTGACTGCTGCACTGCTGTTTATTTGGAGATGAAATTGCTGGAGCCAGTGAGAAAGGGAAAGAACAGGTCTAGATTTTTTAATAATAACAATAATAACCTTTGGTGGCTTAATTAAGGGAAGATTTCAGCTTTGAGCCATGTTTCAGTGTCTGTCTACACGGAGGGAGCTGTGAACCACATCCTCCAGCCTCTCTTTCATTACCTGGGTGGGCTCCAAGCCTGCTCTTATCCTCTCAGCAGCTTCTGCAACACAGTCAGCCCGTGGATAAAAACAGGAGTTGTCCTGCCACAGCTGTGAGCTGTGTAAAGATGGGTTTGAGCTGGGTAATTTTCTCTGTGTTGGCCCTGCTGTGGCTGGACACCATATCATTAGCCCCAGAGGAGGTGGAGAGGTGACGGCAGCTTTGCTGTAAGTCCAGTTAGGAATCTTGGTGCAATTTGGGGGGGAAAAAAGAAAAAAGCCAGGTTTTCCTGGCTTTATGTGGGTCCTGCTTTTGCTCACAAAGGTGACGAGGGTGAATCTCAGGTATTTCCTAGGAATACAGAGCACTTAGCTCCTAGATCAGGCTATAGGGAGTTGATAGCCAGGCAATGTAGATTACCAGGGGTGGTTTCTGGGTTCTTATCCAGTATATCCTTTGTGGAAATCCAAGCCTGGTCTTCTGTGCTTTGGCAAGGGAGGGCTCAGTTCCTTGGCTTTTCCACTCCGTTTGCTGGGTTGTTAAGTTGGTCAAGCACTGTCATGGATTTTCTCTCTTCATCCCTTAGCGTGCTGAACCGCACCCCAGTGCACCTCGTCCATGAAATCATACTCGTGGATGACTTCAGTGATGACCGTAAGTGACCCTTTCCCCGTTAAAAGCAAAGGGCCCAAAAGCCTGGGAGAGACTGGGATTAGCACTGAGACAGGGGAGAGTTAGTTTGCTGGAGTGGAAGGAAATGTAAAGCTCTGTAGCTGTGAAGAGCAAACCCCGCTGTGCTGGGTTTGCATCGCCACATGTAGAATTCAAATTCCAGATGATCCGACCTCTCCTCACGAAAATAATGCAAGAAAAGCTCTTGGCAAATCGTTTTTGTGCCCAGCAGATGTGAATCCAGTCCTTACACGGCTGTATCCCACCACAGCCATGGCTTTCAGCTGCAGCCAGGAGCAGTTCTGGGTTGGCACCACTGGAATTCCACAGGGCAATGACAGTCTGACCCTCTTGACCCTATGTGTACATTCTGCATACATTTGTGTAGGTTGTCAGCAACTCTTGATTTTTTATTTTTTTTTCACCTTCTTTTTCACTCATGGAAAGAGGACTCCCTGCATGGGTTTTCCCCATTTCTGAGGTGCACCATAAATAGCATTGTACACCACACAAACAGCCCACATCCTCCTGCTGTTCCCTCCCAGTTAATAGTGTGACTCAAGGGAAATCAATAGCTCTGGTCTCCAGTAGAAGAGAGCTGAAGCCCCAGGGGCTCCCAGGGAACCACCCCTGCTAAAGACCTTGCCTAGTTCGATGGGAGAGTTGAAGATCTAAGTGCTCAAAAACACTGTCTCAGGCATAAAAAGGATGATAAACTGCCTGAGTGGTCTGTGGCACTTATGTTTCAAGGAGCTGCAAAATAAAGCTGTTTACTTGGAAACGTGAAAACAAAGCCAGATAGGTTTCTTTTAAGAAACGGATCTAGGCTTTGCTCTTGGATGTTATAAATAGGCCCTGCCTCGGAGAGCATTAGGGACAGATTTCACACAAGACCCACTTCTTGGCACTGCCACCTCCCTGGGAAGTTGCTGAAGCTAGGGGAAGGAGCTGCTGTGACTATGGTGAGCCCTGGAGCAGCTCCAGCACACGGGGCAGGCAGGCTGGGCAAGTCTGGGATCTGGCAGAATGGCTGAGATGGGGAAGAGGAGCAGGTGCAGGGACTGGGGCTGCCCTGCAGAGCAGCAGAGCGGGATTTTTGGAGGGTGGAGGAAGTAAATGGCAGGTATTTGGCTAAATCAGGCAAAGCACTTGCCTTCCTGGAAGGAGGCAGGTTTGTAGGAGCACAGCTCCCCTGTCCCAGCGTGCCAAGGGAGAAGGAGCAGGGCTGGGTTTTAACTCGTCCCAAGGCACCAGAGGGGTTTCCTGTGTAACTTAGGGCAGCCCCCCTCAGCTACTCAGCACTTCTCAGCTCTCTGACATCTTTGCTGTGATAGTCTGAGCCTGCTGGCATCTGCTCTGCATGCATTTACATAAAAGATATGTATTTGCATAATGCACTACACACACATGGTCAGTTTTTTCCCTGCAACCCACCCCAAGCAATTAGTGCTTTTATCTCATGCCCAGTTGTGTCTCATTTCTCACCTCCCTCTGCCTGCTGACCTGTTATTCACTGGGATGCAGTTCTTCAGCACGTGAGTTCCCACTGTCCCCAGCAGATTTTCACTGTGAGTCCACAGCCAAGCCCTGCCACTTCTGCTCCCCTGTTCCAGCTCTGTCCCTGAATGGTTAGGGGTGTGAGTATAGTGATCTCTTGCTGACAGAGATTTCTGGAGGGGGTGAAAGTGCTCAGGGGGGGTGTGTGGATTCAGGGGTTGGGGCAGAGGGGATGGGGCACTCACCTCTATGTTTGCAGTGCTGAGGAAGAAGAGGCAGAGGAGTGAGAGCCATGAATGGGTTGAGGAGGTCCTAGTGTGGGTGTGTAGAGGTGGAGGGGGCTGTGATGGGTACACCTGACATCCTCCACTTCGCTGGGAGAAATCTGGGTGAGGACGGATCCTGGGGCTGCCTGTAAGGTTGCAGGACCTGCCTAGCTCAGGTGCAGGTGGCTGCCAGGCCTTTCTGCCCCATGGAGCTCTTGCCCATGGCGTGAGGAGCCCCCAGCTGCTCCACAGGGCTCTCTTTGAGCATCCCTTTCTCCTTGCTGAAGGCTCTAGGCCACCACAGGAAGCTCCTGCCCCGCCAGGCAGACACGCATCAACAGCTTGCGCGTTGCTTTGCAGCTACCAAAAATAGTCATTTGCATTAATGCGCAGAAATTTAGATTCTGACCTGAACCACAACTTTTCTATGCTGATTTTAGAGCATAATTCAGCTGCTCTCAGCGTAAATCTGCTGAATTTACACTAGTTCTATGAAAAGTGCTGCTCTGCCAGCCCCAATTTATGCTCCACGAGCTGAGGGGCAAGGCTGCCGTGACCCAGCAGCGCCGTTGCCCTAACAAACCATCAACCAGGACAGGACAGGGTCCTCTCCCTGCTCCCAGTCTCTCCTGGGAGTGCCCATTTCTGCTGCCAGAGGCACCGTGGGGGTGACTTTGCCCTCCCTTTGTGTGTCCCCAGCTGATGACTGCCGCTTGCTGGGCCAGCTGCCCAAGGTGAAGTGCCTGCGGAACGGCCGGCGGGAAGGTAAGAGCTGCCTGCCCACAGCCCACGTGGGAAACACGGATTTTGAGAGGTGGGGACAGTCATGGGGCCGTGGGGAACCCCCTCCATGCAGTGGTCAGCAAGGAGCTCAGTGGCTCCTGGGAATAAGGGGGACCCCGATTAAAGAAAATGTGATAAAGAGCTGGGATTTGAAATGGATCTCCCCTCTCTCGCTGGAAAAGATGGGGCTGTTAAGATTTCCAGTGAGGCTCAGCTGTAGCTTATTAGCCAGAAAATTAGAACAGGCAAAACAAAGCCCCGGGTCTTATTTGTAAAGATGTTAGCTCTAATGAAAAAGAGAAGATCTGCTCCTGCTGCTTCTGTGGGATTTTTTTTTTTTTTTTTTTGGTAATAATTAATTATATTTGAGAGATTAAGAAGGGCTATATGGAGGATGAATGCATGTCCTACTGGACTGCTGCTGGCAACCTTTGGAGACATCTCCCCATTCCCCATAGCCTGAATGTGTGTTTCAAATCCTGGTTTGCAGTATTAGGATAACTGAAAACAAAGAAGTTTTTTGGTGCTGCAAGTCCAAGGTGTGCATCCAGGTCAGTGTTGGGTTGAGGAGACCTTTGCAAATTCTGGATGCTCCAGGCTTTGCTCACATGTTCCCTCTCCAGCTCCAGAGGCTGTTGCTTAAGCCCTTTCCCCTAGGGAATTTTAGTATGAAAGTCAGTGACCTCCTGCATGAGCCTGGTGTGTGGCTGTTCCCTGAAATCTGTCTCTCTTTATCTGCCCATATGTGCCCTTGTATTGCCACTGTTTCTCCTTCATAAAGAAGTTCTGCTCCTCTGGAGTCAGCTGTTTCTCCTCTTGTTTGATGCGTGCAGCAATCCATTCCCTCTCCAAATGATTCCAAATTCACCATCATGACCCTGATAAGTCAGGCACCTTGAAAAGCCAACCCTCTTTCCTTGGTGGAAAATGTGTTCCCACTGGCCTGCAGTTCAGCAGTGCCCTCAGGGTGGGAGAGAGATCTGGGGATCACTGGGACACAGAAGGAAAAATTAGTAATCTAAGGAAAGCTTAGTTCTGGTACAAGGTGTTCCCACCCTCAACTCCTCTGTCCCATTCCCCACTGCCTCACATCTGTGTTAGATTTGTTGCCTGCAGAGGGTCATGAAAGCATTTTGAGTCATGTTTTGTCCCAGAAGGTGACAGCAGAATTAATTGTGCAAACTACATACTGGCATAAATGCCATAAATCAGTAACCTTGGTGGAGCCATTTATTTCTTTGGGGATCTTAGGAAATGCTTGGCACACCTTGCAGTACCAGAAAGGAGACAATGAACCTGGGCCATGTTCTATCTGGGTGGGATTTAGGCAGGTTAAAACCCAGGAGAAGAAGTGAAGGAGGCTGGGGATGTTACCCAGCCACGTGGGGAGTGGCTGACACCGTGTGTCCCTGAACAGGTCTGATCCGATCCCGAATCCGAGGGGCAGATGTGGCCAAAGCAGGTGTCCTGACCTTCCTGGACAGTCACTGCGAGGTGAATAAGGACTGGCTGCTCCCTCTGCTGCAGAGGATCAAGGAGGTGAGTGCTCCTGAGACACCAGAGTCTCCCTCAGGGGATGCATCCCCTTGTCCCCCTCCTCTTCCTCCCAGTGGGCGTGACCACCCAACCATAATCATCTGCATGCAAGCATCGAAGTGAGGGGTACAGAGAGGCCTTTTTGGGGTACAAAGTGGCCTTTTGGGGGTACAAAGTGGCCTTATCTGGTTTTGCTCCACCCAGCAGGCAGGTGGGGTGTCTGTGAGGCTGGGGGAGCACGTGGGTGGGTGGGTGGGACAAGGTGTCTCCTGGGACTCTAATGGGCAAGCACAGGTTGAGTGGTGATAGGGGAATACGTGGGCAGTGCTCCAGCAGAGATTTTAATTAGGCTCATGTAAAATGCTCAGTGATGATGATTTAAGGGAGTGACGGCTCCTTGAATAGGGGCCGAATTTAATTTCATGCAAATTAAGCGCTAATAAATTGATTTAATAGGATTTAAATTCTGCTGATTTCGGAGCAGACAATGACGTTCCCCTTTCTCTGGCGGCGACTCTCCTGCCAGACGTGCACACAGAGGCTGCTGGCGCCTTGTCACTCGGGTCAGGGCAGCTCTGTGCCCGTGACCTGCTGGCAGCCAAGTGCAGGGATTGATGCACCATCATCCAGGGTGTGGATGCAGCATCCTTTCCCTTCACCCTTGCTGCGCCTCTGCTACACCTCTGCCTCCTGATGGCCGCTGTTAATTACTCAGCGATTTTATAACTCCTGAGTTGCATTGACATAAGGGCAGCTGAGGTGGTGGGTCATGGAAAAGCCTGCCTGGCTGGTGTTCACAGTGGCCCTCACCTGAGGCATCCTGCTTTTGACACCTGCAGATGTGACAGCTGTGATGGCTGGGCTGTGCATCCCCTCTGTGTGTCAGCAATGGGACCAGGGGCAAGGGGAGCACAGCACCAGGTCAGGTCCCTCCACGTGGGTGAGGGCAGTCGGTGCTGCTGGCGCTCATTGCACAGCCAGCACTGGAGAGGTCCCAACCTCAGTTTGCAGGCCGGGCCACAGAGCTGCTGATAGATGGAAATGTGATGGAAATGGGCTGTTCATATCATTGATCATGGCTCTGGTAGAGTTATGAGAACACATGCTGTGATATCCCTCTGGAGCCTCATGGCTTGCCTGTCCAGGCTGGGATTTACTACCAAGCTTTACAGCATCACTTGTTCCTCTGGGCTTTTTAAAGGCAGGCATTCCCTGCTTTGTGCCAAAGCCCTGCTTGTACTTCAGTAAGGAGTATCCAGAGCAATTGCCTCTTTCCCAGGCAGAGCTTTTGATGTGTTTTGTCAGGAGAAGGGCAGTGAAGGCAGCAGGAAGGGAGTTGGCAGATCTGCTTTCCCACACAGCTCCAGGACAGTGCCCCATGTCCAGCATCCACAGGATGGGTGAATGTGGATGCCATGTGCAGCATTACTATAGGAGTTCCAGGGCCTTGTGGTCTGAAAGCAGCATCAAACACACACATCACCTCTGTAAACTCTTCTGGATTGAATCTTTCCCCAGCTGGAAGTAAGGCAGTCTGTGAGCTTGCAGTGCTGCTCGTGCTGCCCTGACCTTGCCCAGCATCTTGCAGCCTCAGGCAGCAGGGGAGATGTACTACAAAGAGTGCTGAGGAACCTGCAAAGCCAGAGGGGTCCTGCATGCCTGCTTTTTAACTGCTCACAGGATAAGGGCAGAGTCCTCAGTCTCCTCCTTCCAGGCCCCCCGTACCCATCCTTGCCAGCAGGGTTAAGGTATTGATCAGTGAAGTGTATGAAATGTTACTGCTGCCACCTTCAGGCTGTGCTCTAGAGATGGGCTCCCTGGCCAACTGCTCCATGAGGATCAGCTGCCTAGGAGGAGCATTTTTCTCACTCTGTTGCTCCCAGGAACAGCCTGGTTTTGAGCTGATGTGCTTTAAGTTCCAAGCGAACGAGCGGTGAGTGCCTCGAGGCACACCCATCGCTTTTGCCACCGCAGCCCAGCCACCTCGCTCTTGGCTTCTCTTCTTTTCTCGGCCAGAGCAGCTATTCCTGCCCCTCTCCATGGTGGGAAGTGCCAGAGCCCATGTGTGCCACCCTGCAGCCGTGTGGAGGTGCCCCTCCAGCTCCACCTCGAGCTTTCCCAGCAGCTGATGATGGTTTTCCCCCCACTGGTGGGCATGGGCAGCACACAGCCAGCATATGGATTTGGAAACAAGCAGGAAGAGCGAGTGATGGAGTGTGGGGGAAAGAGAGAGGGTCTGGGGGATCTCAGCCCTCTGCCTGTATCAGGGAGCAGTAGTGATGGTCAGTGTCTCACACCAGCATGCTGAGAGTGTGGGCCTGGGCTCTTAGTTTTACTTAAGGAACAAACATCTCTAAAGTCATTAATGGTGGATTTCAGCCAAGTAACTTTTCTAAAAATGTAATTATCCATCCCAAGGTATTTTTATAGTATGACTCAACAAGCTCATCCCAAAACTGGATTTGCAAATGGGATGAACCAGTGAATGGTGACCCCCTCCACTCCCAGCTCTAATATCCCCAATCTGGTGCTTTCCTGGGAAAAGGAGACACATGAAGGGCAGCCCGCCTAATCTTTGCCTAATCCTGCTGTGGGGCCAGAGGAGCAACTGTGGCCCTTTTTGTTGTCCATTACAAGGTCAGGGTGTAGAGGCTGAGAGCCACGCTGCCCTTCTCCAAGGCTGAAATGTGTTTGTTATCTTCAGGAGCATTTTCAGAGTTTTTTCCTGATGGTTTAGATCCATACCATCAGTGTGTTTGAGAACAGCATTGCAGAAATTAATTCTCAGGTTTGTGAGAGAGAATTGAAGGTTTGGCTGTTGTTAATATTAACATGCCCTGGTATGGGTGGGTAGCAAAAAAAAAAAAAACCCCAGAAAGATGAAGCTGCCTATAATAAGATCTGGTGCTCAGCCCAAAATAAATCATAGCAACAGCACTGTGCTCTTGAGCATGCCGTGCTTTTCTTGTGAGGGTCAGAGAGACCTTCATGAAAGCTGAGCAAATATATATGGCAGGGAAATTGAGGCAGGGAGAATCTTGCAGTAGTGCTCTCAGCCCAGATGTGAAGGGGATTTTCTTACAAGAAGTTGTGGCATGCAGCGAGCAGAGTGGAATTGAAACTGGGGGTGGGTGTCAGCCAGCTAGAAGTGCTCCCCAGTAAGATGCTTGAGGGACAGGTTTTAAACGAGTGGATGCAATCCTTTCCCTGCACTGCTCAGCACACCAAGCAGATGCTTTGCTTAAAACCTTCCCCCTAACCTCAGGCAATTAAAGGATGCTTGGCTGTCCTGAGCTGTGGCAGGCTGGGGGACACTGTGCAGCAGCCAGGATAGGTTTGGAGGGTTTGAAAGGCTCACCCTGCTTGGATGTGGCTTGTGTTTCCCTGTGCAGAACAGAGGTGCTGCAGACTTTGCTCTTTTCAGTGAGATGTTTGACTCACAGAAAGTGATGGTGAGACCCCTGGCTTGACCCTGTTATGGAAATACCAAGTATTTGTCATGCTCAATTGGAAAATCAGCTCTAGTCCAGCTCCCAGCTCATGGCCTTTGGTTGCTTCTTCCTACAGCTGCATTTGAATGCTTCTTTGTCAGGACTAATTTCTAAAACAAAGTCTTTCCCCAGTGAGAGAGCAAGCCCGAGTGTGCTCAGATGCTTTGCTTTGTATAGCTGTGAAAAACAATTTGATCTGGTGAGGGTAAAACCTTGAAGTTTGAGCTATAATTGGAGTTTGGGATTTTTGAAAAGAAAAAGGGAGATAAGAGACCAGTCAAAGCTGTCAGAGTCTCTTCCTCCTGTAGATATTTTTGTTCATAACTGTTTGTATAATCTCTTTGCCCATAACAAGATGTTAATTAAATCACCACCAACTATTTTGAATAAATCAGGTCTTTCTTTTTTAACCCTTTCACAACTTTGGCAAAACTAACTGTACTGCCATAGTTGGTGCATTTAAAAACATACCCATGTTTAAGCTATTTCGCTGTGTTTTTCCTCTGTCATTTCAATTGCCTGTTTGTCACTTGACTTCTGAAATCCAGTTAAAAGTATTTAAGGGAGGTGAAAGGGGAATATTTTGGTGAATTTGTAAAAGGCAGAAGGAGCTTTGCATCCAGCCCAGCTGGCTGCCAAGTACGGGCACAGTCTGAGGAGGAGGAGGAGGCAATGAGGGACACTTGTCCCCGGCAAAACTGAATGAGACCAGTGTTTGCAGGCACTTGGTGTCTCCAGGAGTTTGGAGCCCCTTGCCCCGTTTGAGTGGTGTCACCTGAAGTCACGGGTGGCTTTGCTTCTGCTTTGCAGGATCCCACGCGGGTGGTCAGTCCCGTTATTGACATCATCAACCTGGACACTTTTGCCTACGTGGCAGCTTCCTCAGACCTCAGGGGAGGTGAGTCCAAGCTTTGTGCACGTCCTGTGGGCATCCATTCTGTGCTGGGAGTGTGCACTGGCCTTTGTACCCCACCTCTGCCTCCCGCTGCCTCGCAGAAAAGCACATGAGCGCTGCTCAGTGCTGCTGCTGCTGCACACACAGGGGGTGTGGGGTGGGCAGTGTGCTTGCTGCAGTGGCTGAGGTGGTCAAGCAGGAAAGAGGGGTCACATCAAAGCCACCTGGGCAGTGCTGGAAGCGACAGGAGGAGATGGGAGATGCCTAGGCAACAAATGGGGATTTCAAGTGTAGTGCTGATTAGTATGCCTGTGCTATTTGGAGCACACAGTGTCCATCAGAGCGTGCACAGGGGGACTAGGTTTCAGCAGCAGCTTTAATTCTGACTTTTCCTGCCTTTGGAGCACTTGACTTTGAAATTGTAATGCAATGTGCTGTTTCTTGTTCATATGTAGTAGTGAAATATGTTAGGCATTGGACTTTCCTCTCAAGAGCTGCATCTCTGTGGCTGAAGTCATTTGAAAGTGGGGAAAATGTTCCATCAAACACGGCTTCTGCAGCCTGCATTGCCTCCTAATCCATATCAGTTTCTAATTTCCCCATGGCACTTCTCTACCCTGGTTTTAGGTTTCGACTGGAGTCTGCATTTCAAATGGGAGCAGCTCTCCCCGGAGCAGAAAGCCAAACGACTTGATCCCACCGAGCCCATTAAGTAAGTCAGGAGGGGGTAGGAAGCACCCGAGGGGCAGGACAGGTTTCTCATGTGACCTCATGTGTGTCCCCATGCTCCACAGCAGTGTGGAATCTCTTCCAGGACAGCTCTGAACTCCTAGTACCTCTAGCAAGCTCCTGGCTGGCCTGGGTTTTGCAGTGCAGCTTCACTTTCCAACACTGAAGCCTTGGAATGCCACAGAGATGGAAGGGGTGTTTTTATGCTTACTGGGGTTTTGGTAGTGCTAAGGATTATGGTTAGGGAAAAAGCCCAGTGCTGTGGACAGCTGCTTCTCTCAGTTCAGCTGCCACTTAAAAATAAGGCAGTGTCCTCATGACAAACTTGGTGTCTAGTCACATCAGCACTGCTGTTCTGTACCTCACTGAAGACTCCTCAGAAATGGGGATGTGCAGGGGAGGGAGCACAGCTGAACAGGAGAGGAGGTGCCGTCTGTCCTCATGCCATGGGATGGAGGGCTCCTTCATTCTGCTGGAAATCTCTGCTGGCAGCAAGCCTGGTGTCTGCAGAGATTTCCAGCCAAATGTGAGGCGTGGAGGACCCCAAGTGCTGGGGGAAGCTCAGGGCCTCAGAAGACTCCCAGGGGAGAAGGGCACTGCTTCTCCTTAGGATCCTGCTGTTAACAGGAGCTCTCACTGCCTTCCCAAAGGCTGGCCACTCTGCAGTGTAGGGCACTGTGGAGATTAGCCTGGGCACAGCAATCACCCCAGTTCCTCCCAAGCCTCTACTGAGGCATCCACAGTGTCTCCAATTGATGGGACTTGTGCCAGCCAGCAGCAAGTCTCCTCAAGCCCTCTTCTGGGTCTGCCCTCCCCTCCTCCACGGGCCTTCTCTGCGCAGTTTTCTTAGCTAATCCAAAGGAAAAAAAAAATAACCCCAGTTTGAAATAAAGATCACACAGCTAGTGATGGCTTTTAAAAAGCCCTTCTGAATTGGCTCTGCCTTCCTCTCCCCAGTGGAATGGTGCTCTTAATAGGCTGGCTGCAGGCAAAAAGCCCGTCTGAGTGAATAACCCCCGAGTGCTAAGTGCATTTTTGATGCTGAAGCCTACAATCAGGGCTGTCAACTTTGGGCTTGTAGGAGTTGTGCTGACGGGTGCATTAGCCAGTCATTAAGTGCCAGGCAATTTATGATTGGCAGCAGAGCACCAAGGTGGCTGAAAGAAAGGCTCAGATGCATTTTGGGGTGTTTTGTCCTTTTCTTGGTGAGAAGGTTGATGTCCTGGTCATGGAAGGGGAGGCAAAGGGAAGGGCTTCTTCCGTGCATCCAGGTGCAACAGCAGTGCTTGAGAGTGTGTCCTCTTCTCCTTGTGCATTCTTCAGGACACCCATCATTGCTGGGGGCCTGTTTGTGATCGACAAGGCCTGGTTCAACCACCTGGGGAAGTATGACAGTGCCATGGACATCTGGGGTGGAGAGAACTTTGGTGAGTTGTTCTTCATCCTCCTGTGCCTTGCTGTACTGGCTTCCCTTTCTGAGTCATGCCGGATGGATACAAGGTCATTTCAGGCTTCCCTTTGAATGTTCCGGGCGTTTCCCTCATTTACATTCTTAGGTTGTGGTCTTAGGAGACTGAGAGATCCAGCAACCAGGAATGATGGGAAGTGAGCAGTTGTTGGCACTTGGGACTGCCTGCCTTCCATGCTGCTTTGATTTCCTGTAGGTAAATACCTTCAACCCCACAGTTTGCAGCTTTGGTGTTAGCAGCAGATGAGAGAACACTACATGCACCCTTCCATTCCTTCCTGATCTTATTTTTGCCTTAATAAAGCAAAGAATTTGTCTTATTCCATCAAGAACTGCATTTCTAAGCTATGAACTGAGGTATCAGTCCTTCCTCGAGTTGGCAGAGTACCTGAAACTGTAGCTCCATCAGCATGCAGCAAACAGGTGGCAGAGCACCAGGGCTGCTTATCCATTCCTGTATTCCTGGGTGGCTGAGAGCTGCCCAGCTCTCTCTGATACTGTCACTTCCTGCACCAAAAAAAAAAAAGGGTTGAGCTCACTTAAATTCTGTCACCTCTGGCCCTTATCATGGGACAAGAGGGACATAAAGAAATCTGCAAGCACGCTTGAGAGGGCACATGAAAGAGGTAACAGCCTGTCCCTTGTCCAGCAGAGCTGGATCGGGCTGTGCTGTTCTCCCTTTGAAGCTGCAGCGATGCTGTGGATCAGAACAACAGACTGTACCCAGGAAAGAAGGGGGAGGCACTCCGTGTCAGGCAGACAGATCAGAACCTGGCTTTAATAGCTTGCACCTCTGGGGAGTGGGGCTAGCCAGGAAGGAAAGCTCTTGTGTCTCAGCACACACAGCCATGCTGTCACTCATCCAAGGGAGCAGATGCTGCTGCCTTGCAGTAATCCATCCACTGCCTGGCACTGGTGTTTCCTTCACACGCCTTGTCCCTCTGGGTATATTTTATTTATTTCTATCTCGTTATGCAGTAGGAATCTCACTCTTTCGTGCTTTCTCTCTGTCTTGCCTTTGAAGTGACCCAAAGTATCTGAGTGGGGTGGCTGTGAGGAAACCTGGGAGGGGAGTGGCAGCCCCTCTGCCTCCCCTGCTGGATCAATAGCCCAAACAAAGCATTCAAGAAGAGAACTGGACAGGAGAGGAGCTGCCATGCTGTGCCTGACCTGCTGTCTGTCTGTGCCCATCATTTGTGTCTGACAGCAGCCAGCAGGAGCTGCTCCTGGGAGATGAGCAGTGACAGGACAGCCTGCTCCTGGGAGAAGCTCCATGCTGGCAGCTTGTCCCGTGCCCTGTAACAGCAGCCATTGTGCTCCTTCTGCCTGGTGGTGACCCATCCTGCAGAGGAGAGGTTTCCCTTGCTGGTGCTATGCCCCAGCAGGCTGGTCCTGACCAAGCATGCACTGGCAGTGGTACAGCCTCGTGTGACAATGGAAAGCAAAATCAAGGTTAACATTGCCACAACAAAGTGCAGGTCTGCACAGCAGCAGGGCAGATCCCATCTTGCCCATTTTCCTGGGAGCAGAAGCCCAGGAAATGGGCAAGAAGCCCAAGAATGCCTGGCTCACAGCTCCACCTCCTGCAGGTGCAGCAGTCGAGGGCAGAGTGTCCCATCAGGCAGAACAGAAGTGCGCCTGTTTGGCTTTGAAGGAGGACACTGTGTCTTAAATTTACTGAATTCCCTGTAGGTGAATAATGGCAAGAAGGACTTGCAGGCCAGCAAGAAGTGCCAGAGGTATTTTGCTGAATGAAGGCCAAGTCCAGCACACCCCAGCATGTACTGCTCACACCCCCTCCTGGGGGTCACTTGGAGTGGCCATGTGCACTGGCAGCATCTCTTGAGGGTCAAGGGAAGCACACTGTTGGTTCCTGCTCCCCTGGCTCCTCTGAGCTGACCCTGTACCATGCTTTAGTTGGTGCTTCAGTTTGCTTTCCCTTGGGGCACTTAGCTCTTGGCTGCCTGTCTGGAGATCTTGTTTGTTACCTGCCCTGGATGGCTCCATGGGTGGAAGTCTGTCTCCTGTGGAAATCTGTGCTTTTGTTGTTTCTGCTGTACCTGGAGCAGTCTCTGCAGGATGCAGAGAGCTCAGACTCCTTAGCATCTCCTGTGTGCTGTGTCCTCATTCCAGTTCACAATACACAGAGATGACCTCTTCACTAGGCTTTGAAAAAACCAGGCAAGGACTGAATGCTGTGGGTCTTTCAGGGAGCTGCTCTTCTCCCAGGCTGAGCAGAAGGAGCAAAGGAGGGGAAAGCAGCTTGCAGTGGCCACTCTGGGCTCCACAGCTGCTCAGCTGGTTGTCCCCTTGTATTGGGTGCCCTTATGACTGACACAGCAGTGCCAGCAGAGTGGCCAGTGCTGTGACACACAGACAAGTGACAGCAGCGAGGAGAACCGAGAGCAGCAGCTCAGAGTGGCCACATCGTGCCATAATCTCATTTCCCTGCAGCTGTGATGAAGCCTGATCCCAATATAGCACCAGGACATGGCACAAGGGCACGTTTTATTGGCCTCTTAATACCCAGCACTGGGGAAAGTGGTGAGGCTCCAGCTGCTGTTGGCAGCTCTTGCATGTAAACACGGCAGTGAAGGGAAAGGGAGGGAGTTTCTGGGAAGGAATACTGCTCCCTGCTGTGCTTTCCCACCCCTGCCATTGCTTGTCCCTGCTGTCAGGGCCAGCTGTTGGGGATGGGATCAAAGCCTTGAATTTTGGATGCAGGCATCGAGGCAAGAAGGCTCTGCAGCTGTGTCAGCCTTCCCTTTCCATCAGCTCAGAAGCAGGCGGGTGTGCTGGGAGCGCGATGGGAGCAACATGAACCTGGCTCCCAGCTCTGCAGCAGCTCAGGGCTTTGGGGGTCCAGGCTCCAACTGGCCTTTGCTCCCTGAAGCTGTCAGCTGTTCTTGGAGGGATGGAAGCTTTCTAAACCCTTGGAGGAGGAGGAGTTTTGTTGGCACTGCCCCGTTCCTGCCACAGGTGCTTGTCTTGCCAGCATCCGACCTGGGGACATGTCATCCTTGTGCTGGCATGTATGAGGGGACTGCTGGGAGCACAAGCTGGCAAAGACAATGGGTGTTCTCCTGTCTTAATTCTGTAGTTAAATGGGGGAGGGTGTGTGTGAAAAGGAATTACTGGTTTTGCAGTAGATCCATGCTACATATAGCTCTGCACTGTCAACAGATGATAAAATAGGATTCAAAGAACTGCAGACGCCTTTTCATTTTAATTTCATTTCTTTTCCACGCCGGTTCTGTCTGACAATAGAGCTACAGATTCATAGCTTCATAAGCATCAGGAGCAGATGGACCCATTAGATCAGCCATGCTGCTTACCCTTCCTACCTCATCCAGCCCCCTGCCAAGAGCTTTATAACTTCTGCTGTCGGTTGTGCCACAGGCTCATTTTCCTTGAGAAGGGCCCCGTGGGCCAACCACAGAGTGGCTTGGAGTGACTGGGAGACATTTCCCACACTGACATCTTATCCAGATTTTTGGGATAATCCCTCCCACTGCTGACCTTTGCTTGTGTGAAGGTGTGTGCCTTACTTGATTGCAGCATTGGCACCCAAGGCCCAGAGTACCTGGGCAGGGTGAGCTCCTGTCCATTTTGGGACAGGCAGTGGATGCACAGCTCTCTGTCCACTTTGCAGAGCCAGTGGTGGTTTCATGAAGATAATGACGCTTGTAGTCATTAATGGAGAGAATTCATAGCTTCTCCTGGTGAACTTGAGAGCCCTTTGGAGGGAAGTGACTCTGAAACAGGCAGTGCAGGAGTAATGAGGGAGGCACAAAACTGCTGAGAGGATTCTGCAGTGTATGAAAAGGGACCTGCTTATGGTCCCACATTGTGAGAGCATTGTGATCGCACCTGCTGTGCTGCAGGCAGGTTTCAAGTGCGCTGACTTCAAACAGCTTGCAAAGAAGCTTTGAAATGTGCTTTTAAGGCCGTTGTGCCTAGGAAAGCCAGTCTGGTAATTGATTTACCCCAGTTTAATGTTGCAGAGGACGAAGTAAGAGCTAACACCAGGATTCAGACTGCTCTAGGACAGAAAGACAAAGTGCTGAAGCTGCTTCTCTTACAGAAATCTCTTTCCGTGTGTGGATGTGTGGAGGGAGCCTGGAAATCATCCCCTGCAGCCGTGTTGGGCACGTCTTTAGGAAGAAACATCCCTACGTCTTTCCAGAGGGAAATGCCAATACATACATCAAGTAGGTGGTTTGTACTTGCTTTGGTTTTTTTTTTTTCTGTGAATTAGCCTTGTAGAGAGAAAGGGGAGCAGAGAAGACAGGCAGGAAAGTTTGTTAGGAAAACTTTGAAATATCCTTGGGCAGGAATTTCTTGAGCTGAAGAAAATGTAAGTCAATACAACTGTCCCATAGGATTTCTCCAGTGTTGAGAATGTGACAGAAATAGGACATTTATGTGGTAGCTTTCATCAGCACAGAAATGGAGGGATGGCCCCAGCACATCCCTGAGTGCTGGCTGCTGGGACATCAAATGGTTTAGACCTTGAGGTCCTCAGAACACATTTGTAATGACCTGAAATGAGGCTGCCAGTAATGTCTGTCAGTAGCCAGTGACCTTAGCTGAGGGCTCAGTGTGGCTCAGCTGAACCAGAAAATTTGGTTCCCAGTGCCTCTCTGGGATGGGAGCCGCACATCTTGCTGGAGAGGGTGGTTCTGTCTCCAGGCTGGTGCTCTCTCCTGAGCAGAGGCAGCAGAGGGCTGTGCCTGGCTGGCATGGGCCAAAGGCACTGCCAGGGCACACCAGCTGAAGGGCAGGCACCTCTCCTCATGCACAGCAACACAGGGTGAGTCACGCACTGAAAGGGCTGCCTGAAATGGGCTGAGATCCTGGAAACATCAGGCAAAGAAGGAGGGAATCCAGGAGTGGGAATAGGCATGGGATAGAGCAGCTAGTGAGGTCAGGAAGGATTTCCTCCATTTTTAGATTATGAGGCTGAATGCTGTTCCTTAAGTGAATGACAGAGAAAAGCACTGGGGGCACTTACAGTAAATGCAGGGTTGTTTCTGAGCTAACCTGCAGCTGTGAGTGCTTGCACAGCAGGCTTTCCTTTTAGTGTGGGCTTCCCACTGTCAGAAAGCAGCATTTGTGAAGACCCAGCTATCTGCCACAGGGCTACTGCTGACCCAGGCTGTCTGCAGCTTCCTCAGCCTTTGCTTGAGACAGGGGGGAGTGCAAATGACACCTCTTGTGGTGGTGTTCACAGGGGTCCCAGGAATGAGGGAGGAGGAGATGAGAATCTTGACTCCATGTTTCAGAAGGGTCATTTATTATTTTATGATATATATTATATTAAAAGAAAAGGATATATTAGAACTATAGTAAAAGATAGAAGAAGGGATTTAATCAGAAAGCTAGAAAAGAAAGGAATGGAAGGATAATAAAATCTCGTGACTGACCAGAGAGTCTGAGACAGCTGGACTGTGATTGGCCATTAATTAAAAACAACCACATGAGACCAATCACAGATGCACCTGTTGCATTCCACAGCAGCAGATAATTATTGTTCACATTTCATTTCTGAGGCCTCTCAGCTTCTCAGGAGAAGAATCCTAGCAAAAGGACTTTCCATAAAATATGTCCGTGACAACATCTCACGAACACCTGTGATTTCCAGCCACGCAGTGGGTGGAGCAGGAAGGGGATGGCTGTGACGGGCACAGGGCATCATCAAGGAGCAGAGCACACATTTGAGGATCACTAGGAGGGCTCTTGCTTTCAGCAGTGAAGCAAGACTACTTCAGAGGGGCCTGGGATGTGGCAAAAACCTCTCCTGTCAAAACCAGAGTGAAAAGGTGGCACCTGCATTGCATCACCTGCAGGAGGAGCAAGGGGAGCTTGGATGGGTGCAGCTCCTGTGACTCCCTGCCAGGCACAGGCCCCTGGGGACTCGGGGGATGGCTGTGTCATGCCTGCCTTTGAGCCTTGGCACTTATCCCCGTGTTTCCTGTAAACTCAAATGAGATCAGGAAGCCGAACAAAGCAGCTCTGCACGGTGGGCAAGGTTAGGTACAGATGGAGACACTGATTTAGTCATCTCTTGAGCAAGAGCACTTAGACTATTGCCTTAGAGAGAAGGAGAGAGGAGGAAGCCCATGAATCAGCAAGGAGCTGAGGATCAGTCTGGAGAAATGCACCTGTAGGCATTTAGCTGGGATGTTATTAACCTTAGGGTATCTATCAGCCTTAATGCTACAGTGTATAGACTGAGAGGAGAAGCAGCTCCTGGCAACCTGATGCTCTGTAGCACTTCTGTTTAAATAGAGGTGTTAGCAAAAAATATCTCCACCTTTCTGCCAAATACTGATTGCTTTTCCACAGAGCCCCTACTTCAGTGTGAGAGACAGCTCAGGCTCCAGTGCAGTGCTGGCTTCATGTGCAGAATAATCCTGTCCTGGGCACCTGGGACTTGGCTGGGTCCAGAGCCTGCCCACAGCAGCTTAGTGGTGTGGCAGCAATAGCTTGAAGGCAGTGGCCTGCCTTGGAGACTGGAGAACTCCCTTGATCTGGGCAGGGACAGGCAGATAGGCACGGAGCAGGAAATCCATTGGCAAGAGGAGTTGGAGCCATTTGAAGGCAACAGAAGATTTGCTGAGGTTCAGAAAGCTTCTGTAGACACATGGCTGATGTGGGAGAGTGGCATTCATGCTGCAGCACTGTGGTGGGGCCATGTGAGAATCCACAAAATTAGAGGGTTTTGGGAAAGCTGCAAGATGCAGGCTTCAGAGACAGCAGAACTGAGTAGAGCTAAAGCAGCAGCCATGAGATAGGTCAGCAGAAAAAGTATTTAAACTGTAGAAAAGCAAGGGCAAATAGAGCAACAGTCTGTGTATTAACGCTTGTCAGAATAGCTCTCTAAGCTACAGAAAAGTTTATCTAGCAAGATATTAGGAAGGTTAAAGCTTAATAATGGAGCTCTGTGTGTTGTGTTTTAAGGCTTACAAGCAGGTATTGTATTCAAAAAAAGCAAGCATTGTTTTAACCAAAGGCACGTGTGCTTATGGTGATTGGATAGAACTACTGTCAATGTGCTTTTGCTTTGTGTGATTGGTCAAAAAAACTTCTAAAGTAAGTTGTAACATTAAGTTCTTAGTCTGCTGCCTGAGATGTGAGCTGCTGGCATCTTCCCATTGTCATAACCATGAAATGAGACTGATGCTGGAAAATCAAACAGCTCAAGGCAGTTCCTCAGCAGCCCCGTCCTGGCACTGGCACCTGGGCCACTTTCTCTGTAAGTTTTGAATGCTGAGGTTTGCCTCAGTGAAATCCAGGAGCGCAAAGCAGGAGACTCCATTCAGGATTGAAACAAAGGAAATCTTTGCAAACCTTTGGCAAACTTTTCAGAGCTCCTTCCCATCCACTAAATAAAACCCCAGGCACTCCTGCCTTGGAGATGATGCTTGAGACAACCTTCAGTTCTGGGTCTGGTGGATGCAAAGCATCCAGCTGAGTTTGAAATGGTGAATTCTTCATCCAAGCTTTATTTGGCCTGAGTAGTGGGATTTTGTCCCTGGAGTAATGGGAAGGAAGGAGCACCTAGTAGTACACAGTACCTAAGAGTATCTGCTAGTACTTAGTAGTAGTGCGCGAGGGGCCAACTCAGAGGGGATTTGGGTGAAGCTGAGGCTGGGGAGGAGGGCAGATGGATCAGTTGGTGCATTGTGGAAGATGTCCCCTTGGTTTCAGCGTGTCCCCTTGCCTTCCCCAGGAACACCAAGCGCACGGCCGAGGTGTGGATGGACGAGTTCAAGCAGTACTACTATGCTGCCAGGCCTGCAGCCCAGGGGAGGCCTTTTGGGAAGTAAGGATCCTTCCTCTGCTGCCTGAGCCCTGCCTGAGCCCTGCCTGCTGCAGTGGGTGCTCACAGAGACGTCCCCTGCTGTGGAAACCCACCTGTGTTGCTTTATAGCTGTGCTGAGAGGGCCCTGAGGAATGATGAGGAGGACTCAATCAATATCAAAGGCTAATTAAATACTTTATTAGACTATACTATTCCATACTATATTACATTACATCTAAACTGAATCTGCCAAGCACTCCACTCTGCTCACACTGCACAGAACTTGTGACTGTCACCCAACAGTCCTGACACACACACACACACACCCACACACCTGGCCCTGATAGGCCAAGGAAACAAAACACCATCACTTTGGGTAAACAGTCCCCATATTGCATTCTACTTTGGTACAAACACAGGCACAGCAAATGATAAGAATTGTTTTTCTTTTCTCTGATGGTCAGAGAATGTGAAACCCAGAAATATTCTTGGGAAGAATCATGCCTTGCTTTTCTCTGTGAGGAAAAATGTGGCTACATCACTTCTGTAGTGACAATAAAATACTGGTGATAGGCACGTGCTGCAGCAGTGAGGTGGATAAAGTGCCAGTTTAAATGCTGTGCTGGTTTATTCCAGTGAGTCAACCAAACCCAGGTGGGGAAAACCCTCTCTGCCTCTGTCCTGTCCTTGGCATTACATAGAACTGTAAAACCAAACGCATCAGAACTACTTCTGATCCCAGAGTCCAGAGGTGTTGGTGGCAGCTAACAGGCAGGAAAATCGTCGAGTTTTTGGCCTGCTGATGCTTTATTGGAAGGCAGCGAGCATTTGTGTGCAGGGAGTTTGCCATTCATTCTGTGAGGAGTCAGAAATGCCTCCCTCCCTGTCAGGAGGACTGTAATATTTGTGTTGCATTTCTCATTTTCACATGCTCTTCTTTGCCTTAGAAAGTTTCCTTCAGATTACAGGGGGTTCTGAGTCCAGACTTGAATTCCTTGTGGCCACTCTTCAATCTCCAGGATAAATAATTTGAAGTCCTGGGGATTCCCCTTTTTCCTCTGAATTAAAATCCTCCTCCCATCCATCAGCACAGAATGAAGCAGCAGCTCTGTCCTCTGCTTAGGGTATAGAGAAGTTGATCTATGTGAAAAGGAGGTACTGGAGGCTTCTGACTATTCCATAAAAGCCAGCTCATAACAGCTCTACAGGTGGAGGCTGGCCCAGAGAAAGAGCTGGAGTTTTGAAAATGTGACTGTGCAGCAAATTTCCTCAGCAGAAATTTTGTCCTGATTAATAAAACCAGGAAAAAGTGTTTCACTGTGTGATTAACTTCTGCTGGTGTTCAGGTGCTCTTGAAAATCAAGGCCTCCTGTAGTTCTGCAAACCAAGAGTAACTTAGAATAGCAAACGGCATATTTTAATTTCCTAATATGTTAATATGTTCAGGTAAGGGTTATTGCATACTAGCATACATTTTTTTATTAATAATTTTTTAAATTACTTTGCTCTTCCCTGAACCTTCTCAGCTCCAGACTCCTTGTTAAAATGACAGTATGTCATCATGCCATTTTACCAAGTGAGACCTCCAAAGTGACAGAGATCAAAACAACTGCTCAAGCTCATACAGAGAGAAACCAGAGCTGCTGATGCTCTTGCCTTTGCTGTCTGTGCATTTCTGATGGGTTTCTCTCATCCTCCCTCCTTGGTGTGTTGGGTCTCACCTTCATCATTTCCACTGTATCTCTGTGATATTTTCTTCCCACAGCATCCAGAGCAGAGTGGAGCTGAGGAAGAAGCTGAAATGCCACAGCTTCAAGTGGTACCTGGAGAACGTTTATCCCGAACTTCGGTACGGATGTGCCACCTCCACCTGCATCCAGCAGGCCAGTGGGATGCTCCATCCCTCCCTCCTGCCCCCCAGAGACATGGGCACCCCCTCCCCTGGGCTTCACAGAAGGGCAGAGGGAATTTTGTGCTGCACAGCTTGCTCACAGAGTGACATTATGTGATATCTGCTTCTTCCAAGCTCTTTGCTGCGGGGCTGGTGAGGGACAAGGCGTCCATTATTCCCATTTGTTCCTAGGAAATCATTAGGTGTCCTCCTGCCCATGCTGTGGAACAGGTTGTGTAGGGAAGAAAGAGAATTTTCCTTACAAAAGCATCCCAAGGCAGAAAATCCACCATAGCTTCTGCTGGGGTGTTTCAGTACTTAATGACTCCTCCTTAAAGAAGCACCCGATTTCCAGTCCTTTCACACTGTTCTGTGGCACTCAAGGCTTCTCTGTTGTGAAACCCTTCACCCTAGGATTTTATGACTTGGATTCAGATGGCTCTGCCTTGCTCCTAGCCCAGTGCTTTTTGATGAATATTGTTGCTTTTGCACAGACATCTTTTAGCTACCAATTTACTCCAGAAACCATTGCATTCATTCCCCTGGTCCCTATTAGGAGCTATCCTTAGAAAGGATGGTAAAGTTCTAGAGATACCTTCAGGGACCTGCTGGTGCAATAGCTGAGTGCAGAATCACTGTGTGAAAATGATGATTTATAGCCATTTTCTTACCTTTTTTTTTTTTTTTTTGCCACATGTCGCATTGCACAGCAGCATTCACAGGCAATGCCAGGGCTCTGTGACAGTTTGTTATAAAGTTCCCCTCTCCTGTAAGCTGAAGGCTGCTCACAGCCTAACTCTGGCTGCTCTGTTTGCCTGGTGCAGTTATTTATTTTTTCCTCCTATAAAGGTCAGCCATCCATCTCTGAGCGCTGCTTCTGCAGCGTCCCTGTCCACGTGCTGCTCTCAGTGCTTCAGTATTGTGGTAGACCTTGCCACCCCTCATTTTCTGGAGGTGAAATGGTGCAGCCTTACCCCAGACAGCCTCCCTGTGCCTGGGGCAGTTGTGCATGGGGCAGTTGTGTGTGGGGCAGTTGTTCCTGGGGCAGTACAATGTGGTTTTCACGCTGTTCCCGCAGGATTCCCGAGGAATCACTCTATCAGACTGGGATCATCAGGCAAAGGCAGAGCTGCTTGGAGTCACACAAGTCTGAAGAGCAGGAGTTCCCCATCCTGAGCTTAAATCCTTGTAACAGCACCAAGGGCACAGTGCCAAAGGCACAGGTAAGGTGTGTTGTGTATCCCTGTGATGCTGGATGGGAAGAAGCCGTGGGGGCGGCTTCAAGATGATTTCTTAAGGTTGCTGAAGCTCTGTTGGAGGATCTACCCATTCTGCCAGTGTCTTTCCTTAGGCAGCCTGTCATTAAACCCTGGCAACTCCACCTGACCTTGGTGGAGGCCCTGGGCAGCAGCAGGGACTGGTGCAGGAGCCACAGGACAGCGTGTCCCACTCATCTCTGTGGGAGTCTGTGCTGAGCTCTTCCCACTGCCCAGGAGCACCACGTGCTGCTGATCTGCACAGATCAAAGGCAAAGAGAATTATAACTTCCTCTCATCTCTCAGCCTTCTTTCTCTCAGAATGGACTGAGTTGCAGTGGCATTTGTAACTTCATAGTCTGCGTTCTCTCAGTATTGGATTGCCCATTAAACTAGCGAGGATTTAATGAGGATGATCTCAGTTTTTTCAGTCTCACTGAGATGAGAAAAAGCTGTATGGATTGATGTTCTCAAAAGCACACCCTGGGAGATTTTAGAGCCAAGAGCAGGCACATGTGCCTTGCAGGAGGGTTTCTGGAGCAAGACCCTGAAGATACACACAGCTTCAAAACTCACCTTTGTGATTTTGGGCATGTCAGTAAGTTCTGTGTTCCCATCTATAAAACAGGGAGGATAACAATCCCTTGCTTCTCCATGGTTGCCATGAAATAATTCAGTAGAAAATGGTGTGGTGTGCATGCTTCCTCTTGACTGTACATCCTTAACCCTCATGGTTACGTATTCAAACCAGGTAGCTGTGCATATAAAAAGCCCAGCTTTTTATATGCTTAAAATACCCCTGATTTGTGTGTGCAAACAAAGCATGTCATTATGTGCATCTCTTTCAAATGCAGTTGCATGCCTGTCTGTAGGCAGGAAATTAATATCTGTTTCACAGCATGGCAAAATCAACAATGACTACTTGAATATTAGTTCAGTTCAGAAAATGTAGTTAATATAATTGCAAGTGCCACACAGTAACACTTCTTACAGTTTCACTGGTTTCCATGTTCCAGAATTGGGTTTTTTTCTTCCATTGCTGCATGGACTTTTCACACAAACAGCAAGCTGATGAGAGCAGGTCATCATGTTTTTCAGGGCTAGCTCTGCAGAAGAAAGGGAAAGTATTCTAACAACAATAGCAAGTTCCAATGAATCCGCTGTTCTAAAAAAAAAAAAAAATCTGGGAAAATCAGAATGAAAAATGCTGCTGCAAGTTAGTGTTTCAAAATGAAATGGTATTGGTCTTTCTGAAATACCAATTTGATGTGGTATTTTAAAATGAGAAATGTCATGCCAGCAAGTTGGATTGTTTCATTCCTACCAAACACATTTTGTTTTGACATTTCTGTGCAGTAAATTTTCGGAATTTTTCACGCCACGAACTTTTCATCTTCCTGTTCTGATTCTGCAGCAGTTTGCAATAGGTCAACACTTCCCACTGGATGGCAACTCTATTTCTTGTGCACATCCAGGACTAACTTTGCAAAAAGAACAGAAAAATGCACTACAAACAGATTGCAGAATGACTGCACTCAGTACACAGCAGGAACAGAGAAAAGCCTTTTCCTTTTTATCTTTCTCTGTCTTTCTAGGATAGTTCTTTGTTACTTGTACCCATGGAGAATAGTTCAGATTAAAGCAGGATATTTCAACTTGCATTGTAAATAGAAACTTATATTTTAATGACTCAGTTGCCACAAAACCCACCTGAACTTGTGGATGACGTGGGTGTTACAGTCACCAGGCTGTGTAGGATTGATTATGCAGCAGTCCTGAATGCTACTTGGTTTTGCATTTGATATACCAGAATAGAGCAATAATCTTCACTTTTAACACACTGAAGTCACGTCTTGTTTACCCTAAGCTTCATTTTGTGAAATATAGGCTTAGCTAAATCAAAGCTGTGCTTCCTTGGCACTCAGTAAGTACCGTGAAAATATCCTGGCTGTCCAAGTTCTTTATTATCACTATTATAGTAGCAATAATTTGGTTGCTTTGATTGCCTTTCTTGTAGCTGTCTCCCTGCTGGGCAGCCCCAGCCCTTTACCAACATTATATGCATGAAGTCTTGAGACTGGGTATGAGAAGATCTGGGCTGTCATGGTTTGAGGAGAGAGGCACAGGAGCTGTCAGATGGCAATCAACTGCTCTTTACTTTAGGATTTTCTAACTGTAGTGTAGGGGAAGGGTGTTGTGAGCCCTCTGGCTGCATCCATAGTTGGGGTAAATTGAGACAAGTACTCAGTGGTGAAATCAGACTTACACCAGGGTGTGAGGCCTGGCAGCAGTCAGGGTTGGGCTCTGTCCCCTGAGGTGGCTCTCAGAGGGCTCTTGAGGTGTTTGAGGATCTCAGGGTGGCTGTCAGAGGGCTCCTGAGTTAGTGACAGGCAGAGATGTTGGTGCAGTGCCCGTGCCCAGGGCACAGCAGGCTCTGCCTGTGCTCCTGCCCACTGGAGCACTCCATGCCTTGTTGCGTCTCATTTGCTAAACGAACAGATTGATTTAGTTTTTCACGAGAGAAATGCATCTGAGGGAAAATAATTGATCATAATTTTGTCCTCATCTATCTAATGAAGATGTGAATAGTTGGGGTTTGTTTTGTTTTTTTTTTTCAAACCAAGTGTCAGCTGGTATTAGTTCATAGAGTTTGGAAAAGACATCTGACTGGGATTTATTTAAGTCATTAGCAGCTTCAGGAAACCTGACATACTTCAGATAAAAAATCTGAAGATGCTTTGACCTGGATATAACACACGTGTAAGCAGTTGCTGCAAGAGGAATGTAAAGCTCAGGCATCTTTTAGACAAGCAAGGAAACAGGGAAAAGGCTGCAGCATCCATTTCCTGGGCCTGCACCCCAAAATACCTGGGCTTTGCAGCTGAGTGGCTGCCGCTGCATTTGAGTGGCATGACCTTGGCTCTTCGTGGGAAGGAAAGGCAGTGTGATGGAAGGAAAGGCAGTGTGATGGAAAGAAAGACAGTGTGATGATCTGCCTGGTGAGGCTTTGATGCTCATCCCAGTTGGCTTGAGGTCCTCTGTGTGCTGACTAGATCTGCCCTTTTTCTGGAGAGCATTTTAGCACCTGTCCAAACGACGTGATCCTCCTGAGACACCTCAACCATAAACGTTCTCTTCTGACCCTCCTCCCCTCGTTCTTCTCCTCCACGGGCATGACCTGCCCCAGCTGTAGGCTGGCTGGAGCTCTGGGAGCCAGGCTGAGTGAGCAGAGCAGGGGGACAGCAGTGTCATCTCTGCACCCAGGTTTCCGGTGTCACAATACAGCATGAAATGAATGACACTCGCTTGAGATGTCCAAGGCAAAAAAAGGCACATTTATTTCTGGGCCTTGATATTTACAGAATTCTAAAAGTGACTGTGGATTGGAGGATGAAATTGCCACCTCTCTAACTACACTGGTCAAACCAACAGTCCATCAATTCTCTCCTCTTCCAGAAAGGAATGCAAAACAATTATTATTTACATGAAAAGTGTGTGAGAAATTCCATTACAAAAATGTAAACACCAGAGGGCTTAGAAGAACAGGGAGACAGTCCTGGGCACCTGGTGTACTTTGCTTTCCCTCTCCTGAGATGTGTGGAAGTGCCAGTTGTATCCCAGGGTCTTTGATGAGGGCAGCACTTCAGTATCCTTCGGTGACTCGTACCTGGGATTTTTAAGAAGATGATCGGATAATTCGATTGTTCCACCTTCTTCAGAAAAGCTTTTCTCTTGCTCCTACCCCTGCTTTAGGGCATGGCTGACCTCTCTCTGGGCAGCACAGGCCTCGCTGTCACGGAATGCTGGGCTCCCGCGGGATTGCTCCTGCTGGGCTGAGGGGCTCCTCGCTCCATCTGCCAGCCAGGCTATGCCAAGCCAAAGGTCACTCTGGAAAATAATTCCCTCAGTTCACAATAATGCTGAGTAACAGTGACAGGTGCCGGCTCAGATGATGCTGAAGCCTTGAGAAGCAGTCACAAGCCCCAGATGAGGGGTTGGTGTTATGTGAGGCTTTGGAGGAAGGGGGTTGCTGGTTGTGTTGTGCAGCTGGTGATGCTCCCTTCACCAAGCCCACCCTCTTCCTCCTGGCTCCACCACCTGAAAAGGCAGGAAATCTTGTTTTACCTCCTAGATCTGTTTTTCTTTGGTTCTGGGTCAGCTCTAAACCCTGATGGCGTTTGCTCAGGCAAGTCTGCAGCCCTGAAGCCAGGCTAGCTCCTTGCAGGGCTCCTTAGGAGTACCATGGGCTGCCCCATCCACCACATCCTCTGCTGTGCTGGCCATGTCAGTGTGGCAGGGATTAGGAGATAAAGTAGTTCCTCATGGGGAAAAAAAAAGAAAAAAATTAATCCAAACTCATAAAAATAAGGGAAGAGAAGGGGTAAGATAAAAATTTGTGTGGCCATGGGCATGTATTTTAACTCAAAGTCCTTCATGGATTCTGTGGTGTTCAACTGACTTCCCTCCTCCTTCCCCTTCAAATTTCTTCATTTTCTGCATAATTTTCCTTGGCTTTCATCTAGGGCTGAAAGGGAAGAAGACATGATTAGAGCTGGATAAAACATTCTCAACAGGGCTGGCTTCCATGAAAAGCCATTCTGCCGAGATAGATGAGCTGTGTGAAAATCTGTCAGCTGAGATAAAGACAGTGGAAGGACAGCCTGGGGGCAGGAGGGTAGGATCCAGTGTCAGCTGTGGAACATCCAGCTCTGGAGCCCTCACTTGTTATGATGAACAACAGCTCAGGGAAAATGGCTATCACCACCCTTCCTGTCCCATGGTCCACTGCTGGATGAGAGGATGGCTCTGCCTTGAGAGGATGTGAATATTCTGAAGGTTTGAGCATAGCCTGGCCTGGAAAAAAAATAATGGAGAACCTCTGGTAGGAGCAGTCTTCCATGAGATAACCTCAGTGATGCAAGAAGGTTAAGATGTAAAACAAATAAACAAAAAAGTCCCATAGCCTGGGTTAGCTGGAGAATTCAACACATACACAACTTACAGCATTAACTGGCTGCTGCTGAGGAGCCTCATGGGTGCAGCTTCAGCCCTGTCCTGAGCTAAAATGACCAACAATTGGTTAAAAATGTAAAGCAGGTTTTCAGAGCAGCTTGTAGCAGCGTGGGTGCCAAGAACAGATGTTGGAGCTTGCCCCGTAGGGTTTGGTTCTTCACAGATGCTGGACTAATTTGGCACCTGATTTCCCAGGCTGGTGGTTTACACAGCAGCTGACAGCCTGCGTGGTTGGGGATGTCTGGGACGTGTTCACTGTGGGATCAGGTGAACCCTGCTCCACGTGACAAAGAAAAGTGGTTGCCAGAAGGGTGTGGATTACAGCTTTGAAAATGAATGCTTGTTATGTACCCAGATCCTGGGCAGCTCTTGCTGAGGAGCCTGTGGGCAGGCTGTTCAGAAAGCCAGGCTTGATTTCCATGAGCTGGTGGGGAATAGTGGGCTGAGAAGCACAGAGTGTGAGGATCACAGTGTGAAGTCCTTGTGGAGCTGGGTCTGCTGTGCAAAAGCATGTTTTCCCTTCCAGGTGGCTAAGAACCTGAATGAAAGTGGGATTTATATATTCCCAGGAGTTAAATGCCTGTAGCTGTCTGTTTGGAAGCTGAGGAGAGGAGTTAGAGCTGCTGACTGTGACAAATACCAAAGGACCAGAAGTGTGTCCCTGCTCTAATAACTCATGCTAATGCAACCCAAAACCTCCACCATTCAAAGTCAGGGGCACTGCAGGCATCCCAGCTCTGAGAGTAGTGCAGCCATTCTTCACATTCCCCTCCAGCACTCAGGAAGGGTTGAAGTCTCCCAGGAGCCCCATTTTTCCAGCCCCAGCCTAGCAGCCGTATGTTTGAGCACTGCCTTCCCCTCCACTGCCCACACTGCTGCTCACATCTCTTCTCATGGAGCTCTGACTTCTCCATAGCTGAGCTCCCAACTGTTCTGCTTCCTCTTTGCACCTTTTCTTTCCCAGCAGGTTCAGAGTTTTCACAGCCTGTACCCTGCTAAAGCATCTGTCACAGCTCCTGGGTCCTTTGTGGGAGCCCTTGTGCTCCCTGGCCTTGCTGTCTCTGGCAGGGTTATTGCAGTCTGAGAGTGAAGCCAGCCTGCTGTTGGTCCTCCAGCCCTGCTCACCTGCCCTGCCACAGCTCAGAAACCTGCTTTCCATCTGCTCCCACTGCTGCTGCTCAGAGCCATTTATACAGCAGGAGCTGATCCTGCTTTGGCCCCTGGATGGGAGCCCTCAGAAAACCCTTCCAGCCCCCTGCTCTTTCTAATTTCAGAGTTGATGCTCACAGAAAGTTACAAGCAGAACACCTGGTCCGCAAGTCCCTCTCCAGGGTTATGTAAAAGCATGGCTTGTGGTTTCCCATCAGCCAAACCAGCCCTTGTCTGCTTGTGCACACATGCAGATAACAGGGAGACAGACATCCCTTGGCTGGGATCCTCTCAGGAGGTGCTTTTGGGTGATATGAGCGCAGGTGAGTGATAGAAAATGCTCAGCTGGAATAAATATTGGAGTAAACTTCTGTGAAGCACTCCTGGGCTAAGCATTGTGCCTGTACATCCATGGTGCTTTGTCCAGTACATTTGCAAATCCTCATCAGTCTATCAGCTGCTCCTCTTCTTCTCCCAAAAACACCCACTGGTGAAAAAGATGGTAATCCCAGAGATCTCCTGTTATTTGGTAAGCATCACACAGGACAAAGAGTCTCTGCTCCTCCAGAGTTTGTTTCTGGGGCTGACAAGCTGATAAAACACTGGTGAACATGAAAAAGCAGCAAAAGAAAATAAACCTCCAGGACAGCCCAGTGGAATGAGAGCAGCAATGGTTACAGCCAACCAGTTCAGCAAACCTTTGAAATTTGGTCCCAGTGCCTTGATAGAAAGCAGAGCTTTTCCTCTTTATTTTTGTGATATTTGGGAACAGAACCCCAGGAGTTGCAGGCATTTGCTGTGTATCACCTCTTGTCTCCCACTGACAGCTGCAAAGCATCTCTGCTGCTCTTCCCTGAAAAAATAGGATTGCACATGGTGTGGTTGGTAGTGTTCCTGCCTCTCTTCTGGTTTTTTTCCCCATCCTTTTGTTCTCCAAGCACAGCCCAGTTCTGGCAATGGAATCTTTTGTCTCATGAAACATGTTCTTCCAGCAGCTTTTGCAGACATTTCCTGGGGTACCTGCAGTCCCTCAATGACAGCTGCAATTTTGGGGAGGCTTGAAACATCCCAATGACTTCTCTTGATGCTTCTTGAAGACAGTGAGGTTTGTGTTTGATTTTGTAGAGGGCAGGATCCAAGCCAAAGTGTTTGTTTTCCAGGTAAAAGAATGGAAAGAATCAACACTGCTCTCTCACCACCTTTCTTTTCCTTCCTCTGTACAGGAGTGGACGTACACGTACAACCACCACGTCCGCCAGCAGCAGCTCTGTTTGTCTGTGTACACCCTCTTCCCTGGTTCCCAGGTGCTGCTGTCGCCTTGTAAAGAAGGGGACAACAAGCAGGTGAGCCCTTTTCACTGATCCCCCATTTCCTTTGAAGTTCCCTTTCTTTCATCACAGTATTACTGCACATTAAATGGCCTGTGCTGTGACTTCATCTGGGAAGCACAGTCAATTTGGGAGTACAGACTCTGGCCTGTTCAGCCCTTTGCCTCTTAAATGAGTGTGTTGATAAGGATGTCTATTAGTGAGGGTGGTGATCTGGACACTTCAATGCAGAAGTCAAACCCAAACTGGCAATTTAGTTCACATGGGCTGCCAGTCAGGCAGCAGATGCTAACATTTCCCTGCAGTTAATCACTGAGCTGGCATTTGAACCAGTGACCTGGGGAAAAAGCTGTTAGTAATATATTATCTCCCTGAAGCCAGGCAGAGGCCGAATTAAATGAGTGTGCTCCTGATGGGAGAAATGCTCAGCGTGAGTGAGCTCTGCTTGGTGTGTGCTGTGGCGTTGTGAGGGTCCCCAGGACGAGGTGGGAGATGAGAATCTGACTCCCAAGTTCTCAGAAGGCTGATTTATTATTTTAAGATTTTATATTAAGAGAAAATTATATACTAAGATTATACTAGAGAAAGGAGACATCAGAAGGCTGGACAAGAATGAATACTAAAAACCCAGGACTGGCCAGGGAGCCCGACACAGCTGGACTGAGATTGGTCATTAAGTAAAAACAATTCACATGCTGGGTAAACAGTTCTCCAAATCACATTCCAGAGGAGCACCACACGGAGAAGCTGAGGCTTCTCACCTTCCCAGGAGAAGAAATCCTGGCGAAGGGATTTTTCAGAAAACATCACGGTGACAGTGTGGGTTTGGGGACCTCGTACTTGACAGCATCAGGCCACAGGGGCTTGATGACAGCTGTCCCCTTGATGTTTTGAAGTTCAGCAGTGCAGGGTGGGCAGGAAGCTCCTTCACCTGTTTCCCCTGTCGTGTGTCTCCCCGCAGCGCTGGGGCAAGGTGGGCTCGCACATCGAGCACATAGCTACACGCTTCTGCTTGGACACTGAGACCATTGGGGACACCCACGAGAGCATCAGGGAGCTGGTGATCAACCCCTGTGAGAGCACAGCCATGAGCCAGCGCTGGGACATGCTGATGTCCTGACCTGCTGGAGGACGGGCACCGGGACGTGGCCACGTGCGGCTGAGGCGGATCCAAACCCTGTGTGCTGTGGGACAGCAGGAGAAGCATCCAAATAAAAATGGGACACTGCACTCCAGGTGGAACAGCGGATGTTGACCGCCAGGCGTGCAGCTGGTATGGGCCTGGTGGTGGTCAAGGAGGAGGGATGGCAGGCAAACAAGCCTGAAGTGTTTTAGAGGGGCGCTGGGGCTCCTGCAGTGGGCTGCACAGAACCTCAGCGTGCACAGCGTTGATTAATCTCCCTGGAAACGCAGGTGGAAGAGCCTTTAATGCCTAAAGGAGACCTTGGGATGAGCAAAACAAGCATCTCAGTAGCTCCTGGGGCTTGAGGTGGGTGCACAAGGTGAGATGGGCCAAGGGATGCTCAGAAACATCGCCAGGGATCAAGAGGAAGACGCTGAATTATTTTTGCACTTTGCTGGGAATGTTTCTGTCTTCTGCAGACAGCATGGGTGGAGCTGTGTTGCACATCTGAATTGGTACCTGATGCACGTCCCTGTTGTGTATCCAGAGGCAGAGCAGTCCTTGATGGCTGTGGCCAGGATCAGAGCAGTGAGTGATGGGGGAATCCTGCTCTGTGCTAACTGCACACGGTGCTTGTTGAATCTCCAAAGCCCAAGCAAACAGAGGATTCACTGTGTGAGATTAAAGGATATACATTTCTGTCAAGCTGGGAGGAAAGGCAGTAACGTGATCATTTCTCCTCTCTGAAGGCCGTGGGTCATTGAAAACTCCCCTAAAATTTTGCTGTGTGTCTCTCACTGCTCTGCTTCAGATCTGGACTAATTCAAATTTTCACTTTTCTTCCATAAAAGTAATATTTTTGGTAATCGAAGGTAATTGTGTCATATTTCTGTTTCCCAATTTCCAAACTACAGATGAAGGGGCTCCCATAAAATGCTGCTACTGATGGAACAGTGAAAGTTTAATTTTTAATTAAAATTAGAGACTGCTCCAAGAAAGGAAGAGGGATATTACCTGGGTTTGCTTCCCAGTTACCTTGTAGCCCACAATGTGAAGTACTGAAGAAAAGCTTTGGGATTCCCCATTCACACTGGTGAGCAGGGTAGCCTGGGCCGCCATGTACCTCTGTCTCCAAGTCACTTAGCATAGCCAGACCAGGCAGAAATTATTTCCTTTATTTATATTATTATTGCTCAGCTTTTGGAGATGTCTTTTAGCAGAGATCATGCCAGGTGCTGCCTCTGTGTGGAACTGAGGTGACTGCCTGAGGGGAGAGAAGGACAGACAAGCTCAGGAGGGGTGTTAGGAATAGAAGGTCCTTTCCAGCCTGGCTTTCAGGGCAGCTGTCACTACAGCCACAGGTAACAGCAAGAGCTGTGCACACAGCTCTTGTGTAGTAACAACTCTCAAAGAGAACTTCCACAGGACTGTCAATGTGACTTGAAAAAAAAAAATGCATCGTTTCTGTCTAAAAATGCTAGGATTTAGTGAAAATCCTATCCTTTGTTTCCTGTGCTGCAAACTGCAGGTGAAATACCATAAGCTTTAAGCCTTCAAGTGCTCTCAGCATCCCTTCTTGAATAAATTGCTGGCTTTCAGGATTTTACTGCCTCAGTTTCTCCTTCCTCAGTGCTGGGAGAAAGCCATGTGTATAAATCTTCCCAGCTTTATAAGCAAAACTAGTATAGCTCTTTATGTGCAAAAGGTCACTGGTGCAAAATTCTTTTCATGTGCTGCAGTGATTACTAACCTCATCAAGCTCCCTTGGTGCCAGCCTCAAGGGCTTCTGTTCTGAGAGGGCTGGAGCAAGCTGTCATTTCACGGTGGGAGGTGGCATTGTTTCTGTGCCACCACTCTGCCAGGAAACAAAGGGGAGCACTTCAAAAGGAATGGGCCTGTTTCACAAAGGAGGGCAGGGACCTTGGGCTCCTTTTGAATCGAACAGGGACGTACCACATGTTCTTCTCACAATGGTGATGACAGGCAAGGGGTGGTAATTCCCTGTCTAGTGTTTACAAGGGAAGGCAGCTCCCAAGAGCTCGAAGCTTAACACGTTCACACCTGTACTGTGCCCACGGCCTGGCACTGCCCAGCAGCTGGCAGTTCCACTCTGAAAATTCAAATTGCTGAACAGCCTGGCATGGGTTTTGAAGTTCAGCACCTGGCAAGTACACTCTGAGCAGGACCTCAGACCTATCTAGCTTTACTGTTTTCCACCAAAGCTGAAAATCTCCGTTCTCCTGACAGCCAAAGCCCTCTAAACTGCTCTTTGCCTTAGCAGAAACAGCTACCTCACCACACATGTGTGTGTGCTTGGGCACGTGGACCCATGGGACCTGCAGGGATGTGTTCTAGGACAGAGTTGTTTGACCAGCTTTGCAGTTCTCTTGCCTTTTGGGAAACACAAATGCTATAGCAAACCCCTCCAATTCCAGAACCTGTGTTCAGTGATCACTGTGCCTAGGGACAGTGGAGAGGGGGGCATCAGGCATACCAGGGAGCAGCAGCCAAGTTCAGCTAAGTCCCTTGGGGGCCCAAAAGCCACCACATACCTCACAGACCTGGGGAGCAGCAGCACTTGTCAGACTGGCGATTGTGTCTCACACAGCCATCAGCTGTAACCCTTAGGCTACAGCTTATTTCATGGTCCAGGAAATGAGATTATCCCTATGGATCAGCAGTGTTTTCAGAGAAGCCTGAGAGTATCAGCCTGACTCCTGGGGAGCTTTATATAAAGCTGGCCATGGTCTGGCAGTCTCCAGAGTTAACCCCAGCGTGGCATTTAGCAAATCTGCCAAACACCCCTGCAGAGAGACCTCGCGTGGCGTCAGGGAAAAGGTTAACTTGCTGCTGAAATCCAACTCGTACCTTCAGGTTTCTTCCATTTATTAAAATACACTGAAAACAGATGAACTTTTCTTGCTTTGTGTTTTTTTTCAATGCCTAGACAAATGATTGCCATGCTGTGAACAGGCACAATGTGACTGATTGGGATCTAGATGGGCTCCCACACCAGTGCTGCTTAAGCCCCAGCATCGTTTGGTAGTAATGCTTTTTGGTAGCGTTTTGCACTGACTTGAAAGAACATAAGATAAAGCAGAAAATATGAATCTAATCCTGGCTGTTGAGCTTTGTGACAGCCTTTATGATCTCCAGGTAAGTCACTTCTTGTGCCTTGGGAAATTTAGATTCAGAGCAGGAAACTCAAGGCTGGAACTACTACTGGCTTTTAAAGAGCCAACTAATGCTACCCCAAAACACACCAGAAAAAGTCAAAAAAAGTGCATCCCCTCCCTCTCAAAGGAGATCCATGTTCCAATGAGAACAAATCTGTCTGGTTTCAGTTGGGCTGGAGAAGTCTTGCAGTCCTTACATTGCTGCTTGTGTGATTTCTAGGTGTCTCAAGCTCATCTTCTCTCTGCACCAGCGCAGTACCATAAGGTAACGACACAAATCATCTGTGCACAGAGCCTCAGGTCACAACATGTTGAGGTGGTTATTTAGTGGTAAAGAGGTGGAAACTGAATTCAAGGATCTTTGTTTATCCAGCAATGCAACAGCAAAATGGGGCTGGTGGATGAAGACCCAAGACAAGCACAGCCCTGAGTGCTAATCCCTTCTCCTGCTTCTAGGAGTGACTTGGGATGGCTTACTTCATTTCCCTGCCACAGTTCCCCTAAATTTTAGTGAAGACCAGGTGTCTTGAAGAGAGAAAAAAACTAGGATTATTTTTGTTGCATGCAACACCAGCAGTGCTGGGCTGGCGGTCTCCATGGACCCTTTTTATCTGCTTGTACAGATAAAAAGGTTCAGATGGAGTTCATTTTCTTTATAACAGCCTGTAAGGTCCTGTGGTTTAGACTGGTGACCAAAACAGTGTTGATAACACGCAGCTTCAGTGAAAAGCTGGGGGTTAGTATTGTTTGTAGAAGGGATAAAGGAAGCAAAGTCAAGGAGGTTTCACACAAGCAACAGGAGAAACTTCTGCTGCTCATTAATGTTCTGGCTCAATAAATTTTGAATGATCAGTCCAGCACCAGTTTTAATGTGCAGCTGCTTTACATGGCTGCAGAGTTATAGGAAGCCTGTGGTATGGGTGTCCAGCTCATGTTGAGGCTTACATGCTGAAATCCAGTGGCATTTTTCCAGATTTATGGATGTTTTCCCAATGTCCACTGCTTTGTTTCTCACTGGAAGTGCCTTCAGAACCCTGTAAGAATAAAAACCTGTTGCAAGCTACTGCCTCTCCAACTGAGTCTAATTAAGCTTCGAATGGACCTGCATTTTAGCACAAAACTGACAAAGAGCAACACATAAATTTACAGGTAAGAATGCTTCTTTTGTGGAGCTGGGGGCTGTTTTTTTTTCCCTTATACTGCTTGGGCACTAAAGAAACCCAAACTGGTTCTGTGTAATGTCCAAAAGAAGCCAAGTCTGGGTTTTGCATAAGCACACATGTAATAATTATCTGTCCATCACAATGAGTGATGTCTCTCATTTTCCTGTGATTTACATGAAGAAGTGTCGAGACAAGGTATGGCTACTGCAGAGGGTTAAATTCAGATGTAAAACCAACCAGCCATCCAACCAACCAAGGAGAAAATAAAGGAGAAGGAGCACTGAAAGTTTGTATGTAACCTGATAGGTGTAATAAAAGAATGATATTGCGAAATCAGGGCTGTTCCCAGGGTGAAAGGCTTAGGAGTCTGCAAGTCAGTAGGAATCTATTTAGGGTCATTTTTAAGAGCCTTAGTGACTCAGAGTTGCACCATGGGGACAGGTTTATAACACAGCACCTGAACAAAGTCCCCCCCAGTCCACAGTTTTCTGAAGGAACCCAAGACTGCACTGCTCCCGTGGCCCCAGCTGTGCTCGTGTCAGGGGTTCAGCATGGGCTTGGTGGTCCTGAATAACTGATGGATCCATGTGTCTGTCTCTCTGCAGCAGACGGATAAAAGCCCTGCTTCCCTTTCACAGCTTTGGAGAAGTTGTGTGAGCTTCTTCTAATGGAGATTGGCATCCTGGTGCTGTGATGGTGTGCTGGCATTTGGCATGTTTTCAGAAGAATCGGTGTTACAAGCGCTTTGAGCAGTTTCCATGAATTCTGATCCTGCTGACAGTTCCTGGATCATCCCTATGGACATCCAGCCTGTGTTATGTAGCAGAGGTGATTGTTTTTTCTATGTGTAGTCACAGCCAGATCCAAGGGTGTTACTAACATCATCTCTGACCTTCTTGGCCTAAGCCCACACAGTTTAGATGGCTTTTCCAGATTTTACTGGACTCCAGCTGCCTGAGGCCACTGACAACAAGGATGTGCAGCAATGATCATCTCAGCAACAGAAGAAGGACAAGGGAGAGAGCACTTCTCATACTGAGGCTGCTACCACCTCCTTACCAATCCTTGGGAAGTTGATCTGGGGGGCAATCTGTGCAGAAGGCAAGGTGAAAAGGAGGTTTCCCAGAGGTTTGGCAGTGGTGGGAAGCACTGGCTGACACTGCAGGGGTGGGTGGGTGGGTTTACAAGATGTGGAGGCTGGGGAGTGACCAAGGACAATTCAAATGATTTGAGCACCCGGGGATGCAGAGAGTCTGGGCGGGTCTCAGATCAGCACCCTGCGCTTCCAGGGGGGACTTATTTTGACTGATAACTGATCCTGTGCTTGAAATGGCTGTCCCAGAACGCTGAAGCAGTTAAAAGGAATTTGCTTATCTGCTTACAACGTACTTTCACTTCTGTTAATGGAACTGTTACTAACAGTGTGGCAGTGGATTATTCGGTGCCCTGGACATGAAACCTTGGTTTGGACAGGACCCATGTGTTGATAAGAGGCATTGATTGTGCTGTGTCTGCAGCTGTGTGCTGCCAGAGCATGCATTGGTGGGTTTGCAATGGATCCTCGGCGTGAAGGATCGCAGTCGTTGCGTCTTCAAATTGATTTTCTTCTAGGGAAAGCTGTTGGAAGCAAAAACCAATTTGGTTTGTATAAAGTGCATTAGAGATAAGAAGATATCCCTCAGAGTGCAGGAGATCACCTTAGAAGATGTTTTCACCCTACTGTGAGTAACAAGTCACACAATAAAAGGAATTTCTCACAGCTGATCTGATCTCCACCCATCCGTGAGCTGGCTCTGGAATGAGATAAACCCATCTCCTCTAATTCAGGACAGGTGTATCATATTTCCCAATCACATTACAGACACTAGGGAGGCCTGGTGGTGTTAACACTGAGCATATAACCCAGGCAAGCGAGGCAGCTTTATCTCCTTTGAGGGTCTGGCCTTGCAAATAAGATGCTGAACTGCTCCTGCTGATCTGAAGCTGATCTGGAATTGGCCCGTGAGGTTCTACCTGTGCTGCTGAGTAAGTAATGGCTCTGGGGGGCCACCTGTGTGGCTTTCTTTTCTTTCTGGATAGATTTGGTGTCTGGTATCTTCTGTCTGATTCAGTCCTCCCAGTGAGGTCCTCAGCTGGTTCCTGTGTAGGTAGTGTGGTAGCTCTACAGAATGAGCAAAAGAGGAAGTGTGCTTTAAAGGGAAAAGCAGCAAGGAAAAAAAATTAAACACAACAATCCCACCACTTTTCCCTCCCTTCCCTCTCCCAATCTCTTGGCCTTCTGTAATGGGTATCCCTGATGTGTACTAGCATCTAATTTATAGTGTGTCTAGGAGGTATCAGGGCTTGGGAATCCACAGTAGGGCTGAAGATACAGCTGGATTTGCAGTCCAGCTCTGGGCTGGAGCCATCCCTTCTCTTCCCTGAGCACAAGTTTGCCAGCTCCAGTCCTAAGACTGGGTGTGTTTTGTGGGTCCTGCATTGCCATGTTGGCTCAGGAACACCGAGAAGTTTCTCCAAACAGGAGCAGTGGGTTCCTAGCAAGAAATGCCAACTCAGGATGTCCGTGAGACTGCAGGGGGAAGGACTGGCTGACCAATCCTGGAGCAAGCACTGGCTGTTCTGCAGGGAGCAGGGTGACGTTCACAGTTGGGCTTGTTGCTTTTGGTGGTAGAAAGCAAAGCTTCTGTTGGTTTGGCTGCACGTGGCTGTGGAAATGAAAGGTGCCATGTCCATCTATCACAGTAATTAATGGTAGTTGTCAAAAGGTGCCTGAGAACACAAGCATCCAGGAACGAAAGGAAAAATCTGTGGTGCCTCAAATGGATTTTGTAAGAAGCTACTGGACTGGGGAAAGAAAAAGAACATGTTCTTACCCTGACTTCAGCTTCTTCTGGCAGATGACGATGGCAGAGGTGTGGGTGGGCAGGATGTGCAGGAGGGGACTGTGTGCTCTCCAGTCTGGGCTGCCTTAGTGAGAGGCAGTGGCTCCAGAGCTGAGAGCTCTGCCTGCTCTCTCAGGTGTCCTGTGTGCTCCAGAGTGCAGGGCAGTGGGGGGTCCATCCCTGCTGGCCATGGGGGATCCCTGGTGGTGTCCTGTGCCCCCTTCCCTTGCTGGTGTGACGCTCCTGGGGCCCCATGCCAGCCCCAGCACAGGGAGTTGTTACCTTTGGTGGGACCCAGGGGAGTGGGAAGCCAGGTCTGTTCAGCCAGTCAGGAATTGTTCCTTGGAGGCTGCTCTTTCTAGGACACCTGGCTGTGCCTGGAGCGTCCTGCACGTTATCAGCTCATTTAAAATTACTCACACAAGCCCTTATCAGTGCATGAGACCAAAGGGTGTTAGTGGGCTTAATGACAAGGAAGGTTTTATGAACCACTTCATGAAGCCAAATCCTCAGGAGCTATTGAGGCTGTAATTAGATTTGAGGATAATAAGGGTTTTTTTTTCCTTTCTTCTTCTATTTTTTTTCCCCCCCTCTCTTTCTTTCTGGTAGCAAATCAAGGGAAAAATTGGAGTTCTCAGTTCATTCTTGTGTGTTCAGAGTGTGGCTGCAGGCTGTACTCAGTAACACAAAGGGATTACAACTTGATATCGAGTAGCCTGGGAGAAGCGTGAGCATGAAAGTACAGGGGTGTGTTTCACTGTAGGCCACGTGGATCCCTCATGGATGTGCCTGGAAAAGGCCTCCCAAGCCTCAGGAGCGATTAATAATGAAATCAACTAATAACAGGATCTGCAATGTGAAGAGAAAACCAGCCAGCATTTTGTTATGGGGAGAAAATGAGCAAAGCAGCAGGGGACGTGCTGATCGTGTCTGATTCATGTCGTCTCTGTAATCTCAGCTAAAGTTTTAACAGCCCAGCAAGATGAATTACCCACTCTAACCAACACAGGGATCAGCATGGGGTTTATTAGAAGCAGGCTATCATTTAGCAATGTCAGGAGTGTATTTATTATTAAGCAGTAGACTCCACAGTCTAAATGGAAAACCATCACTCCTCTTCAGACACCAAACAAGGTATGTTCGTAAAGCCCCGTGGCCAATACATTGCGTTATTGCCTGAGCACAAACCCACAGTCTGCTTTACTGGACCTCAGGGCTTTCTGTGTTTAGCTACAGACTAACAAACCAAAGTGTCTGAAGCTACTGGAGGACAAAGCTGTACACCACATGCTAATTCTTACTCTCAAAACTCCCTGGTGACTTCATTCCAGTGGAGAAACCAGAGAAAGAATTCTGGGTTCAGCATGGAAGGATTGGTTAAAAGTGGATGCTTATGGGCCACGGTGCAAAACCCTCTGAAAGCAACTGTGCACTGTGTGCTTTCAGCTCAGAGATAGCTCAGTCCTTCCCTTTTCCTGGAGCCCAGTGCCTTTGTCCATAAGGAGATCCATCAGCAAAATGTCTGGTAGCACACAGTGAACATTTTGGTTTTATTTATCGCCGCATTAAGATACCCAGTATGGAAGCATAAATAATACAGTTCAAGTAAACCACCACTTAATGCAGTAATATTTCAGGCTGGATTTGTGGGAAAGGCTGGGGGCTGGCCCTCTTTTCAGTCCAACTTTGCAAATCCAGAGTATTTCTGGACCAACAAACATGCGATGCTCTCAACCTGTAGCATGAACTCTTAGATTTTGCAGGTCTGCTCTTGCTGCACAGTCAACCAGCAATCACAGAACATCATCTGGTCTAAATGTGGGGAAGAGCTCCTGGGCACAGCCCTCTGAGTGATGTGACTGTCTGACTGTGGGCTGCCACAGTTGGCTTTGAACATCACCAAAAAAATCTTTGCTTTGCAATTTGTGAGGCCTAATCAGCCATATTTTTAACAAGTCCTCCTAATGGCCCTGTTTTCATTACCTTGAAAAATGACAAAGTGGATTTTCAAAATTTAGAAGCCAAATTGCAGAATGAACTGAGAGCTGAGTCAGGGATGGAGCAACTGCATCAGACTCATTTTTTCACCTGTTTTTATCAGCTACCTGGGAATACCTGGTTTCTGAGGCTTAAGCAATATCATGGAAATTTCTTAATGTTTTATGTCACTTTAAAATATTTTCTTGAATTTCTCAGATATGGGATTTGTAAACATACTAGACTAGAAATGCAGGATGTAGATTATATAGAATTAATGCTGATCTTTAAACCTGCTCTTCATCAAAAGTTGCTTTGTAAAAAGAAAAATGAACCAGTTGACTTTTCTCTTCCTCATTATTGCCTTGCACTTGGAAAGGGAAATACCAAATGTCCATTTGAATGTTATTTGCAATTGAAGGCAGTCTCTGCATCTCACTCTGAAATATTTTTGGTCTGGGGCATGGATCTGGAGGGTCTTTCTGTAACACGACTTTTTCGGTTCTCTTCACCTTCAGTGTTCAATTCGTCCATTCAAATTTAAAATCCTTTTGTGTTTCATTGCCATTCCCATCAGCTGCTGCTGCTGCCACTGTTCCCTGAATTCCCCATAACCATTATCCCTGATCAAGTCATAAAAGCAGATATGATACCATCTCCACAGGAGTGATTTTCATCTAGGTGTGATGAATTCCTCTTGCACTGCAATAGCTTGGACTCGAGCCATGCATAATTTTTGCATTAATTATGTCATTACTGTTTAATTGCTGCAATTAGCAGCATCACTTTCTCTGAGCCATCACTGTCATCATGTGGCCTCCACATTTTGGCAGGGTCCCACCTGTTGGGACACCCAATGCAGATGTATGGGATGTCCATGTAATAATATCAAGAAGCTGTGCTCGCCTGGCCACAGGATGGGGAGTATCTGAGCTCATACCTCTTCTTTGTGAAGGCACCTAAAACCCTGCAAGGTGACTTTCAAAATGGTGCCTCTCTGAAATGTTTCTTTATTTATGTCCTTTTTCTGCAGCTTCAGATGGCTACACAAAGTACACGGAGTAGGGAATAAGGTCTCAAATCTTAAGGAGCTCCATAAACTCAATTTAGATGCCATCATGACAATAAGTGCCACCTGGAGGTGACAGGCACCTTGTTTAGGAAGTGGAGACCAGGCTGGGACTGTGTGTCAGGAGCCAGAGTGACCAGGGCGTGAGCACACTCTCCGAAAGCACTGTAGCTGCTCACCTCATGCAGAAAGGGATTCCCTTCAGAGCTGTCAGGGTGATGTTCCTGGAAGATCCGAGTGCTCCCTGCCATCTGGTGAGAATGGTAAATGGTCAGCTAATGACAGGAGTGTCATCTGCTGTGGTGGTGTTCACAGGGGTCCCAGGACAAGGGAAGAGATGAGAATCTTGACTCCATGTTTCAGAAGGCTGATTTATTATTTCATGATATATATTATATTCAAAGAAAAGGATATATTAGAAGTATAGTAAAAGATAGAAGAAGGGATTTAATCAGAAAGCTAGAAAAGAAAGGAATGTAAGGATAATAAAGTCTTGTGACTGACCAGAGAGTCTGAGACAGCTGGACTGTGATTGGCCATTAATTAGAAACAACCACATGAGACCAATCACAGATGCACCTGTTGCATTCTACAGCAGCAGATAATCAATGTTTACATTTCATTTCTGAGGCCTCTCAGCTTCTCAGGAGAAAGGATCCTAATGAAAGGATTTTTCATAAAATATGTCCGTGACAATCTGGGAGTGCTGTAGGAGTCCACCCCCACCTAAGCCCCTGCTGCAGAGCCGCTGGTGGGTTTGTAGGACCTTGGGGAATCCTGTTAGGATGAGCCAGATGGAAGCAGCTCACATCCCTCTGTTTGCATGAGACCCTCTGTTTTCATCCACAGCACAAATTGTTACACCTCCAGGCCATGTCTTTGCTGTTTCTGACTTTTTTTAAGGTAAAGTTTTCAACGTTGCTTCTTGTCAGTCTCCTGCACCGAATTAAATTCCATTTGAGATAATGTCAGAGGGGGTGGCAGTGCAGCAGGTTATTTGTTAATCCCACAGCCATAACACCTGGAAAAACCTGCCAGGGCTAGGGTACACTCATGGTATTAGACAAGAACCAAAGTCTGCATTTCCATTTTGCAGAGGGGGAAGGACTGGTTTCCCAGAAGTAATCCCTCTTCCAGTAACCTGACCAACCCTCGAGAGGTTATACAAATCAAAGCTGCGTTTTCTCATTCGGAGGCAAGATCACCTCTTTAGGGAGAGCCATACTTTGTGCTGTGGCTACTGTGACTCTCAGGTCTCCCATTCAGCGTCAAGCTGTCTGCTAACAGCACCATCAGTCCTCATTACTGCACAATATCCATCAAGCAACAAGCCCTGGTGTCTATTTAGCAGCAGGAGATCCTTATCCAGGAGAAGTGTTCTGCCTTAAGACATTCTGCCTTAAACAAGGGTCAGCCATCCTGCCAAATGCATAAAACTCACTTCACCCAAACACTTGAGTAAAACAGAGAGAAAAATAACTTCATGAGTTGCTTTTAATTCTTAGTCAATTTCTACCTTTTTTTTTTTTTGTGTGTGTGTGTGTGATGAGAAAGTTTTTTATGTGTGCCTCTGGAGCTTTTTGGAGCCTTTTCTTTTTTTTTTTTTTTTTTTTTTTTTGGCAATGGCCCTGCTGGGAGTTCTTATGATTGTTGCATTCATTTGAGCTTGCTTACACAGACAAAACTCACTCAAGCAAAATCACTGCTGATCACTCTGCAAGTGGGAATGATGATGAGGTGACAGTTATATGGGCTCAGTTTCATGGCCATAAACCATCTTCATTGGCTGGAAAAGCTGCCTTGGGAGGAGTTCAACCTTTTCGTGTTTGTTTCAAGCACTTAGGAAAAAAGGCAGCAATTACAGAAGGTGGCTTTAGGTCACTTTAAGTCACCCAGTGATGAACATTTATGCCACGTATTACCAGCTTTATAAACTGCACTGTTCTGTGCCAGTGGTTACCCACTGTATAGGTAATTGTAAAACAAACTCCATATTCCAATTGACACCCTTTCTAATTACATCTCACCTTCATTGGGCTATTAAAGTGATAAATGCTAGCAATTACATTGATCTCCAGTGAAAACCCTCTGTCTGTGGTGTGAGTGATTTGCCCAGCAGCCTGGCAGAATTCTACCAGTGGAGCAAAGCTCTGAACAAAACAACCCCAAAAAAAGGAAAAAAAAAGAAAAAGTGTGGTGGTTTTGTGTTTTTATTTTTTTTTTTCCTGAAAAGCAGCTCAGCTGATTAGAGAGTGTCTGACACCAAAGTCCATGCCCAGCATTGAACAGCATGGCTGGATGGGGCTGATCTGCCAGCCATGAGCTGCAGCTTCTTCTCATTTTAATTGGATCTCTGCAGGAGGGGGAAGAGTGTGTGGATCTGGCAGGTGCTTCAGCGTGGCACAAGGTGCTCTCACTCAGCGCTGGTGGCTGTTCTGTGGCTGCTCTCTGCACATTTTGGCCTCCCCGTGTTCTTGCCCAGGAGATGTCCCTCATAGGAAGGGACAGGAATGGATGGACATCTTTGCTCTGTGTGTGTGGGATTTAAATGTTCACAGTCACCTGAGTCCCAGCTCAGGCGTGGTCTCTGCTGCGTGAGCCAGACTTGGGTGGGAAGACAAAAAGCTGCTTTCTGTCACAAGGATGGGACGTGGCACAGCCCTGGATGGTGGGGGAAGCCATAGGGAGGATTCCCAGGGGTGCCCTGGCTTTCCTTCCTCCCTGGCAGCCCCTCTAGAGAGGCAGGGAGAAGAGCTGGTGGTGTCTGGGGTTTGGGTTCCTCCCTGTTGAGTGATCTGGGGGAGCAGAGGAGACAGGGAGGGGAAGGGGCTCTTTTGCTCCAGTGCCTGCAGCAGCTCCTCCCAGCCTGATGTGGGGGGGACACCCAAATGGGAGCCTTTCTGTGGGACAGAGGGTTTGGGATCACCCTGCAGGCCTGCCCTCATAGCACATGGAGTTTTAAACCCTCACAATGCTTTGTTACAGCCACACTATGCTTTGAGTGGAGACAGCAGCCAGCCACCGCAGGAGCAGATGTTGCTTTTCCTGCAGGGCTCAGCAGTGTCAGAGATTTGTAGGTCTTTTTTAATAAATCTGGTAACTTCTGCAGACTTTTTCCTCAGGGTTCCTGCAGGGCAGCTGCTGGAATTAATGCCGAGGGCACAGCCTGAGCTGGACACAGGCTTGCCCAGCTCCTCAGGGGTGGTTTCTTGGGGGGCCAGACAACTGGGGCTCCCCATGAGTAACATATTTGCCAGAGAAGGACATCCGAATTCACCTCCTCTTATCATTCCTGATCTTTGTAGGGACAGATTGAGGGCTTCTCAAATGCAGTGGCTGTCTGAAATGATTTGCTGAATGCAGCCATTAGTCATTTCTGATTTATGAATTTTTCAGCCTGTGAGCACCTCAAAGTGAGGTATTTGAGATTCAAAATCCTGCCTGTGCTGATGTGTTGATTAGCTGGTCTGAATGCATTGAGGTACTTGACGTGTTTCTATTCTGTGACTAAAATGAGTGTGACCTTAAAATGTTTTGTACTACTAAAAATAATAAGCCATTAAAATCCTTAGTAGTTGGCCTATGCCTTAAGAATATTATCCAGAGCTGGGAAGGAACAGCTCTGGGCTGCTTATTGACAAATGATAGCAGTGAACTTTTCCCCCGGCTTCTTTTGACAGGATTGCTTTGTGATCTGTACATTTCCTTGCCATATCTGAGTATCTTGAAGGAAAACCCTGAGTAAAGCTATCACCATCTGTTTTGTTATTTTTTTCCATTATATCAGAAAAAGACACGGGTGGAAGGGGATGATTTGTTTTGGTGTGAATGCCTCCTCTAATAAGGACTGTTCCTAGCAAAGCTTTCTGCATTTCATGAGCTACAGGCTGGACAGTGCACTGGTCTGTTGATGTGAAAATTTTGTGAGTTTTCACCCAAATGATAGACCCTCCATCTATTCTCAGTGACTCGTGCTACACAATGTGAAATCTGTTTTCTGCAACTATTTTTTTTTGCCACTAAAATCTTTTCTCAGAATACTACCTTTGAATATATTATTGCCAGCAAAATTATTTAGAGTGCATTTGTAGAAAAGTAACGTGAAGTTAGCATGAACCTGTAAGAAAAAACAAAAAAAAATCCAAACCAAAACAGAAGAAAAGCTTTTTAAAAAGGGGGAAAATAATTTCTCAGGAAAACAACGCAGATATTTAAAAGCCTCTTCCACTGAATACCAGCCTGGTGACTCTCTGGCTGCCACCACCCTCCTGGGCATGAGTTCTCTGGGTCATGGGAGGAAGAGAGAGAAAAATCAATGGGAGGTGCCTGGTTCTGTGCAAGGGTTGAAGTTGGTGTGACCTTCTGTGAAACCAAAGGTGCTGGAGTGTGGGTCTGGGGCACAGCTCCTGTGGCAGCCTGGAGGTGCCATGGGGGGTGTTTGTGGGTGTTTTACTGGATCAAGGATAAACAGATGTGTGTGTGTGTGAGTCAAACCAACACCTTCCTCGGACAATGACAGCAGCACAAGTCACCAGATGGTGTCCCTGTGTTCTGGTGCCACCCAGCTTGCTGCCCACGAGGTGCCCAGCCCCAGGTAACAGTCAGCAGGCAGAGTCAGCGGAGCTGGTCATGGCAAATATTTACCCTTCAAGCACTTGTGACACAAATTTAAATAAATGGCCTCGCACAGGTGCTGGTGTGATGTAGCATCTTGTGTGGAAGCTGTCAGCACAGATGCAGATGAAAGGAAACGGGGCAATGTTCAGGCATGTGGGCTTTTCTTCAGGTCTGAAAGTAAACCCAAAATGTTGTTTTTTGCAAAGCAGCGCTGTTATCTATTTACCAGGTGGTGGTTTGCAGATGCCCCATCCCCTCCAGCCTGGATCAGATGCCTCCTTTAGGGCAGAAAAGAAGTTTGTGGTATGGGCACAGTGGCTCTGGGCCTCAGGGGCAGAGTCAGGCCCTTGGCATCTCCTGTGGTGTTCAGCAGTTGGGATGGACTCGGTGTTTGTGGTTTGTTCTTGATGTGGCCATTGCCCCCAGGCAGGGCTGGGCTGCTGCTGCTTGTCTCAGATGTGCTCTAGGCTGTGCTGAAGTTATTGGATTATTCTGTCCAAGTCAGTGGCCTTTGGGTTAGATCCTGGAGCCAGCTGGGCATGGGTTTATTTAGAAATCCAGGCCTTGAGATAATCCCTGGCTAGAGAAACAAGATTTTTCAGGTGTGTTTCTGAGATGGACTCTTGAATTATGAATAGGAATTAATTTTCTGAAAAATCCCTTCGCCAGGATTTCTTCTCCTGGGAAGCTGAGAAGCCTCAGAGAGAAATGAAAACAATAATTATCTGATTGCATCTCCTGTGTTTGCTGCTTTGGGATGTGGTCTGGAGATTGTTTACCAACTGGTTATTGTTTGATTGGTTTCATGTGAATTGTTTTAACTTAGTGACCAATCACATCCAGCTGTGTCGAGGCTCTAGAGAGTCACAAGTTTTTCATGATCATTCTTTTGTAACTTTCTGTCTGTATCCTTTCTCTATTCTTTAGTACAGTTTTAGTATAGCATTTTTAAACATAATATAATACCATAAAATAACAAATTAGCCTTCTAAGAACATGGAGTCAGATTCTCAATTCCTCCTTTTTCCTGGGGACCCAGAAAATACCACAATTTTCCAACCATATGGTTTCTGATTTCACTTTAGATTGTCTCTCTGTGAATGTTTCACCAGTAAAAGTTTTGCTCTTCCTGCTCCCTGTTGACTGAGAGGATCTGAACTGCAACCAGAAGTAGGGGCAAAAAAATGTGAAGGTGTGTGTTTATAAGGAAGGGGAATTTAAAGAGTGGCTGTATCTGCACTGGATCTCTGTGGCCTGTATTGCTGGTACCAGGTAACACAAGTAGAACCAAGGCATAGAAATCTTCATAATATATGACTTTTATTATAATCACTTGGCTTTTATTTAGATTTTATTAATCACTTGGCTTTTCCACAGCCCATAGCCATGCTCATTAACAAAATGCCCAGAGATTTATTAAGTCTGTTAAAAAAAAAAAAAAAGTTAAAGATTAACTATTCTGAAACTTCCTTGGGTTTTTATATACCCAACCGTTAAAATAAAGTAAAATGATTTTAATCATTCCTCCTCCTGACACGGAATACTTGTTTGTTCTTACTGTTTGGATTACAGAGGTCTTTCAAGATCCACTGGAAGGATCAAAGTCTTGCTGTGTGAGGCACTGTACACACATCATGAATCTGTGGCCCCAAAGAAGCTGCAGGATGGGCAATTTTTCAGTTTTTGTCTCCCAGCAATGCAGTGATGTCTTTTCCCTCTCTCTTTCTCTGACAGTCCAGTTATTTAGTGCAAAACCCATCTTTGTGATTTCCTCCAATGCTCTGTGTAGCCCCTGGTTTAATAGGACCATCCCCAGTGCTTTGGCAGGAGGATATAAAGGGAGAGGAGAAGAGGAAGGCAATTCTTTGTTCTGGGAATCTGATCCATCACAGCCTGCAGTATTTCCTGCTCAATCCCATCCTCTGTCACTCACTGGGGCTTATATTGGGTCAAACACATTAGAGTTGGGTTCTCCAGCTAATGGCTACCAAGCCCTGCTCTCAGTAGGCTGCAGCAAGCACAGTAATTGAAATTCAGACTGCAGGAGAGAAAAGGCTCAGTCTTCATCTTAGCGCATCAGCCACTTGCTTATAGACAGTTTTCTCCTGGATGCAGCAAACAAGGGGCTTGGTTCAGGCTTGCCCCAAAGTCTCATCCCATATTAGTAAAAAAAATATGACAGTACACAGAGATTGTTTTTAGGTTCAGAGTGCCTCATCTTTTTGCTCTGGAGAAGAAACTTTGGCTGGTTCACTGTGGCAGAGTGAAGGTCCCTGACTGGCTCCTGGGGGTTGCCAGATTCGTTTTGCCTTTTCCATTAGTCAGGAGAGCTGTTTCATTCAGCTCTGCTCTACTCTCACTCCCTTTCTGCATCTCCCTGTGGCTCACCAGCATCAGAGTAGCTGGAGGAAATCAGATGTCTGGGAGAGGGACAAGATGTTCCTCACCAGGTGGGCTGAAGGGGGGGGGGATGTGGCTGCTTCTCATTCAGCTCTTGCTCCATCTTAAACCCTCTCTTATATTAGTGTTGATATAGTGAGATTAGTGACTTGGTCTGGGATTTTCTAATAAGCTCACCAAATTTAAAATTAGCAAGTTCTCTTTCAGAAAAAGTTAAAATTAAAAATGCGCCAGGAATTGAGACATTGTCGCGTTGTTTTCCAGGCTATCTTTACTCTCCTGGGTGCTTCCCAGCATGGTACTGTGCCAGTTCTTCTCACCTCAAAGGGAAGCAACATTTCCAAGTCTGCCTCACCCTAGGACTGGTCTTGCTGAGCCTTGTCCTCTCCTAGTGTCCCTCTTCCCTTTCAGGCATTACCTTGCCTTTTTCACTTTTTTACTGGGTGGAATAATTTTCACAGCAGTCATGCTCTGTAAATGACCTGAGACTCTGCCCTTCTTTTTACAGTCTTGTGTATTATTGGCCCTGTTCTGTCCTGTGGCTGTTTCCCATAGCCTCCTGTGTTTGACCATGGAATTAGAGAGTTCAGTTCTTCTCCTCCCCCAGGAAGAAGGAAGCTTTTAGAAATGTAGTGTAGTTTGGCTGGGCAAGTTAAAGGCAGTGTCTGATGTGCTCCCTTAATACATTGTAGAATACAGATAATCAGTGAAGAACATTAGTTGAAATGTCAATGAAAAGTGACAGAAACATTCACTAGGGACCATATGCTGTTCTCTGCACTGGCATCTCACTCTGCATACATGGCTCTGAGCCCTAGCTAAGTGCCTTATCTAGCTATTTAAGGTACTTAATTAATACCTCAGATAGAGCACCAATCCTCATTTTTTCCATGTACTGATAGAGCCGAGCAAAGAGAGCAGCCCTGTTATCAAAGCACACCGTGCAGCTTGGAGAGGAACTTTTCATCCTGCCAAAGGAGCTCGGGGCTGGAGCAGGGAGAGGGAGCCTGCTGCCAGCACGGTGTGGGGACAGAGGCCGTGTAGCCATGATATTTTCTGAAAAATCCTTTCTTTAGGATTTTTTCTCCTGAGAAGCTGAGAGGCCTCAGGAACAAAATGTAAACATCGGTTATCTGCTGCTGTGGAATGCAACAGGTGCATCTGTGATTGGTCTCATGTTGGATGTTTTTCATTAATGGCCAATCACAGCCCAGCTGGCTCAGACTCTCTGTCCGAGACACAAGTTTTTATTATCATTCCATTGTTTTTTCTATTCTTAGCTGGCCTTCTGATGAAATCCTTTCTTCTATTCTTTTAGTATAGTTTTAATATTATATATATATAATTTATGTATATATATATAATATGTATTAATATATAATTTTAATATTATATATTAATATAATAGATATAATTTATATATATTTATAATATTTTAATATCATATATATGATAAAGTAATAAATCAAGCCTTCTGAAGCATGGAGTCAACATTCTCGTCTCTTCCCTCATCCTAAGACCCCTGTGAACACTGTCACAAGGTCACACAGCAGGGCCAGCCTGGCAAAGGTGGTGGCAGCTGCCATGGCCACGCAGCCAGGTGGAAAAGGAGAGCAGAGCACACAAACCCTTTCTTTCCAAGGGGCCTTGATGTGATGTGCTGCTCTGTCAGGTCACAGCTGGCCCCCCACAGCTCCTGGGAAGCAGAATTTGGGGAGGGCAGCTTTCTCCATCAGGGATTTGTGTGTTTGAACCCAGGCTGAGTCCTGATGCTGTGATGCTCAGGATGACTGCCCCCACCACTGGGCTCTGTGCCTCAGATTTTCCACTTGTGCCCTCTAACTCTTGATCTTTGTTTCTCTTCCAGCTGGGATGGGATTCTGTCTTTCCCATGTCCTAGAGACCCACCAGAGCCATGCTGCAAAGGGACAAATCCTCTCTGGTTCCAAGTCTGTACAGTTATTGAAAGTTCACCCTGGTAAACCCCTAAACTCTTTCTATACAAGATCTTCTTGCTGCCTTTTTTTACCTTCCTCTCTTGACAGCTGGCCTCAGCAGCAAAACTGTCTCAATTACTGGAGGAGACCACTCCTGCCTGGAGCTTTTCTCCATGGGTTTGCCACCCTTTTCTGTGCCTCCCAAATCAGAGGTCACATTCTCCTTTGGTTTGGGGCTGAATAAATCTAGTCTCCAGACTAAACTGAACAGATTTCTTTGTGGACAACACTTTGCCTTTGACTTGTGTCAGTCAGATAAGAAAGTTCAGATGCATCTGGCTACAAAGTCATCAGCATGAGAAAACTCAGGCTGGTGATGTTTTAGGTTCTTTGAGATTTTTTTTTTTTTACTTTTCAACCCTATGATGTTATCAAGTGCTGATGCTGTGATATGACTCTTCTCTGGGCTAAAATAATTCTTAGAGACCAAATGGGTCTCTGGTGAGTGGGACACAAAGTTTTCAGAGGAAAAGCACCAGGTTTAGGTACCCTGAGTATTCCAGGGAAGCACAGCATGATCCTGGGAACCTTGCACCATGGTCCCTGGGGCTGCAAGGAGAGCTGCCTGCTGTCCTGTCCAGAAAGCAGAAAAGATTTGTACCACCCTCACCTAACTGGGAACTGAGGTGAACACAGGTTTTTTCTGACTTTACCATCAGGTCTGTGGGTATCTCACCATCCTCTCTCGGGGCAGCCTTTCCTTTTAAACTGCCTAGGTACCTTGCAGGTGTGTATGCTTGGGACCTACTGCTTCAGGAGAGGTCACCTCTGCTGGATCGAGGGAAGGTGGAGCCAGAGCCATCAAAAACATATGATTTCTGGTTTTTCTAGTCTTTTAAATCTGCAGGAATTTGGTGATGGAGTTGTTAGTCTGAGAGATCAATTCAATTTCTCCTTCTGGAGCCAGTGTGCTCAAGCAATGGCCAACACTGCCAGCATCCAGGGGGAGAAGCTCCACCAGCTCCTCTCAGAGGACAAGGTCAGGGTGTCTGTAGCTTCCAACCAACTCATGGCCTTAATTCCCCTGTGACAGTGTTAGAGTTTGCCATAATTTAGCTTCAGATCCCTCCGATTTAGGTAGGAACCCCATTTTCAGGTTTTGGGTTTGTGCTGCAGCGCATGGAATCCCAGAGGAGCTGGGATTCCATGAACCCTGAATTTCTGCAGGTGTTGGATGTCTTGTGGGAGCAAGGAGGAGAATGTCACTGTCATGTTTTCTGAAAAATCCCTTTGCCAGGATTTCTTCTCCTGGGAAGATGAGAAGCCTCAGCTTCTCCATGTTTTGCTGCTCTGGAATGTGGTTTGGAGATTGTTTATCCAAACATGTGAATTGTTTTTAATGAATGACCAATCACCACCAGCTGTGTTGGACTCTGAGGAGTCAGTCACAGATTTTTATTATTCATTCTTGTTAAACCTTCTGTCTGTATCCTTTCTCTTTCTTTAGTATAGTTTTAGTATAGCATTCTTTAACATAATATAATGTCATAAAATAATAAATCAGCTTTCTGAGAACATGGAGTCCCATTCCTCATCTCTCCCCTCGTCCTGGGGACCCTCACAAACACCCCAGGAGAGGTGGGCAGCAAGGAGGAGAGGTGGAATGCCAGCAGCACGCCCTTGCTGGCTCCTCCCAAATGCCAAGATGTCAAGGAGGAGGCAGCTGCGCTGTGCATGTCAGCAGCCAGCAAAGGACTGGGAACCCCAAATGTTTTTAGTAAGCTGTCAGAACAATCTGCAGGCCAAGGATTCTCCTTTAGAGGATGGCAGGAACGTTTCTGGAAAACAAACAAATGCCAGGCTGTCACAATCTGTTCGCACCAAGGCAAAAACAAAAACAAAAAAGCGCGAAATAAATTTTCTCGTATCCGTGGGGCTTGAAAGAGGCTGGAGGCAGAAATGCCAAACAAGGGCCGGTGTGCTGATGAGAACAAGAGCTTCATTTTGATTTTTGCCTTGCACAAAGAGCTGTCTCTGGGACCCAAAAAGCTGCTTATGGAGAGGTAGATGAGCGACACCAAGGAGAGAGGAATAAAAGTTTTTATTCTGGGCAGTGAAACTGCATCGCTATGACCAGGTGGGAGGCTGTGTCACTCGCAAGGACAATGTCGTGATGGCTCTGTTTAAAAAACGTTTTGATGTTTTTCCTGGTGATAGGATGGGCTTATTCTCAAGGAGATCTTCACTGCTGGCTGCTGAGGGGTCAAACTTCTGTAGAGGTTTTTGTAGAGATTTGGTATTCAAAGTGGTATCACATTCTGTTCCTCGTTCAAACAAAAAAACAAAGTCCAAAATTTCCTGGGAAATCACATTCTTAAAAATAATGTCAGACCGAATGCAGAGAGCTATTGCAATACCACTTGAAATCTTTTTTATGTTGCAATGTTAAACCTTCTGGATAATGCAGAGATGAGCCTGAAGTGATGTGGTTTTCATAAGCAAAAGTTGCAACCATTGCAAAATCGGAATGGAGCCCAATGGCATTATTGAAATGTTTGTATCTTTCTCGTGGTGAAAATTCATTGTTAGTGTCTTTCATCTTTGACAGAATTGCATTTTTCTGAAGGAAAAATATTCCACTGGGAAATTCTAGTGCTAATATGGGTGTCAGTAGCAGGCTGCCTATTTTTTTATTTTTATTTTTATTCTCAAAGAATTCCCACTGTGGTTCTGAAGTCAGTGGATATTTCTTCTGAAAACAGGGCTCTGGAGAGAGATATTTTTCAAACCAAATCCCCCCTCCCCCCAGAGGCAGTTAGGATCCAGCTCTGTGGATTCATTATGTGCTGTTAAGCAGCTGCCACGCTTCACTCCAGCAACAGTTGTACTTCATTTATGAGCAAAATGATTCATATGTGAATATGGCAAGAGTGCTGCAGCTCGTGGTGAATTTGCACTGAGGAGCAGCTCGTGGGTGAGGATTGGGTAAAAAACAGATGCTGAAGTAGGACTTTGTTACTTGCCTGGTAGTTTTTGCAGTCATAAAAGTTTATGTTTTAGAAGGAGAGGTCCTGCCAGAAATAGGAGTGCATAAACACAGAGCAAAGGAGCTTGTTTATGACTAATATTAATCATGGTTTCCCTGCATCTTGTCTAAGAGAAGCAAATAAATGGTAACACTTGACCTATATATGAAATTATGAATGAGGAAATGAAATGGATTGATAGTATTTTTACATTAGCCCCATAATGCAACAACAGTGGGATGCCCAATCACTGCAGCAAATGTGACAATGATTGAAGGATGATTCCTCTTTTACACAAAACCTATTTGTGTTCACTACCCTGGAAAATTTCCCAGCCTGTTTCTTTTATTTACCACGGTGTAAATTAGGAGCCTTCCTGCTAAAAAGAGTGTGATCTTCGCAGGGGTGAGAGCAGCAGAAGTAAGAAATTAAGGCATATGTCTGAAATGTTGCAAAAAATAACTCTCTTAATACTTCAGTGCAGAAGCTCCGTGGGTGGAGTGAGGAGAGCTCCCTTTCCTCAGGCCAAGGCTCCCCCTGGCACTCGGGCAAAGTGATGCAGCTCCTCCCCAGACAGCCTTGGAAGGTGATGCAAAACTCTCTGCAAAGCTCGCGCGTGCTGCTGGGCTGTAGTTTGGGTTTGTGCTGGAAGCAGTGCTGATAACAGAGAGGTGTTTGTGCTGCTGTTTGGCAGGGCTTGCACACAGCAGGGCCTTTCCTGCTCCTCGCCCACCCAGCAGGGAGAGGCTGGGGGGGCACAGGGAGCTGGGAGGGCTCAGAGCAGCCCAGCTGACCCCACTGACCAAGGGACATCCCACAGCAGGGCATCCTGGCCAGCAGGTACAGCTGGGAAGGAGGAGGAAGGGGGGATGCTGGAGTCACTGATTCCCCCAGTAACTGGTCTGGGGGATGGAGCCTCTCCTTCCTGCCTTCCAGGAGATGCCTGAACACCTGCCTGCCCATGGGGAGCAGGGAATTCATTCCTTGGTTTGCCTTCCTTGTGCACACGGCTTTTGCTCTACCTTTGGCGGTGCCTTGACCTCAACGCATGAGCTTTTTCGCTTTCACTCTTCCAGTTCTCTTCCTGATCTGGTGGTGGGGGAGTGAGCGAGCTGACAGCTGCGGTTGGACCATGACATCCATCCAGAAGAACAGAAAAGCCAGGCAAAGAGGAGATAGAAGTGTTTAGCTTAAAATCCATTTTTAAAGAGCCTCTGTGTTGTGCATTTTTTTTTCTTTGTGTGTGTGGGGGTTTTGTTTTCTTTTGTTTTTATTATTCCAAGGTAGAGAGGAATACAGATTCACTAAATTCCAAAAACCTGTGGTGCCAGCTGAGTTCTCACAAGGCATGCTGGCTTCACAGAAAACCTGGATCCAACAGCACCTGCTGATATTTGCCCTCTGGTGCCAGTCCCCAGGGAAAGAGGAAGCTGTTGGTCCTAAATAAAGGGGTCCCCCTTTATTTGGGATTTACCAGTCCTGAAGTGGTGCCTCACAGTGCAGGAGCAGTTTTGATTTTTCAGTGACCCTCCAGCATCTTTTGTTCATGAGAAGATTAAACCACACATCTGTCCTTGGATGGATTCCTGTCCCTGCTCTGCAAAAGCCAACTTTAACTCAGGGGGAGTGTTGGCACTTGCCACAATCTCACAGGGTAGCACTGGAAGAAAACACCCCTGCTCTCCCAATGCACAGCCCTGTGCACTTTATTCAAATCCTTTTGGATTGGTGGTTTTTGGTTGGTTTTTTTTTTCTTTTTTTTTCTTTTTTCCTTGCAGGTTTCCACAGGTACTTAGGGTAGCAAATAATCCCAAGGCTCATTACTGCACATAAATCCCTGGGCCTTCTGGGTTTCCTTCTCTGGAGCCACTGCAGAAATGGACACATCAATACAGCCTTCTGCAGAAAAGCTGACAATCTCAAAATGGGCTCGTGCTGCAATAACCGAGATCTCCTGCCAGCTTGGTGATGGGGCTTTCTAATCAACTTTGCAATGAATATTTCTTAAATCATGTTAATCCAGCATTTAAGCAGAGATATCAGTTCCAGACAATGAATCCCATGGCTGGAGGGGGCTGTACCTGCCGTTTCCAGGGGAGGAGGCGGCGAGCAGCGCTCCTGCTGTCACAGCAGCCAGCAGCTATGGCATTTATCACCTCTCAGCTCCTTCCCTGCAATGAAGGCAATCTTTGCTCCCTGCTCCTGCTGCAATCAGCTTTTATTTATGTAGTGCTTATGGAAAACAGCTCTTAAAGGAAAACTGCACCTGTTTTGCCCTCTGAGGCAGATTTTGCTCTAATTTACATGGATGGGTTTCCTATTAGAGTTTGCTAAATGCTGGGGTCTCAAGAGGAAATGAAAGCCCTTGAATAGGAGCAGGCAGAGTGCAGTACCCAGCTTTCAGACCCACAGAGCTATAGTGAGCACTGATGAAGAAGATGAACTGTCTTTTTCACGAGCACTTTTATGTTCTCATCTCCCATAGCTCCTAGGAGGCAGCTGCTATGTGAACTGTTGACATCCCAGCTCAAAGGGAGTGCAGGCCAAACAGAAAGCCTTGTTCTGGGGAAATTCCTGAGCCCAGGTGACTGTAGGATTACTTTGGGTAAGTAAAGAACTATGGATTGTTAAGTTTTTCTGTTAATCCCCAAGGTGAACTTCACGACCATTCACTGCAGAGTAACTTTTCATGAGCAAGCTGCGGTAACTTGAAAAAGAGAGAGGGTCATTTCTTGGGTCTTTGAGTCCCACTCCAGCTCAAAGCAGGTTGAGTTAGGTGTTGCTGCTTATGTCCTTGTCCATTTGAAGATCTCCAGTATCTCTCTGGGCTTAGCCACTCTGAAGATCTTTTTTTGTCCCCAGCCACATGTAACTTTCCTTGCTGCTCCTTGTGCCTGTTGCCTCTGCCCATCTGCTGTGCACCTTCAAGGACAGCCTGTCTCCACCAGCTTTTTGGATAGTGGGAGAGTGCAGTTAGGTGTCCCTCCTGCCTGAACAGAAAAACTCTCTTTCTCCCTTCTCTCACATTGTGTGCTCCATCTCCCTGGCCATCCTGGTGTGTTTCTGATGCTCTTGCTGCACCTTCAGTGCCCCTCTTACACTGGGCAGCCCCAAACTGGGTACAGCACTGCAGGTATCATCCCAAAAGTACTGTGCAAAAGGGAAGGGTCTCCTGCCTTGGCCCACTGTGCTGCAACTCATACAGCCCAGGGTGCTGTTGGTTTGCTTTATTGCAAGGTTGCATTGTTGTCTCTTGTTCAGGTGGCAAGAGACTGAAGATTCCAGGATTTTATTCCAACACGTGTTTGCAGGCTGTAGGATTACACTTAGGATTGCTGCCAAGGAATGTGTCCCTGAGGACGTGCTGCCCACATTCCCTTGAATTTTGGGCCTCCTTAGGCTGTCTCAGTTTGGTCTCCCAAAAATAAACATTTCCATGTTTTTGCTAGATACTCTTTAATTATTTGGCTTTGGGCTTTAGCATAATGGAGGTCAGTCCCTTCCTAAATAAAAGGATAAGTTCTACTTCCTCAGGCAGCCCTGGAGGAAATGAGCTGCCCAAGTGAACTGAAGTGGAATTTAAGTAAGAGCCCAGCATAAATGCTAACAGGCATTGGCCTAAAAATATCTGCTGATCTTCCTGCTGCAGAAAGAATGACACGCACCTCTGATAACTCGTCTTGTGCTGAGTCCTGCCAGGTCCAGGCTGTGCCTGGATCCTGAACGATTACTGCATTTCCTGGTGCTTTGGGGGGGGAGACAAACAAGATGAGAGGTGCAAATAAACCTGTTTTCCTCTGAGAATAACTGCAGCTGAAGCCCCACTTGGCCAGAGGATGCTGTCCACAAACGTAGGTCGACAGACAATTCATTGTGCGTGGCCGGCAGAAGTGTGTGTGTGCATATCTCTATATATTTGTGCGTCTTCCTGCTGTGATATCTGTATGAAACTATTACACCCAAGCCAGATTGGCTGTTGAACTTCAGCTTGGTCATGTTTGCTCAAGGCGTGGCCAAAGCTTCCCTATAAAGGGGAGCAGGGATTGGGCCAGCCCCTGTCTCTGTGTTGGTGTTGGCTGGAGCTGCGCCGGAGGCTCTGCAGGTAAAAAACATCCCTTTGCTCTTGGATTTAGCACCAGATGAAGCAGGTGAAACACAAGTAATAGGGCTGGAAAGGCTCCACAGACGCGTTGAGAGGGATTTGCCTTGGAGAGACAGAATAAATTAGAGTCCCTATCCTTAATGTTACCTGGAGGGAAAGGAAAGATGAATTTGCCATCCTAGAAAGAGCCTCCTTTGTAAGTTGTCAGAAGTAATTGGATCAAGTGGGAGTAAAAATTCTAAGATGAGGAGGATGCTATAGTTACTGTGGGCTGGTGTTAAATGAGGTAGAAAAAAGGTATCTGGAACTGTCCTGTGCTGTGTATGCAAAACGAGAAGAAAATTGACTTAATAAATAGCCAGAAGGGAGTACTTCACAGGCTGTTGGGAGCAGAAGGTCGTGCAAGATGCCACTGGGAAAGCAATCTCCCCGAGGGCTGCCAGAGTGCCTGGCTTTGGTTTGGATTTTCTGTGGTGCTCAAGGCTTTTGCACGTGGTGTGTACAAGGAGCTGCTGTCCGTCTGGGGTTTGGGACACCCACCTTCTGCTCCCTGCACTGCACCCTTTGCTTCTCCCTCTGAATGCTAGGAGGGATAATAAACTCACACTTTCCTTCATTATAAGGTAATTCTGGAACTGAGTCCCTGACATTTTTACAATGCTTCAAGTGTGTGAATGACAGGATCTTAGAGGAAAGAGTGCTGGCATTACTGTGGCATGTATTGAATATTACGGGGAGATGAAATGTAGCTTGATAGTTTGGAGTGTTTGAGAGGAAACAGGGGAAGGAGGGCTGCTGGCTTTTCAGCTCTTCTGGTACTCTTTGTTGTGTTTGAGAAAATTAGTTGCTCTTTCTAAAGTACAGAAATTCAGCTAAGCCAACATACAATGGAAATGTTTTGAGAAATCGGTGGAGAGGAGGAGGTTCAGCCATGAAGTACACATGGTTTCTAATTGCCTATTTCTACTTTCTACTCTGTGAAAAATACCAAAGCCATTGAAGGAAATGATGTCTGTACTGTGACATAAATCTTTATGCAAAGAGTAATTAGCTGTCCGTAGCTTTTGCTGCCACTGAGTACCTGATTCTAGTTGTGGCTTGACATCTTTGCTGAATGAGAGCTGGAGGGAGACAGGACACACCTTCCCTGCTGCCTTTTAGGCTGTTCAGTGCAGAGGATGGTGGCTGCTTGGGGTTTCCCCATGGATTTCTGCAGGAGTCACCAACCTTTCTGCCCTGCTATGTTCAGAGACTCCTCTTTCCTTCCCATCCCTTCCAGCTGCATCACTTGATCTCTTTATATCCTTCTCTCTGTAGGTTCTCCTCTGCTTACTTCCTCTCCCTCTTTCTTTGCTGTTTGTCCCTTTCTCAGGGACAGACAACACGGATGTCCCTGTGCTGAGAAGGAAGAGAAACCAAAGTTGGGTGTGATTCCCTTCTCCATTTCAGATAAGCAAGTGTGTCGAAGGGGATCCCAGGACTAAGCAAACGTTTGTTTAGTCCCTCCTGAATGTTTACCCCCCTTCTGAATAATAATTTCTTCCCTCAGTCGAGAGGCAGTCTCTTTGTTTTCTTCAGAGTTTGACAGTGTGTCTGAACCAGATTTTGTGTCTGAAATCCCTCCCTCTCTCCTTGCAACATCTCCAACATCCATTCCATTATAACCCTGCCCCTTGAAAGCCCTTCTGCCTCTCGAGGTCAGTAACAGTAAGAAGCTCCCCAGCCAAGCTGGAAACATTCAGCTTTAACCACTTTTGTGACCTTTGCTGTTGCTGAGGGACCTGTGAGAGCCACATGGGAGATTCAGGATGCTGCTCCAACAGAGGTGACCCATCAGAGCATGCTGGAGCAGCCAGGTGCTGACCCCATGGGCTGCCTGGGTGTGGGACTCCTGTGTCTGTGCTGATGAAGATATTCCTGCAAGGGAGTAGTAGTTAAGTGTGTTGTTTTCCTCAGTCTGGTTGCTAATTTAATCCCAATATGTTAAACAACGTAATTAAACACACACACACACACATGCTAAAAACTCTTGTTCTCTGTCAGAAGAGAGGGAACGCGTGTCAGACCCAGCCTTCAAGCTCTGTTAATTTTAATTTGAGCTTTGGAATTAGTAATCAGTTTTGCTGGAACACTGTTTCAAGAAATAGATCTTAGCATGCACGGAGCCTGGGCACAGTTTCAAATGAGTATTTGTTAAGAAGCCATTCCCTTGTCGTGTTATGGTACATTACAGAAGATTTATTTCCATTGTATTAAAAAATGCAAACCCCAGGGGAATGCTCTCTCCTCTTGTTGGCCGAGGGTGGTTTTGGATTTTTTTTTTAATTTTTATTTTTTTGCGGGGCTTTTAATTAAAACAATGAGATGCAAAACCACTTATTTGTTTAGGCTGTTGTTACCATGCCAGGAGGCTAAAGTGACTTGAAGCACTGAGGAAGGTGATGAGACTAAGTAAAAAGGGTGTAGGGAGGGGAGTGGGGGGGCTCTATCACACCTTCGTTGCAGCTCAGCTGTGTTTCTGACATGTGGGAAGAATTCACAATACAAACCTGAGGCTTTGCTCTTGCAGGAGCCATCTGCTCTGTTTGTGCAGCACCAGGGACATCTCAGATCTACAGATAAGTTTGTTTGGTAGAAAAGAACCCTTTCATCTAAAAAAAATTAAACAACAACAAAAAAAAAAGTCAAACAAGCAAACAAAACCAACCAACCAAAAGAGCTATGGCATCCCGTTGCTGGAAAGTGAGACTAGGTGACTTCAGGCTAGAAATCAGCACAGCAAAGTTAATTAACTGGAGGTGAGGCTTGCCCAGGGCATGTGGTGGATTTTCCAGTGCTAATTTATGGAAGCCAGGAGCTGGAGGCAGGATTCCCTGGATCAAGTGTGGTGGCATCCATAAAGCAAGATGCCAGAGGAGGATCACTGGGATTCTGCCTTTGAAATCTGCTGATAAGGGGCTTCTCTTTTCATAGGGAAACAGGTAAAAGGGGAAATATAGCTCAGGATAGTTAATATTTTGGTTTTGTGAGGGCAAATGGGAATGAAAGATGAAAATTGGACGCTGAGTCTTGTGTTTATCCAGCAACATGTAATTCTGTGTTACAATAGTAGCTGAAGGAACCAGGAGGCAAGGCAGGCTGCCCAACCTTCCTGCTACTTCTCTGAGCCCTGAGACCGCAGCAGAACCTTCAGCTGAAGGGACATCCCCAGGAGCTGGTGCCCAGGTGTGTGTCTGTGCATCCACGTGGCTCTGGGGAGCACACCTCAAAACCTGTGCTCTGGTTGGACAGAACAAATTGGTTTATTTAAGCCCCAGTGCCACTGGCCCCTCCAAATGTGCAGTTTTTCCTCTTTCTTGTGTCCTTCTCCCAGTCCTGCACTAAAATCTCTCCCATCCCACAGTCCAGTGTCTCCGTGGAAGATGAGCTGCCTCCCTTTGGAACAAAAGGAGATCTTTGCTGGCAGGACTCCTGCTGTGCTTTTTGATGCCTGTAAAGGGACAAAGCCCTCAACAGGAGATTTTGGCTCCTGCATCCATCCCTAGCTGTGCCAGCAGGTATTTTAGCAGGCCTGTTCAGTCCAGGGTATCACTGCGTGTACGAAATGTTCATTTTCCTAAAGTGCCCCTTCCAACAGAGAGGGGCTCCACCCTGCTTCAGACTGGAATACCTGGAGATGCCATGCAGGGACTGCCCAGTTTAAGCAGCAGCTTGAAGTCCTGTGATTCCTGACCCAAAGAGTCCTGGGTACCTGTGGGCATCATCCCTGCTCTCACTCCCACTGCCCTGCGTGTGCAGCTCCTGCTCCATCCCCTGTGCTGGCTTAAACTGCAGCTGTACCTCAGTGCTCACACAGCAGCTCACTAACAGCTTTGCTCTCTGTCCTCGGGGAAGACTCCAAATTGAATTTGTAGCACTGACAGCCCTGGTTTAAGATAAACCAGTCGGGATTTGACGACTGCTCTTTGCCCATGCATTTCCAGCTAATAAGGATTTTGTCACTGTGGCTGCCCTCAGCTTTGCAAGCTGCAGCTCCTGATGGGAGAGGGAGGTGTTATCCCACACACTCCTGATGCACCACTTTGGATTGGGAAGCTAATGGCAGTCCCTGTGTTCCCCCCACAGGAGAAGGGCAGGATGCTGGCCCCCAGCTCTGCTGCCATGCCAGAGCAGGGCTGGCAAACCTCAGGAGGAGCCACGGGAAGCCCCCAGAACCTGAGGAAATTCAACAGCCAGGACTTCAGAGAGCTGAGAGCCTCGTGCCTGAGCCAAGGGCTGCTCTTTGAGGATGCCACCTTCCCTGCCCACGTCAGCTCCATCGGTGCCAGCCTGCTCCCGGAGGAGAAGCTCTGGCAGATCCAGTGGAAGAGGCCCACGGTGAGTCCCAGAGCTGGGGAGCTTGGTGGCACTGCTGCCCCATGGGGATAAAGGCCTGCACGCTGGGGTGAACAATTTTAAAATTTTGAAAGTTTAATAGTCATAAAATGGCTATAAAAATGGTAACGCAAATTAGAGCGATAAGAATTTGGATGATCAGAGTTAGGACAATAGAAAAGGAAAGAATTACAAATGTTTGGATGCTTTCCTCTTGAAAGCATGGGTCACTAACAAAGGATTAACCCTTAAAAGCAATAGCCTGTTGCATATTCAAATATCTCATATATGATTCAAAAGTTCTTTTCAAACAAAGGGTGTTTTCTGGAAATTGTCAGCTTACCACTCTCATCTTGTAAATCAGTCATCTCAGTCCCCACCAAGTTTGGTTCTTCCTGATAAGGAGGCAATCATTCTTCTCTTGAAAATTTGCTGTCTTGTTGCTGTTATCTCTGTGTGAAGAATTTCTTGAGCTAGTTAGAAAAGGTATCTTACATAGCATAGTTTCTATTTTAATATTATGTTATAGCCTAAAACTGTATTTAACACTCTACTGAAAAGGATTAATACGTTATAACTTTCTAACATAACACATATAATATTAATTTTAATATTTGTGAGAAGCCAATATCATATAATACACATTTTTCACACTGGGGTGGGAGATCTGTGTTGAGCAGGAAAGTAAGCCTCAAGGGGAGCACTGGAAGCAGAGTTGTAAGGAGGGATCCTTGCTGTGGGATGTGTGGAGGGAAGATAACCTGTGAGAAACGATTGCTCACTTTTAAAAATTTTAAAAGTTTCTTAAACGTTAACAAAAATTGCAGCAAAAGGAATAAATAAGGGAAAATTACAGCGCTGGGAGCCCCTGTGACTATCAGCCAGCGCTCATCTACAAAATGGATGCTTTGCCTTTTATACCTTTAGCCTCTCCCAAATTTTTGTCAGTCAATTCCTTCTCTGCCATCCATTGGTGGAGATTACTTTCTTATATCTTGGTTGGAGGTCAGATTTTGGTAATAAGAGGACCACATTTTGGTCCTCTCTACTGAGCCTATTAAATTGGGGAGGGGAAAGATGGAGAGACACATCGCAATAGCATCACTATGCATTTCAACATCTACATAATATCCATCTCTTAACTGTGAGAGCCAACTATTACATTACTCACCTACAACACAGCCTCTGCAGCATTAATGATTCCGTTAGGTTCATTTTTGTAGGAAGTTTGCTTCCACCTGTGAGCCTGGCCAGAACTACTGTTCCCACTTTGATCTGCTTCTGGAGGACTTTGTGCAAGCCTGAAAAGCTGTTAAATTCTGTTGAAGATCTCTGATTTCTGTAATCCAGGCGACTGACTCAGCAATACCTATTTTAAAGTAATTGGGACAAGGCAGGAGATGAAGTTTGTGTGCTGATCCCCAGTTGCCATTTAACAGGCAGTTATCATCTGGCATATGGAAGCTCAGAATGGGAGGTAGGAATCACATGCTCAGCTCTTTTATCCTAGGACCTAATTTTAGGAAATCTTCCCGTGGTCCAACTGCTCTGCAGAGCACTGACTGCTGTGTGCCATTTGCTGCTGGTGCAGCTCCTGGATGAGCCACGTGCTGCCCCTTTTTCTGGCTTTTGCTGAGCACACTGCTATGCCTGGGGCCTTTGGCTTCCCTGGGCTGGGACAATGCCTCGGGGTATGGGGACAGTGACTGTGAGACTGTAAAGAGACAGCATGAAACAACAGGAAAATATTTATTTGGATGGCAGATGGGTTAGGGCGGCGAGGCTGCGCTGGAGCTTGGCAGCGCGGTGGCCTTGGCACAGCAGCAGCAGAGGATGCAGCCAGCGTGGATGTTGAAACTCATGGATCCCAGAAGGGAAGCAGAGCAGCCAGGACAGCCTGCAGAGCTGCTCAATGTGGATGCCCACATGGAAAGGCAGGAAACACAGCACATGGTAGGGGTGGAGGTGCTGGGTGCAGATATTTGGGTGTCTTCTGTGGAGGTGCCATGAAGGAGATCATTGTCTTCTGCAGAAGCTGCTCCCACCACAGGCTGAATGTCTGGGCTTCTCCTTAGGCAGTTTTCCTTCAAAGTCTGTGTCTGGTGAGAGTGCAGCTGGCGCTGTGGTTTCTACACCAGCACTCTGCCTATGGGCTCACAGCAGGTGGGAAAGTTGGCTGTATTGGGAAAGTAAGTAAAATTGCAAAGGAGAAGAGTTAGTTGCCTCTGTTTCCAGTCTGAGAGAGAAAAAATAGGATAACTAAGCATTAGACTCACAAAAGACAAACACAGATATTAGAAAGGACTCTCCAGGGGCATTTTAAAGATGAATAAACTGGAATAAGATGTTACGATACAGTTCTCTTAAGTCTAACACCCTGGTGCTTTTACAGCAGAGGAGTGTAGGACTACAAAAGCATACAAAGTGACTTAGAAACCCAAATACCACTGATTTTGAGGCACTGTGCTGTGGGATGAACATCTATCCCACTCTAATATCCTGAGAGTTATTTCATGTGCAAAGGGACTGACGTTCCTTGCCAAAAGCAGAATCTGCTGCTGCTAGTGCTTGAAGTTTGTCAGGTGAGGCAGGTATTGGAGAATTCCCTTCTATTGTGCTGAATCCATGAATACTAAGGTTGTGAATAAAAGTTTTTGTGCAATTGGTTTCAAAAATTTACATATATTCTCTCCATCCCAGCACTTCCCTTCTGAAGAATTTTTTTTACAGCAGCCAACAATTTGCCAGAGTGGGTTTTTTTTTTTTTTTTCAGGAAGGAACAGGATCAAAATCCTTGGCTTTGCCAGAGCTCTCCTTCAAAAAATTCAACCATATGCTCATGGCCCAGGGTTCGTGACGTGAACATTGAAAAGTCTTTTGCTCTTTTATAGAGGCTAAAGCAGCATCACCAGCTGCCCTTCTATGACAAGGGACAAAAGTTGAGACTGCTGACTCAACTGGGTCACCTGGAACAGACACTCAGGATTCCAGTGCTGAAGAAGACCCCTTTTTTTTTCCCCCCCTCAAAAATTTTGACCAAAATTTTCACCTGCAGATGTCTCCCAACCGTGCAGGCTTCACCTTGCCAGGCAAGATGCAAGATAAAGGGCTGAGGAGAGCAACCAGAAATTCTCAAATGTCACCAAAACAGCCATGCTGCGTCATGGTGACATCAGAGTGTGGCCTCCCCTTCCTGACAGAATGAAGCAGAGATTAGAAGATGTTTCTGAATTGCAGTGTTTCCTTTTCTTTTATAGAGCTGCAGATGTTTGGAGTGTGGGGTCAGGAGGCAAATAAAGCTGTGTTTGCATTTCATAAGTCCTGAAATGTCGCCAGCTGGGGCTGTGTACAAATCACAAATGGGATGGGGCTGCTGTGGAACGTGCCTTGAGCTGTTTGATTTTCCAGCATCAGTCTCATTACATGGTTATGACAATGGGAAGATGCCAGCAGCTCACATCTCAGGCAGCAGACTAAGAACTTAATGTTACAACTTACTTTAGAAGTTTTTTTGACCAATCACACAAAGCAAAAGCTTATTGACAGTAGTTGTATCCAACCACTATAAGCACATGTGCCTTTGGTTAAAACAATGCTTGCTTATTTTGAATACAATACTTGCATGTAAGCCTTAAAACACAATGCACAGAGCTCCATTATTAAGCTTCAAACTTCCTAATATCTTGCTAGATAAACTTTTCTGTAGCTTAGAGAGTTATTCTAGCCAAGCGTTAATACAGACTGTTGTTCTATTTGCCCTTGCTTTTCTACAGTTTAAATAATTTTTCTGCTAACCTATCTCATGGCTGCTGCTTAGCTCTACTCACAGTTCTACTGCCTCTAGAGCCTGCCTTTTGCAGCTTTCCCAAAATCCTGTGATTTTGTGGATTCCCACACTGAAAGGCCAATGCTGTGTCCAGCTGGCTCTGGGATTTGGTCCCCCAGGAGGAGGGGGAGGTATCAGGAGATACCAGGTTGGGCAGCTTTCACCCATGCAGAAATGTTTGTACATTCTTTGTTCCTAGGCCATTGCAGTGCTAACTCTAAGGATATATGATTCCAGGTGTTTAAGCTACCTAAACAACTCAGCCAAGAGATACCTGTAATTTCCCCAAGAGAGACTGTTTCCAACCTGAATACATCTCCCAGAGACTCAGTGCAGCTGTACCCTGCTGACAAATCATGGCCAATTTAACCTGTATCTGTATTTTTCTCAGCCTCCACCATTAGCTCCCTCTGACATTAGAATAAATTTGTCTGGAATTGTACCTGTGACTGGCATCTCGGTCCTAATAATCTCTTAGCCTCCGTTTACTGTCGTGCAGTATCTGGTTATTTAAGTGGTAGATGGCAATTATAACTGCTGTCTTTGTTCCAGATCCAACTGAGCAGTTGAGCAACACGCTGCTTCTATTTTACCTTGTACATTGTCAAGAGAATTGCCAATTATGCTCAGAGTTTGGAGTCTTCATATCTGTTGGTAATGTATAAAGTGGAGAGAAAACAGCTTGGTTTCAGGCAGCAACACTCAGCAATGAGTCAAAAACAACTTGTTGACTTGTAAACTCATCTTGTTTAATAGGCATGTGCCTGAAAAGAGAGGGAAGGTGGATCAGGAGCACCAAGATGACATTTGAAATGTCACTTTTCCCAGCTCTGCAATAGTTACAGTTTCCCATCAGATGGGGACTGCTTCAGGCTGTGTTTGCATCCCCAGGCCCACAATTAAGCCCATTGAAATGTGACATCTGTAACAGAGGCTTTGCATGTGGTATTTCAAGCATTACTAGAGGTCAGGCTGAAGGGAGCAAATACAGCAGGACCTCACAATTAACTATTCCTTTGTCTCACCAACAGTTTTGAGAAATGAAAAAGAAGTTCTGTTTTAGACTGAATAAAGTATTTTCTACAGCTAGGCTTTTCTAAAGATCAATCAAAGGGAAATTCTCTGTGAAGAATTATGTCAGATTTTAAAAACTGAGACGCTCCTTTTAAAATGTTCAGAACAATTCTTTTTCATTGTTTGCTGCTTTTCCTTCACAGAAGCTATTGATTGGAACCGAGGAAGCCATGGAATGATTAACTGTTGCAGAATATGCATTTTTATTCAATTAATGTTCAGGCTAAAGATTTCTCTCTGTCCTGATCGTAGTGCATCGTGCTGTGCAGATGCAAAAAGAAAATTGAAGGAGGATGGTCCAGATGATGTGAATTGTGGTGACGCTAAATGTGGAATGCTTTACTGCTGCTAACATGGGTTATATTTTCAGATATGGTATGTGTGAGGGGAGAGGGATTACCACCTGGGCAGCAGTGCCTTGGCCCTGCACCAGGGCTCAGTATGATGCCCATTACAAATGTGAAGGATAGCCCATCATCTTCAGTGCTTATGTGCTTTAAAAGAAGGCTAAAATGGGCACAGGGTGAAGTTGCTGAAGGCTTTTCTGAAGGGTCTTCAAGGTTGCAGACTACTCCTCCTGCCCTGCTCACCCTTGGTCTCCTGGGGACCCTGCAGCTCCCCTGTGGAATGAGTGGATGCTGGGCAGGAGCTGGCATGAGAGGATCTGTCCTCTGATTAGCACAGACAGTTGTGGGGGGGGGCAGCTGGAAGAAAAGCTGCAAGGTGGCCAGTGGGAGTTTGAGGATCAGCATGGGAGGAATCCCTGAGTGCCTCTGATGTGACTTGTGGGGATGTGCCTGGTGCATGGACTGTCTGAAAGAGCTGACAGGGGCTTTGTCTGCACCATCAGTCTGCTCAGAGCATCAGGGCATGGACTCCTTGGATGCTTGTCTCAGGTGTCTGGGGTCAGGTTGATGCCTCAGGTTTCAACCAGTTCACGCTTCAGTGTGTAGCTCTGAACTCCATAGTAGGGGATGGTGAGCTCTCTTCACAGAGTAGGTAGACAAAACAATTCCTTCTCTAGCTGGGGACCAGGGACAAATGATCCAGATCTTAGGCCCAAGAGCAGAAACAATGGCAGGATGAAGAGAGAAAAACAAGAAGGATGGGATTTCATAAGCTAAAGCTATAATTGGACAATTAACTCCAATATGCAAATGGACCAGAACTTATAAAAGTGTGAGACCTCATGGCCATCATCCATTTTGTGCCATTTTGGGTTCGTCTTGGCTGGGCTCTTGTGCTGCCCAGGATGGATCCATTGAGGCCTTTTAATAAATCCCTGCTTTATTCTTTAACTCCACCTAGCCTTTGTTCTGGGTCAGCCTTCACAAGGCATCAAGGTGATGAGAAAGGTAGTGTCCAAAAGATTCCTTGGATGGAAGGTGCAGAAAGAGGCAGTGTGAACTCAGGCAAGGGATTGATTCCCCTCACTCTCATAGCAGAGCCCTGTGCTACTGCACTCAGCACCTAAAAAACATTGGAGAAAATCATACTCATTGAGCCAATGCTTGTTAGCTGGGAAAATGATCCATTATTTGAATCAATCGCTTTGTAAAGGGGCTTACTCGTGTTTTTAATTCCCTTCCTCTGTCCCTTCCCAAAGAAAATATAACCACCTTTCAGGAGCAGAGTATCTGTTGTTATCCTGCATAGCTTTTGGTGATTATTTGTTCCTTGGCCTGTTATTTATTTCCTAGAAATTTCCAATAATTAGCATCAGCATTAAGGAATTTTGAATCCAGCAACTGACTTTTAAAAATGGACCCTTTAAAAAAAATTTTTTTAAGTTAGCATCTTTGTAGATGGATAAGCAGAACTGGATTTCTTACTGCATCAGCCTTGGCCTGTCTGTAGCTGGAGGGGACTAAAAATCAGATTTCATTGAGGCAAGAATTTAAACAACCATTTGAAGTTAACCCAAAAACTAGTCTCTGAAGAAGAAGGGAAAAATGAAGAAAAACCTACCAAAAACAGAAAGAAGAGGAAGAAGAAATGAAAGTTGTTACACGAGAGGTTTAAATGAGGGAAGTCAGGAATGTGTGGCAGCGAGGGACAGTGGTGTCCTGCAGCTCTGTCCCTTTGGGGCCAGCAATCCCTGGCAGGAGCCAGAGCTGCTCACCAGCTGTTTGTGCTGGAGCTCACAGCTCCAGCCCTTCCCAGGGGCCTGGAGGCTCTTGGATCCTGTTCAGTGTTTCTCTGTGAAGGAAATCAAAATCAATCCGCCCTGTTCCTCCCGAGTGTGCGTGTGCAATCAGGGTGATTGAACGGGAGCAGCATCCCCAGGCTGCCACTGCCTGCTCAGCTGATTGCACCTGACCTCCCCTTGGAGCTCACCCCTGAGGCCTGGGGAAGCTGCACTGCATCACCAGCCAGGATATCTGTCCTTCTGCTAGGTGGGAAATGTTTATTTGCATCGTATATCCCAACTCCATTGATCTTTGGGGAGAGCTGGTGCTGATGGGGAATTTGTGCGTCCTGGGTGGGTTGGAAAGCAGCGCTGCTGTGATGGTTGCTCACTGCCCTGCTTCCCAGGCTGGGGAGTCTCAGGCAGGATCTTGTGGCTGTGTTGGCTGGAGGGTAGTTGCTAACACCATGGCACTTCCAGCTTTTACTGTGTGATCCCAGGGGGACGTTCCAAGACCTCCAAGGAAACTCAAAGGCTCCGGGTGCACAGGACTACTTCCCTTGTTCGCCTCCTTTGTCTTTGCCTCCTTTGTTTTAGCAGCGAGCCACACAAAGCAAACAGGTTTCAGGTAAAACCCGAGCTGGTTTCTGTTTTTGTCTGCTTGTTGACACCAGTCCATCCTCCAGCAGGACTTGGCTGTGACGTTTGTGGGCTCCACGCCTGTGTGGAGTCTGGTGAGCTCATTCTTCCGATGCAAAAGAGAACTGGAGCAGAGCGTGGCTTTTATAAGCAACAAATGCATTTGTATTGAAATCAGGCAATTAAGAATTGAGCTATTCTGCTGTAAAGCAGGGAATTGAGTTCTGTCAGTACAAGTAGACCTCTTGAGAGTAGTCTGATTTTTCCTATTAATTTTGGCTTGCTCAGTTATCCTCTCCCTCTCCAATCTGTCGGAGACAAGTCATTGCATGTCAGATCTCTGGTGTGGCCCAGCACAGCTTCTATTGTGTGGGTTGGAAAAGACCTTTAAATCATGGAGTTCAACCATTATCCAGCACTGCCAAGCCATCGTGTCCCCCAGTACCACTCTACATGTCTTTTAAATACCTCCAGGGAGGTGGCTGAACCACCTCTGTGAGCAGCCTGCTCCAATGCCTGGCCACCCTTGCAGTGAAAGAATTTTTCCTAATATCCAACATAAACCTGCCCTGGCCCAATCTGGGCCATCTCCTCTTGTTCTGTCACTTGTTACCTGGGAGAAGAGACTCTGTAGCCTGGCTACCACCTCCTTTCAGGCAGGTGTGGAGTCTCCTTTTCTTCAGGCTAAAAAAACCCAGCTCCCTCACCTGCTTCTCATAAGCCTTGTGCTCCAGACCCTCCACTAACTTTGTCCTTTGTTCTGCCCCCCCTCCTTATCCCCAGTGCTTATTTCTGTGGAGGCTTCCTGTGGCTATGGGATGTATGGCAGTGGTGGGACTGACCCCTCCTCAGCCCAGGGAACTGTGGTACAGTGTTTATTTCTTAATCCACAGCAACACTATTACAGGCACAGCAGTGCTGCTGAATTAACATTTGTCCAGCTGAGAACAGTTTGGCTTTCAATAAATAGCAGCCTTTTTATTTGTCATAATTTGTGTGTGTTGAACAGGGAGCCCCATTACTCATGATGGCAGGGATGTGTAAGGATGGTGGAGCTGCATCAGGGGGAGCAACACAGGTGGAGCTGAAGGGGGAAGGATGTGGACCTGCGGCAGGAACAGAAACAGGGCTGGGATTTTATTTTAGGGTTAAGGCGAGCTGACCGGGAGGTGGCTCTGCAAACAGCTCCAGCTTCTTAACCCTCAGTGGCCTTGTGCTGATCGTGCTGGGCCAGTGGAGAAATGTGGGGGAAAGTGGCCAGCACCCAGCCAGAGCAGCCTGCAGCCAGACTGGCTTGCACTGCCCAGGAAATCCCACCTCAGGCTTCCAACTTTTCACAGAAGTGTTTGACCGTGTCCTTTGCATGTCTGCATGGGCTCTACATCTACACTACTCACCTCCAGCTCCTTCTGGGGACTTGTTCTTCCCTAAAAATTTCAAGCAATTATAAAAAGAGATTTAGAGCTAAATGCATGTACAGGACACTTTCTTTCCACCTCTCAGATTAATTCTCTGTCTTGCCTTTTAGATGAACAGTACTTCTGTGGTAAGACCATGCTCTGGAGGATGAGCTGGCTTGAACTTGAACTTCTCTTTCTTTTTGAATACATAATGAAGTCTTCAGTGGCCCAGGGAAAGCCAGTGATGAGAGCTTTGTCCTGGGGGGCTGAGTTCAGGCAGAGTGCTTGACTTGCAGCCCATATGGTTGCCTTCATGCTGGACTCATGGGTACTCTGAGAAGAGACCACGTGCCTCCCTGAGCTCCCTCTTCTTCCCCCTTCCAGCCAAAACTGAAAAGTCTCAGTGAAAATGCCACAAAGCCTCATCATTTCTCAGTGAAACGGGGCACTGCTTCTGGACAGACATATAGTTAAATCTGTGGTTCCTCTCTTTGCCATGCAATTTGAGCAGTAGGAAATAGTGAGGCTTGCACATTTGGTGTAGTGGTAACTATGTGTTTAGCTCTGTTTTGCAATAATGGACAATATGGTGCTTTATGACTGCTGTATTCTTGCCTTTGAAGGAAGAGGAGCTGATTGGAGACTTCCTTTCCTCCCAGTTGAAAAGGGGCAGATTTCCAGAGCACTTCCATCACCATTATGTGCTCTCTGTGCTCTGTCAGAAGCTCTCTGTGGGTGCAGACAGCTGCTGAGCAGCCCCTTCCCCTGGCTGGTGGAAAGAGCACACTCTGTGCTGTGTCTCAGCGATTGCCCCGGAGCCTGTGGGGAAGGCAAACTCCTGGAAGCAGAGCTCCATGTGCTGTGGGGAATACATCACTGGAGAGTCCCCTCTGCCAGCCACAGAGATGTCTTTTCTGGTTTTAGGCTAAATTGCCAGTTTCTCTCAGCAAGGAACCTGCTTAATGACTCAGCTCATCCCCGTTTGCTCGCAGGGGAATCCAGCACCTTGGTGGGCCATAGAATATTTGGTGAGGCATCTAATGGGCTGCCTTTTGAGCCAGTCCCCACAAGAGGCTAGCAGGATCCACAGAGCACTTCTGAGCTGTAGCATCCTGGCACGGAGCACAGCATCAGCCCTTTCCTTGGGGGTCCCATAAAGACACAGCTGCCTTCCCATTAGTTGCAGGCTCATGCTCCTGGATGGTGCTTACTCCTGTGGCAGCCATGCACTGGAGCCCAGCCACCCTGCTTCTGGCAAGACAGACTTCAAAGCCCTCAGAAATGATGGGGGAAACAAAAACAGCCATTCTTTTATGCTGTTGGTTTTCTGGGATGACTACTAGCAAGTTGGCCACACACAAAAAGCACGGGCAAGTTCAAAGCCTTGCCATGCAGTTCAATCTTTCCCGCTTGTGGAAAGTTTTGAGTTCACCCAGGTGAGGGGCACAAACTGCTGTGGGAAATGGAGGTAGGGAGAAGATAAGGCTGGGATGGATGTAGAGCAGAAGGGAGAAGGGCTCAATGCTGCTTCCTCCTTATACAGTGAGCAACCATTGCTGCTGGTGGCCACGTGTCTTAGGCCTGCTCCCATGCCATGGGTAAATCTCTTGCTGCAAATCCCCAAAGTCCTGGGATAGCTGGGGATGGCTGTAGGAGAGCATCTCTCCTGGAATTTGCCTGCTGAGGCTGCTTTCCCCTACATCAGCAGTGCTCTGGGAGCGTGATGTGCCCACCAGCCTGGAGCAGTGACGCTGCATTGCATCTTTTCCTGACAGGGAAACGTTTTAGAGGGGTTTGATCACTGTGGAGCCATTTCAGAAAGCTGACAGCATTTGCTAATGCTGAGCTCACACAACTGTGTAAGTCATGAGTCACATTCTGAGCTGGTCTTATTTTTGTGCAGCATGTCAGACCAGCTGGGGAGAAGGAATGCCAGGGCCTGTTCAGGGAAGGGCTGCTGTATTTTTTTTTTTTTTTTTTTTTTAACCAGGACGTTTTTTTCCTTCCTTTTATCTCTTTGTTTTCTTACATGTGTGATGATTTGCCTATTTCAGGCTGATTGCTCTTTCAAAGCATAGCCTTACCACGGTGGATGGTGCCAAGGGCTCTTCATGGGATGATGGTGAGGCTGCTCCTTCCTGAGCACCCAGATATCCCAGGCCAGCAGCAGACACAGCTGAGAGAATGGTTCACATTTCTGTGTGCAAAGCCAAGCTCTGAAGTGCTTCCCCCTTCACTGCCCAAGCAAGACTCTCAAGGAAAATTCTCCCTGAATCAAAAATGTCAGCCAGGCCTATGGGATTTTGCAGACAGAGATTAAGCTCTCTTTCTATATCTTCCTCACCAGAGTGAAGAAAAGCAGCCCAGGCTGACCTGTATTAGACCTGAATGGAAACACAAAAGGCTTAGAGTGTAAAATGCTCCCAGACCCTCTGCTGAGCTAAAGTATAGACCTTGTTCCACTTTGCTTGGAGACCTGTGTGTCTCTGCCCTGCTGTGCCCCAGGAAGCTGCATGATTTCACTGCCAAGCTCAGAGCTCTCTCTGGAAGGTGTCAGTAGCATTAGAGTAACCCAAATGAAAACTCAGGGAGCACCCACCCCCAAGTCCCCATCCCTAGGAATATCTGAGCAGGCTAAAGAAGAGATGACTGAGCATCTCCTCTGGTTTTGTTGGTGGCAGGCAGCAAAACATCAGGGCTCAAGGAGAGCAGTTTTCAGACCTGGAAAAGGTAGGCAAGGTCCTCAAAGGGCAGGAACACACTGCTGGCAAAGGCTGGGTACTCACACTGCTCTTTGCATTTTCTTTCCTCCAGGAACTTCAGAGAAATCCTCATTTGATCACGGATGGAGTTAGCAGATTTGACATCATGCAAGGAGAAATAGGTAAGGTGATATTCTTGATTTGGAGGAGATCTGCACGAAGCAATAACCTGTGACTGCTTTGCCACGTTCCAAGTGCTCAGTGAGAAGATGTGGACCGTGGCAGCTGCAGTTAACAATCAGGGCAGGTCAATCTAGACTGGCACAAGTCCACACACAACTGATTGCAGATATTTAACGGGATTCCCAAATGCAGCAGCTCAAATCTTTATTACTTTTGTCTGCCTTTTGTCTGTGTAAGGCCAAGCTTAGCAATGGAGATCCAGCTGAGATCAGGCAGATGCTTCAGGAAGAAGGGTCAAACACAGTTGAGTGTGAGTAGATAGACAGGCTCAGCTCCCACTTCTGTAGGGCTGAATTTTCTTTCCTTCCTCATGTCTTCATTTGTCTGCCAGTGTTTTCTTCCTGTGGGTATTTCTGTTCAACTCTTGCAATACTTACCCAATATCAGAGTATGGATCTGCACCCTGTGTCAGTTCCATCTTGTGCTCCTTGACCATGTTTGTCTTTGGGAGCAGCTCTGCTCCCATGTAGTAAGAAATGCCTTCCCATTTCTCACTCCACTGAGAGGTTTGAAGGTTTCCTAAAGAGTGTTTTGTGTGGCATTCACATTCTCTGAAAAATCCCTTCGCCCAGGGTTTTTCTCCTGGGAAGCTGAGAAGCCTCAGAGAAAAGGAAAACAATAATTATCTCATTTGCTTCTCCTGTGTTGTGCTCATGTGGAATGTGTTTGGAGATTGTTTACCCACAGGTGATTGTTTCATTGGATTCTGGTGTGAGTTGTTTTCACTCATTGCCCAATTGGGGCCAAGCTGTGTTGGGACTCTGGAAAGTGTCACAAACTTACATTATTATCTTTTTAGCATTCAGTAAGTATCTTTTCTGTATTCTTTAGTATAGTATAGTATTCTTTAATATAATATAGTATTATAAAGTAATAAATTAGCCTTCTGAGAACACGGAGTCAGATGCATCATTCCTGCCTTTGTTGGGGCATTTCCCAGTAAATACAACAGTCCTGGACTGCAAGTCTCAACCCGAGTGCAAAAGATAGGAGCAGCCTGAAAGCAGAAAAGGGTGGCTGGTGACAGCAGGGTTCCCAGTGGACAGTGCTGGTGAATCCTGGACAGTGCTTCAGCATTTTGGAGGGGGGAAAGGAGACAGAAGAATGTTTGTTGTTTTTAGCAAAGTGGTTCTTAGATGTTGCAGCCCATTCCCTTTCTAAAGGGTCAGCTGTGATCCAGAACAGCAAGTGACTGAATGCATGCACTGGATTCTTCCCTCCCCTGAGGTGACTGCTGGATGCTGGCTGCCCTGGGCTCCCTGACGCTGCGGAAACAATTTTTGGAAAATGTTTTGCCCAAGGACCAAGGATTCCAGGAGGATTATGCTGGGATCTTTCATTTCCGGGTATGTATTCCCTGCGGTTTTGGGACCACTCAAGCTTGGCTGGTTGGATTGCAAAGGGCTCCAAGCTGCAGCCCCACATCCCAACACCCCTGAATGGTTTGGTTCTTCAATGCTGACTCCCAGTTCAGAACTTTACAGAAAATCCTGAATTTTTAAATGATTCCTTGTGCTCCAGGTGGTGCAATTGCACTTCAGGGAATTTGATGCCCTTTTCTGAAAGTTATGACTGCAAAGGCAGCGGTACCAGCTGTTCAGATAGATTTGTGTACATATATGTTTTAGAGGGCATTCTGGTGGCTGCTTTGATTTGGGCAGTCTGTTATGGCTGTCATCTCACCTGCACTATCTATTTGGGCTCATTTTCTGTTTCCCCCACTTCACCTTGCCCTTTTAGCTTGTTGAAATGGCTGGAAATTACAAATCCTTGGAGACAGATCAGAGGAACAGGCTTTTGATATTTTGAAAAGAGATTTGTTTCAGAGAGAGGAACAAGGCTTTTTAGTAAATCCCACTTTCTACCAACTCCTGAAATTGTCTGAATCTCCCAGGAGGGTGACTTGGGTAGCAACTGGCAGGCTCTGCTTGCTTGTGTCTGAGTCTAACAAATATCTGGTGGGATTAGAAGAGCTTGCAGCACCATTAAACCCCAGAAGCTAAACTGGATGTGGAGAAAATCTGGATAAACTCAGCCATTCCTCATCCCCCTTACTTCAGAAATCTCTTTTTTTTTAATGCAGTTCAGCACCAAACAGAGAGCTCTGGCAGTGGGACTTGTTTGACCTCCTAGGCTCTTGTGGAGCAGCACCAGGAGGATTATCTTGTGGACAGTCTAAATTTTGCTCTGCTCCTTTGCCCCTTAGAATACCAGATGTTTCTATCTTGGCCCGTTTCCAGCATACACTGCCACACTGTGTGAGATAAACCAGCTGAAGGGACACCAGTCTGCTTAAAACACATTAAAAGGATGCAAGCTCGATTGTCTTTCATGGGAGCTTTGAAAAGATTAGTTAGGCGCAATCCTTAAATCTTAAGCAGTATAAATACCTTACAGTATTTGAAAATGTTTTCCCTGTCATCTCATCTGCAAATCAATGCAACTGTTTCTGGCTTTCCTTGAGCAATAAACCCCTGAGAAAGCTCCTCTGAATGGAAATGCTTCTCTGCAATGCCTTTCAATTATTCCATCAAAGATATTTTACTGCCATCCACAGGCTAAGCAACCAGTCCTCAGTTCAGTGAGGAATCACAAACAAGGCATATCATATGCTAATAGAATAATTTTAGCTTATAACTTTTTTTTTCCCCACCATTTTGGAACTGGAGCATCTTGCCTCTCAGGAGTACAGGGGGCTGCTCCAGTGTTCCTGTACAGCAGGAGCTGTTCAGCTGCAAGAGTCAAGGGTGTTAAGCACTTCATCAGCTGTCGTTAAGATGGGCAGTGTTTTTATCTCGGGAATAACTGCAGTGATGTTATTTCCCCAGGGATTAAGTTAGTCCCATGCTTGTACAGGAATCCCTTTCTCTGCCACAGAAGCTGTGGTGCCAGTGAGGCAGAGTGTGTCACTCCTCGTGGCAGTGAGGATCAGCACCTCAGCCTGGGGAAAAGCCAGACGTGTTCTGCAGGGCGTTATTGCACAGCACATCAACTCACAACTGGAGGGCTCTGCCCTGGGTGTCAATGCCCCTGCTCTCAGGGAGAAACTGATGAAATCTTTAAAGACCATAAATGGTCAAGACCTCAGTTTCAGGAAGCATCCAAAAAGTGCTTTTTAACACCATACAAAAGGTTGGTATTAGTTGGTAGTTGATAGACATGATTTTCTCCTTAGTCGGTTTTAGAACTGGATTTTTCTAAGATCCCTGTCCAGGAAGGAAAAAAGGAGGCAAAATAACCACACAGCATTCCCCCTTTGACCATCAGGACCCTAGATGTGTTATTGTCATCTTGAGACTTCCATTTCTTTTTCCTTCTCTTAAGGAAAATAAAGTCCTGATTTAAAAGGCTTATTCTAAATGTGGAGGCAAAGAGCTTCCCACTTTGCATCCTGCCTAAATAGCAATTCTTGGTTTTATTTACTACCACATTCACAGCTGCAGTACTTAAATCCCATAAAGGGATATAAAGAAATTTCATTAAGCCAGACTCAAGCCACATCCTCTGAAAGGAGGAGAATGGCTTCTCCTGTACCATTCTTGTACTTCCAGAGCATTCTAGGATTTCCCATGAGATTCCTTCTTCCCTCTGTGGCTTTTCCTGTCCTTGTGAGCTCAGGTGAGACCACCTCTGAAGGCCTGTTGTGACAGTCAGGACAAAGGAGCTGAAGAAAAACACAATGCTGCATTCAGACTCCAAGCTTGACCTCCCTACCAAACATGGCCAAGGGACTTGACTTTTGGAAAAACATCCCTCAGTGGGTCTGGACGGCATTAATTCCCACAGCAAGTCCTGCATGTTCTCCTTATTTACCTGCTGTGATTGCACATGGGGAGGCGTGGCTGGACGTCACACCTCCTCTCCATGCAGACCTGCTCCTAGGTGTTGGCAGAAGGGCTCCTTAGGTGACTGGAAGGACGTTTCCTTTTGGACAGTCCCTTTGCCTGTCTCTCCTTCAGGCAGAGGACAGCCAGTGGAAGGCTTTTCCTCGAGCCAAAATCAAGCAGAAGCCCCAGTTCTCTCCTGGAGCTCAAGGCAGAGGTTCCAACCCAAGTTAGGGGCTCCAACCCAAGTTAGGGGCTCCAACCCTCCTGCCACCACTCGTACAGGTTGGGAGAGGCCTGGGTGAGGCAGAAATGTGAGTAGGATCAGGCCTGCTTTCAGCTGAGCAGCCTGTAAGCTACTTTGCTGCTGGGCTGATCTGGTCTGGTGCTTTTCTAGCAGAACAGCTCATTTTGGGGTTTTTCATTGACCGGAGCTGTTGAAATAAAATCATGCTAGACTAAATCTATTGCTGGCATACTTCCACTGGAGTCCTTAGCATTACTGCAAATAAGAGCTTGGCCTCTTATGATTTCGAATCATGCTAAGCTACATTAATCTGCTAATGACTCTGGAAATGGCTCCTTTAGTTCATCCCCGCAGATCTTTATTCCTGTCTTTTCCCTTGAAAAGTTTCATCAGCTGGAGAAACACCTGCTCTGTCCACATGCTGGAGAGACTGCCTGTGTCCTTCTCATCCATCAAGGAGATGGATAACACCTCAAAACAGTCTTTAGTCACTACACTGTCTCCATCCATGACAGCGTGTCAGAGTCTTAATTGAAACACAGAGGAAAGGAAATTTAGAGGCTGGATCTTGACAAAGCCTCTCTGGCCAAGAGCTGCACTGTGGGGGAAAATCCAAGTGTGGCTGAGGAGTGAGGCTCATGGAATCCACCTGCTGATCATTCTTTATCTCCTTGAGCTATTGCCTGGGAATATTAGCATACTCCCCTGTTGAATCTCTCCTCCCACTGATTGCAGGACCAGCTACACTCCCCAAGGACTTTCCCTGCCCCTGGGAAATCCAGCTGGTGGCTTGTTTAACAATGGGGACCATTAGCCTGAGGAGTTCAGGAGAGAACTTGCATATATCCATGTTGCTTTAGATTAATTCCTGTGCTAGTTCAGGAGGATTTTTCTTTCCACGGGCATTAGTGCTTAAAAGAGGCTCGTTATTTTATTTTCTCCCTCTCTTTTTAAAATGTATTTTTTTATTTTATTTATTTCCAGTTCTGGCAGTATGGAGAATGGGTGGATGTAGTGATAGATGACCGGCTGCCATTCCTAAATGGAAGATACCTGTCTGTACACCCCCGAACTTCAAATGAATTCTGGCCATCCTTGCTGGAAAAAGCATATGCCAAGTAAATAAACCTGGTCTGTTCTTCCACCCGGTGCTGAATGCTTTGTGTGGGTGGTTTCACCCCCTGCCTTGTGCAAAGCACACAGGAAGGAGTTCAGGCTGGCAGATGCCCCTGTGGTGCTGTGCTTACGTTGGCTGCAGCAAACATGGGGACAACATAAACTGGAGGTGCTGGCCTTGGGTTAGACCTAACTCTGCCTACCCCTAAAGGCAGCCAGCCCTAAATTTACCCAGTTCAGCTCCGGGATGTTAATGCCTGAGAAGCAAAATGAGCAGGGCAATGGTGACACAAAAGGGCCTGGAGTGTCCTCCTGCTTTCAGGGAAACCTCTTTGTCTCTTTTCCTTTCTGTGCTGTCCTCTGTGTAGGACTGCAGAGCCCAAGCACGGATTACCTGTGTTTACAGACACCAATCAGAGACCATGTGGGTATTTGGAGCAGGCAAGGAGAGGGAGCATGACTGAAGAACATGCCCAGGCACAACACACACACTCCTGGGACTCTCTGATCAGCTCTCACTTCACAGAGAGCTCTGACTCTAAGCTGAGGTCCCCAGAGTATGCAGGGTAAATAATGCCTAATAAAGAGATAACAATTTTTTTAAATCCTCTGGAGAGAGAAGGGATCAGATTGTGGTCCCTTAGCATTTGCCCATTTCTCATTATTAAATATGCTGAAGAAAAAGTCCTGTGTTAGGGGTGGTATAAAGGGCTGGAGCTTGGTACCTGAGGCTGGTGTAGCATTTGCACTGCAGTGAGGAGGAGATGAAGAAAAGAGATAATAATTTTGGCAGATTTGGTCAAAAATAAGCAAATGTTAAAGCAGCATGAGAGCAACTCAGGAAGGGGATGCATTTTGCCCTGAGATATCTCAGAAAAGTTGACTCAGGATTCAGTATCAATTTGCTGCATAAGATTTTAATTACAATGCATACCAAACCTCTATTAAATTAAAGTTGCAAGCAATGCTGTTTATGAGATTCCCATTGGAGAAGTTATTCCCCAACGCCCAAGACAAATTCTTTTCATCAGTGTAGGACAAGGACAACTCTTCAAAATACAATTAGCTGCAGACTTCATTTGATTACATTCATTAAATACAGTGTGTATGGAGGGGTTTAACAGCATGCTCTACCTGCTCTAAGTACAGCATGTTCCAGCTTATTTGCTGTCTCAATAAAAACCACACGATAAAAACAACAAGGACTGTGCTGGCAATATTAAATTATTATCCTATTATTGTGCTCTAGCAGAGTGAACTGGGAACAGTGCTGAGAACTCATTTCTGCCTTGCCCTGGAAGCATGGGTAAATACCTTCACCTCTCTTTTCCTTTTTCTCATTTGCAAAAGGAACACTGGCCATTTTTGTGAAGAGTCCTGTATAAGTAGGATGTAGAAACTAACAGTTCAGCTCCATTTGACCTGAAACATCCATTTTGAACTAGTCATCCTTGGCTCCCTTCCTGTTCAGAGAAAAGAAACTTCAAGATGAGATGCAGCTCATCTCCCAAAAATGCCTGTGTTGGCCTGAGATGCACCTTATTATTATTTTCCACTGTCTGTGAATGGCTCTGGACAGCTGCCTCAGATGGGGATGAAGGCACAGAAAAAGCTCTCCCTTTGTCTCCTTCCTTCCACAGGACATGTGTTGTGCCTGGCCGAGTATTTCAGTCACGTTTCCTTTCATTACCTGCCCACAGTGCCTGCACACCCTGGGCTCCCCTGTGCTCACCACCTCGATGCACACCTTCGTTTTTAAAGAAAGCACTGTGTGTTGTTTATGAAAACAATGTAAGGGCTGATTAACTTCTCTCTCTTTTTTCCCTTTTTTTTTTTTTTTTTAATCTGTTTTAAATGTTTTCCATAGGCTGCAGGGCTCCTACCAGAACCTGAATGGAGGCTACCTCTCAGATGCTTTAGTAGACCTCACAGGTGGAGTCCAGGTGCAGTTTTCATTGAAGGAGCCACCTCCTGATCTGGAGGAGATCCTGAGAGCAGCTGACACGTCTCGGTGCCTCATGGGCTGCAGCACCTCAGGCCAGGTGAGTCACAGGGCTGCTCACATTCCCTCTCTTGGTTCACTGGCTTTGCACAAAGGCTGCTCTTTGCAGGGCAAAAGGAAACCCATCACCACTCTGTAAAATAGTTACAGTTTATGGGTGCCCCAAGGGATCTTGGCAGCAGAAAGCAGATAAGATCATTTGGTAAGGACTGTAAAGGCATTTGGGCAGATGTGGATGGATTGCTCTGTCCCAGAGGGGGCTGTAGCTTCTCTCCTGGCTAATTCCACTGCAGTACAGTGGTGTCCTCTTCCAGCAGGACTGATTTTGGCCTCCTAACTTTGTGATCAGCTCTGGCAAGGCCAAGACACACCTCTCTCTCTTCTGTGAAAGGATGCATTGTGACCGTGTTCACAGGGGTGCCAGGATGAGGGAAGAGATGAGGATCTGACTCCATGTTTCAGAAGGCTTGATTTATTATTTTATGATATCTATTATATTAAAACTATACTAAAAGAATAGAAGAAAGGATTTCATCAGAAGGCCAGCTAAGAATAGAAAAAGAAGGAATGATAACAAAGGTTTGTGGCTCAGACTGTCTGTCCAAGCCAGCTGGACTGTGATTGGCCATTAATTAGAAACAACCACGTGAGACCAATCACAGATGCACCTGTTGCATTCCACAGCAGCAGATAATCAATGTTTATATTTTGTTCCTGAGGCCTCTGGGCTTCTCAGGATGAAAAATCCTAAAGAAAGGATTTTTCATAAAAGATGTCTGCGACAGGTGCAATTCTCTCATTGTGGCTTCCAGGCCCACTGGCATTGATGCTGGGCAGCTGCAAAGGGCTTTGTGATATTCAGCAAGTACCTCTGATAAAACATCTCCAAGGCTCCCCCTGCAGCGTGGGACATGTGGCAGTGCAGTGTGTGACACTGCTCTTGGGGTGCCTGCCTCCTCAGGACAGGAAGCTTGGCTGCTGCAAGCAAGCCAAGGGCTGTTCTCTCAGCTCAGGTGGGGTGGGAACAGCCACATTCCTGGAGGAACATCTCTGAGGAGCTGCTGTGGTCAGAGCCCGGGCTTTGTTTAGTGCAAATGACACTCCTGGGAGCTGGTGGCCGTGTCTGTGCGGTGTGGCAGGAGCTAAAAGCTGTGCTTTCTCCCTTCTGCAGTCAAGGAGGAACATAGAGCTGAGGAATGGGATTGTGCAGGGCCATGCCTACACCGTCACAGGAGCTGTGAAGGTAAGGCCAGGGACTTGTTCCTGATCCACCACAGGGCAGTGGTGCTGCCGGTCCAGTCAGAGTGATGTGAATTAGCTCCACACTCAGGGGGCATTGCTGAAAGCCCATAGTTCAAATTCCCAGAGATGGAAGGACTCTGGCACAACAAAAAGAGGGAGGATATCCGAATCCATGTTGTTTTCTAATGGAAAATGCAACTGAAATTTACTTTTCTTGTGGGACACTTCAGCAGTGTGTCCCAAATACAATACAAATACCAGTGTGTCAAATCCAACATTTCTGGAGATTTTTGTTCCGTGCTGACTCTTTAAAAATGTGCTTTTGTGTTTCAAATGCAAGTAGAAGCACTGGCTGAAATTGTGGGATTTGTCATACGATGCAAATCTACATTTGTTCAGCTCAATCACAAGCTGCCAAAAATCACCGTGTGAGAAGTAAATCGCTGGTTCAAGAACAGCGTTTCTCCATCTTTTAAAGCTGTTGTACTCATGCAGAACTGCTCCTGGCTGAATATTAATATTGATGATCTGAGAACCAATTTATCACATGGATCAAAAGAAATTAAGGATTTTTTACAGCCAGAAGTCAGAACATGGCTTAGCCCAGTAAGCTGTAGTACACACAGGGAGAGTTAACAGCGAAGAGAGAAACCAAACAATAGCTATGCTGTCAAGCAAGATAGCTACAAAACCTTTGAACCTTGGAACCTAAAGTACCTTGGAAAGGGGATGTTGCTTTCCCTAAGCTACTTTCTCCCTTATCCCCCTCTCTCTGTTGGCTTTCTCATGCCATGGCATGCTTGGTGCTATCATCACAGCCAGCTTGCTGGTTTTTGGAGGCAAGGGGCTACAAAATGGAAATATGGGGATTGCCAAGCTCCAGAGAAGGCCCCAGATGTCTCTTTGCAGGGCAGGGGCAGAAGAGGGCCCAATTCTGCTGGAGGAGAAGCAGCCTGTTCCTGGTGGGTGAGAGAGGAGAAACAGTCTTTTCCCCACTTAATGAAGTGCCAAGACATCCAAGGGGTTGTCCTGAGGGGGAATGATTAGAGCCTTTGCCTGGGAAGAGACTGCCATGGTATTGCTCCCAACACTGCCTGTGTGAACAAGGAGAGCCAGAAAACAAAGGTTTGCTTCTCCTTTCCACTTCCACCATTTTGGCTTCACTCACTGGCAAAAGTTAATTGCTTCTGACTTAAATCAGTGGCAGCAAAAGGAGGAGAGCACCAGAACCCCCAGCTGCTGCAAAGCACAGCCCCACAGATTGTGTTTATATTCCATTCTCTGTGCTGACTGTTGGCTTTCACTCCAGGCAGTCTGGTGACCTCATTGCTCAAAGTCTCTGCCTTTGCTGACTCACAGCATCAGATGTGCAGAATTAGGCACTGGAATTTCCCAAGGCTGTTGAATTCATGCAGTGTGACAGGAATGCTGCTGCTTCTCCCTGTGTCAGCTATTCACTGTTCCTCAGGAAAGCAAGATGGGCGCGGTTTTCTCTCACACATCCTTCCTTTGCAGCGTAGCAGAAGGCACTGGTTTTTCACTGCTGGGAAAAATGAGATCAGAGGTTAAATCTGGTCTCTAAGGTGTAGAGGAAGTTCCATTTTATTACCCTTCTCTTCAGTGAATTGTGAAAAGCTGTGACTGAGTTTGTTTTTCTTTCCTCTTTACAGATCCCCTACAAGAATGGCTGGAAACATATCATCAGGATCTGGAATCCATGGGGCCACGGGGAGTGGAAGGGGCCCTGGAGTGATAAGTAGGGTCTTAAAACTTTCATGTCACAGGGAATCAATCTTTTATAAGAACCTCTGCCCTGCACCCATTTTAAGAAAACAGATATTTCCAAATCGGTTAATTATGAGCATTATTTCCATCTGCGTAGCAACTGCCTGCAGAAATCCAACCCAGGGAAAACTAATGCAGCCTTGCCAGGCTCAGGTGTCCCTTCTTGTCTGTGTGTATGCATTTTGCCCAGTGCATGATTCTACAGAAGTCATGGATGGAAGAGCTCTCATTTCCTGGAGTAAGCTCTGACCACGTCCTTGGATGCTGGCTGGCTGCTTCTGTTGAATCCTCCTGCAGAAATCACACATCCACCTTCCTCCTCTTTCTTCTGCTCCCTGGGAAGAGGATGGTCAGATGAGTCCATGGAGCAGGGCAGCATTGAACACAGAGGGACAGAAAGGGTGCTTGGTTATTCCAGAGGCAAAGTGCCAGGGAATGGCTTGAACTGACCTTTTGGATCCTTCATGCAGCTTTGGGGCTGCAAGGACCACTTTGCTGCCTGTGTGGATAATCTAACATCTCTTTCCCAAAGAAAATAATTACATAGACTGAAACAGTGTCTTGTAAATAAATAGATCTTAGTTTTCCTTTTGGAATTGCATCGGTGTTTCCATGATTAGAGAGATGTTCTTGTGCCACTCTCAGGTTATTTAATAGCATCCCACCCCTCCCTGTTGCTAGGAGCACACACAAGCACTCTGCTGAGAAAAGTCAGGCTGGAGTGTTGCACCTGGAAGGGTTGGTGGGTTGTGTGGACCTGTCTGAGGCTGGGATAACATCTCCCTGCTCAGGCAGCATCCTCCCATCCTTTTGGAAGGGTGGACCACAATCCTAAGTGTAATTGAAATGTCAGCAGCACGTTCGCAGGTAAGCTGCACCGATCAATAAATTATTGATTCACGTGCTGTTTATTTATCTTAAACTCTGCAGAAAGTACAAGTATCACTTAATTATAAACATGCTGCTTGGAAACAGCACATCTGACTGGGCAATGTGCTCCCTGCATGCCAGTGGGATATCAGTGCTTCAGAGTGCTGTGGCTTGGTGCCTCTCCAGCCTGGGGACAGGTGGCCAGGACAGAGGGGAGGATTCCCCACCCCAGGCTGGGCAGCTCAGGCACAGCAAAGGCACACAGTTCCATTTGCTGGTCCTGTTTCCAAGGCACAGTTTGTTCACCCCTCCTGATCCCTCATGGCCTGACAGGATGCTTAGAGGAATAGGCCAAAGATGAAAAACTGTGCCTCACATCTTGTTGATTTGTTCTTTTTTGCAGCTCTCCTCAGTGGGACCGTGTTGAGCCTAAATACAGAGAAGCCCTCCTCAGAAATAAGGATGATGGAGAATTCTGGTATTTCCCTATTGATCCTTTGTCTGCGGGGTTTTCTATTTGCCTTCATTATGGAAAAAGTAATTTTGGCAGTTCTCTGTTCTTGGTGGTGGCTCAAGGCACCCTGTGTTGGCTGTGTGCAAACAGCAAATTGGAGATTGTCCTGACCCTGTGGTGTCAGAGGAAACAAGACCTGAAAAAATGGAGTTGGCCAAGATTAAGTGACAGGCTGATGAAAAAAAAAAAAAAAAAGAAAGAAAGAAAAGTGAGAGAAGTAAAAATCCAGCCCTCTGAGACCTGGTCATTTTGTCACACCACCTCTCCTCATAAAATGTGTGGTTTGAACCTTGGACTGACAGATGCTTGAAGGGGACAGCTGGCTAAGCAGGTCACTGAGCTTGTGCACTTGACTGCTCTGCAGGTGCTCGTGGTTTTTCACTGCCTCTGATTGCTCCCAGACACAGCTCAGCCATGCATGGGCTGTCCCTTAGAAAAGCTGATTATTCAGACAGTGCACACGTGCCCTGGGGGGCTCTGAGGAAAGCAGGGCAACAGCAGGTGGGTCTGAAACACACCTGTGAGGCTTGAGTGAAGCATGAGCATGGGACAGAGCACTGTGGAACTACAAGGGACGGTGGCAGAGGTGTGCTGGAGATGGCAGGGCTCCAGCAAGGTACCCCTGAACGTGCCCTGTGGTTTACCCTGGGGCATTTGGGGCAGGCAGGGCAGCCCAAAATGCACTGAGAGCTGAGCTCTTCTGCAAGGTAGCAGAGCTGCAGGTGCCTGCAGTGCTCTCAGCAATCTCCCTTTTCACAGACATGGGGTGGATGTGGATACCTAGCTGGTGTCTTCACAGAACCACAGAGGGTACAAGCAGGGTCATCCCAGAGCACGTGGCACAGGACTGGGATAAGATGGTTGTGGAATACTCCAGTGAGGGAGACTCCACACCCTCTCTGGGCAACGCGTTCTGTCACGGACGTCTTTTATGAAAAATCCTTTCCTTAGGATTTTTCCTCCTGAGAAGCCCAGAGGCCTCAGGAACAAAATGTAAACATTGATTATCTGCTGCTGTGGAATGCAACAGGTGCATCTGGGATTGGTCTCATGTGGTTGTTTCTAATTAATGGCCAATCACAGCCCAGCTGGCTCAGACAGAGAGTCCGAGACACAAACCTTTGTTATCATTCCTTCTTATTCTATTCTTGGCTAGCCTTCTGATTAAATCCTTTCTTCTATTCTTTTAGTATAGTTTTAATGCAATATATATCATAAAATAATAAATCAAGCCTTCTGAAACATGGAGTCAGATCCTCATCTCTTCCCTCATACTGGGACCCCTGTGAACACGGTCACGATGTTCCAGTGTGTGGTCATTTGCACATTAAAGAAATTTGTTCTCATATTCAGGTGGAACTCCCTGTACATCAGTTTCTGCCTGTTCCTTCTTGTCCTATTGCTTGGCATCACTGAGCAGAGCCTGGTCCAACCTCTGTCGCAGACATCTTTTTATGAAAATCCTTTTCTTGGGATTTTTTTCTTCCTGAGAAGCTGTGAGGCCTCAGAGACAAAATGTAAATAATGGTTATCTGCTGCTGTGGAATGCAACAGGTGCATCTGTGATTGGTCTCATGTGCTTGTTTGTAATTAATGAACAATCATGGCACAGCTGGCTCTCTCTCTGTCTGAGCCACAAACCTTTGTTATTTATTCCTTTCTATTCTTAGCTTAGCTAGCCTTCTGAGAAATTTTTTCTTCCATTCTTTTAGTGTAGTTTTAATGTAATATATATCATAAAATAATAAATCAAGCCTTCTGAAACATGGAGTCAGATCCTCGTCTCTTCCCTCATCCAAAGACCCCCGTGACCAGCGTCACAAACCTCTGACACTCTCCCTTCAGATACTGACATTGATGAGGTTCCCTCTCAAGGCAGAACAGGCCCAGCTCCCTCTGCCTTTCCTCAGAAGGGAGATGCTCCAGTGCCTTGATCACCTTTGTAGCCTCAACTGGACCTGCTCCAGCAGCTCCACATCTCTCTTGTACTGAGGGGCCCAGAACTGGACACAGCTCCCCAGATGTGCCTCACCAGGGCTGAGCAGAGGGCCAGGATTCCCTCCCTGACCTCTTGGCAATGTTCTTCTGCCTGAAACTAAACGATGACATTTCCCTCCCTCTCTGCAGGATGTGCTGTAGGGACTTCCAGGAGCAGTTTTCATGGCTGTATATATGCAACAGCACCCCAACATTCCTGGACTTTGGAGACGAGCAGGGCACAACAGCGTGGTCTCTGAACAGCTACACCAGCCTGTGGAGCCCGGGCCTTCCCTCCAGGAGGAGCCGCTATTCCCGGGGTAAGGGATGCTCACTGCACTCACCTGGGCGTGTCCTCCTCCCCAGGGATGTGAAACATTCACTCTGAGCACAAGTATTGACTGGCAGCTGTTAATGGCTGCCTTTCCCCATTACAGCACCTATCAGCTAAACAGGCAGGAACAAAGCAGCAGCGCTGTCTGCTGAGTTAAAACGGGACACTTGTGATTTAGGAACCCTGGGCTCCTTAAGGCAAAATGAGCTTGTATATCTTCTTTCAGCCAGCTGAAGTAGGTGTTACTGGGGACCTCATCAGAAAGTCTGGTCGGGCAAATACGCTGGTGATTTTACAGAGCAAAAAATACTCTGAAATGGGATGGATGTGGAATGTCACAGACACATTTTATGAAAAATCCTTTCCCTAGGATTTTTCCTCCTGAGAAGCTGAGAGGCCTCAGAAATGAAATGTAAACAATGATTATCTGCTGCTGTGGAATGCCACAGGTGCATCTGTGATTGGTCTCGTGGTTGTTTCTAATTAATGGCCAATCACAGTCCAGCTGGCTCGGACTCTCCCTCAGTCACAAGATTTTATTATCTTTCCTTTTCTATTCCTTTCAAGCCTTCTGATGAAATCCTTTCTTCTATTCTTTTAGTATAGTTTTAATATAGTATCTATATCATAAAATAATAAATCAAGCCTTCTAAAACATGGACTCAGATTCTCATCTCTTCCCTCGTCCTGGGACCCCTGTGCAAACCACCACAATGGAATGAAAAAATGTGCTACAAAGCTCTATTTTTTAAGGTAAAAAGGCCTTTTTTTTGGGCTGATAAGACCAGTGGTTTTACTGCCTGTGCGAGAATTCTTCTGGCATTGTAAGCTCCAATCAATAGCAGTATATTTTTACATTTTTATCTTATCTCATCTCACTTTTTTTTTACAGCTGCATCAGTGTTTGGGCTTTGTGTTTTTAATCTAGGATGGTAGTATCTGATCAGTGAAGAGGCTTCTTTTTCTCTCAAATGACAATCCTTGACTTAACAGCAACCAGGTTTTGGCTTACAGATTTCAGGCTCCTGCTCCTAACCTGATCCCCAGGTCCCAAGGTGTGATAACAAAGCTCTGGGACTGAGCAATGAGCTGCAGGGGCTTCTTGTGGGCAAGGGGCTACAAAATGGTGGAAAGATGGGGGTTGCCGAGCTCCAGAGAAGGCCCTGAACTGAGAGTGTGCAGGCAGAGCCATTTTCCTTGGAGCTGTGTTTCCCAACAGCCCTCAAGTAAAGTCCCTGTCCAAGGACAATCATTCAAATTTGCAACTTTCAAGGCCACCCAACACAGGGATCTGGCTTAAACTCTATTCTGCTGCCATCTCAGTCCTTTTTTATCACTTAGGGCAGTTCACTGCTTTTTTTTTTTTGTAACCAGGAATGCTTCCTGTTAACCAAAGCCTTGGCCAAGAAGCAGCTGTTTCCCTCTGGGGCTCGGCATTCTGTCTGTCCATCACAAACATTAGCAGCAGGGAAGAAGAGGGTAGCTTTGCACCATTTTGTCCTTTTCTGTGTGTTTATCACCTCAGAGCCACAGTCCTTTTCAGCTCAGCCTCTGGGTCAGGTGCCTGATGAAGAGGCACTGCTGGGAAAGCGTGCCATGCTGCCATGGAGGTGGAGCAGATGTAGGGGGGGGGCTGAGAAATCCACACGACTTCTGTGACTTTGCCAGAGATTTCTAAAATGATGAATGTGCAATTAGTTTACCTCCAGATGCCTCAAGTTCTAGTGCTAGTGTGGAGGCCACAGTGCTCTGTTGCAGTGAAAGGATCTTGGAGCAGTGACTGCCTGCTCCTCTGGGCCAACACAAGCAGGATCTCACACCACAGGCTGCTGCTGGAACATCCCTGAGCCTACTGCTAACCTATTAACACTTTCTCAGCAGGTGCAGCTTCTACAAACCCTCAGTATTTTTTCAAAGTGCTAGATCACAACCCAAAAACCTGTAATGTAGCAATTTCACTCATGCAAAAACCCGCTGATCGTGTGAAGGATGAAAAAAACCCAGGGATTGGCTTTTTCATCACCACGGTAAGCACAGCCTGATATCATGTGGGCACTGTTGTTCTCTGTGTGGTTTGTTTTACCTGTGTGTGGGAACGCAGGGCTGAATTGCCTTGTGGCCTGTTAAAAACTCAGTATGTGCTGTGAATTTCTGGGTGCCTCCTCTTCTAGAAACTCGGAGTAAAAGCAGAGTTAAGCAGGCTTAGTTTCTTTTACACGTATCTTAAGGAAAAGGTGGCACTTTTAGCTCTGTAGCATCCCAGAATAGCCCTGGGAAGCTGAGGGAGTGCCTGGGTTAGGAGATGTGCCAGGGCAATATCCTCTGTAGCAGCAGCACTGGTGGCATGCAGTGCATGAACTGGCCACAGCATCGAGCAGCACTCCAGCTATGGCAGGGAAGCAGATTGTCTCTTGTTCCCCAAAGTGGGCCTTTCTCACTCATCCTCCTGTTTTCTATCTGAAAAGCTGTGTAGAAACATTTGCAAAACACATGAGAGCCTTTGCTGGAGACCAGTGTAGAGGGAATGCACTCAGACACCCGGGATCTCCACTACAATTTCTCTGGGTTTTTTTCTTGGTGACTGTCCAGAGAGGTGCCTTTTCAAGCTCCTTTCAAGCCTTTTCAATGTTCTCAGAGCATCACCAGCCTTACTGAAAGCACAGTTGCTAGTGTGGATGGATGCTAACCCTTCCCAAAGTATTTTTCTTGTTGGCTGATGACTGTGGGAGGCTATTGTTCCAAACCCAAAGCCTAAAAAGGAAGCAGGGATTGCTGTAACAAAATTGCAATTTCTCCTCATCCTCCTCATTACTGGAGAGGTTTGCCCTAGTCCCAGACTTTAAATAATTGATGCCATAAGTTTAACAGCTCCTCATAAAGGAAGAGCATGGCTTTGTAGCTCATAAAAAAAAGTGTGTCTGAGGAATAAGAGATGTCATTAAGAGGGCATCCCTCCAGCAAGTGGAGCTCACTATCTCTGTGGGAGGATATCCTCTGTCCTGTGCAGGTACCAAGCCTGCAGCACTCCATTGGGCCAGCTGTGCCACTCAGAAAGAGCTGCTGCTCCTGGTGAAAGGGGAATTGCTCCTTCCAGCATGCCCAAAAGTCACCAGACGTGGAGGTCTCTGTGTGCTCTTGCATGATGCACGTCCACCTTGGTTAGTTACCCATTTTAACAGGTGTGACCTTCACTGGGAGGTGATGATAGAGGTCTTGGTTCCCTCAAAAAAGGAGTTATTTAATCAGGAAGCAGACTTGGAGACGGATTTTCTCTGTTCTTGATTTACATTTAAAATGTTTCTTCCCCTCCCGTTGATGCTCAGGTGTGTTTTTTCTCTCTTGGTATGAGATGGATCAAGGGTGGATGAACCTCAGTGAGTTTGTCAAGTCTAGATGGCATGGCCTCTGTGGGCTGCTGGCCCGTGGCTCACCTCAGGCTGCCTTTGGGCTCAGGTCACTTGGGGTTCTGGCCTTACGAGTGACCTCCTGCACAGGAGCTGGAGGGCAGGACAGAGCAGAGCATTACTGGAGGCACCAGGATTCCTGTGGAGCACCTGGGCAGCGAGGGCAAGGGAGCAGTTAGGCTGCTCTGCCACACCATTGTCACCGTCATATTTCCTGAAAAATCCTCTTTGCCCAGGATTCTTCTCCTAGGAAGCTGAGAAGCCTCAGAGGAAAAGGAAAACAATGTTATCTCATTTGCTTCTCCTGTGTTTTGCTGCTTTGGGATGTGTTTGGAGGTTGTTTACCCAACAGGTGATTGTTTCATGTGAATTGGTTTTGCTTTTACATGTTTTTATGTGACCAATCACTGTCAAGCTGTGTCGGCACTCTGGAAAGAGTAATGAGTTTTCATTATTATCTTTTAGCCTTCTGTCTGTATCCTTTCTCTATTATTTAGTATAGTTTAGTATAGTTTTAGTAATAGCATTCTCTACTATAATATAGATCATAAAATAATAAATTAGCCTTCTAAGAACGTGGAGTCAGATTCATCATTCCTCCCTTCGTCGGGGGTCCCAAAAAATACAACACACCGTAGCTTTTATCAATATAATGATATTGGTGCACATTGGTACAGAGGATTATACGGACAACATCCCCTCGTGGACACACACAAAGTGTTTTAATATGAGAGCTGCCCTACCAGCTCTTCACAGCCAGCCTGGTAGCAGCAAAAGCCAAGCCCAGGAGCTAAAACCAGACTGGGTGTGAGTGCCATTCCCTCAGTTCATTTCCCACTGTTCAGCCTCAGTGCCTGAGAGCAGCCAGAACACCTTTGGATGAAAGGTTACAAGGGGTTTCTTTGCACAAGGAGAGTGCAGTTGGCAAGATTCATGTGGCTTGACTCTTCCTCCCAGATCTGCTTTCTCTGCTGTGATTCATTAGCAGCATCATCCGGATTGTATTTGCAGGGAATGCCCCAACAAAGGCAGGAATGATGCATCTGACTCCATGTTCTCAGAAGGCTAATTTATTACTTCATGGTACTATATTATATTAAAGAATACTATACTGTACTAAAGAATACAGAAAAGATACTTACTCAATGATAAAAATATAATAATGAAAGCTTGTGACTCTTTCCAGAGTCTCAACACAGCTTGGCCCCAATTGGGCAATGAATGAAAACAACTCACACCAGAATCCAATGAAACAATCTCCAAACACATTCCAAAGGAGCAAAACAGAGGAGAAGCAAATGAGATAAGAATTATTTTCCTTTTTTCTGAGGCCTCTCAGCTTCCCAGGAGAAAAATCCTGGGCGAAGGGATATTTTCAGAGAATGTGAATGCCACACATCCGCTGTTCGGCACCTTTTGAGATGCATCAAATTGTTGCTGTGAAGTAAAAGGAGCATTATGCCTTGGCAGGATGAGAGGAGAATGCAGTGCAGGCAAGGATGCAAAGCAGAATGGACATATCTGATAGCTCTAGGAAGCCTTTGATTAAATATAGACGTGGAACACTAATACATGGCTGTGAGGGAAGTTTAATGTGGTGTGATAGAGCTGAGAAATGTATAGAGGCTGATTCTTATCTCACACCAGTTTTGATTCCATTGAGATATTAATCTGCTTCTGCTTTTTACCAGAAGGAATGTGGAATAAGGCTCAAAAGTGGGGGGAAAAAAGTATTACACCATTTATTTCTTTGCAGCACTGCCCATTTCTATCTGCTCAAAATCTGACCCATAATACTTGGCAGTCTGTGTACCTCCCAGCCCTCTGTAACACTAGTCATCCTCTTTTTTTTTTTTTTCTTCCAAAATAGCAGTTTTATGTTATTGTCTCCCAAAGGCATGGCTCATAAATAACTCTGCCACGCTGTATAACCATTCTAAATGGAATTTATACACGCTGATATATTTTGGGGAATATGTTAAGGAAGGGTTTTTTATTATGCTATCTTTACATGTCATCATAGTAATAGCTGTTGCATTATATTTGTTTCATCTCAGCAAAAAAATACTGGAATAACAGATGAAAGATCAGAATACTCAGTTTTCTTGTGACACTGGCTCGTTTGGATTGGGATTCTTGAAGCATTGTCATCTGGGTGACATGCTTAGAGGCCTCTCTGACGTCTTTGAGTCACAGAAGATCTCAGGGAATTTTTTAGTAATAGCATTCATCCTTGATTCCTTCGTGAACTCTGCTTAATGTTAATTGAAGTTCTCTTCAAATCTCCTTAAGCTCATTTTGGCTTCTGTTTCTTTCACTTTCTCCACCTTTGGCCAGCTTTGATGTGTCCTTGAGAAAAGCCTGTCCCCCTGGCTGGGCGTTTCAGGGTCGAGGCGCGATGGATGCAGATTCAGAGAGCTGTGGGGCTGGCAGGCTGTGTGAGTGTGCTGCCTGATTTACTCTGGTTCCCAACAGGAAGACAGCCAGCTGTATTTTTCTTTCAGGAGGACTCCAGGGTTCTGAAGCAAACCTTTCTCCAGGCTCGGGATGTGACCAGCTACTTGACCCTGAGCCCGGGAACCTACGCCGTGGTTCCGGCTGCAGCAGAGGACCAGGAATTCCAATTTCTCCTACGGATCTTCATCAAGAATCAGGACTACCATGAGTAAGATGATACACGCTCCTTAGAGGCCCCAGAGCCACAGAGTGCCAGGAATTAACACTTTGCTGCCAAGATAACTGATGGGGCAATTTGCTTTTGGTGCCTCCTTGGAGGGTGGGGAAGGCACAGAGGAGGGGAGAGCCCCTGGTGAGTGGGATCAGGTGGGCACTCAGCTGCACAAGGTTGGCCACTGCAGAGCAGGGCAGGAGCTCATCTGCAGCCACCAGGGGTCCCAGCTTTGGCACAGAGAGCAATAATTGTGAGGTGTGTGCTCTACCCCTGATTGTGGGGACATTTCTCTTTGCTGAAAGGAGGATGGGGAGCTTGTTTTCCCTAATTCTTAGCAGCTGTTTGGTATTTTCTTGCATTCTGCTGGCTGCACGCCAGATGGATCAGGTCCCATTCTGCTCAGAGTGGGACCTGGAGAAGCCAAGAGCAGTGAAAGGCCTTAATCCTTTCACTCAGCCACCTCATGGACAGGCAGGACTCCCTGTGGGCGTGAGAGCAGCCTTGAAGATAGTGATAAAAATGGTGTCTGAGTTCATGCAAAGGCAGCTATTACCACACACATACTCACATTGCCACGTGAATGTGGTATTGTGTTCTATTTGGGTGTGGTTTACTCCAGGTGAGCAAGCTCTGAGTCCCAGCATTCAGCCTCACCAAATGACCTGCAAGCATCACTGTGCAGTGCCTTCCTCCTCAGCAAGCTTTAGAGTGGATGTGATTGCAGCTCTGACCTCACTGGCCCATATCTTAATAATGAGATTGCTTTCCAGGCTTTGGCCCCTAGAAAAAATAGCCCAGAACCAACTGAGGCAGCTCCTGAGTTATGGAAGCAAACACAAGGAGTGTGTGCTGTGGGCTGGACTGCCTTCAGCAGAGTGAGTCATGTGTGGGACAGCTCAGCCCTGGAAGTGAGCTTTTCAGGGGAGCCTCTGACCCTCACAGACCTTCCTGAGCTCAGCCAGGTGTGGAGATGACCTTCCAGTGGCTCTTTGCAGCACTTACCTATACAGGTGTTATAAAAATAGAGCCTGGCTTGTCTAATTTCTCTACCAAAGGCAAAACTGAAGTGCTGAATGTGATGCCTTAGCAATGGTGACCCTGGCCCAGTTTCTGGCAGGCTGCAGACATTTAGATGTTGCCTTTTAATAGCCCAGATGCTGTTTTTATTCCTGACTGTTAAGCTGAGCAAAGAGAAAGGAGGTGAAAAATTTCAGTGTCTCAACGCAGGGCAGCCCCGTGTTCTGTGTGGTGAGGTCAGTCCTGGCATGCTCAGGGTGAGACAAACTACATTTCTATGCTGGAGACTCAGCCCTGTGTGCACAGAGAGACCCAGGAGTGGTGCAGCAGCCTTGTCTGAGCTGGGCCAGGGCTGCTGAGCATCCTGTGGGCTGGGTGAGGGCTGCTGGTGGTGCCTGCCTTCCTCCACAGCCACAAATCAGTGCTCTGGAAAGGGCTCTTTTCTCCCGGTTTGATTCTTGGAACTCTTTTCTAGGAACTCGAGCTCCCTGACCAGCCCAGGGCTGCCCATGGTAAGAGTCTGGAAACTGGTGTAGGTCCTGGTGGTGATCATTTGGTCACCTCTTCTGACTCCTCTTCATCTGATCTTTTCTCCCTCTGCCACCCGCCACTGTCCCATCGTTTGGCACCCTGCAACCTTGCTGGGAGGGCAGGACACCTCTCTGGAGAGATGGGAGTGACAGCAAAGCCCTTCCTCTTCTCATGTGTCTGTTTCAGAGCCTGATTTTTGAGGAAACAGGTCTTAGGCAGTCCCTTTGTCAGTCTGTCCATCTGTCCTTTTCACCTCACCATCTTTAACACTTTGACAAACCAAATATAGCAGGGGAGGGAATGCTTAAAAGATTCTAATTTCTTTCAGTGTCTGTAAAATGGATATACATCTATGGGGGAGAGAGAGGGACACATAATTCCTATGAGTGGGATTGGACATGCCTTCCCCATGGGAATGATTCAGTTTAAGTGCTTGTACCCTATAAAGCACAGGAGCCCATAGGGATGAGACTCAAATCGGATTTCTGCTGCTTTTCATCAGGATATCTGCAGAGACAGAGACATAAAGCAAACCACACTTTGAAACTGGCTGCATCTCTAGTCCAACCCAGATTTTGTCCTCTCCAGCCCAGCCACCGTGGGTTTTTTTTGACTTCTTGCTGTGAGCTGTGCACATTGCCAGGGCTGGTCCCTCCAGCAAAGCCCTGCCACTGAGAGGCTGCTGTTTACAACCTTCAGGGACACAGATCTTTGAAGCCAGAGGTGTGAAGGAGAACAGAAAGCTGAGTCCTTTCCTTGTGATTCATTTTCCAGCACACAATTAAGCCCCATTAGAGGGGTGGTGTAAATGGTGACTTTTTATCTCTTCCCACTGACAAGCTGTCAGTTTACCTGGCTGTTGTCCTTAGCCAGTGTTCTGACTTTGATGAATTGTGGCACCCACAGTTTCTGCTCCTGTTCAGGTATTTGGGCTTCTTTGCCATGAAGTATCTCACACAGAGATGAAGGCATTGGGTCTTGGGCTTAGATTTTTTTCTGAAGACTTTATAGCATTAAGGATAATTCCCCTTAGTCCCTGGTGGATCTTTTCACTGGAAGGTTGGGGAAAAAAAAATCACCTAACCATTGAATTGCAATTGCTCAGGTATAGTCTAAGCTTGTCTTGGGATTGAGAAGGTACAAGAGAAAGGAAAAGTCAGCTCATGCTGTTTTCTTGGTTCACATGAATCTTCCCATGCCCTGAGCAGTAGTCCCAACCAAGGTCCACCAAGAAGGATCAGGCTCATGTATTGACTTGCTGAATTCCATCCTGGATGTGTTCTGTTATCTTCCTTAAGCTCTGAACTGCTCCTTCCTGGTTGTAGTAGCTGCTAACACCCAAAATATGCTTCTTCCTTCATTGCAGTAGCAGTTGCTCACTCTTAGGCTGCTTTATTTTGGGGGTGTGAAAACTGCAGCCTGTGCTGCACGTTCCCTGCCCCTCTGAAGTGCTGTTTGGATCTACAGACTTTTGCCTCCAGTTGTTTTGTAGCTGAATTATTTATGTCTGCTCTTTGTTTTCAATGCAGGATGTACCAAGACAGAACCAGGGCAGCTCCTATAAGGCTCTTTTCCTAAGACATGCTAAGCAGGTACCTTCTCTAAAACATATTGTTGGAAAAAAAATTTTAGAAACCCACATGTGGACTTGCAGAAAAACTGATATATGATGTTGATACAAATCCATTTGGACTTTTTTTTTTGAAATGTAGCTACATCTCCAAGTGGATACCCTGAAAATGGTATTGATTGACCTGCCAAAACCCCCAGAAAAATGGGGCATTCAGCTGGGATAGATTGTCTAGTGCCATATATCAGTGGAATATTGGAGATTTATAGTTGAGCTGATGATGGGCTTGCATGTGTACTTTCTTCTTTTTTTTTTTTTTTTTTTTTTTTTGCTTTGGTTTGTTTATTTGCTGAAAGCAATTAGAAAGCCTTGGGTAGTCCCCCCCCTCTCATCAGCATCATTTTCCATTTGCCTTCTCAGCACTTGGAAACCAGACATCAGTCAGCGTTTGAGTAATTGATTCCTGCTCTTTCAGAGCCAAGCTTTGTGTTCGCAGGAGATGCTTTTAATGGTTTAATAAACTGTTATAAAGAACTCCTTGACTTAGTCAAGAGGAAAAAAATCGCTGTCAAAAGTCCCTGCACAATGACCCTCTGGCAGTTAATGGCTACATCAATGCGTGAAGGTGAAAACGAGCAGGGCTGCCCTGGGGGTGTCCGGGGTGGCTGATGGGCTGTGCTGCCTGTGCTCCCAGCCCACCCACACTGTGCTGCCCATCCACAGCTCCCCATCCCTGCAGAGCAAACCCCGTGGTGATGGAAGCGCAGCTGGAGCGGCCCGGCAGCATGGAGAGCCTGGTCGTGCTCCAGGGAGGATGCTGCTGCTGCTCCTTTGATCGATATAAACAGAGGTTCTTGGTTGGCACAGTGCCTGAGGAAAAAAAAAAGGTTTGGGCAAAAGTGACACAGGAGAAAACTTTATGCTCACAGACATCTCTTTGTGCTTTATTTTGCATCAGGGCTCAACTATCGATGCCTCGCAGCTGCAACAGCTCCTTAATGAAGTGATCTCCCAAGGTAAAGCTTTTGCAGCCCAGCTAATGCTTTTGGTGCTTCCCTATCCTTGGACTAGAGTCAATTAGTCACAGGATTTAATGGTGTCCTGATGGTCCTCAAGCAATCCTCATTGTGGCTTACTGCCCTGCGGGATGAGAGCATGAGAGGGGCACGGCTGGGGGGCTGGAGCCAGCTCAGCCATGTGCTCAGCCAGGCTCAAAGGGCTCTTAGGAATTGCTAAATCAGCATAAGTGGCCTCTTTTGTCACTGCCATTTCCCTTGTCTTGGTTTGGAAAGACAGGAGGGCAGGAGCCTCCCCTGAAATGGAGAATGTAAACCCTCCCCACCCCTCTGAATTGCTATAAATTTTAAATTAAGGGGCTTTCAGGCAAAAATATGGGAGCAGGAAATAACAGTTCTTCAATAGGGGAAGGAAAAAAAATAAAAGGATAAAATAAACAATGCAGTACACTAGAACAACACTGACAGAGCCAGAACCCAACCTGACACCCTGTGGGTCAGGGTGTTGGTGGCAGTCCCATTGGAAATGTGGCTGCAGCCCTCCTGCAGTGTCAGGGGTGGTTCTGTTGGAGCAAGGGGGATCTGTAGAGAAGGATGTGTTCTTCCTCTGAAGATCCATTGGAAGAAGGGACAGCTGCTGTTCCTCTGGGAAATCCAGTGGAGAAAGCTGTGCTGGTGTCTCAAACAAAGCTCTGGATTATATCTGGGTAGCAATGCTTGGCTCCTCCCTCTGGGCTCACATCTCACAATGGGATGTTACAGTTCTTATCAGCCATGCAGTGACACTCAACAGTCTGTTATCAGCAACGTCCCCTCCCGAGGGAGGAGTGAATGTGGTCACTCAGAGAGAGAGATAAAGCAAACTGCCCACTTGACAAAGGGAATCTGCCCTACAGATGGTGATGGAAAACAACTTGCACTGCAATCTTCAACATCCCTTATGTCAGGAGGGAAGTGTTTCCATCCTTGGGCAGGGGCTGTGCAGGGTGAGCCCACACAGGACACCTGTCCCTGGGGAAGGTAGAGGTGTCTGAGATGTGCAGATTCCCTTGGCCTGGCACAGAGCCCTTGCTGCTGTGTGAGACCCTGAACCAGAGCTGTGGGAGCCTTCAGCCTGGTGTCCTCCTTGCCTCAGAACGGTGTCCTGATGCCTGTCACAGCCCTTGCTCTTGCTAATTCCTTCTGTTTTGTCAATCCTTGCAGATGAAATGACCAGCCTGGGAGGGAGATTCAGCTTTGATTCATGCAGAGGCATTTTAGCTCTGATGGATGTATCCTTTCAGCAGAAGCAATAAACTTCCCTGGTGCTGCCCATCCTTGCCTTGAGTTATGGCTGAGCTGAGCATCCCAGTGTGAGAACCTGCAAGTAAATATTAGCCCAAATCCCCAATAAATAACTGTCCCATAGTCCATGCAGGACTTTGCTGTGCACGCCCTGGCTCTGCTGTGTCTGCTGCAAGGTGAGGATCAGCCTTCTGCTGCCAGCCAGCTCTTTGCTCTCGTTTTGCCCTCCCTGGGGCTTGGCTAGGCTTCACCCTTGGGTGGGGGTGTCAGGCAGAGCTGAGACCAGGAGGCAGGGCAGAGTTGAGGCATGGCTCAGCTGCTCTGTGGTGGTGGCACAGCCTGGGGTGGCACTTTAGCAGGCTGCCAGCAGTGCTGGTGTCAGGGGCAGAGATACTGTCACTGCTGAATGCCAGGCACTGGCCTCACAGGCCATCCCAGAGTGGATTTCCAGTGTATCTTTGCTATTTAGCTGAGCGACTCAGTCTTTTTACTGTTAACAAGACAACACAAGAAACACATTTCTGGCCATTGTAGAACAAGAGGGCTCCTTGATGGAGACATACATCTCCCTCCTGTGTTTCTTCCCCTTTGCTTGCTCATTGTCTCTTTTCCTCCATGCCTCGAAAAAGCTTTGAGACATTTTCAGACCTTTAAAAACTGCCAGAGAATGAATTAAAATGACCAGAAGTGCCTCTCTCTTTCCAGCTTTCAGCATCTGGCCAGTGAAGGAGACTTTTCCTCCTCTGCAAAGCCTGTCCTGGGATAAGCGGGCACTGTGAATGCATGGCACGTGCAAAGAGCTGACAAAGCCTCTGCTCTGCTGTAATTCAGGATGGATTTTTAATTCTCTGGCCTGCAGATAACCCATGTACAGTGTGACCTATCCTGGCCTGCAAAGCCAGGATCAGCTTTTTTCACTCAGGTTCCACGACAGCAGCGTTTGTCTGCTTGCATTTCAGTGGTGATGAGTTTTGCTATCGGGGAGGTTTCACCATCCTGCACTGGGGTGGGTGCTGCATGTCTGCCCAGGACTCCTGGGTGGGGAATGGAGGTTTGGGACCATGTCCTCATGCTCTTGGCTCCTGTTATGTTTGCCCAATTATCCCATAAAAAAAAAAAAAAAAACCAAACAATATTTAGGGTAGCAGCAATTTTAGTTGCACAGTTTAGAAAATACATATTGACAATATAATTTGATTAAAATTAAGGGATAATTTGGTTCAAATAATAGTGCATAAGCAAAAAATAACCGCGGGGTACGGAGTGCAGGGCTCTGGGACCCTTGCCACCCCCCATATGAGCTTGCCAAGTGAAGATTCTTCCTTATATGCCATGGGTTAATGTCATCTCCTCCCATTTTTGGTTCTTCACATTTCTACCTCTGCCCTCCATGTGCCACCACTCGGTTTGGTGGTCACACAAGTCTTTGGGGGTCGTCATTTGATGAAGATTCGTAGTCTTCCTCTGCGTCCTTTAATTCACCTTTGGGTTACACATGCGCACCACGCCAGTACAATGTAAGCCAAGACTAACATATCACTACATCTGAATATCAAGGCAATAAATCCCTTATAATTAGCATTTTTCTGGGACCCAACCAGGTTTTGCTCGTTTTTAGCAACTGCATCTTCGGCTTCTTCCTGTTGTCCTTGAGAACATCTGCTGGGAGGGGGTGGAGCCCCTCCTCTCCCCTCCCTTTCTTCTTTGGCATTACAACTTTTAACTGTTTTTATTATTCCCAAATATTAATTACGGTACCAATATTGATTACTCCTTCAATTTTATCAGCACGGATCATACCTATTTACCAGACTCCTCAGGGCCTGTTCTCCTGGAGGATCCTGTGCAGAGGCAAGGCCATGGGGCCACGTTCATTCACAGGGGTGTCCATGCTCTGGGGCTAAATGCCACTACAGCTTCCCCTGCGGCTAAAGGCACCTTATAAATAGAAACCTTTTGTGGTTCGTGAGCACAGGCAGGAGCAGCTGTGCAGTGTGACAAAGAAGGTGGATTTAAACACCACCACCGAGAGCAGGAACGCTCTTGCTTTTCTCAGCACGACGTGACCCACAGAAGAGGCTGCACCTTGTGCGGGCAGCAGCAAAGCCGGCCGGGTTCAGCCCTCATGAGGCGCTCCGTCCTTAACCAAATGCACAGCTCAACTCGAACGGAAGGCTCACCCTGCAGGAGTTCGGGAGCCTCTGGCGAAGCCTCACTAAGTACAGGGTACGGGGCAGGGGGTGGCTCTCTCTGGGGATGCTGTGGGTGCTGTGGGTGCTGTGGATTCTGTGGGTTCTGTGGATTCTGCGCCCCGGGGCTCTCCAGCAGCGGGGAGCAGATGCTCGGTGCTCTCTGCAGGGGCTGCTTGCTTTGCTTAGCGGGTCAGAGTTCCCTCCTCTCATGCCAGGGAGGCAGTGGTGTGTGTAAAGCGCTCCAAATGAGCAGCCCAGGCTTTTCCAGCACAGAGAGCATTGAGGGGAAAAGGTAGGAAGGCCAATTAGGCTCAGAATCTGATGGAAATCTCCATGTCTGTGCCACCACTGGCAATTTTTTTTTTCTTTTGAAATGACTTCTTGAACAGAATCATCTGAAAAATGTCATTTCCTCATTTCTGCAGTTTCTAGTGGAAATGTAGTGGATCTGAGAAAGGCTTGTCTGGGAGAAATCTTCCTGCTCCAGGATAGGCACTGGAAGCAGTGACGTGGTATTTAGGGTCTCACCTAAATTCCTGAGGGCATGCATGGCAGCTTCTCTGTGTCAGGTCCTTCTCCCTCAGCCTTGGTGCAGGACAGGAGGGTTTCCTCAAGACTCAGGTTTGGGTGGGCTCCAATTTGTTCCATTCCTCTTGAGATGCTCTGAGACCACCTAGCTGCCCATCCAGATAGGGGTGCTCTTCCCACTGACAGTGCCTCAAATGTGCTGGGGTGTGTTAGGAAAGCAAAAAGGCTTCTGCCCACCCCAAACTGTGGGATTTCTTACACAGGAACATTCTGTCAGAGCCTTCTGAAAATGGGTCTCCCATGTCACAGCCACCCCATCTCACCTGTTGAACTTCTTTGCAGCATATTTATTAAGGGAGGAGAACTGGTTGTAGTGGTAAATGTGGGGAATGGTGGCAAGAGCTTGAAATCTGCCTTTGCACTGTGTTCTAGGAGATCTTCTTCAAGGAAGACAGGAACCGTTCTGGATTTCTTGATATTGCTGAACTGGAGAATGCCATACAGGCAGCAGGTACACCCAGAGGGGCTGAGCAGCTCCCCTTGCTTTCCCTGGGGCACCGAAGGAAAGGGTGAGAAAGAAAGAGGAAAGAAAAAAAGATTTTTGGGTAGAAACTGGCTTGGATTTCCCAGAAATGCCAGTTAGATCCCTCTGCTGAGAGGTCTGTGCTGGGGAGCCAGCAGAAAGATGCAGAGAAGTGCAGCACTGGCCAGACCTGCTCCCAGGTCACGGATGGAACATCCAGCAGGGAGGGAAGGAGAAAGGAAGAGTGGATTCCTGCACTTGCCTCAGTTCCTGCAGTTCCTCTCCAGGGCAGTGACTGAGTCTAGCAGGGAAAGCCACAGCGACAGGCATTTATTTAGTTTGCACTGACCTCTGTTGGCTACCGGGTGCTGAAACTCTCAGTGAGCGCACACGAGTGTAGCATTTCAGCTGAGGGGTCTCAAAGGAGACTTTGTGCACGCAGTACCTCGCTGGCACAGCCATCCCCTTTGAACTGTGCACTAGAGAAGCTCCCATTTGGCTTTGGAGCTCAGAGGGATGCTGTCCCAGGAGGAAACTGGTACCCCAGGGACCGCTATCCCTGGAAGCCATCAGCTGGGGGGATGCATATATAATTTTATTTTTTTTTCTTTCTGCTGAGAGCTGGGTAAAGCTCTGTCTGAGCTGCACCTGCACTTCTCAGACAGGTGGGAAGTGCAGCACTGATGTGCCAGATGTCAAAGGAGAAGTTGCCATTCTGTGAGAAAGGTGCTAAAGTGTAAAACTGGGAGGAAAACTGTGCGTGGAAAAGTCCTGCCAGCCAAAACAATGCAGCTGTTTGAAGGCATAAAAAGGCACTGCTAAGTGGCAAATTCAATACATGTTTGACTACAAGTAGTTCTGAGTGGGGAAGAAAATTACAAGCTCGTTCTTGCTGCGCTCTGAGCCAGACATCTGCATTTGAATGTGGCTTGGCAATGGGATGATCCCTGTCCTGGCTTTTGAGCTGGAACCCCAGAAGGGGTTTGGGAGCTACCTCTGGAAATGGTATTAATGTATCTAAATCCAACTCCTAGCCAGCTGTTCCCTGAAGTGTTCAGTGCTTTCCCCAACCAAACACTGCAGTGTGTGCTCAATTTTCACTGTTTTCCTAATGCTTCCAATAATAATAATAATGGATCAGAGTAAAGCAGGCCAGCTGCATTAATAGCAGTGCTGCCCTGAAATGCAGCAGTGTTGGCTTGATGTACTTACAAACTCCTCTTTGGCAACAGCAAAGGATTCAAAATAATTTTTATAAATAGGGAAACATCGAGTCAGTAATTATTACCTTGGCCAAAACCAGAGAGAGGAATCCAGCAGATAAAAGGTTTGGGAAGTAGTCTTACAAATCAGCTGAAAAGTCTTGGGAACAGAGAGGACTGACCCTTCAGTTTTGTTGATGAGGTTGATTGAGAGATGTTGCCAAGTGAGCAGATTTGAGAGCAAGTGTGTCTCAGACTGACCAGGCCAAATTCTTGGTGTTTTACTAGTGTAAGACTTGACTGTAGCATCCCATAAGTAATATTTAGTGGAACCTGCTCTCTGGAGAGAGCTTGATTGAATTCCTACTGTCTTCAAAAGCTTAAAAATAGAATTCATTGCTCACTGCTGCAGTGGTTTAAAACCAGACTCAAAGAAGACAATTAAATAGATTAATTTTTAATTACTATCTTTATCTCATTTGAGAAGAATATAAAATCATGTTTACCTTAATTTGAAATGTATCTTAAGCCCAAATGTATTTCCATTCTTTAATTATTCAGCATAATGTACCTGCTTCCTGCTGGAGACCTCCAACCAGGCTCATGCAACCAGAGTTTGTCAATGGTGGTACTAAACCACTTCCATCTCTCTCCCTACACAGGTGTAGAGAAGCCATTTCTTTTATTTCTGCTTTTTCAACTAATTTAGCTCCATGATGAGTTCATTTAAAACGGAAAAGTTCAGAGCTGGTTGAAAAAGCAGGAAAGTTACTTCACATCCAGCTGAGCTACTAAAACCTGGAGTGAGCAAATGAGACTTTTCTGAAGTCTCAGAGAAGGCATTAAACCAAAGCTATCAGTCCAGCTCTCTGCAGAAAATTTCTCTTTTGTTTTGCAAATCAGCTTTTAGTGCAAAATATATTTAAATCATTCCTCTCATATAGCCAGCACATTTAGGGTAGTTTTATTTAACTAATAAAAGAATCATTCTAAAAAGCAATTTTTGTTCATTCAATTGAATACCGATTTCCATCCAAACAGACTGCGACACAAATACTGAATAATCAGCTAATAAAAAAGAAATGCACCCTTCACCATTTTCTAATAGAAGAGAAAATGTAAAAATTAAGAATCCCAGGCATGCTATGCAGCATAATAGCCTGAGCATGCAGCAATGCAGCACCTGCCTCTCTAGCAGAAAGAGCCGGTGGTATTGGAAATGCTACGCTCAGACTTTTACAGTTATGAGCCAAAGAAAATCACCCTTTCTTATAGAAAATAAAGCTAGAAAGGCAAAGCAAGATAACACACAAGATTAGTTAGCTCAGTGTTTGCAGCTTGCTGACTTGAGCCTCAACGGGAGTCAGTGAGTGAGGCGACTTTGGTTTTCCCATTACCCTACCCCGACTCTTGGCCACGAAGTGAGGGAAAAGCTGTCCAGGGGAGGGGGCTGAGGGTGTTGTGGGCAGGGTGCAGGAGGCCAGCAGAGCCGCTGCATCCCCTCCCTGCGTGTTTTCCCCCGTGTTTTCCCCCGGCAGGTCTGTCCACGGATGCGCAGCTGCTGCGGCTGCTGACGCTGCGCTACGGCGACGGCGCCGGCAGGGTTGGCTTCCGCGACTTCGTGTGCTGCATGCTGCGCCTCGACACCATGAGCCGTGAGTGCCAGCCCTGCCAGGGCCCCTGGCCAGCCTCAGAGAGGGACAAGGGACACCACACAAGGTGTAATTGTACCAGTCTAACAGCGTAGCTTCAAGTGACACAGCCACCCCGAGCGTAGGTGTGGCCCAGGCAGCTCTTTGGACAACCTGCTTGCCAGGAGCTGGGTTTATCTCCTGTGCACTGGTACAGAAATCTAGGGGACCCCAACTCTGGGAATGATTGGCATCTGACTCCATTGATTCAGAATGCTGAACACTTGCTTTATTAAAACTATATTATGTTACAGAATCACAGAATAATGAGGTTGGAAGAGACCTCTAAGATCATCGAGTCCAGCCTTTGCTCTAAGACCTCAACCAGGCTATAGCACCAAGTGCCATGTTCAGTCTTTTTTTAAACACATCCAGAGATGGTGATTCTACCACCTTTCTGGGAGGAGCATTCCAGTACTTTATTATTCTTTCAGTGAAAAATTTCTTCCTAATATCCAACCTATACCTTCCCTGAGGTAGCTTGAGACTGTGTCCTCTGCTTCTGTCAGTTGCTGCCCGGTTACATTACAACTATATTAAGGAGACACAATACTATACTACAAAGAATACTAAAGAATACAACTCGTGACAGTCTCCAGACAGCCAGGACACAGCTTTGAGCCAACTGGCCAAGGAAATAAAACAATCCTCAGCAGAATCCAACTGACAAATCACTTCAGGTAAACAATCTTACTAACACATTCCACATGTGCAAAAACAGCAGGAGAGCAGCAAGTAGAGATAAGAATAAGTTTTTCCTCCTTCTTCTCTCTGTGCTTCTCC